>CM059871.1:1100491-1841675 GCA_030490815.1 Acer saccharum | reverse complement strand
CGTCGTCGTGCGTGAGAGAGTCACGGTTCGTAATCCAAAACGGATTCGAATTTGGAGTTTGGACGCCCGAGATACGGGCCGACGAACCGAGGGAGCAGGCGAGAGGATAGCCCAGGCCGTGGGCCACAAGGGCTGGCCGTGGTTGAGGCTGTGGGCCCCACGGCCTGGAGCAGCCTCTGCTCCCGTGTGGGCCACGTGCCCCCACGGCCAAGGGGACGTGGCACCACCTGGTTGGCCGAAATCTTCCCTCTCTCTCTCCATTTTGAATTTAGTTGAAGAATTTTCAGTTTTCCCGTAATACATCCTCTCCAATTTTTCCAAACTTCAAAACACCATATCTTCTTCCTCATCTGGAGTCAGATTTGAGTGATTCAAGTTGGAGAGTGTTTGTATTTGAGTCCTCTAACATCTGCAAGTGGTTTGGTGGTGGCTGTTTGATCATGATTTCAAGTGGTTGGACACTGATTTCCGAACCAGCTGCAGAATCCGAGGTATGAGTCTCAACTTTGGGATTTCTTGTTATTTGACCTTCCATTTGCTTGGGGTTTCTTCTTCTATATCTATGTTATTGTTTGGTAAAAGCTATTTGGAAAGATAGCTTGATTATCATTCTAATTGAAACTCAATTTGTGGACTAATGTTGACTAGATTCTATGATTCTAAGTTTTACATATGTTTGTGAGTTGTATTGTGATTAGAATGGCATCTTAGGCTGTTTGATACTTAATTGAATTAATTTTGTGTTAAAATGACTTTGAGATTTGATTTGATCCTTTGATTGATAAAATCTAGGGTTTGTGTATTTGTGTGTATTTAGAGAATAGGTTTTGATTGATATAAATCTCAAAACCTTGCTCTATATTTTTGTCTAGTATATTGATTGATTTTAATCTCATATATCTAGCATTTAATTGTATTTTGATAGCATCTTGAATTTGTACTTCATGAACATATTGTGATTCAAGTGTTATGTGTGGAATGAGACTTTGAGTGTATGTGTTAGGTGTTTCACATGCTTAGGTTTCTATTCATGTATTTTTGCATCTAGACTGATTATTTGTGATTTCACATGTTTAGGTCTATTTGTGCCATAGAATGTATTGATCGTATGTTCTATGTTGTATTGAATGTTTGCATCATTTGCATTCACATGATCACACTAGGAAGTCCTTGTAAAAGGCATGAAGTCTTGGTTAGAGTCGGGATGACTCGGATAGCCAAGCAAGAAGTCTTACCTAGAGTCGGGATGACTCGGATAGGTAAGCAAGGAGTCATGGCTAGAGTCGGGAGGACTCGGATAGTCATGCATGGGAGGCTCACTAGAGGCAAGAGTGCCTTGGATAGGGAGTTGGCTATTGTATTGGTAGGCCTAGGCGTATGGTTAGACATAGACTCCGATAGAGCGGGGTACACGGGAGGTGTATGCACTCTTGAGGAATTTCTAATCTACCATCGATGTTGGTTGTGTGTGGTGTCCAATATATGGTGGTTTCGCATCATTGAGGGATTTCCACTTTCCAATAGGGTTGGGTCTTAGACTTCACTAGGTTGGGTGAGCTAAAGATTGGTCACTTTGTGAATGTTCTATGTTTACTTTCCAATAATATAATACCCAATGGTTGTAGTTCAACCCGTGGATGTTTCCTCCTTGGAGGTTTTACCACGTTAAAAAACCCTTGTTTTAATTCTTCTTATCTCTTTCTCATATATTTTAATTGTATATTTTATTGTCTTGATTCATAATATCCACATGTTATATTGTGAAGCAAGTCTTTGTATAGTGTGATTAGTGTATTCATTCTATAGATCAATTGTATCTTTGATTCTTTTATATATTGTAATTTTTGTATAGTGACATTTTGATCACTCTTGTAACACATTGAACATCTCATGAAATACAAGCTTATATTGTTGTTATGTTTATTTGCTATTTTACCTCACATAACTTGTTGATATACTTAGACGTTGCTCTTATGATTGTATATATCGTATTGTCTATGTATGTCTTCCTTGGCTTATTGTGTTGTGTGTAAGGCTACCCTTGAGGGACAAACGAATGTTTGTTCAAGGGTTTGAAAAAGGTGTAAAAACCTATTCACCCCCCCCCCCCCCCCCTCTAGGTATGCTTTAAGCAATTTAACTTCGTTTGTGTACATTCACTAATACACAACCATACAGATTTCGGCAACCCTAAAGCAAAGGAGAAAGAAATTAGGCAACCCTATATGACATACCTGATAGGGTTCGGCCACCCTAGGTTGTTTACTAGATCAATTTTCTTCTTCTTCTCAACTCATAGAAAGTGTTTGATTATTCTTCCAAGAGAAAAAAAGAGAGAGAAGAGATTATTCTTTTGATGGTATACTATTTGCTTGTTCATCAATAAGCTTGTGTGTACAACATCGAATCAGGTTCACGCGAGTTTCGATCATTAGATTGAGAACTCAAAAGTGACCGGAATAATCTTTGTGGTCTTTTGATTGTTTTGTGACTAACAAAAGAAAAAGAAAGTTTTGTTTGTCCATTCTCAGGTTTGCAATTCAAGGAAAAGGGAGACCACGCTTCTAGGTGATTCACGTTCGTTCTAGGATTGAAGATCTTGCGGATTACCATCGATGTAAGTCAATCGGATCACGCGACAAAAGGTATTATACTTTTTGTTACGTTATATTATGGTTAATTAATTTAAAGGGTTAAGGTTCATAAAAACGAAAAATTTTAAAACATACTAAATCTATTTTTAGTCTCGCTCGCTTCCGCTGCGTGTACTACGGTATTTTTCCCTACACTGCTAGCCTAGATCGGTATAGATCCGGGCCCTTCATATATCGTTAATTTGAAATTGCACCCCGGTGACAATTTTAGGTTAACACTTTGGCGCCGTCTACGGGAAAAAACCCCCCACCATTAACAAACTTTAAAGATTCAACTCCGAAGAAGATAGATGAGGCTCCGATCCTCATAGGGGCAACCCGTAAACTCAGGGTGTTAGGATTATGCTCAATAGCAAGAGTGTAATGTTGTAATTAACAATCTTAATCATATTAATAAAGTGATTTCTGGTTTAACAAATCGTATAGCATTTATAGTTTAATATTATAATTGTCAAAGTAAATAATCATAAGGTCTAAAGACTATGGGAAAAGAAGAATTGTTCGTACATCTGGATATGTATGTGGTAGACACAATTCTTTAGTTAGTCTTGAATAATGTTCACAACTTAAGTTAAAGGTTGGGCACCTTTATCTTGTTAAAGTTGTAGAATTCTTTTGCTAGCATTTGAGTGGGATCAAATGAGATATGATGAGTCTAAAATCATCGGAGTGTCTTCGAGCAAAAGGATCTAGTGCACTGGGTGCATTGAACTGGATCAAAATGAAATAGCTTTATCTATAACCGTCAGTAGATAAAGTCTTTTCATTATCAGGACAATCGGAGAGTCTATCTTAATCCTGAGATAAATGATGGACTTATGGTTGCAAGTGATATCATTTGAGTTATCAATGAGTACGATTATATCGCATAGTCTATCCTCGATAGTTTGGTGATATTCATTTGTTAATCGATAGAGGACTTCATTTATAGATATGGACATCGTGGCTCCATTTAATTAAATGAGAGTATAATATCATCATATGGATGTTTTGAGGTAATTGGATATTAAATCTCAACGTTGAGTTTTCGATAGTGTCTATTGAAAACATGGCTTCTGGACAAGTCAAAATATCCAAGTTCAAAACGTGGTCATATGAGTAAATATGGTAACTTGGAGAGTTATAGGCGGTCTATGAACTCTTGGCGATTACTGATATTAATCACGAGGATACACTATCTCCAATATGATTGTCTAGGGTATGAATGAGGAGCATCTTCCTTTTCTATCTTTATTTAAGAGTTCAGTTTTAGCTCTTTAGTGGAATGAGTTAAAATTAATGGATCGGACCTAAGTGAATCATTTGTTGATTGTGATTAGGTTATGTCTATTGAAGCTTAAATTTAGATGGCCCGCCAAGATCCCCAATCCACACGGACTTGCATGGATCACTTGATATATTCTACCGGACCAATTTAAGGGTCCATCTAGAATTGCATTTAATATATTAAGAATATAATTTGCACATTATTTATGTAATGGGCTGCTCAATTATATTAATATATTAATGAAAGACATGTGGGCTTGTTTCTTTTAGTAAGAATGGGTCTGGTTCACATGTGGGCTTTTATTTAAAGTCCAATGGATTAAATGAAATAAGAAAATAATATTATGCCCAATTTTATTCAAGTGGGGCGGCAAGGTTAAAGTTTTAACCTAATATATTATTTTGTTTCATTTGTTTTAATTAAATAAGAATTAATTAATTATTAATTAATTGTTTAATTAAAGAAACAAATCTTTTCTAATCAGAAAATATATTTCCTAAAAGTAAAAGACTTGTTTGATAAGGAATAAATAATTAATTTTGTTTATTTAATGAAATAAGGAGTCTTTTTATTTAGTCAAAAAGAATAGAATAAAATATCTATGAGTTAGATTAGGGGTTTGAAGTCTAAAAAGTTGAAAAGAATTAGGGTTGAATTTCGGTCACCCTATATAAGTGACATGATGAAATTCGGCCAACCCTAATACACAACTACATAGAATTCGGCAACCCTAAAGGAAAAAGGAAGAAAATTCGGCCACCCTATATTATTCTTGCTATAGGGTTCGGCCACTATACACATGTGTTCATGAGATTCTATTTTTCTTCTTCTTCTTCATTCATAGAGAGTTTTTATTCTACTAAGACAAAAAGAAGTGTTAGATTATTCTTTGATAGTATACTATTTGCTTAATCATCAATAAGCTTGTGTATACGATATCGATCTAGGTTCACGCGAGTTTCGATCATTAGATTGAGAACTCAAAAGTGACCGGAATAATCTTAGACATTCTTTTGATTGTTTTGTGACTAACAAAGAAAAGAAAAGTTTTGTTTTGTCCATTCACAGGTTTGCAATTCAAAGAAAAGGGAGACCACGCTCCTAGGTGATCCACGTTCGTGCTAGGATTGAAGATCTTGCGGATTACCATCGACGTAAGTCAATCGGATCACGCGACAAAAGGTAATCTACTTTTTGTTAATGTAATATGCATGTTTAATTAATTAAAGGGTTTAAGGTTCATAAAGGAAAATTTTTTTAAAAGTCACTAAATCTTATTTTTAGTATCGCTTCCGCTGCGTGTACTACTTTGGTATTTTTCCCTACAATTGGTATCAGAGCCTAGGTTGAACCCTTTTAATTAATTAACGTATATATACGTGGATCTATTTCTTTTTATTGTGATTATGCATGTTTAGAAAGAGATGGCACTCTAGCTATTCGAATATATAATTACATGTGGATGTATGGATTTATATATGTTTATGTGGATTGTTATTGCTCGATTTTGGTCCTAGACTTTCAATGTAATTTTTGTTATGGAATTGTAACAAGAAGGGTGGTCTATCACCGCCATAATTCCTTCTTGGTAGTTGCTAGGTTTATTATTTTTTTATATATAGGTGCAGTATTTTTTATTATACTACTGCAGTTTTTTTATTTTTATTATGTGCAGTTTTTGTTTGTAAAAAGTACTGCAGTGATTAAAAAAAAATAAAATACTGCAGTATTTATTTGTTTAAATACTGCCGTAATATATTTAGGTGTTGAAGATTCGAAGACACGAAGAAAAACGAAGCAACCGGAACCGAGAACGAGCACCGTGCGCACCCTAGGAGTGGATTGGGCTGCGCATGGCAAGCCCAGCTGGTGGGCTGCGCACGGCAGCCCCTTTTGTGGGGTTGTGGGTTGTGCACGCCCATGGGGTTGGGCCGAAGGATGAGCGTATGATTGATGGGCCACTTGAAGAACTTGTATTCCTAAACAATTGTAATTTACTTGTGTTTCTAGGATGGGCCAAAATTGTTGCTATTTAATTTATGCTTAAATATTACAATATTGTTATTGTATGATAACATGACATATAGAATAGGAGTGCCACTCATATATCTCTTTTGGTATGAACATGCATTGAATGATTTAGGTATCTAAATTGGCATCTAGATAACTTGGTAAATCATTCTATGGGATTTAATCACACGCCTTAAATAATTGAGTGGGAGAAGGTGTTTTTGTAACACCTATGGCCTCCAAGGTTAGTTGAGCTTTATTATTTATTGGTAATCCCCCCAAGGGGCGTCCATGAATGGAATTTAGCAACATACTTCCTTACAAGGATAGACTAGACAATGGACTCAAACGAGATCTACTCCCCAAGGAGGGATTTTCGTGAGAGAAAATTGAGGGTCGATATCTTGGTAACACACTCAATGTAATTTTATTGATATCCTCCCAAGAGTTCTTGTCAATAAAATTGCAAGGCTAAAATTGAAAACGCTGGTTGTTATGTTAACAATTAGGTGGGACCTAGTCTAACTAGTAAATGGTGCGAACTCCCAAAGGAGGCGTAATATTTATGGGTGTTGGATCACCGTTGAATTTTATGATTGAGTTATTTATTTAATTCAAGATAAATATTTAAAAGTGCTTTATCATGATTATTTACTTATATATGTTTTGTTATATTCAGAAATCATGACCCCATCCCTAATGAACATCTTAAAAGATAATATTTTAACCGAAAATAATTATGTCACATGGAAAAGGAAAATTGGGTTGTTGCTGCAAGCTGAAAAACATAAGTTTATTCTATCTGCTCCTAAACCACCTGCTCCTACTTATGAATCTCATATTTATATGATTGGTAAAGTTGCTACTGTTAAGACCCGTTAAAAGGTTAAGGAACAACAGAAGAAAAAGCAACTTGGGCCTACCAAGGTGGAGACCAAGAAAGTAACCAAGATCAAAGGGAAATGCTTCCTTTGTGGTGAAAAGGGACATTGGAAGAGAAATTGCCCAAAGTCCCAGAATAAGAAGGAAGAAGGTAATGTGAATTATCTTGAAACATGTTTTTTGGCTGATTCTACAGATTCTTGGATCATAGACTCAGGAGCCACTAATCATGTTTGTTATTCCTTGCAGGGGTTCCAAGAAAGGAGAAAGCTGAGTAAGAATGAAATCAATTTGCGCTTGGGCAACGGAACGTTAGTGTCTGCAAGTGCAGTGGGAGATATTAGAGTTTATTTGGATTCTAGAAGGCATTTAGATTTAATAGACGTTTATTATGTACCTCAATTCAAGAGGAATTTAATTTCAGTTTCTTGTTTGAATAAATTTGGATATTCGGTTACTTTTAATAAAGTTTTTATTATTAGTAAGAATGACAAAATTATTTGCCAAGGTACATTGGAAAACGGTCTATACTTTTTGCATAGAAATATCTCTCACTCGTTAGGCACAGAAATAACGGAACCTAATCATAAAAGAGTAAAATTATCAACAGATGAAACCTACCTTTGGCATTTACGCTTAGGTCATATTAACCTTAATAGGATTAAAAGATTGGTATGTGACGGACCTTTGAGTGACTTAAAGGTTGATGATCTACCAACTTGTGAATCTTGTTTGGAAGGTAAAATGACCAAAAGGACGTTCTCTGCCAAAGGTGCAAGAGCCACTGAATGTTTAGGATTGATACACACTGATGTATGTGGACCTATGAGCATTCAAGCTAGAGGTGGATATGAGTACTTCATCACCTTCACGGATGATTACTCGAGATTTGGTTATGTGTATCTCATGAGACATAAGTCGGATGCTTTTGACATGTTCAAAGCATTCAAAGCTGAAGTGGAAAATTAGCTTGAGAAACACATAAAAATCTTGAGATCTGATCGTGGTGGAGAATATCTATCTGGTGAGTTTCAGCAATATCTTATTGATAATAGGATAGTTTCTCAGTTTTCTGCACCAGGTACACCTCAACAGAATGGGGTAGCAGAAAGGAGAAATAGAACTCTTTTGGATATGGTTAGGTCTATGTTGAGTTATTCAACGCTTCATATTTCTTTTTGGGGATATGCTTTACAAACTGCTATATACATTCTAAACGATGTACCATCTAAGTCTGTTTCTAAAACACCGCATGAGTTGTGGACTGGGCACAAGCCTAGTTTACAACACTTAAGGATATTTGGTAGTCCTGCGCATGTGTTAAAAGGAAAGACAGAAAAGATGGAGTCCCGTTCAGAAACATGTATATTTGTAGGGTATCCAAAAGAAACTAAAGGATATTATTTCTATAGTCCTTCAGATCTTAAAGTATTTGTTTCGACAAATGCTAAATTTCTGGAAAATGACTATATGAATGATTTTGTGCCTAGAAGTAGAATTGTCCTGAATAAGATGTCAGGAGATACAATTCCACGAGAGGTTATACAACCTAACCCAATTGTAAGTTCCGATCCAACACAAGATCAACAACCTACCATTCCTTGTCGTAGTGGGAGGGTTAGAACACAACCCGAAAGATACATCGGTCTGGGAGAATCAGTGGAGAATCTCCCGGACGACAATGATCCCTATACGTACAAGGAAGCTATGGAGGATGTTGATAGTCGCCATTAGCAAAAGGCAATGCAATCCGAGATTGAATCTATGTTCGATAACAAAGTCTGGTCCCTTGTAGACTTGCCTAAAGGGATAAAACCCATTAGGTGCAAGTGGGTATACAAGAGGAAAAGAGGTATGGATGGAAAGGTGGAAACCTTTAAAGCTAGATTGGTAGCTAAAGGGTATACACAGAAAGAATGTATCGATTACGAGGAAACCTTCTCTCCTGTGGCCATGCTTAAATCCATTAGGATACTCTTATCCATTGCAGCATCTTTAGATCTAGAGATTTGGCAAATGGACGTCAAGACAGCTTTCCTAAATGGAAGTCTTGACGAAAGCATCTACATGATGCAACCAGAGGGATTCATTGAAAAGGGCCAAATGGATAAGGTATGCAAGTTGCAGAAATCCATATATGGATTAAAGCAAGCATCCAGATCCTGGAACATAAGGTTCGATCAAGCTGTCAAAGTTTTGGATTTATTCAGAATCCTGACGAACCTTGTGTATACAAAAGGATTAAGGGCGACAAGTTGGTTTTCCTGATTCTTTATGTTGATGATGTACTACTCATTGGAAACGATGTAGGTGTATTGACATCAGTAAAAGAATGGTTAGCAAAACAATTTGATATGAAGGACTTAGGAGAAGCAAGTTTTATTCTAGGTATCCAAGTCATAAGGGATAGAAAGAATAGAACGATTGCATTATCCCAAGCTTCATACATAGACAAGATCTTGTCTAGGTTTTGCATGCAGGATTCCAAGAAAGGTATGTTACCTTTCAGACATGGAATCAAGCTTTCTAAGGAACAAGTTCCTAAGAATGAGCATGAAGAGCAATTCATGAGTAGAGTTCCATATGCCTCGGCAGTTGGAAGTCTCATGTATGCAATGCTCTGTACTAGACCAGATATTTGTTTTGCTGTTGGCATAGTTAGCAGGTTTCAATCGAAACCTGGTCCTGATCACTGGACGGCAGTCAAGCATATTTTCAAGTATCTCAAGAGAACGAGAGATAATATGCTTGTATACTCTGGAGGGGATTTGGTCCCTGTTGGGTATACAAATTCTGATTTCCAATCAGATTCTGACTCCAAAAAATCCACATCGGGGGCTGTGTTTACTATTGGAGGAGGAGCAGTTATATGGAGGAGTATCAAGCAATCTTGTGTTGCTGATTCCACCATGGAAGCTGAGTATGTTGCTGCATGCGAGGCTGCCAAAGAGGCTGTTTGGCTCCGCTAATTATTGATTGACTTGGAAGTGGTTCCTAGTGCGAATAAGCAGATCACTATCTACTGTGACAACAGTGGAGCAGTGGCTAATTCGAAAGAACCAAGAAGTCACAAGAGAGGTAAACACATTGAAAGAAAGTATCATCTTTTAAGGGAGATTGTTCAAAGAGGTGACGTGACGATTACCAAAATCGCGTCAGCAGAAAATCTAGCGGATCCCTTCACAAAGGCTCTACCTCAGAAGAGTTTCGATGGGCATCTAGAGAACATGGGCTTGAGAGATATGACACATTTGCTATAGCGCAAGTGGGAGATTGTTAGGATTATGCTCAATAGCAAGAGTGTAATGTTGTAATTAACAATCTTAATCATATTAATAAAGTGATTTCTGGTTTAACAAATGGTATAGCATTTATAGTTTAATATTATAATTGTCAAAGTAAATAATCATAAGGTCTAAAGACTATGGGAAAAGAAGAATTGTTCGTACATCTGGATATGTATGTGGTAGACACAATTCTTTAGTTAGTCTTGAATAATGTTCACAACTTAAGTTAAAGGTTGGGCACCTTTATCTTGTTAAAGTTGTAGAATTCTTTTGCTAGCATTTGAGTGGGATCAAATGAGATATGATGAGTCTAAAATCATCGGAGTGTCTTCGAGCAAAAGGATCTAGTGCACTGGGTGCATTAAACTGGATCAAAATGAAATACTTTATCTATAACCGTCAGTAGATAAAAGTCTTTTCATTATCAGGACAATCGGAGAGTCTATCTTAATCCTGAGATAAATGATGGACTTATGGTTGCAAGTGATATCATTTGAGTTATCAATGAGTACGATTATATCGCATAGTCTATCCTCGATAGTTTGGTGATATTCATTTGTTAATCGATAGAGGACTTCATTTATAGATATGGACATCGTGGCTCCATTTAATTAAATGAGAGTATAATATCATCATATGGATGTTTTGAGGTAACTGGATATTAAATCTCAACGTTGAGTTTTCGATAGTGTCTATTGAAAACATGGCTTCTGGACAAGTCAAAATATCCAAGTTCAAAACGTGGTCATATGAGTAAATATGGTAACTTGGAGAGTTATAGGCGGTCTATGAACTCTTGGCGATTACTGATATTAATCACGAGGATACACTATCTCCAATATGATTGTCTAGGGTATGTGAAATTTCCCTCAATGTAGTAGTGAAATATACCTAGAGGGGGGGTGAATAGGTATAGGCTCCAAATTCTTCCAATTAAAAATAATGCGGAAAATTACAAGACAAATGCACACTTGAATAGATTTAGCAAATGAATTGAATTAACTAAGACAAGAGTTAATCAATTTACAAGAAGTGCAATCAATGTAGTATATGGAAGATAAAGGAAAGTAAAGCAAAATTAAACACAATGATTTTAACGTGGTAAAACCTCAATGAGGAAACATCCACGGGTTGATACCACAACCACCGGCGAAGCAATTCACTATGATGAAAAGGACTTACACACTCAAGCTACCAACTCATGATATCCGCTCAAGCTATCAACTCCTAGTCTACCCTCGGGCCTAGTGAACCACCTAGCCTACTTCCTATCCGAGATGTGTCCTACACCTCTAGGAAGCAACTTCCTATCCAAGACGCTCACGTCTCTAGGAAGATTTCTTGCTTGCCTATCCGGATCCTCCCGACCCTAGACAAGACTTCCTTGCTTGATTATCCGAGTCCTCCCGACTCTAATCAAGGCTCCCTTGCTCTATCCACAAAGCTTCACTCACTTTGCTAGAGACTTCAACCTAATGCAAGGCTATGATCTAAAGTGATGCAAATGATGCAAGAACAAACAAATTAAGCTAGATGATCAATCAAGCAAAATGTACATGTTCAATGATAGTCTAGAATATGATTTCAACACTCAATCACAAAAGTTATCTAGAAATCAAAACATGCAAAACAATAAGAACAAAGGTATCAATATTCGATGTAGCACACTAAAAACCTAGTTCTTAGATCATGAAATAAAACATAGAAAATAACATGAAGCACATCACATATATGTTTTCTAAAATCAATTTCATGATAAATCAAGTTTAGCACAAATATGTTCAAAACACATTACAAAGCTAAAACTCAATTAACAAATGATCAAATAACCCTAGCATGTGATCTAACATACTTCTTAACAAATTTCATCAATCAAATGGAAAGAATCAATAGTTGATCAAAAATGAAATTGAAAAAGAAGAAGTTGAAAATCAAGTACTGACCACGGACTGGAAATGGACAAGCTGAGAAAAATGCCGAAGTCAACTGCCTTTGGAAATGCTTGGGGTTTGTAGCTCTCTTTGAGACCAACAATTTTGGTTTTTGAATCGAATGATTTCGAGTTCGTATGAGAGAGATATGATCAAAACAAATAAACAAAAATTGTTGAAAAACTGATGCGGGATTTCTAGTGTGTTTTTCAAAAATTGCATAAGTGATGGAGGGAAGGAGGTTTGATTAAAAGGAGGGAAAAGGAGAGGATTTCCAAGCAAATCACGTGCTGCCACGTCAGCACCCCGTGGGGGGCGCGTGGGGCCCACGGGAGCAGAAGGCTCCCTTGCCCGTGGGGCCCACGGCCTCCCACACGGGCTGGCCAAGTGGCCACACGTGATTTGCACACCTCTCGCGCGCTCCCTCAGTTCGTTGCCCCATATCTTGAGCATCCGACCTCCGATTTCAAATCTGTTTTCGGATTACGAACCATGACTCCCTCACGCACGACTATGACTACTCAACTTTGAAAAATGGTTGAGAAATCATCTCGGAATCCGATGATGAAATCAACACAATAAATGAGAACGAAAAGTAGCATAGTCAACTTGTTTGGACTCGAAACCTTATGAGTGAGTAACCGAAACGACCGGAACTCGATAAGGCATTAAATAAGAACATGTTCAAGTCCTAAACACAAAATACGAAAACAAATAAACACATATTCACACAAACATGCCATATCAAAGAGATAGTCACAAAGCATGCAATTTCACAATGTTTGTCAATACAAGATCAATGCATGAGCATGCTATGAAGTGTGTGAATGTGTTATACCAAATATTTGAACCACGATGCAGGGACACACATGTATGAATTGTGTGTGTGTGCGCTAACGCCTTGCAAGAGGGTGGAAGTCAAGTTTTACCTTTGACGATTTTCACCTCTTGAAGACGACTTTTGCACTAGATGTTGCTCTTCACTCTTTGAGCTTCCTTTCTTCAAATAATGTCCTAAGCAACAACTAATACAATCATAGAGTGTTTTGCAATGGAATCAAGCCAATACAAATAGTGAACCTTACAATCTCCCCCTTTGGCTATTCCATTGGCAAAAAAAAACACTCAACCTCACCATACAATGTTTCACTCAAATAAACTCAAGATGATAGCATACTCTCAATCTCACATTACAAAGAAATTCCTAGACTAAAAATCTTCAAGTCTTCAAGAATTCCTCTTTCGGTCTTCAAAGTACCTATGAGAGAAAATAGCAACCAAACAAGAGATCTTCTCTAAAGAAGAATGGTGAGTTATTTAACCAAACAACAAACAAAGAAGATATCCCTTATCTCATACACAAATGCATTATCTCAAGTGAATAAAATATGTTCATGTTAAAGCATTCCCTTAGTTTCCCAATTTCCAAGAACCAACTATCCTTAACATTGTCAAGAAAGAATTCTTTCTCCCCCTTAAGACAAGAATTCTCCCCCTTAAGACAAAGTCACAATTAAGCACAAAGAGGAATAAGATTCACACAATTGGAACAATTTCCACACAAGGTGTGAAGTATACAAAACTCCCCAATATCAAACATGGTGAGATATACATTTTCTCCCCCTTTTTGTCAAGGAATAGACAAGGGACACAAGAGATAAAGAACGAGATATTAAGCAAACAAATCGTATAGAAAGCGAAAGTTGGATAAACTAAAGCTCCCCCTTAACATATGCTCCACATATTATCAACAAGTAGATTTGTTCACAAGGGACATCACACAATCACACAATCAAGCAATAAGAGAAAATATTTCATAACTTGTCAAAGTTCAAGAGAGAATCATAGATTTTCATTAATCTCTCAAAAATATTCTCACATTGCTAATGAATCAAGCACATAAGCAAAGTGTGTGTGTGTGAATGCTTCTCAAATATATAGTAGGAGTAATTGTGATATCAACATGCAAACTCTATCCACACCTATCCATCTAAAGCCTTTCCAAAAATAGGTCAAACCGATATTCATCCGGTTTTTGCTTTTAAAATGAATAGATATCAACATATGAGCGTGTGTGTGCATGTGGCTCGTTTTCCCGTTTCTATTTGTCAACCCGAGCTATTTCACAATTCTCAACTATACACCAATAAGCCTTTTATTTTTCATTTCTTTTAGGCTTAGAATCAAAGAAAATTTTTTTTTTTTTAATGATTCATTTCAACACTTCTTTGATTTTACTAACAAAAACATATACTCCTCATGGCGGCTTTCACTCATCACAATGGCGTAGCCCTTTCCTACATTGGGTGGCTTCACAACCAAGGTGTGTAGCCCTTTCCATGAGGGTGCTCGTTGAATACTATATAGTGCCGAAGCAAAATGGATACATACCATAGGTCATCTATCATGTACTTAACAATAAACTTCTAGATGCATCCATTATCTACACATATTCAACCACAAAAACTCAAAAAAAACTAAAACATACAAGAGAAGCATTAGTGCACTTTTCAAAAATAAGATTTTCAAGCTCAAGTGCATGATCTAAAAACAATAAAAGATACTTGTTAAAGATCATTACTTCTCAAGTGAGTAGCTCTCAAAGACAATGATATACAATTAAAGTTTTGCTCATCAAGCCACTCACAATCACACAAAGACATTAATCAACACAAATCATGCCAATGGACATTCTAAGAGTCTTAAACCTCTCTTTGTCCAAGGGCTTAGTGAACAAGTCCGCAAGTTGATTTTTAGTAGGCAAATGCTCTAGAGTAACAATAGAATGTTCAACTAGATCTCTAATGAAATGATGCCTAATGTCTATGTGTTTAGTGCGGGAGTGTTGAACCGGATTTTTAGAGATGTTAATGGCACTTAAATTATCACAATAAAGTGTCATTTTTCCTTGTTCTATCTCATAATCCTTAAGGATTTGTTTCATCCAAAGTAATTGTGTGCAAGCACTTCCGGCCGCAATGTATTCGGCTTCGGAAGAGGAAAGGGAAACCGAATTTTGTTTCTTACTTGACCAAGAAACCAAGTTATTACCAACATAAAAGCAACCGCCCGATGTGCTTTTTCGGTCATGAAACTAATTAATGCACGGTGTGTATAAAACTATCTAGAGGGGGGGTGAATAGATTTTACGCTTTTTACCCAATTTTTCGTGTTAGTCAAAATTACGAAATTACCCTCAAGATAAAATAAACAAGCAAGTGTAATATGGTGCGGAAATTAAATTGACACTTGATTTTTACGTGGAAACCCTCACGGGAAAAACCACGGGCTATGTAAGTAAGCCACACTCGAACCTCGAATCCACTAAATGTGCAAACGATTACAACCTAATCCCGGAAGTAATCACACACCTACCTAATCCCGGTATGAGTGAACCTAGTCCGATTTTGCTTGCGATCTAAGCAATCTAATCCCGATTGCTACACACAAGACTTAGCTTCTCTTGAAGAGAATACAACCCTAAGTGAATATGTGAAAATATCCAAAATGCAACATAGAGCAAGGGAAACCCTATATGCTTATCTAAGATGATTAATATGCAATTAAGAACAATCCTAGATATCAAAACTAAATGACATGTCAATTAGTTTAGCTAATCAATATCAAGCACAAAAACCTAATATGCTAGCACAATACAACTTCTCAAACATACATCATACTAATCTCAATCTGTATTCAACAAATATAAAATCACATACAAGTAATTATATTGAGATTGCTAGATAAGAGAAACACAAAATATGTAAGATATTAGTGAAAAGCTTACCAAGCAAAGTATGATGAAGAATCCATGCAAGATGTCATCTAGATGATCTAAGATGATGCTAGATGATGATTGATGATCATGGAACAAGTGTTTGAGTAATAAAAATGAGTTCTTTGGAATTTTTCTTCTCTTTGAAAAATCTCCTAAGTATGGAATCTGAATATGAACTCTTGTGATTGACCTAAAGTCAAAGTGGCATATATATAGGGGGCCAAAACAAAGTGTGGTCGTTTTGATAAGTTTGCCCACTATTTGCCTTGGGCGCTGTACGTAGGGCGCCATTGTACAGCGCCTGTACAGCGCCCTTGCTCTGTTTTCACGAGGAAACAGAGTGGCGCTGTACGTACAGCGCTCTGTACCGCGCTATGTACAGCGCCCCAACAGCGACCGATTAAATCGATCAGGTCTGAACAGCGCTCAATGGGCGCTGTTCGTACAGCGCTTCTGTAGAGCGCTTTTGGGGGCGCCCAGTGCAAAAATGCAATCTTAAGTCTAAGCATGACAAGGCAATTGGATATGCAAGATGCAATCAAACTAACATGCAAGAAGAGATGTTCATGAGCATTAAGGCACACATAAAAGACACACAACATATAAGGATTAAACATATGCATGAGTTGTGAGTGTGTGCATCTATCTCTTCAAGACAAGTAAGCACTTAAAATATTACCTTTGGTGCTTGTCAATAGTGAGATCTTCAAAAGGGCCTAAGCAATAACAACAACATCTAAGCTACCCTTACAAAGCATCCCCACATGTGGTTTGATCACGAAATAAGCCAATTAAAAACAACGGGAATCCTAACAATCTCCCCCTTTGGCTATTTCGTGACAAAACCACCACTCACATTGATTCCTCACATAGAATTAGAAACTACGGGACTACAATGATTATCTACATTACAAAGAGATAAGAAAGTAAAAACTTCAAGTCTTCAATCTCTTGTAGAACAATCAAGCCCTGAAAATAAAGTTTCTAGCATTTCCAATACAAGTAAAGTGTGAGATTAATCATGTGAGAACAATAACAAGCATTTGCATTTATAGTTTAGGCTCAACATTATGAAAATGTATGTGTATGCAATGCTCCCCCTCAACGGGTTACTCCCCCTCAATGTATGTTCTCCCCAAAATGCACAAAAGCTTCTATATTTTGCAACTCCCCTTACCATATCCTACTCCCCCTTTTTGTCATGATATAGGCAAATGAGTAGTCCCCAACCGGGTCACTCAAAGCAACGAGAGATAGAAGCATGCAAGATATGCATATACATATAAGTCACTTTATGCACTTCAATTAATTTGAGAGAAACAAGGAGATTTATTTGAGAAAATGTGTGAATCCAACATGCTTTGCATACAAGACATATAGCATTCAAGTCCAAAATACAATGGTATTTGGCAAAGCAAATGACAAAGGTTTCTAATTTGAATTCAAACCAATTTCACCAATGTCATGGGAAAAGCAAGGATATAGAGATTATTGATTTCAATTTTAAGAGCAACTATATCCAACTTTATAAGCGAAACATGGCATGAGCGACTTTGCACCCTATTTGATTTTTCCGGATAAGAAATCCGTATGATAGTAACCATGTTCAACTAATAAAGAAAGAGAGACATTTGGAATGTAATTCCTTTGAACGGATACAAGATCCTTTATTCATTTTGAGTCTCATTAGCTTTCACACAAGTTTTGCATTTTTAAGAATATGCAATCATCAATTCATGCTTTTCATGTGAGCATGTTGTATGAATTTCATGCTCTTTCAATAAGCATTAGCATGTTATTTAAGAAACATCATGTCATGGAGATAACTATAGGTCATTCACATCATACTTCCTATGTAAATCTCCTAGTCCAAAAATGCATGTTTGAACATAAATATGACATGGATTGTAAACAAGCAAGGTTCACACTTATAGAAATTGAAACCATATATACATATGTACAACCAAGCTTACTCAAGCAATTAAAAGAAGAGGCATAAGTTATTTCAAATTTTTTGCAAGTTACAAGAATGCAAAATAGCTCTCTTTGCTTGAGTTTCCCATATGGGGTCAATCATAGAACATCACTCCACAAGACATATCCCAATAGATCTACTAAGAGTTTTAAATCGAGTAGCATCTAAGGGTTTAGTAAATAAGTCCGCAAGTTGATCATTAGTACCTACATGTTCAAGTACTATGCATTTATTTTCAACAAGCTCTCTAATGAAGTGATGGCGGATGTCAATATGCTTAGTTCTAGAATGTTGAACCGGATTCTTGGAAATATTAATTGCACTCATATTATCACAAAAGAGAGTGAGAGTACCTTGGTTGAATCCGTAGTCTACTAGCATTTGCTTCATCCATAGGAGTTGTGTGCATCCACTCCCCGCGGCTATGTACTCGGCCTCGGCCGTGGACAAGGAAATCGAGTTTTGCTTCTTGCAAAACCAAGACACCAAGTTGTTGCCTAGAAAGAAGCAACCGCCCGATGTGCTCTTCCTATCATCACAATTTCCTGCCCAATCCGCATCACTAAAGCCTACAAGACTAGCATTAGTGTCAAAAGAGTACCAAATCCCATAGTTGGATGTCCCATTCACATAGCGAATGATCCTCTTCACGGAAGAGAGGTGGGACTCCTTAGGATCCGCTTGGTACCTAGCACACACACCCACACTAAAAGATATATCGGGCCTACTTGCGGTCAAATAAAGCAAGCTACCTATCATGCCACGATATAGAGTTTGTTCCACACTTTTACCACTAGCATCCTTGCTTAGCTTCAAAGTGGTACTCATGGGTGTATCACAACGTTTGGCATTCTCTAAACCAAACTTCTTCACAAGGTTCTTAGCATATTTGGCTTGGGTTATGAAAATCCCATCATTCATTTGCCTAATTTGCAAACCTAGGAAGTAACTAAGCTCACCAACAAGACTCATCTCAAATTCATGAGACATAACAGTCAACAAATTGTTGGACCTTGGTGTTGTTGGTGGAGCCAAACACTATGTCATCAACATATATTTGAGCTATGAAAAGCTCATCATTGTCTCTCTTGATGAATAGTGTCTTGTCAACACTACCTCTTGTGTAGTTATTGTCAACAAGAAATTGAGTGAGGCGCTCATACCAAGCCCTCGGTGCTTGTTTCAACCCATATAGTGCCTTCTTGAGGCGATAGACATGGTTGGGGTGGTGAGCATCCACAAACCCCTTAGGTTGTTCAACAAACACTTCCTCTTGCAAGAAGCCATTGAGGAAGGCACTCTTGACGTCCATTTGGTGCAATTTGAACTTGTGCACACAAGAGATGGACAAGAGAAGCCTAATTGACTCTAAGCGGGCAACGGGAGCAAAAGTCTCCTCAAAGTCGATACCCTCAATTTGAGAGTACCCTTGTGCTACAAGTCTAGCCTTGTTCCGCACTATGTTGCCATCCTCATCGGATTTGTTCCTAAATATCCATTTTGTGCCTATGACATTAGTGGTCTTAGGCCTAGGAACTAGAGTCCAAACCTCATTCCTTTCGAATTGGTTTAGCTCTTCTTGCATGGCAAGAACCCAAAATTCATCATTTAAGGCTTCTTCAACCTTTTTGGGTTCTATTTGAGAGGTGTAGCATGTAAAGCTAATTAGATTAGCTATTTGACGCTTAGTCCTAACACCCTCATTAACATCTCCAATAACATCTTCTTTGTTATGGAGTCTTCTAACCCATGGAGCGGGTTCATTAGAGTCCAAGTTAGGAACTCTAGTACTAGGTTGTGTGACTTCATTAGATGTCCCATCATTGGGAGTCACCACAACCCTCTCCAAAGGAGAGTCATCCTCTAAGACATCCTCCTCCTCATCATTTTTGGACTTGAGCCTTGTATCATCAATGACAACATTTGATGATTCCATGACGGTTCGAGTCTTCAAGTTGAAAACTCTATAGGCTCTACTATTCAAGGCATAGCCAATAAAGATACCCTCATCACTCTTAGCATCAAACTTGCCAAGTTGATCACGGTCATTTAAAATGTAGCATTTGCTCCCAAATGTGTGGAAGTAGCTAACATTTGGCCTCTTGCCTTTCCATAATTCATAGGAGGTGTTTCTAGTACCGGGCCTTAGGAACACTCTATTTCCTATATAGCAAGCCGTGTTGATGGCTTCGGCCCATAGGTTCCTAGGGACATTGTTGCTAAGCAACATCACACGGGCCATCTCTTGGAGGACCCTATTCTTCCTCTCAACAACTCCATTTTGTTGAGGTGTCCTAGGAGCGGAAAACTCATGGGAGATGCCTAGGCTATCACAATAGCTTTCAAAAGAGGCATTCTCAAACTCCCTCCCATGGTCACTTCTAATCCGTTTAATGCTTCTAATATTAGAATTCATTTCATTTTGCAATTTAGTACAAAGCATTTTAAACTTATCAAAAGTTTCGGATTTTTCTCTAAGAAAATATGTCCATGTAAATCTAGAGAAATCATCAACACAAACAAAAATGTATCTCTTTCCACCTAAGCTCTCGGTTTGCATAGGACCCATGAGATCCATGTGGAGAAGCTCTAGGGGCTCCTTGGTGGAGAGATACTTGCCCTTTTTGTGCATGCTTTTGGTTTGTTTTCCTTGTTGGCAAGGTCCACAAATACCATTGGCTTTCTTCCCAAGCTTAGGGAGGCCACGCACACACTCGAACTTTCCAAGGGTTCTTAAATCCCTAAAGTTCATGTGGCCAAGTCTTTCATGCCACAACTCAACTTGCTCATCCATGGACACATTGTTTGAGACTATTCTAGCTTCAAGACAATAACAATTGTCGCTAGATCTCATACCTTTCAATAAGGTTTGTCCATCGGGCTTTAGGATTGAGCAATCATTTTTACTAAACAAGACGGAATATCCTTCATCACTTAGATGTGAAATGCTTATTAAATTGGCTTTCAAGCCATCAACAAATAAAGCATCGGATAAGGAGGGTAAACCGGGAACGGAAATGGATCCTTTCCCTACAACCTTCTTTTTGGATCCATCACCAAAAGTGACATATCCACCTTCCTCCATAACAAGAGTCTCGAAGAAACTCTTGTTTCCCGTCATGTGCCTAGAGCACCCACTATCCAAATACCAAAAATTAGAAGAATTTGCCTTCAAGGCTATTTGTGCAACATGGCAAACATTTTCATTCTTTCTAATCCACTTAGCAACAATTTTAGCTTTCTTAGTGGTCTTTAGTACATGTGTTCTATTATTCCTAGGATCATGCATCATGGCTCTTTTCTTTTTCTTCTCTATCATGCTTCTAGTTTTGCACATTTTTATATAGCGAAAGCATTGTGGTCTAATATGACCAACAAATCCACAAAAGTGACAAATAGGAGTAAAATAAGGAATCATACCTTGTCCTTGTCTTTGTGGATGAATGGGTTCAATGCATCTTCGTTGTTGAACCGGTCTAGGTTGCTTCCAAGCTTGAGGTTGCATGATAGGCCTCTTTCCTTTGTGAGCCAATTGAGGAGGAATGTTGGCTTGAGAAACTCTAGGGAGTTTAGCTTGAGGTTGCCTTCTTGGCCCCATCTTCACTTGAGCTTTTGAGCTTTGTCCTATTTCTAACTTCTTTCTAGGAAGTTGCACAAGTGAAGTTTCTTCTTTCTTCAAGCTCTTGACAAATATGGTCTTGTTAGAGGTTGAGATCTTCTTGTCATCTTCATACCCAAGACCCCTCTTGTCACATGGACTCTTTCCAACACCAAGCATATGGTCAAGCTTCTTGGTGCTAGAATCCATCCTAGTCATAGATTCTCTAACTTCTTCAAGCTCCCTTTTTAGACTATCCTCATTCCTCCTAGATAAGACTAACTCCTCTTTTAGCTTATCTTCCATCTTCTTGAATTTCTCCACTTGTTCACTTAAGTGGTCATTTTGAGATGCAAGTTCAAGATTTTCTTCTCTCAACATCTTGATCTTTCTTGTACTCTTGATTGCTAAATCATTAAATTCGGCATGATATTTAGCAAACTCCTTTTTCTCCATAAATCCATTCATGGAGTTAGAGGAGGAATCACTTTCTACATCACTTGAGTCATTTTCCTCTTGACTCATTTCCTCTCTCTCACTAGCACTTTTGCTTTTATGGGAGGAGGCAAAAGCTAGGAGATTAGCCATGAGCTCTTCATCATCCGAAGACTCATCTCCCTCATAGGAGTCATCACTACTTCCACTCCAAGTGGCGGCCATCACTTTCCCCTTTTTCTTCTCAACATGATTTGCACAATCGGGGGCAAAATGACCTATGCCACCACACTCGAAACATCGGACCCCTTTCCTTTCGGTCCTCTCTTGCCTAGGTTCAAACTTCTTGAAAGAGCCCTTTTTCTTCAAATCTTGACCCTTTGACCCAAAGCTCTTCCTTCTAAACTTCATAACTTTGTTGAACCTTTTTACAAACAAGGCAAGGTCTTCATCCGAGTCAACCTTCTTTTCCTCCTTTTCATCCTTGGAGGTTTTTAAAGCAATTCCTTTTTGCTTTTTAGTGGGTGTGGAGATAGGCCCTTTCCTAGACTCATAAGCTAGAAGTCTCCCAATCACCTCACTCGGCTTCATATCCTTATAACCACTATTTTCTTCTAAAGCCGTCACCTTCGATTCAAACCTATCGGGTAGAGATCTCATAATCTTTTGCTTGATTCTCCTATCCGAATATGGATCACCAAGTTGATGGCTTTGGTTGACTATATCCATCAACTTGATCTCAAAGTCGTTGAAGCACTCATTCTCCTCCATCTTAAGCGTCTCGAATTGAGTTTGGAGGACTTGAAGCTTGGAGTCCTTCACCACTTCGGTTCCCTCATGTGCAATCTCTAGGATGTCCCAAGCCTCCTTAGCTATCCTAGTATTTTGAATCAACTTGTATTGATTTTCGTCCATGGCACACAAGATGGCATGCAACGCCTTCCTATTCCACTTTGAAGCATCAAACTCTTGCGCGTTCCATTGCGCCTTAGGCTTCAAAACATCTTCTCCTCCACCCGCGGGAGTCATCATAGGGAGATCATATCCGTCTTCCACCGCCATCCATGCACGGTCATGAATTTGGCATATGTAGGATTCCATCTTCCCTTTCCATTAGGAATAGTTCAATCCGGTAAGAAGTGGAGGCCTTGTGCTAGAAGCTCCTTCGTGGCCACCACCATTTCCACCGTTTCCACTCATAGTGTTTATGAATGAATGAAATGAATGCAAATGTATGAATGATCAAAAATCACACAAAATGCAAAACACACCAAAGTAAGCAAGGATCACCTATGTATGTCTAGGAACCCGCTCTGATACCAATTGAAACTAATTAATGCACGGTGTGTATAAAACTATCTAGAGGGGGGGTGAATAGATTTTACGCTTTTTACCCAATTTTTCGTGTTAGTCAAAATTGCGAAATTACCCTCAAGATAAAATAAACAAGCAAGTGTAATATGGTGCGGAAATTAAATTGACACTTGATTTTTACGTGGAAACCCTCACGGGAAAAACCACGGGCTATGTAAGTAAGCCACACTCGAACCTCGAATCCACTAAATGTGCAAACGATTACAACCTAATCCCGGAAGTAATCACACACCTACCTAATCCCGGTATGAGTGAACCTAGTCCGATTTTGCTTGCGATCTAAGCAACCTAATCCCGATTCCTACACACAAGACTTAGCTTCTCTTGAAGAGAATACAACCCTAAGTGAATATGTGAAAATATCCAAAATGCAACATAGAGCAAGGGAAACCCTATATGCTTATCTAAGATGATTAATATGCAATTAAGAACAATCCTAGATATCAAAACTAAATGACATGTCAATTAGTTTAGCTAATCAATATCAAGCACAAAAACCTAATATGCTAGCACAATACAACTTCTCAAACATACATCATACTAATCTCAATCTGTATTTAACAAATATAAAATCACATACAAGTAATTATATTGAGATTGCTAGATAAGAGAAACACAAAATATGTAAGATATTAGTGAAAAGCTTACCAAGCAAAGTATGATGAAGAATCCATGCAAGATGTCATCTAGATGATCTAAGATGATGCTAGATGATGATTGATGATCATGGAACAAGTGTTTGAGTAATAAAAATGAGTTCTTTGGAATTTTTCTTCTCTTTGAAAAATCTCCTAAGTATGGAATCTGAATATGAACTCTTGTGATTGACCTAAAGTCAAAGTGGCATATATATAGGGGGCCAAAACAAAGTGTGGTCGTTTTGATAAGTTTGCCCACTATTTGCCTTGGGCGCTGTACGTAGGGCGCCATTGTACAGCGCCTGTACAGCGCCCTTGCTCTGTTTTCACGAGGAAACAGAGTGGCGCTGTATGTACAGCGCTCTGTACCACGCTATGTACAGCGCCCCAACAGCGACCCAACAGCGACCGATTAAATCGATCAGGTCTGAACAGCGCTCAATGGGCGCTGTTCGTACAGCGCTTCTGTAGAGCGCTTTTGGGGGCGCCCAGTGCAAAAATGCAATCCTAAGTCTAAGCATGACAAGGCAATTGGATATGCAAGATGCAATCAAACTAACATGCAAGAAGAGATGTTCATGAGCATTAAGGCACACATAAAAGACACACAACATATAAGGATTAAACATATGCATGAGTTGTGAGTGTGTGCATCTATCTCTTCAAGACAAGTAAGCACTTAAAATATTACCTTTGGTGCTTGTCAATAGTGAGATCTTCAAAAGGGCCTAAGCAATAACAACAACATCTAAGCTACCCTTACAAAGCATCCCCACATGTGGTTTGATCACGAAATAAGCCAATTAAAAACAACGGGAATCCTAACAGGTCATCTATGTTTCCCGCCCAATCCGCATCACAATAGCCTACAAGGATATCATTGGTATCAAATGAATAGAATAGACCAAGACTATGAGTTCCTTTGATGTACCTAATGATCCTTTTGACGGCTTTTAAGTGAGATTCCTTGGGATTTGCTTGGAATCTAGCACACAAGCCAACACTAAAGCAAATATCGGGTCTACTAGCCGTTAGGTAAAGTAGACTACCTATCATGCTTCTATAAAGGCTTTGGTTAACACTTTTCCCTTTTTCATCTTTGTCAAGTTTTAAAGTGGTGCTCATGGGAGTTTCAAAATCTTTTCCATTCTCTAGGCCAAATCTCTTAACTAGATTTTTAGCATATTTAGATTGATTCAACATTATGCCCATGCTAGTTTGCTTTACTTGCATACCTAGAAAATAATTCAACTCACCCACCATACTCATTTCAAATTCACTTGACATAACACTAACAAATTCATCAACCTTGGTTTTATTAGTAGACCCAAAAACAATGTCATCAATATATATTTGTGCAACAAAAATATCATGATCATGATGTTTGATAAACAAAGTTCTATCAATGCCACCTCTCCTATATTGGTTGTCAACAAGATATTGAGTCAACCTATCATACCAAGCTCTTGGAGCTTGTTTAAGGCCATAGAGAGCCTTTTTCAATTTAAACACATGATTAGGAGAGTGTGGGTCTACAAAACCCTTAGGTTGTTCAACATACACTTCTTCTTGAAGGTATCCATTGAGAAAAGCACTTTTGACATCCATTTGAAATAATTTGAACTTTTTAATGCATGCAATGGACAACAAAAGTCTAATGGACTCGAGACGAGCAACCGGGGCAAATGTCTCATCAAAGTCAACACCCTCCACTTGAGTGTAACCTTGAGCCACTAGTCTAGCTTTATTTCTCACAATCTTGCCACTTTCATCGGTCTTATTCCTAAACACCCATTTAGTGCCAATTACATTTATATCTTTGGGTCTAGGAACTAAAGACCACACTTCATTCCTCTCAAATTGATTAAGTTCATCTTGCATAGCCCCAACCCAATATTCATCAACAATTGCTTCATTAATGTTTTTGGGTTCAATTTGAGAAGTGTAGCAAGCATAGGATATTTGGTTAGCAATTTGATTTCTTGTTCTAACCCCTTCATTTAAATCACCTATGATGTCTCCTTGATAGTGTAAGTTTCTAAGTCTTGGGTGAGAATGTTCAACAACTTGGTCATTTTGTTGATTATCATTTAAAGCATTTTCCAACCCTTGACTTACAACTTCAACATGACTATCAATTTCATCATCTTGACTAGAAACACTACTAGCCACATCAATAGGTGTATTAGTGTCATTTAACATGTTTTCTTTAGATTCATTGACACCATTATCATCACACAAATTAAGCATGCTAAGATCATCTATCTTCACATTGATAGACTCCATGATAGTCTTAGTAGTCAAGTTAAAGACTCTATATGCACGACTATTAATAGCATACCCAAGAAAGAGACCAACATCACTTTTTGCATCAAACTTTCCTAAGTGATCTCTATCATTCAAAATATAACATTTACTCCCAAAAGTGTGGAAGTAACTCACATTAGGCTTCTTGCCTTTCCAAAGTTCATAGGACGTTTGTTTTGTGCCGGGCCTTTTGAAAACACAATTTGACACATAACAAGCGATATTGACCGCCTCGGCCCATAGGTTTCTAGGGACTTTCTTGCTATTGAGCATGACCCTAGCCATCTCTTGCAAGACACGATTTTTCCTCTCAACAACACCATTTTGTTGAGGAGTTCTAGGTGCGGAGAACTCATGAGAAATCCCTAAACCATCACAAAACTCACTAAATTTTGCATTTTCAAATTCCGTCCCATGATCACTCCTAATGCGACATATTTTCTTGATATCAAGACCTTTTTCATTTTGAACTTGATTACAAAACTTTTTAAAGTAATCAAAAGCATCGGTCTTGTTTATAAGAAAATAAACCCAAGTAAACCTAGAGAAGTCATCAACGCATACAAAAATGTACTTTTTGCCATTAATGCTCTCGGTTTGAATTGGCCCCATCAGGTCCATATGCACAAGTTCTAAAGGTCTCTTGGTAGCTATGTAAGAATTTTTCTTATGAGGCACTTTGGTTTGCTTACCTAATTGGCAAGGTTCACAAACAACCTCAAGCTTTTTACCAAGATTAGGAAGACCTCTAACAATGCCATGTTTTTCAAGCTTTTTCAAATCTTTAAAATTCATGTGACCCAAACGTTGATGCCACAAATCAAGCTTATTGCACTCATGTGCCATGTTGCATGTGAGAGGATCTATCTCAAGACAATAGCAATTGTCTATAGACCTTTTGACTCTTAGGACGACATCGCCCTTTTTATCAATTATAGTGCATACATCTTTGTTAAAACTAACTTCTTGAAAAATTTCACACAAGTGAGTAATACTTATCAAGTTAGCTTGTAACCCATCAACATACAAAGTATTGCGAAGTTTAGGCAATCCGGGGATACAAATTGTTCCCTTGCCAAGAACTTGCTTTTTGGTACCATCACCAAAAGTAACCCAACCTCCATCCTTTAAAACAAGATTCTTAAAGAACTCTTTGTTCCCGGTCATGTTCCTAGAGCAACCGCTATCTAGGTACCAAGAATAGGAGGAGTTGGCACGTAAAGCATATTGTGCAACATTACATTTAGATGTGTCTTTTCTAATCCACACATTTTTCACAACATGCTTCTCACTCTTACTTCTAACATGCTTTGACTCAATATTAGACTTTTCAACATGCACCTTGACCTCATTGGTCACATCTTCAAAGATATCAAACAAAGCATTATCAATTTTCTTATGCATAGTAGAGTGAGGCACAACACAAGATTTAGCAAGCAAGTCATCAACAACTCTTTCAACAACATGCTTTTCCAAGGTCTTCCTAGGTCTATTTCTATATCCATACATGGGTGATTGCCTAGGTCCATTCAAAGACATATCATGAAAAGCATTATCAAGTTTGCATTTCCGAATGTACTTAAAGCATCTAGGTCGAATATGTCCTATCATATTACAATGATGACAAATAGGAATAAATTTGAGAAGTTTACCATTTGCATTTGCTTCCATAGCATATGGTCTTCTCACAATTTTACCTCTTTGAAGAGCAACCCTTGATGCTTGACCTCTTGCATTTGAGGTTGTTGCTTCTTGATGCTTAAGTTGTTGAGTTCTCCCATTGAACATCCTTGTTGATGAAGAGGCACCTCCGGTGGCTTTCATAGCTTTACCTTGAGAGAGTGTACCTACAATTGATTCAATGCTTGCTTTGACAAAAGTAGATTTGTTAGATGAAGGAGTCTCCTTCTCATTGATATAACCCAAACCTCTTTTGTCACATGGATGCTTTCCACTTTTAATGAGGGTTTCAACTTTATTAGAACTAGATGACATCTTGCTAATCACCCTATTAGCCTCACCAAGTTTCTCACGAAGCATCCTAAGTTCAATGGCATATTTTTCCGCTTTGTTATCACTAAACAAAACATCTTTATGTGATTTATCAAGCCATTTTTCATACTTTTTCTCTTGATTTAAATGCTCATTAAGTTTGGATTTAAGCACATTTTCAAGTTTCTTAGCATTAACAAGAGAACAATCTCTTTGCTCAATTTCTTGCTTCAAGATACCAAGTCTATCATTGCTATCTTTAAGATTCAATTCTAGACTTAGAATCTTGTCTTTAAGTTCATCGAATTCTTTTGAACCAAGAGCAGATCTTCTAGCTTCTTGTTGAGGGACATATTGACTTTAGATAAACGTTCATTTTCAAAAGTAAGATCATTGATCTTTTTCTCATCTAAGTCAATATGTTCAACAAAAGAAGCCACATAGGAATATACTTCCTTAATCATGATTTTATCACAAACAAAAGACAAACACAAAAATACTACAAAGAAAGGATCAATCTAAGTGCGTCTAGACACCCGCTCTGATACCAAATAAAATTTCCCTCAATGTAGTAGTGAAATATACCTAGAGGGGGGGGGGGGGGGGGGGTGAATAGGTATAGGCTCCAAATTCTTCCAATTAAAAATAATGCGGAAAATTACAAGACAAATGCACACTTGAATAGATTTAGCAAATGAATTGAATTAACTAAGACAAGAGTTAATCAATTTACAAGAAGTGCAATCAATGTAATATATGGAAGATAAAGGAAAGTAAAGCAAAATTAAACACAATGATTTTAACGTGGTAAAACCTCAATGAGGAAACATCCACGGGTTGATACCACAACCACCGGCGAAGCAATTCACTATGATGAAAAGGACTTACACACTCAAGCTACCAACTCATGATATCCGCTCAAGCTATCAACTCCTAGTCTACCCTCGGGCCTAGTGAACCACCTAGCCTACTTCCTATCCGAGATGTGTCCTACACCTCTAGGAAGCAACTTCCTATCCAAGACGCTCACGTCTCTAGGAAGATTTCTTGCTTGCCTGTCCGGATCCTCCCGACCCTAGACAAGACTTCCTTGCTTGATTATCCGAGTCCTCCCGACTCTAATCAAGGCTCCCTTGCTCTATCCACAAAGCTTCACTCACTTTGCTAGAGACTTCAACCTAATGCAAGGCTATGATCTAAAGTGATGCAAATGATGCAAGCACAAACAAATTAAGCTAGATGATCAATCAAGCAAAATATACATGTTCAATGATAGTCTAGAATATGATTTCAACACTCAATCACAAAAGTTATCTAGAAATCAAAACATGCAAAACAATAAGAACAAAGGTATCAATATTCGATTTAGCACACTAAAAACCTAGTTCTTAGATCATGAAATAAAACATAGAAAATAACATGAAGCACATCACATATATGTTTTCTAAAATCAATTTCATGATAAATCAAGTTTAGCACAAATATGTTCAAAACACATTACAAAGCTAAAACTCAATTAACAAATGATCAAATAACCCTAGCATGTGATCTAACATACTTCTTAACAAATTTCATCAATCAAATGGAAAGAATCAATAGTTGATCAAAAATGAAATTGAAAAAGAAGAAGTTGAAAATCAAGTACTGACCACGGACTGGAAATGGACCAGCTGAGAAAAATGCCGAAGTCAACTGCCTCTGGAAATGCTTGGGGTTTGTAGCTCTCTTCGAGACCAACAATTTTGGTTTTTGAATTGAATGATTTCGAGTTCGTATGAGAGAGATATGATCAAAACAAATAAACAAAAATTGTTGAAAAACTGATGCGGGATTTCTAGTGTGTTTTTCAAAAATTGCATAAGTGATGGAGGGAAGGAGGTTTGATTAAAAGGAGGGAAAAGGAGAGGATTTCCGAGCAAATCACGTGCTGCCACATCAGCACCCCGTGGGGGGCGCGTGGGGCCCACGGGAGCAGAAGGCTCCCTTGCCCGTGGGGCCCACGGCCTCCCACACGGGCTGGCCAAGTGGCCACACGTGATTTGCACACCTCTAGCGCGCTCCCTCAGTTCGTTGCCCCATATCTTGAGCATCCGACCTCTGATTTTGAATCCGTTTTTGGATTACAAACCGTGACTCTCTCACGCACGACTACGACTACTCAACTTTGAAAAATGGTTGAGAAAGCATCTCGGAATCTGATGATGAAATCAACACAACAAATGAGAACGAAAAGTAGCATAGTCAACTTGTTTGGACTCGAAACCTTATGAGTGAGTAACCGAAATGACCGGAACTCGATAAGGCATTAAATAAGAACATGTTCAAGTCCTAAACATAAAATACGAAAACAAATAAACACATATTCACACAAACATGCCATATCAAAGAGATAGTCACAAAGCATTCAATTTCACAATGTTTGTCAATACAAGATCAATGCATGAGCATGCTATGAAGTGTGTGAATGTGTTATACCAAATGTTTGAACCACGATGCAGGGACACACATGTATGAATTGTGTGTGTGTGCGCTAACGCCTTGCAAGAGGGTGGAAGTCAAGTTTTACCTTTGACGATTTTCACCTCTTGAAGACGACTTTTGCACTAGATGTTGCTCTTCACTCTTTGAGCTTCCTTTCTTCAAATAATGTCCTAAGCAACAACTAATACAATCATAGAGTGTTTTGCAATGGAATCAAGCCAATACAAATAGTGAACCTTACAGTATGAATGAGGAGCATCTTCCTTTTCTATCTTTATTTAAGAGTTCAGTTTTAGCTCTTTAGTGGAATGAGTTAAAATTAATGGATCGGACCTAAGTGAATCATTTGTTGATTGTGATTAGGTTATGTCTATTGAAGCTTAAATTTAGATGGCCCGCCAAGATCCCCAATCCACACGGACTTGCATGGATCACTTGATATATTCTACCGGACCAATTTAAGGGTCCATCTAGAATTGCATTTAATATATTAAGAATATAATTTGCACATTATTTATGTAATGGGCTGCTCAATTATATTAATATATTAATGAAAGACATGTGGGCTTGTTTCTTTTAGTAAGAATGGGTCTGGTTCACATGTGGGCTTTTTATTTAAAGTCCAATGGATTAAATGAAATAAGGAAATAATATTAGGCCCAATTTTATTCAAGTGGGGCGGCAAGGTTAAAGTTTTAACCTAATATATTATTTTGTTTCATTTGTTTTAATTAAATAAGAATTAATTAATTTATTAATTAATTGTTTAATTAAAGAAACAAATCTTTTCTAATCAGAAAATATATTTCCTAAAAGTAAAAGACTTGTTTGATAAGGAAATAAATAATTAATTTTATTTATTTAATCAAATAAGGAGTCTTTTTATTTAGTCAAAAAGAATAGAATAAAATATCTATGAGTTAGATTAGGGTTTGAAGTCTAAAAAGTTGAAAAGAATTAGGGTTGAATTTCGGTCACCCTATATAAGTGACATGATGAAATTCGGCCAACCCTAATACACAACTACATAGAATTCGGCAACCCTAAAGGAAAAAGGAAGAAAAATTCGGCCACCCTATATTATTCTTGCTATAGGGTTCGGCCACTATACACATGTGTTCATGAGATTCTATTTTTCTTCTTCTTCTTCATTCACAGAGAGTTTTTATTCTACTAAGACAAAAAGAAGTGTTAGATTATTCTTTGATAGTATACTATTTGCTTAATCATCAATAAGCTTGTGTATACGATATCGATCTAGGTTCACGCGAGTTTCGATCATTAGATTGAGAACTCAAAAGTGACCGGAATAATCTTAGACATTCTTTTGATTGTTTTGTGACTAACAAAGAAAAGAAAAGTTTTGTTTTGTCCATTCACAGGTTTGCAATTCAAAGAAAAGGGAGACCACGCTCCTAGGTGATCCACGTTCGTGCTAGGATTGAAGATCTTGCGGATTACCATCGACGTAAGTCAATCGGATCACGCGACAAAAGGTAATCTACTTTTTGTTAATGTATATGCATGTTTAATTAATTAAAGGGTTTAAGGTTCATAAAGGAAAATTTTTTTGAAAGTCACTAAATCTTATTTTTAGTATCGCTTCCGCTGCGTGTACTACTTTTGGTATTTTTCCCTACACAGGGCCCCATTCCCTTGCTTCCACCCAAAGAAATCAAGGGAAAAGGAAGGGAACCAGAAGCCAGATCCCGGCACCAGTCCCACCACCAAATCCCGGATCAGCACCACAGGACCCCGTTGTCCCAGAAGCGGCAAGGGAGGCCATAGAGCAACATGGCGCTGCCTATGTGGAAAGCGTCCGCCTTCGGATGATCGCCCAAGGGATACCCTTTGAGACGCCCTGACTTACAGAAGGGGTTGGACCAAGTACCCGGGCACCGATTTTTGATAGACTCGTGAAAGTATACAAACGTAGTTAAATTGCTTAAAGCATACCTAGAGGGAGGGTGAATAGGTTTTTACACCTTTTTTCAATCCCTTGAACAAACTTTCGTTTGTCCTTCAAGGTAGCCTTACACACAACAAAATAAGCCAAGGAAGACATACATAGACAATATAAGAATACAATCATAAGGACAAGGTCTAAGTATATCATCTAGTTGTGTGAGGTATAAGAACAAATAAACACAACAACAAAGTAAGCTTGTATTTCAATAGATGTTCAATGAGTTACAAGAGTGATCAAAATATCACTATACAAAAATTACAATATACAAAAGAATCATAGATACAACAATGATCAAAAGAATGAATCCACAAACCACACTATACAAAGTCTTGCTTCACAATACATCACATGTGAATATTATGAACCAAGATAATAAAATATACAATTAAAATATAAGAGAAAGAGATAGGAAGAATTAACACAAGAGATTTTTTAACGTGGTAAAACCTCCAAGGAGGAAACATCCACGGGTTGAACTACAACCATTGGGTACTATATTATTGGAAAGTAAACATAGAACATTCACAAAGTGACCAATCTTTAGCTCACCCAACCTAGTGAAGTCTAAGCCTACCCAACCCTATTGGAAAGTGTGAAATCCCTCAATGATGCGAAACCACCATATATTGGACACCACACAAAACCAACATCGATGGTAGATTAGAAATTCCTCAAGAGTGCATACACCTCTCGTGCCCGCTCTATCGGAGTCTATGTCTAACCGTACGCCTAGGCCTACCAATACAATAGCCAACTCCCTATCCAAGGCACTCTTGCCTCTAGGGAGCCTCCCATGCATGACTATCCGAGTCCCGACTCTAGCCATGACTTCTTGCTTACCTATCCGAGTCATCCCGACTCTAGGCAAGACTTCTTGCTTGGCTATCCGAGTTACCCCAACTCTAACCAAGACTTCATGCCTTTTACAAGGACTTCCTAGTGTGATCATGTGAATGCAAATGATGCAAACAATAAAATCAGCATAGAACATGTGATCAATACATTCTATGGCACAAATAGACCTAAACATGTGATATCACAAGTAATCAAGTCTAGATGCAAAATACACGAATAAAACCTAAAGCATGTGAAACACCAACCACATAAGCTCAAAGTCTCATTCACATATACAACACTTGAATCAAAATATATTCATGAAGTACAAGTTCAAGATGCAATCAATATACAATAAAATGCTAGATACATGAGATTTAATCAATCAATATTCTAGCTAAAAACATAGAGCAAGGATTTGAGATTTACATCAATCAAAACCTAGATTCTCTAAATCACAAACAAATACACAAATCCTAGATTTCATCAATCAAAGGATCAAATCAAATCTCAAGGTCATTTATCACAAAATTAATTCAATCAAGTTCCAAACAACCTAAGATGCCATTCTAATCACAATACAACTCACAAACATATGTGAAACCTAGAATCATAGAAACTAGTCAACATTAGTCCACAAATTGACTTTCAATTAGAATGATAATCAAGCTATCTTTCTCAATAGCTTTTACCAAACATAAACATAGATATAGAAGAAGAAACCCCAAGCAAATGGAAGGTTAAAAAGAAAGAAATCCCAAAGTTAAGTCCAATACCTTGGTTACACGAGCTGGTTTGGAAATCAGTGTGGAACCACCAGAAATCTCGATCAAACAGCCACCAAACCACTTGGAGATGATAGATAACTCAAATACGAACACTCTCCAACTTGAATCACTCAAATCCGACTCCGGATGAGGAAGATATGGTGTTTTGAAGTTCTGAAAAACTGGAGAGAAATTCTTACGGGAAAACTCAATTTTTTCTTCTTAGAATTTCAAATGGAGAGAGAGAGGGAAGAAATAGGAGGAGAGAGAAGAGCCAAAACGGCCAATGGTGTGAGGCCACGTCACCCCCTGGCCGTGAGGGGCGCGTGGGCCACACGGGGGCAGAGAGCCCCCTTGGCCATGGGGCCCACGGCCTCCCACACGGCCAGGCCAAGTGGCCTCACGGCCTGGGCTGTCTTCTCGCGCGCTCCCTCGGTTCTTCAGCCCGTATCTTGGGCATCCAAACTCCGATTTTGAATCCGTTTCTGGATTATGAACCGTGACTCTCTCATGCATGACGAAGATAACACAACTTTGAAAAAAGGTTGAGAAATCATCTCGGAAAATGTCGATGAAGTCAACTCAACGAATGAGAACGAAAAGTAGCGTAGCTACATCATTTGGACTCGAAACTACATGAATGAGTAACCGAAACGACCGGAACTTAATAGGGAATCATAATAGAGCATATTCAAGTCCAAATACAAAAATATGGAAACATACAAACACAAAGACACACACATATGCTAGTTTTCGGACATAGTCCTAGAAAATGCAAAACACAAAGTTTACCAATATAATATGAATGCATGAGCATATTTTGCCAAGTGTGTGAAAGTGATATATAAATGAAATTAAATCATGAAGGAACACACAAGAATGCTATGTGTGTGTGTGTGCCTAGCCTTATAAGAGATATAAGGTCCTTTAATACCTTTGTTGACCAATGATGCACGAATCTCTTAAAAGCCGGCTTCTTGAATGAATTGTGGTTGAGACGTCCTTTGTCTTCTTAATTCTTCAATATACTAACCACTAAACATTACAAGAGAAACACGTTTTGATATGGAATTGATGCCAACACAAACTATAAACCTTACAACTCGGACCACCTTTGCCCTTGCATAATCATCCTGAAGATCTAAGACACCGATTGGTGAAATTAGCTATTGACATCCCGCCAAGAAAGGCCCAGTCGACAACAAGGCCGGTGGTAAGAAAAAGGGGTCCTCAACCTGTCGCATGTGGTAGTACTAGATCTAGGAGGGATCAGTAGGGTACCGGTCATCGGGAAGAGGAGCGTAAGGAACCTGCTGGGGAATCAGAAACCTCGAACAATGAAGACTCAGTGGCACGATCCGGACACAATGGATCTAAACGCCTCCATCAAGGATCTAAATGCCTTAAGGATCAGATGGCCAAGATGGCGAAGGAGCTCGAGGAACTAAAGATAGGGAAACAATGGGGTATTCGGAAGAACCCTCTAGGGGAGATGAACGGGCCATTTTCCAGGAGGATTCGGGAAGCTGAGTTACCCCCCAAGTTCAAAATGCCCACTGAGAAGTATTTCGGATTAGAGGATCCTGTGAGTCACATGGAGAGCTTTGTCCACCAGATGGAAATCCAGAACGCTACCCGGTCAGCCATGTGCAGGATGTTCCCTTCAATACTTACCGACTGTGCTAAGATTTGGTTCAGAAAGTTGCCCCCAGGAAGTGTGGATTCATTTACAAAGCTTACTACCGATTTTTGTGCTCAATTTCAGGGGGATCAAGCCTCACCCTAAGGATCCCGTCCTACTGCAATATGTAATCCAGGAACGGGGTGAAACATTGAGATCTTACGTAGAGAAGTTCCACAAGGAGGTGGTCCAGATGGGAGTATTCACCGAGAAGGAGACCCTCGCCAACTTCAGAAGGAACTTGTGGGCTGGCAGGTTATTCCGATCATTTGCCAAACACCCGCCTGAAACATACCAGGAGGCCTATGATAGGGCGCTGGAGTAGGTAGACATAGAAGAACAGCTCTGAATTAAGGTTGAACACGACGAAGCCCGGTCATCCAAGTAGTCTAATAAGGAATCTCTTAAGTCAGCACCTACGAAAAGAGTCTAGAACCCTCCTCCGAATCGATCGACGTATAGGCCGCCGCCTCCTTAATACCGGGAAAGATACCCTGCTAGAAGGACTCCACCCTGAACAACCCCTCCGCTAAGAGAGGTAGCCCGCATATCAACTGAGGAAGATTGGTACAACCATTACACTCCTCTCAATGCCTCTCGGGAAACCATATACCTAGCCATTCATGATAAGAGCTTACTCAGGAAGCCCGATCTAATAAAAGTCCCAGCTGATCAAAGAAATCGATACAAGTATTGTGACTTTCATAAGGATGTCGGGCATAACACGTCTGAATGCTATAGCCTCTGCAACTAGATCGAGGGGTTGGTGAGAGGGGGACTTTTGACTGAATTCCTACAACAAGTACGGGACAGCATCAAAGTGGGAAAGGAAGTACAGAAGGAGATGCGGGACGTAGAAGAAAGGAGGAAAAATGAAGGAAAGGATTTAATGCAACAGATCTAAGTCATCCATACCATCAGTGGAGGGCCAACTATAGTCGGGATTTCTAACAATTCAACAAAGAATCATGCTAGGAAGATCCCAAAGCTCGTTGCTGACCAAGATGTGTTCCGGGTATCCCGAGGGTCTCGGGAATACCCACGGTCCGCTCAGATCATTTTCACTGAGTATGATGCTTACCACACGGTGCAGCCCCATGACGATCCAATGGTGATCACAGTTCAGATTGCCAATTGCTGGGTCCACCGCATCCTGATAGACACCGGAAGTAGCGTGGATATCCTGTTTAAAGGAGCAATGGAAAAACTTAACCTTAAGAATCATTGTTACAACAGTTGCACTACTCCTTTATAAGGATTTACCGGGGACTCCATGATGCCAGTAGGAACACACATCTTGCCCGTGATAATTGGAGAAGCCCCCTTCAGTAGAACATCATGACTGAGTTCATCGTGGTAGATACCCCATCTGCCTAAAATGCGATCTTGGGAAGACCTTTCTTGTCAGGTATCCGGGGAGTCCTGTCCATTTATCACAATGTCCTAAAATTTCCAGTTGGGACCGAAGTAGGAGAAGTCAGGGGAGACTAGTAAGCAGCCCGCACATGTCATGCAGTGTCTGCCAACCCTGCTGCATTAGCAAGGCAATATGCCCACGTTATCCATAAACTGGGTATCGGGGAGGCATAATTGGAGAGCACAATGGGAGAAGAGTGGGAATGGTTAGAGAAGTATCACGCAGAATAGTTTGGAAATGAAGTTGAGTACCCGGTATATCACCTCGGGAAAAAGGGTCTCTCTAGGAGGACTTAGTCTCAAGATTTGAAGAAGAGCGTTAGCTTGGTTGGTATATTTCTGATGTATATACCTCGACCTTTTTTGCTTTGTATTTGCTTTTGAGAAATTCAATAAAGTCAGTTTTAGTGTTCCTAATTTCGCCTAGCAAACCTTCATTGCTCTTTCTTCACCTCGAGACCAGGAAAAGCCATATGGCATTCCTACTGCCTTGGTCGGGGTATACCCTCCTCCAGGAAGGACTTGGTGCTCAAACGCATAAGGGGTGTAGTCACCCACCAAAATCTATCTTATCAAGACCAGGGGAACCTATATGGGCCTCTTGAAGCCTCGGACGGGGAATACCCCCCTTCAGGATGAACTTGGTGTCAAAGTGGCCTCAGCTGCTGCCAAGAAACTAAGATAATCCATCTAGATACTCGATATCTCTCTACAGCGTACTACCACTTCTCCTTATTACATTTAAGGTTCTAGATCGAAATGGCTTTAGTAGCCGTTCAGGACTAGGCATCAAGGAACTGGGCCATCACTCTCAGAGGCCGAACATTTCACCTCGGTGGGCGACTAAGATGAATCCATCATCAGAATTCCCAACGAGGGAGTCGACAAGGATAAACGGACGATGATCATAGCATTGAGTATTAAGTAGATTACTATTAAGGGGGATTATTGGCCAAGGAATGTGTTCGAGAAACAAGACCAACCAAGAACCTACCGTCCACCAGCAAGCTAAGGTGGGAGCTAAACTATACAGGGATCGGGGTAATCCTGACTTGGATCACGTGCAAACATACAAGTCCCACTCTTGAATAAGGCATAAGTTTACAAGCAAGCGTATGGAGAAAGGAAATGATCGCAAAAAAGGATGGAATTCATTAAGTCAAGCAGGGTGCCTAATCCCCGTTACAAGGCTACAAAATAAGTTGCAAGGCAAGTCTCATTAAAGTAAAAGGTAAAATCATGTATCGCCCCCTTCTCCCGCATGCGTTTCTTACCGGGATCCCTCCATCTGTTCTCCTCCTGTCTACTGTCCTTCAAGTGAGCTGGCTGCAACCGGAAAACCCAATTCCTCTATGTGCTGAGCAGAAATCTATCCTAGGTCGGCTGAAGCAGAAGGGGGATCTTGAGCCTCAACCCTGAGTGAGCCATCAGAACCAGGCAGGTTAGAGGATGGGTCCGAGATGACAGCCACCTACGAAGGACCTCTTTGATTAGGATCAGCATCTGAAAGACTGGCGGCCTTAGCCATAATGTAGTCTCGATCCCAACCAAGAGGAGTCAGCAGGTCGAAAGGAGGAGGGAAGGCCTTGGCAACCTCGTAGGAGGCAGTAAAATATCCATCCGTGAAGGAAGAATCCATCCGAGATTCTAAAGCCTTCACGGAACCATGCAAGAACTGGTTCTCATCTAAAAGGACTGCCATCTCTGCCTTGACGGACTCCCTCTCAGCTTTGCGCCGGGTGGAAATGATGGTCTCCGTATCATAGGCACGCTGCATCCTTTCAAGCTCCATCAGAGCATCCTGCCTATCGGATTCTGACTCGGCAGTAGTTTTCACCAAAGAAGCAACACTTTCTTCAACCCGAGCTAGGTTGTCCTTGGTTTCCTCCACTTGGGCCTGAAGGGCCAAATTGGCCTCCCTTAAGGCGGACGCTTGTTGTCCCATGGCCAAGGCAAACTTGAAGCCCTACATAAGAAAGGAAATTTAAAAAAAAAAAAAAAGGAGCTATATATGTAACAGGCAGGAAAAGTTGGAAGTATATACCTCGGCAAGCAAGGCGGCCCCCTTAGTGACTAGGATATCCGTCGGCAAGGAAGACATCTGATGCAGGCCTCCTCCAGGGCAGGCTGCTATGAACTTGGAAACAATGTCATCCTGGTTGCTATCTTGTGGCCTTTACCCAGAAGGGAGATCAGTACAAGGAGTTCTGGAAACGGATACTTTAGCTTTCTCCACCTCGGCAGGTTTGTCCTTCTCCACCCTTGTAGTCGGTTTGGCTGAGGGAACCCGATGTAAGGTTTCCCATTAATTGATTGGCTTATTTTGTGGACAAACCACATGTTGGGGTTTGGTTGTAAGGGTAGTCTAGGTGATTAAGGTTGAAGATCAAAGACCCTTTCCAAGACCTCAAAAGGACAAGCACCAAAGGTATATCTAGTGCTTACTTTGCCTTGAAGAGATATAGTTGCACACACACACACAACATGCATAACTATTATTCTTGAATGTTGTGTTTATATTTTGTGTGCATTGTGCTTTATTGATTATTCAATATCTCTTCTTGCATTAAATTGATTGCATCTTGTTCTATGAAATGCCATGACATGATAAGCATTATGATGCATTCAATACCCACACTTGCACTTCATGTATGTTAGCTTTTAGTGTGGAGTAATTCGTTTCCCGAAAGATGTTCGGAAACGTCCGCGCATGCACGTTGGTGTGCTTTGTTTTGCGCGATGATCGCCGGTGGAGATGCCCTTGGCTTCTCCTTGGATTTCACCTCTGTTGGTGATCGGCGGCCTGGCCGCCGAACGAAACCACCGTTTTGACTTGATTGATTTCTCTCTCGGGTTTGATTTGGCGGTCACAAAACCGCCGAATGAAACCGCCGTTGTTCCCTTGGTCTTCTCGGGTTCAATTCGGGGGTTAAGAACGGTGGCCTGGCCGTCGTTTGAAACCACCGATCGGTGCGTTTTAGGGGCAAACTTGTCTTTTCACATGCCCAATTCTTGATGTCTACAAAGTCTGGTCCCTTGTAGACTTGCCTAAAGGGATAAAACCCATTGGGTGCAAGTGGGTATACAAGAGGAAAAGAGGTATGGATGGAAAGGTGGAAACCTTTAAAGCTAGATTGGTAGCTAAAGTGTATACACAAAAAGAAAGTATCGATTACGAGGAAACCTTCTCTCCTGTGGCCATGCTTAAATCCATTAGGATAGTCTTATCCATTGCAGCATCTTTAGATCTAGAGATTTGGCAAATGGACATCAAGACAGCTTTCCTTAATGGAAGTCTTGACGAAAGCATCTATATGATGCAACCAAAAGGATTCATTGAAAAAGGCCAAATGGAAAAGGTATGCAAGTTACAGAAATCCATATATGGATTAAAGCAAGCATCCAGATCCTGGAACATAAGGTTCGATCAAGCTGTCAAAGGTTTTGGATTTATTCAGAATCTTGACGAACCTTGTGTATACAAAAGGATTAAGGGCGACAAGTTGGTTTTCCTGATTCTTTATGTTGATGATATACTACTCATTGGAAACGATGTAGGTGTATTGACATCAGTAAAAGAATGGTTAGCAAAACAATTTGATATGAAGGACTTAGGAGAAGCAAGTTTTATTCTAGGTATCCAAGTAATATGGGATAGAAAGAATAAAACGATTGCATTATCCCAAGCTTCATACATAGACAAGATCTTGTCTAGGTTTTCCATCCAGGATTCCAAGAAAGGTATGTTACATTTCAGACATGGAATCAAACTTTCTAAAGAACAAGTTCCTAAGAATGAGCATGAAGAGCAATTCATGAGTAGAGTTCCATATGCCTCGGCAGTTGGAAGTCTCATGTATGCAATGCTCTGCACTAGACCAGATATTTGTTTTACTGTTGGCATAGTTAGCAGGTTTTAATCAAAACCTGATCCTGATCACTGGACGGCAGTCAAGCATATTTTCAAGTATCTCAAGAGAACGAGAGATAATATGCTTGTATACTCTAGAGGGGATTTAATTCCCGTAGGGAATACAGATTCTGATTTCCAATCAGATTCTGACTCTAGAAAATCCAAATCAGGGCTGTGTTTACTATTGGAGGAGGAGCAGTCATATGGTGGAGTATCAAGCAATCTTGTATTGCTGATTCCACCATTGAAGCTGAGTATGTTGCTGCATGTGAGGCTGCCAAAGAGGCTGTTTGGCTCCGCCAATTCTTGATTGACTTAGAAGTGGTTCCTAGTGCGAATAAGCATATCACTATTTACTGTGACAACAGTGGAGCAGTGGCTAATTTGAAAGAACCAAGAAGTCACAAGAGAGGAAAACACATTGAAAGAAAGTATCATCTTTTAAGGGAGATTGTTCAAAGAGGTGACGTGACGATTACCAAAATCGCGTCAGCAGAAAATCTAGTAGATCCCTTCACAAAGGCTCTACCTCAGAAGAGTTTCGATGGGCATCTAGAGAACATGGGCATGAGAGATATGACACATTTGCTATAGCGCAAGTGGGAGATTGTTAGGATTATGCTCAATAGCAAGAGTGTAATATTGTAATTGACAATCTTTTTCATATTTATAAAGCGATTTCTGGTTTAACAAATCTTATAGCATTTACAGTTTAATATTATAATTGTCAAAGTAAATAATCATAAGGTCTAAAGACTATGAGAAAAGAATAATTGTTCATACATCTGGATATGTATGAGGTAGACACAATTCTTTAGTTAGTCTTGAATAATGTTTACAACTTAAGTTAAAGGTTGAGCACCTTTATCTTGTTAAAGTTGTAGAATTCTTTTGCTAGCATTTGAGTGGGATCAAATGAGATATGATGAGTCTAAAATCATTGGAGTGTCTTTGAGTAAAAGAATCTAGTGCACCGGGTGCATTGAACTGGATCACAATGAAAAGCTTTATCTAGAACCGTCAATAGATAATAGTCTTTTCATTATCAGGACAATCGGAGAGTCTATCTTAATCCTGAGATAAATGATGGACTTATGGTTGCAAGTGATATCATTTGAGTTATCAATGAGTATGATTATATAGCATAGTCTATCCTCGATAGTTTGGTGATATTCATTTGTTAATCGATAGAGGACTTCATTTATAGATATGGACATCGTGGCTCCATTTATTAAATGAGAGTATAATATCATCATATGGATGTTTTGAGGTAATTGGATATTAAATCTCAACGTAGAGTTTTCGATAGTGACTATTGAAAACATGGCTTCTGGACAAGTCAAAATATCTAAGTTCAAAACATGGTCATATGAGTAAATATGGTAACTTGGAGAGTTATAGGCGGTCTATGAACTCTTGGCGATTACTGATATTAATCACGAGGATACACTATCTCCAATATGATTGTCTAGGGTATGAATGAGGAACATCTTCTTATTCTATCTTTATTTAAGAGTTCAATTTTAGCTCTTTAGTGGAATGAGTTAAAATTAATGGATCGGACCTAAGTGAATCATTTGTTGATTGTGATTAGGTTATGTCTATTGAAGCTTAAATTTAGATAGCCCGTCAAGATCCCTAATCCACATGGACTTGCATGGATCACTTGATATTTTCTACTGGACCAATTTATGGGTCCATCTAGAATTGCATTTAATATATTAAGAATATAATTTGCATATTATTTATTTAATGGGCTGATCAATTATATTAATATATTAATGAAAGGCATGTGGGCTTGTTTCTTTTAGTAAGAATGGGTCTGGTTCACATGTGGGTTATTTAATTAAAGTCTAATGGATTAAATAAAATAAGAAAATAATATTGAGCCCATATATACTAGGTGTGGGCGGCAAGACTAATTCTTTAGTCATAAATATTATTTTATTTTATTGTTTGATTAAATGAGAATTAATTAATTTATTAATTAATTATTTAATTAAGAAACAAAATCTTTTTCTGATCAGGAAATATGTTTCCTAGAATTATACTATTGGTAGTAGTATACTAAAAGTAAAAGACTTGTTTGGTAAGAAAATAAATAATTAAGTTTATTTATTTAATCAAATAAGAAGTCTTTTAATTTAGTCATAATTTAATACTATACTACAGAGTTGGATTAGGGTTTGGAATTCTAAGCAAATCTACCTAGGGTTAGGATTTAGGTCAAAAGACAAAAATCCTACATGGTTGAGGAAATTGCCGTGATATACATAGAAATATATATGGCAAGAGGAAGATATATATATATATATATATTATTCTTGCAACCTTAATGTGGGTGCCGCAATATATATTTTGTTTAGGCGTGCAGCGTTGGTGCACTTATATATAGGTGTGCAGATTTATGTAATATATATAGTGATATATAGATATTATATAAAGATAGAATTCGGTGAACCCTAGAGGCTAAGCTTGAGAGATTTATTTCTTTTGCTTAGAAAATAAATCCAACTCTGAGACTAGTGTGATTATTTTCGGCCAAGAGAAAAGTGAGAAGAGATTGTTCTTATTTCGATAGTGCACTGGTAACTTTTACACCAAAAGGTTTTGTGCACAATTTCGAATAAGGTTCACGCGAGTTTCGATCTAACGATTGTGAATTCAAAAGTGACCGGAACATTCTTTGTAATCTCTTGGAATTTATTGTGACTAACGATCAAGAGAAGAGATTTTGATTTCCATCCTTCAGGTATGCAATTTAAAGAAAGGGAGACCACGCTCCTAGGTGATTCACGTTCGTGATTGGATTGGAAGATCTTGCGGATTACCATCGACGCAAGTCAATCGGATCACGCGACAAGAGGTATGTTACTTTTTGATACGTATGTTTAATTAATTAAAGGGTTAAGGTTCAAATATGGAAAAATTTTAAACTGTACTAAATCTCTTTTTAGTCTCGCTTCTGCTGCGTTGACCGGTATTTTTCCCTATAGATAATGGATAGAATGCTGAGTTGAATTGCTATGATTAATAGTGGAGACTACCCTTGTGAGTTCACTAAACCAAAAAGTGTACATAAATGACATAATATGAGGGTCCTGTTATTTCTACTCTTTAAACACTCAGTAGGTTCTTAGCAGTAGATTCGATCTCTATAGGTTGTATATTGAGCATTGTAGAACGATCATCATAAAAGATTTCGCATGTTGCATTTTGATCTTGAGTAAGACGAACCAATGGAAGTGATATAGACTATGTGTGCTTTAGCTACTTAAAAGGCCTTAAATATTTCCTATCTATATGTGTGTGCTCCATAGCCATGTTTGAAGCCAAACACTGATTGCCTTTTTTCTTTCTTCACCACATTAATTGTAACCCAAATAAGCCAATGATATAGCTAGTCCTTATAACTTGGGATCATACTTTGAGAAGAGTGAAGAGGATGTACTATATTTGCACGTGACTGTGTGCATAAATTGTTGCAAAAACCAAGGAAACGAAGAGTTGTGTTCAATTCAAAAGTTTTGAAACTGAAAGTAATGCAATAGTTGTAATCTTTGATCCCATTCAAAAAAAAAATGAAAAAAACAATGAATGGTGTGTTGATAGAATCAGAGAATAGAAGGTAAAGGGTGCAATAAAGTCAATGAAGACTACAAGTTTGAATCTAGTCAAAAGAGGTTAACAAAGGGAGAAAGGAGAATTCTGAAGAATTAAATAATAAGTGGTGTCATTCCACTTGAAAAGGGAACCACGAGAATTGTGCTAAGCCGAAAAAGTAATAGAAGACTCTCATGGTATGATCCTAGGTTTTTGAATTCCAATTTTCCATTCTTTCTTAACCTTCACCCAATGTCCCCATTACAACCTGAATGAAGTCTATTTGATCTGTTGGTTATCCTTGCTATGATAGTGGAATTATGATATGTGATTATCTTGTTCATAATGTTTGATTCTTTTCATGAGATCTTTTGCTTCCATATCAAGCTTTCTTTCAATGATATATCTATATGCGATAATATTTTGAATTTTTCATGTGCATAGCTTCCAATCGTATATGCTTGATGAGTGTATTTGCCTAGGTTCTGTGAGAACTAATGAGAGATATCTTGTGAGAATTAGAGTCGAGGCGAATTATATCTATGGCTTTTGACGATGTGTCCTGGAAGCTAGAATGTTTTGAGCTTGGGCTTTTCACTAAAAATTGAGCAATGTTTTTAGATTTGTGACTAAATATTAGTCTTTACTTATTGGCTTATGCATGCATTGTCTCACCATGGGCACATACTGTTGTATTTTGGATGATCGGTTTTCGCAAGATATGTTTGTAGGTGTCATAGTTGTAAAGCCTCAGGAGATGAAACTCCTCCTCTAGGGACACCTAGAGGTTTAAAGGCTTGTAGCATACGCTTAATGCTATTGTGTTCCCTACGATAGTGGCTTTGTTAGGATTTATACTTTCTAGTTTAGATTTTAGTTTTTGTTTTCTTAGTTTTGCTCGAGGGCTAGCAAAAGATAAGTTTATGGGTATTTGATCGGTCATTTATTGTATATGTTTTTTATCCCCTTTCCTCCAATTGTTTGCTTATTTCTCTAGTCTTTTTAGGGGTTTAATGTGTGTGTTTGAGAATTTCAGGTTTTTGGATCAAACTGGGTTGTTTAAAGAATGACAGGTAAAAAGGTGCTATTTTAGAAGATCTTAGTGACTTTCTAGTAAAAGGCCAAAAAGCGCTGCCATGACCGCTCCTAATTTCGGGACAGCGGTTCAGCAGCGTTCCAACATCAGTAGAGACCGCTGCCCCAACCGATGTCATACCGCTGCGGCTTTTGCAGCGGTTTGACAACTCCGTTTAGCATAAGGTGTCTTTTCGCGTCTAGGAACTAGAGGCCTATATATATATTGAGAAGATTTTAGGATTTTTCTCTCTCAAACTCTCGCTCACCCTTTGGAATACAACTCATCACACAATTTTCACATCCATCTTTACGCATAGAAGATTCGAGGACAAAGAAGATTTCAACATCGAAGATTTGAAGAATTTATTGAGGTTTCTCAATGGGTTTTATCTCCTCCATCTCTTGTCTTGTTATTTTCATGATATGTAACTAATTCCATACTAGGGAATCAATGTGAACCTCTATGAATGCTCTTTGCTAGAACTGACTATATTTTCTTAATTCAGGTTTTGATTCATTCAATTCATTCTGGGTCTTAATTATTTATTTGTGTTAATGCATGATTATATGCTGACATGAGTTTAGGGTTTTGGTAATTAAACAATTAAGTTTGGAGTGTTGATTTACACGTAACCTTAATTAATATTCAATTGAATGGGTGAAACCAATCTTAGCATTGATTTATGCAAGTAGGTTTTGGTTCATTAGTTCTTGCGCTTAATGGGTTCTCGGTTGCAGTTTGTGCCATTGATTTATGGGTAAATTATAGTTGAGAATAGTTGATTCATCCCAGGATCATACGGTAACAATCATATTTAATTTAATAACGAATCCTGAACTTGGGTTACATCTTTTATCAAAGTCAATTCGAAGGATTGAGTAAACATAGTTAGGGAGCATTGATGACCTAGTTCTCTCACCTCTTGATCACATTCACATATTCTTGTTAACTGCTTTCTTAGATAATTCGGTTCTAAATCAATCAATCAATCAATCAATCAAAATCTCTTGGATACTGTTAATTGCTTAGCTTTAATTAGAACTAGTTTAATCAATAAATCACTTTTCCTTGTGGGAACGAACCCTACTTGTCGCTTTACTTATCTCACGATTCGTGCACTTGCGAGTTAGGTTTTTATAACATGATTTTATCCATCAAAAACCGTATTTTAACCACTTAAAAATACTTTAAGATAATATTCCTTAGCAAGTAGTAAGCAAGATTCCTTCCACAGTGAGATGGAGAATGTATTGGATCAATTGACTAATCTTAAACAATAAAATAAATCATTGAAAATGGATAGTTGTTTGGGTTTTACAACCCACAAAATTGCAATTAAAATAAACATACAAAAGTGATATGAAAAATAGAAGACTCAACAATCTTGATAAGAGAGATGATAAAAATAATTAATAGAAGCTAGGGAATAGATTGAGTTATTCATGGAGTTAGGTAATGCTTTCAAGCCTCAATAATGACCAATCTCATTAATGCTAACCATTTGTTTTCTAAAGTGTGTTTAGGTTATTACTATGAACACTAAACACATTCCCACCTCAATGCCTAACCGATTAAGGAGAAGGGGTCAAGGTGGGATTAGTTGAGTACAAATCAAGGTTTAGATTAATGGGGTTGATATACCCACCACTAATCCATCCTAATCACTAAGTTCTTCAACCAATCAAGGGTGTCAATCCAAGATTGATTTCACAACAAATGAGCACACACAATATTATGATTTACTAGTGATATATAATGCAAATCACAATAAGCATAAGATCTAAATTTAAAGTGAAAAGGAAACAAGTAGAGATTCAATTTATAAATAGCTAAGCAAATACCCATAACCAAAAGTTCCTCAAATCTATCCCCTAAATTAGGGGTTTAGTTACACATAGTTACAATCAAATGAATAGGAAGTAATAGTTAAGGAAATCACCCTTAGGCCTCCTTTTTTAGAGCTTGCTCCTTCCTTTCCCTTGATGCTCCTAGTGTCAAGAATGGTAGAAGAGGATATGTCTAGATAGGTGGGTGTCTAATGGTAAGTGACAAAGGTATGGAAATGGAGAGAATGGAAAAAGAGGAATGGTTGAATGTAGTAATCAAGACAATTGTGTTAAGGTTTTGGATGGAAAAGATAGTTCGAGTTTAGAGAATGGAAGAGGTTGAAGAGTGAAAATGGATGAGAAACTAGGGTTAGATTTAGTAGGAATTCGTGCTTTCTAAGAATGGTGTGTGTCTCAAGTTTGGAAGAAGAAGAATATATATAATGGCCTTGGACATGTACTGATAACCGCTGGAAAATCTGATGTGCCAAGGTGTCGCCACTTCCATTGTCACCATTTCGACACAAGTGGTGACAGGCGGTTATGCCTTCTGAGATTCATATGTTGCCATAATCTTCATCTTTTTCGCCATATCACAATTGGCGACAATGAGGAAACTTGTATGTGTTGCCACTTCCTCTTGTATGTCGCCATGGCGACACAAAGTGGCGACAACCTTTGATACTTTCAAAGACCTTCTGTCGCCATGGTGACACCTTGTGGCGACAGTAAGTGGCGATGCTTGACTTCCTTCTGTGTTGCCATATGTCAAGTGGCGACATCAAGTGGTGACGACACCTAATTGAATTAGCCTGGAATAAAACCTTCTGTCGCCATGGCGACACAAGTGGCGACGCTTTGTGGCGACAATGCCCTGTTTTGCCAACTTGTGCAACTTTTGAACCAAACTTCACATCTTCTTCACAAAAGCTCTTGAGACCTAAATAAACCTGAAATGCTCAATTTAACACTATTAAGTACGGGGACACGCTCGAGAATCAAGCATAAAGAGATGGGAATGAGGTACAAAATCATACCAAATTTGGCTCGATCAAGTAACCCATTGAGGGGGAGCATTGCATGATATTGTGCTTAAATTCTTTATATGCAAATGCTTGTTTTATTTTCACTTGATCATCTCACATACACTTGCTTTGGAAAGTGTAATATTTTGTTTTGAAGGGTTGATAGTTCTATAAGAGATTGATGACTTGAAGTTTTTTTTATATTTTTATATCTCTTTGTAATGTAGAATATCTTTATTATCCCGTAGATTCAATTATGTTGTGAGGATCAATGTGAGTGGTGGTTTTGTCATGAAATAGCCAAAGGGGGAGATTATAAGGTTCCCATTTATTGATTGGCTTATTTTGTAGACAAACCACATGTTTGGGTATGATTGTAAGGGTAGTTTAGGTGATTGAGGATCAAGCTCAAAGGCCCTTTCAAGATCTCAAGGTGACAAGCACTCCAAAGGTATATCTCTAGTGCTTAGTTTCTTCGAAGAGATTTAGATTGCACATACACACTTACCATACTTGCATTTGTGTGCATTCTCTTCACATGTCACATTTCACACTTGCACTTTGATTGTTGTATCTTGTTGTGAGTTCTTGTGTCTTGTAATTCATTTCCCAAATATGCTCGAAAACGTCTGCGCTTGCACGAATGTGTGCTTGATTTAGTGCGAAGACTGCCTACGAAGAATGCCCTTGGCTTCTCCTTTGGTTTCACCTCTTTTGGTGAATCGGCAGTTTGATCAACGGCCACAACCGCCGAATGAAACTGCCATTTGTGTCTAGAAGTTTCTGGAGCAATTCTACGGTTATGATCGATGGCCATGACTGCCGTTTGAAACCGTCGATCATACCTGGTTGATTTAATCTCTCGGGTTTGATTATGCAGTTGAATCGACGGTTTGGTAACCACCGAATGAAACCACCATTGTTCCCTTGTTCTTCTCAGGTTCAATTCGGCGGTTGTAATCGGTGGCCTAGCCACCGAATGAAACCGCTGATCGTGCGTTTTCATGGGCAAACTTGTCTTTTCACATGCTCTGTTTTTTATGTTTATAAATACATCACTTTCTCATCTCTCTTAACCTACCTCTTTCAATACAAGAACCCTAAAGTTTATAGAGAGATTTGTGAGAGAAAAGGCAATCAAGATTGCTCATTTAAACACTCAAAACCATTTTCATATGCATTAAACTTCATCTAGCATCTTCTAGCATGTCTTTGATGCTTGCTTACATGGGTCTTTCATCAACACACTTGCTTTGGTAAGTTCTTCACTATTATCATATATAATTAGTGTTTTATTCATCAAGGCATCTCTTTAATTACTTGTATGTTCTTAGATTAATTTCTAATATTCGGAGATTGTTGTGTTGATATGATTGAGTGTTGTATAGTGATAGCTATCTAGGTTTATTTAATCTATGTTTAGCTAAGTTTTATGACATGTCATTTAGCTATTTATATATATAGGATTGTTTTAATTGCAATATTATCATCTTAGATAAGCATATAGGGTTCCCTAGCTCTAAATTGCATTTTGGATATTTCATATATTCACATAGGTTTTATTATCTCTTCATTAAGAACTAAGTCTTGTGTTGCTTCCGGGATTAGGTTGCTTAAATCGCAAGCAATTGAACTAGATTCACTTATACCAGGATTAGGTAGTGGTGGTGAGTTATACCGGGATTAGGTTGTACTCATCTTATCATTAGTGGATACCGGGATTCGTGTGGCGCACTTACCAGCTCGTGGTTTTTCCTGTGAGAGTTTCCACGTAAATATCAAGTGTTATTTAATATTCTGCATATATTACACTTGCTATATCTCACATAGCGAATGATTCTCTTTACGGAAGAGAGATGGGACTCCTTAGGATCTGCTTGGTACCTAGCACACACACCCACATTAAAGGAGATATCAGGCCTACTTGCGGTCAAATAAAGCAAGCTTCCTATCATGCCACGATATAACGTTTGTTCCACACTTTTACCACTAGCATCCTTGCTTAGCTTCAAAGTGGTACTCATGGGTGTATCACAATGTTTGGCTTTTTCTAAACCAAACTTCTTCACTAGGTTCTTAGCATATTTAGCTTGGGTTATGAAAATCCCATCACTCATTTGCCTAATTTGCAAACCTAGAAAGTAACTAAGCTCACCAACAAGACTCTTCTCAAATTCATGAGACATGACATCAACAAATTGTTGGACCTTGGTGTTATTGGTGGAGCCAAACACTATGTCATCAACATATATTTGAGCTATGAAAAGCTCATCATTTTCTTTCTTGATGAATAGTGTCTTGTCAACACTACCCCTTGTGTAGTTATTGTCAACAAGAAATTGAGTGAGGCGCTCATACCAAGCCCTCGGTGCTTGTTTCAACCCATATAGTGCCTTCTTGAGGCGATAGACATGGTTGGGGTGGTGTGCATCCGCAAACCCCTTGGGTTGTTCAACAAACACTTCCTCTTGCAAGAAGCCATTGAGGAAAGTACTCTTGACATCCATTTGGTGCAATTTGAACTTGTGCACACAATAAATGGACAAGAGAAGCCTAATGGACTCTAAACGGGCAACGGGAGCAAACATCTCCTCAAAGTCGATACCCTCAATTTGAGAGTACCCTTGTGCTACAAGCCTAGCCTTGTTCCGCACTATGTTGCCATTCTCATCGGATTTATTCCTATAAATCCACTTAGTTCCTATCACATGTGAGCTTTTAGGCCTAGGAACTAGAGTCTAAACCTCATTCCTTTCGAATTGGTTTAGCTCTTCTTGCATGGCAAGAACCCAAAATTCATCATTCAAGGCTTCATCAACCTTTTTGGGTTCAATTTGAGAGGTGTAGCATGTAAAGCTAATAAGATTAGCTATTTGACGCCTAGTCCTAACACCCTCATTCACATCTCCAATAACATCCTCTTTGTTATGGAGTCTTCTAACCCATGGAGCGGGTTCATTAGAGTCCAAGAGAGGGACTCTAGTAATAGGTTGTGTGACCTCATTATTGTCATTGGACGTCCCAACATTGTGAGTCACCACAACCCTCTCCAAAGGAGAGTCATCCTCTAAAACTTCGTCCTCCTCATGGTCATTAGACTTGAGCCTTGTATCATCAATGACAACATTCGATGATTCCATGACGGTTCGAGTCGTCAAGTTGAAAACTCTATAGGCTTTACTATTCAGGGCATAGCCAATAAAGATACCCTCATCACTCTTAGCATCAAACTTGCCAAGTTGATCACGGTCATTTAAAATGTAGCATTTGCTTCCAAATGTGTGGAAGTAGCTAACATTTGGCTTCCTACCCTTCCATAACTCATAGGAGGTATTTCTAGATCCGGGCCTTAGGAAAACTCTATTCCCTATATATCAAGCCGTATTGACGGCTTTAGCCCATAGGTTCCTAAGGACATTGTTGCTAAGCAACATCACTCGGGCCATCTCTTGGAGGACCCTATTCTTCCTCTCAACAACTCCATTTTGTTGAGGTGTCCTAGGAGCCGAAAACTCATGGGAGATGCCTAAGCTATCACAATAGCTTTCAAAAGAGGCATTCTCAAATTCCCTCCCATGGTCACTTCTAATCCGTTTAATGCTTTTAATGTTAGAATTCATTTCATTTTGCATTTTGGTACAAAGCATTTTAAACTTATCAAAAGTTTCGGATTTTTCTCTAAGAAAATATGTCCATGTAAATTTAGAGAAATCATCAACACAAACAAAAATGTATCTCTTTCCACCTAAACTATCGGTTTGCATAGGACCCATGAGATCCATGTGGAGAAGCTCTATGGGCTCTTTGGTGGAGAGATACTTGCCCTTTTTGTGCATGCTTTTGGTTTGTTTTCCTTGTTGGCAAGGTCCACAAATTCCATTGGCTTTCTTCCCAAGCTTAGGGAGGCCACGCACACAATTGAACTTTCCAAAGGTTCTTAAATCCCTAAAGTTCATGTGGCCAAGTCTTTCATGCCACAACTCTATTTGCTCATCCATGGACACATTGATTGAGACTATTCTAGCTTCAAGACAATAACAATTGTCACTAGATCTCATACCTTTCAACAAGGTTTGTCCATCGGGCTTTAGGATTGAGCAATCATCTTTACTAAACAAGACGGAATATCCTTCATCACTTAGATGTGAAATGCTTATTAAATTGGCTTTCAAGCCATCAACAAATAAAGCATCGGATAAGGAGGGTAAACCGAGAACGGAAATGGTTCCTTTCCCTACAACTTTCTATTTGGATCCATCACCAAAAGTGACATATCCTCCTTCCTCCATAACAAGAGTCTCGAAGAAACTCTTGTTTCCCGTCATGTGCCTAGAGCACCCACTATCTAAATACCAAAAATTAGAAGAATTTGCCTTCAAGGCTATTTTAGCAACATGGCAAACATTTTCATTCTTTCTAATCCACCTAGAAACAATCTTAGCTTTCTTATGTAGGGAAAAATACCGGTCAACGCAGCGGAAGCGAGACTAAAATCGATTTAGTATGTTTTAAAATTTTTCCTTTGATGAACCTTAACCCTTTAAATTAATTAAACATACATACAAACCAACAAAAAGAAAAATACCTTTTGTCGCATGATCCAATTGACTTACGTCGATTGTAATCCGTAAGATCTTCAATTCTGGCACGAACGTGAATCACCTAGGAGCGTGGTCTCCCTTTTCTTTGAATTGCGTACCTGAGAATGGACAAACAAACTTTCTTTTTCTTATTGTTAGTCACAAAACAACCAAAAGACTACAAAGATTATTCCGGTCACTTTTGAGTTCTCAATCTAATGATCGAAACTCGCGTGAACCTAATTCGATATTGTACACACAAGCCTATTGATAAATAAGCAATTAGTGTACTATCAAAAGAATAATCTCTTCTCTCATTTTTGTCTTAGGAGAATAATCAAACACTTTTCTATGAGTATGAGAAGAAGAAGAAATTGATCTAGTAAAACCCTTGAGGTGGCTGAACCCTATAAGGTGTATTATATAGGGTGGCCGAATTTCATTCTCTTTTTCCTTTAGGGTTGCCGAAATCTACTTGTTGTTGTATTGTGGTTTGCCGAATTTCATCACCTCACTTATATAGGGTGACCGAAATTCAACCCTAATTCCAATCAACTTTTAGACTCCTAACCCTAATTTAACTCATAAGTATTTTTATTCTTTTTATTGACTTAATTAAAAGACTTCTTATTTGATTAAATAAATAAGCTTTAATTATTTATTTTTTTACCAAACAAGTCTTTTACTTTTAGTATACTACTACCAATAGTATAATTCTAGGAAACATATTTCCTAATCAGAAAAAGATTTTTGTTTCTTAATTAAATAATTAATTAATTCTCATTTAATCAAACAATAAAATAAAATAATATTTTTGACTAATATTATAGCCTTGCCGCCCCACATTAAATATATGGGCCAAATATCATTTCCTTATTTTATTTAATCCATTGGACTTTAAATAAAAAATCCACATGTGAACCAGACCCATTCTTAATAAAAGAAACAAGCCCACATGCCCACATGCCCACATGCCTTTCATTAATATATTAATATAATTGATTAGCCCATTAAACAAATAATGTGCAAATTATATTCTTAATATATTAAATGCAATTCTAGATGGACCCATAAATTGGTCCAATAGAATATATCAAGTGATCCATGCAAGTCCGTGTGGATTGGGGATCTTGGCGGGCTATCTAAATTTAAGCTTCAATAGACATAACCTAATCACAATCAACAAATGATTCACTTAGGTCCGATCCATTAATTTTAACTCATTCCACTAAAGAGCTAAAATTGAACTCTTAAATAAAGATAGAATAAGAAGATGTTCCTCATTCATACCTTAGACAATCATTTTGGAGATAGTGTATCCTCGTGATTAATATCAGTAATCGCCAAGAGTTCATAGACCGCCTATAACTCTCCAAGTTACCATATTTACTCATATGACCACGTTTTGAACTTGGATATTTTGACTTGTCCAGAAGCCATGTTTTCAATAGTCACTATCGAAAACTCAACGTTGAGATTTAATATCCAATTACCTCAAAACATCCATATGATGATATTATACTCTCATTTAATAAATGGAGCCACGATATCCATATCTATAAATGAAGTCCTCTATCGATTAACAAATGAATATCACCAAACTATCGAGGATAGACTATGCTATATAATCGTACTCATTGATAACTCAAATGATATCACTTGCAACCATAAGTCCATCATTTATCTCAGGATTAAGATAGACTCTCCGATTGTCCTGATAATGAAAAGACTATTATCTATTGACGGTTCTAGATAAAGCTTTTCATTGTGATCCAGTTCAGTGCACCCGGTGCACTAGATTCTTTTACTCGAAGACACTCCGATGATTTTAGACTCATCATATCTCATTTGATCCCACTCAAATGCTAGCAAAAGAATTCTACAACTTTAACAAGATAAATGTGCCCAACCTTTAACTTAAGTTGTGAACATTATTCAAGACTAACTAAAGAATTGTGTCTACCCCATACATATCTAGATGTATGAACAATTCTTCTTTTCTCATAGTCTTTAGACCTTAAGATTATTTACTTTGACAATTATAATATTAAACTATAAATGCTATAAGATTTGTTAAACCAGAAATCACTTTATTAATATGAAAAAGATTGTTAATTACAATATTACACTCTTGCTATTGAGCATAATCCTAACATCTTAGTGGTCTTTGGTACATGGGTTCTAGATGTTCTAGGATAATGCATAATAATATTATCATTCCTAGGAACATGCATCATGGCTCTTTTCTTTTTCTTCTCTATCATGCTTCTAGTTTTGCACATTTTAATATATCGAAAGCAATGTGGTCTAATATGACCATCAAATCCACAAAAGTGACATATAGGAGTAAAATAAGGAATCATACCTTGTCCTTGTCTTTGTGAATGAATGGGTTCAATCCGTCTTCGTTGTTGAACTAGTCTAGATTGCTTCCTAGCTTGAGATTGCATGATAAGTCTCTTTCCTTTGTAAGCTAAGTGTGGAGGAATATTGACTTGAGGGACCCTAAGGGGTTGAGCTTGAGGTTGCCTTCTTGGCCCCATCTTCACTTGTGCATTTGAACATTGTCCTACTTCTAACTTCTTCCTAGGAATTTGCACATATGAAGTTTCTTCGTTCCTCAAACTCTTGACAAACACGGTCTTATTAGAGGTAGAGATCTTCTTGCCATCTTCATACCCAAGACCCCTCTTGTCACATGGACTCTTTCCAACACCAAGCATATGGTCAAGCTTCTTGGTGCTAGAATCCATCCTAGTCATAGACTCTCTTACTTCTTCAAGCTCCCTCTTTAGACTTTCTTCATTCCTCCTAGATAAGACTAACTCCTCTCTTAGCTTATCTTCCATCTTTTTGAATTTTTCCACTTGTTCACTTAAGTGGTCATTATGAGATAAGAGCTCAAGATTTTCTTCTCTCAACATCTTGATCTTTCTTGTGCTCTTGATTGCTAAGTCATTAAACTCGGCATGGTATTTAGCAAGCACCTTTTTCTCCACAAAACCATTTATGGAGTTAGAAGAGGAATCACTTTCTTCTCCACTTGAGTCATTTTCCTCTTGACTCATTTTCTCTCTTTCACTAGCACTTTTGCTTTTATGGGAGGAGGCAAAAGCTAGGAGATTAGCCATGAGCTCTTCATCATCCGAAGACTCATCTCCCTTAATGGAGTCATCACTACTTCCACTCCAAGTGGCGGCCATCACTTTTCCCTTTTTCTTCTCAACATGATTTGCACATTTGGGGGCAAAGTGACCTATGCCACCACACTCAAAACATCGGACCCCTTTCCTTTCGGTCCTTTCTTGCCTAGGTTCAAACTTCTTGAAAGAGCCCTTTTTCTTCAAATCTTGACCTTTTGATCCAAAGCCCTTTCTTCTAAACTTCATAACCTTGTTGAACCTTTTTACAAACAAGGCAAGGTCTTCATCCGAGTCAATCTTCTTTGCCTCCTTTTCATCCTTAGAGGTTTTCAAAACAATTCCTTTTTACTTTTTAAGAGGTGTAGAGATAGGACCCTTCCTAGACTCATAAGCTAGAAGTCTCCCAATCACCTCACTCGGCTTCATATCCTTATAACCACTATTTTCTTCCAAAGCCGTCACCTTCGATTCGAACCTATCGGGGAGAGATCTCATAATCTTTTGCTTGATTCTCCTATCCGAATATGGATCACCAAGTTGATGACTTTGGTTGACTATGTCCATCAACTTGATCTCAAAGTCGTTGAAGCACTCATTCTCCTCCATCTTAAGCATCTCGAATTGAGTTTGGAGGACTTAAAGCTTAGAGTCCTTCACCAGTTCGGTTTCCTCATGTGTAATCTCTAGGATGTCCCATGCCTCCTTAGCTATCCTAGTATTTTGAATCAATTTGTATTGATTTTCATCCATAGCACATAAGATGGCATGCATCGCCTTCTTATTCCACTTTGAAGCATCAAACTCTTGCGCGTTCCATTGCACCTTAGGCTTCAATACTTCTTCTCCTCCACCACTGGGAGTCATCATGGGTAGATCATATCCATCTTCCACCACCATCCATGCACGGTCATGAATTTGGCATATGTAGGATTCCATTTTCCCTTTCCATTGGGGATAGTTCAATCCGGTAAGAAGTGGAGGCCTTGTGATAGAAGCACCTTCATTGCCACCACCATTTCCACCGTTTCCACTCATAGTGTTTATAAATGAATGAAATGAATGTAAATGTATGAATAATCAAAAATCACACACAAAATGCAAAACACACCAAAATAAGCAAGGATCACCTATGTATGTCTAGGAACCCGCTCTGATACCAATTGAAACAAATTATAGCACGGTGTATATAGAACTATCTAGAGGGGGGTGAATAGATTTTAAACTTATTACCCAATTTTTCGTGTTAAGTCAAAATTACGAAATTACCCCTAACTAGATAAAGCAATAAATCAAGTATAAAATGCGGAAATTAAATAACACTTGATTTTTACGTGAAAACCCTCATGGGAAAAACCACAGGCTAGTAAGTAAGCCACACTCGAACCTCGAATCCACTAAATGTGTAAAACGATTACAACCTAATCCCTGAAGTAATCAAACACCTACCTAATCCCGGTATAAGTGAACCTAGTCCAATTTGCTTGCGATCTAAGCAACCTAATCCCGGAAGCTACACACAAGACTTACTTTCTCAATGAAGAGAATAACACCCTAAGTGAATATATGAATATCCAAATGCAACATAGAGCAAGGGAAACCCTATATGCTTATCTAAGATGATGAATTTGCAATTAAAGCAATCCTAGATATTAAAAACTAAATGACATGTCAAATAGTTTAGCTAATCAAGATTAAGCACAAAACCTAATTAGCAATCACAATACAACTTTTCAAACATATATCACACTAATCTCAAACTTGTATCAAAAGATATATGAAAATCATACAAGTAATAAATTGAGATTGCTTGTTAAGAAAAACACAAAATATGTAAGATATTAGTGAAAAACTTACCAAGCAAAGTATGATGAAGAATCCATGTAAGATGACATCTAGATGATCAAAGATGATGCTAGATGATGATTGATGATCATGAAAAAAGTGTTTGAGTAATTAAAAATTAGTTCTTGGAATTTTTCTTCTCTTTGAAAAATATCCTAAGTATGAAATATGAATATGAACTCTCTTAATTGACCTAAAGTCAAAGTGGCATATATATAGGAGGCCAAACCAAAGTGTGGTCGTTTTGATAAGTTTACCTCAAATTTGCCTTGGGCGCTGTACGTAGAGCGCTTCTGTACAGCGCCCATAAACTGAACTCTCGGGTCTGAGAGGGGCGCTGTACGAATAGCGCTTCTGTACAGCGCCACCTAAAAATACATTAGACCTGATGCATTTAAAAATACGTTTTCAACCAGGTCAGGATGGGCGCTGTACGAATAGCGCTTCCAACAGCGCTTTGTACAGCACCTATCACTTTGTATGAAAACTTAAGAACATGCATGGCATGGCATTGGTCATACAAGATGTAGTCAAAATAAACATGCAAGAAGAGATGTTAATTAGCATTAATGCACAACAAAAGAAACACAACATACAAGATTTAACCATATGCATTAGTTATGAGTGTGTGCAACTATCTCTTCAAGACAAGTAAGCACATAGAGATATACCTTCGGTGCTTATCAAGGATGAGGTCTTCAAAGGGCTTGAGCAATAACAACAACATCTAAGCTACCCTTACAAAGAATCCCCAACAAGTGGTTTGTCCACGAAATGAGCCAATCAACAAATGGGAACCTTACACATGTGTTGCTAACAATGTTGAGAAAAAGAGTATTAATGATATTATTGTGAATCAAGTTGTGGAAGAACTTTACTCTAGGTTCAACATTATGGTCAAAGAGAATCTTGATGATGTTCGTGTATGTTCACCCAAGACAAAATTTTTCAAGTGTGAGTGCTCTTACCATTAGTGTAAGTTGCACATGTGAGTTAGCTTTAAGACTAGTGTTGTTGTTAAGAAGCTTAGCTTGTTTGCTTTGTATCTTTACAACTTGACATGAACTTAGCTATCTCACATTGATTGTTATGATAGTCAAAATTTGTTGATTAACATTTGAGAAGTTTTTTTTTGGAATCTATATGGTGACATTAATGTTAAGGCTTTTAGAGAAAGTCATTTTTTTGTTTGTTTGAGTTGGATTACATTGTCTTTAGTCTCTTGGAATCGACACACCTATAACTTGTAGTCATGAGGACTTACAAGCCAAGAGGACTCATAAAAAGGGTGAAGGCATTGTATTTGATGAAAATAGCTAGCGAAGGTATCTCTATATCATATTGCTTGCTTATTTGATTTTTCATCTATCAACTCATTGTTTGTATCACATTCATGAAGCATGTCATAATTGAGAACTAGTATAGTATTTATATGGTCCTCTTTGACATTTGCTAGTTTAAGATCTTTTGGTGATAAGTGTTCACATTGATCTTATTCATGATGTGTGTTGTTATTTGTATGATTGTTGAGTGGCTAATTTTTGAATAATGTGAGCTTCATATTCTTTGATAGCTACTCTCTTGAGAAGTAGAGATCTTAAGTAAGTCTCTTTACTTGCTTCTTGATCATGTGCTTTTAAGCCTTAAATTTTTGGTTTCAAAAATGCACTTTGCTTCTCTTGTATGTCTTGTTAAGTATGTTGAGCTTGATTGATGTTAGCTTTGGATACACCTTGAAGTCCTAAGGACTACTACATTTAAAAATGACCAATGGTTGGTATCCATTTGCTTCGGCAACATAGAACTCAACGAGCACCCTCATGGAAAGGGCTACACACCTTGGTTGTGCAGCCGCCCAATGTAGGAAAGGGCTACGCCATTGTGATGAGTGAAAGCCGCCATGAGGAGTATATGTTTTTTTTGTTAGAAAAATCAAAGAAGTGTTGAATTGAATCATAAAAAAAAAAAAAAAAATCTTTGATTCAAGCCTAAATTAAAAAAAAGAAAAAGGCTTATGGAGTATAGTTGAATAATCAAATGAGCTCGGCTTGACAAATAGAAATGAGTTGACGAGCCACATGCACACACACACTCACATGTTGATATCTATTCTCTTTATAAGCAAAATTTCGGATGATAACCGATTTGACCTTTTTATGGAAAGGCCTAAGATGAATAGATGTTGAAAGTGTTTGCATGCTTGATTATCAAACTACTTCTTTTCATATACTTGAAGCAAAATCTTCACACACTCACTTTTGCTTATTTAGTATTTTGATACTTTAGCAATTTTCGATGACATATGAGAGTGATTGAAAATCTTGATGTAACTCTCTTAGATATGTGAAGCTTATTTGCAAATCTAATAAAATTGCTTGTGATGTGATTGTGTAGTGATTTTTGTGAACATTTGTCTATCTTGATTTTAGATGAGGCACTTGTCAAGGGGGAGCATAATATGCTAAATTCTTGTTCTCTTTTATGACATGTTCACATGTTCTTCAAGGTTGTTGTTTGTTGGCATTATTCTTATTTTTGATAAATCATGGAGATGCTATGATAAATTCTTATATGCATGATGATTTGTTGAATACGATGTTTTGCCTTTGTATATGTTTATTGGTTACTAGTTTGTTTCTATGTTTCCTCTCACTTTTTGTTTTTAGTGTTTTTGTGTTACAAGATCATGGGTAAGGCGAAGAAGGTTGGTGGTAACACTTCTTCTATTCCCGTTGACAAGTCTAAACCTTCACTTTCTTCCAAGGTTTCCAAAGCCAACAATGTGAAGGATTTGGGAATATTTGGTTGCAAGAAGATCATTCAAGAAAGAGGTATAGATTTGAACTCTTGTGATGGTTCTTATGTTTATAAGGTGCTTATGGATAGAAATTGGGGTCCTTGGATTGACATGTTAAGAGTTTCTAATGAGACCATGGTTAGAGAATTTTATCATGTTTACAAAGGAAGTTCTACCGTGACTAGTGCTATTTTGGACATAAGGAAAGTTGTTTTTAGAGTCTGAGCTAGGAAGTTGAATGAATTTCTAGACTTACCCTATGATATTGAGTTGGATTTCCTTGATGTTGATGTCTTGGAAAACCTTGATTTAATGGGTAAAACTCTTTGTGGTGATGTTAATTTTATATGGGAGAAACGTGCTGTTAGGTTGATAATTAGTGTTAGCATTAATTCCATATCAAAACGTGTTTTACTTGTAATGTTTAGTGGTTAGTAATTGAAGAATTTCGAAGACGAAGGACGTCTCAACCATTATTCGTTCAAGTTGACGGCTTTTAAGAGTTTCGGGCATTATCGATCTACAAAGGTATTCAAAGACCTCTTATCTCTTACAAGGCTAGGCACACACTCACACATATCATTCTTGTGTGTCCCTTCATGATTTTATTTCATTTACATTTCACTTTCACACACTTGGCAAAATATGCTCATGCATTCACATTTAGTTAATAAACTTTGTGTTTTGTATTTTCTAGGACTATGTCCGGAAACTAGCATATGTGTGTGTATTTGTGTTTGTATGTTTCCGTATTTTGTGTTTAGGACTTGAACATGTTCTTATTCAATGCCTTATTGAGTTCCGGTCATTTCGGTTACTCATTCATAAGGTTTCGAGTCCAAACATGTTGACTATGCCACTTTACGTTCTCTTACGTTGTGTTGACTTCATCGATGATTTCCGAGATGATTTCTCAACCGTTTTTCAAAGTTGTATAGTCGTCGTCGTGTGTGAGAGAGTCATGGTTTGTAATCCGAAAACGGATTCGAATTCGAAGTTCGGACGCCCGAGATACGGGCCGACGAACCGAGGGAACGCGCGAGAGGACAGCCCAGGCCGTGGGCCACAAGGGCTGGCCGTGGTTGAGGCCGTGGGCCCCACGGCCTGAAGCAGCCTCTGCTCCCGTGTGGGCCACGTGCCCCCCATGGCCAGGGGGTGACGTGGCACCACCTGGTTGGCCGGAATCCTCCCTCTCTCTCTCCTATTTCTTCCCTCTCTCTCTCCATTTTGAATTTCTAAGAAGAAAAATTTGATTTCCCGTAAGAACTTCTCTCCAATTTTTCCAAACTTCAAAACACCATATCTTCCTCATCCGGAGTTGGATTTGAGTGATTCAAGTTGGAGAGTGTTTGTATTTGAGTCCTCTAACATCTCCAAGTGGTTTGGTGGCTGTTTGATCATGAGTTCAAGTAGTTGGACACTGAATTTCGCACCAGCTGCAGAATCCGAGGTTTGAGTCTCAACTTTGGGATTTCTTGTTATTTGACCTTCCATTTGCTTGGGGTTTCTTCTCCTATATCTATGTTATTGTTTTGTAAAAGCTATTTGAAAAGGTAGCTTGATTATCATTCTAATTGAAACTCAATTTGTGGACTTATGTTGACTAGATTTTATGATTCTAGGTTTTACATTTGTTTGTGAGTTGTATTGTGATTAGAATGGCATCTTAGGTTGTTTGATACTTAATTGAATTAATTTTGTGTTAAAATGACTTTGAGATTTGATTTGATCCTTTGATTATTAAAATCTAGGATTTGTGTATTTGTATGTGATTTAGAGAATATAGGTTTTGATTGATGTAAATCTCAAAACCTTGCTCTATATTTTTGTCTAGTATATTGATTGATTTTAATCTCATATATCTAGCTTTTAATTGTATATTGATAACATCTTGAATTTGTACTTAATGAACATTTTGTGATTCAAGTGTTATGTGTGTGAATGAGACTTTGAGTATATGTGTTAGGTGTTTCACATGCTTAGGTTTCTATTCATGTATTTTTGCATCTAGACTTGATTAATTGTGATATCACATGTTTAGGTCTATTTGTGCCATAGAATGTATTGATCACATGTTCTATGTTGTATTGAATGTTTGCATCATTTGCATTCACATGATCACACTAGGAAGTCCTTGTAAAAGGCATGAAGTCTTGGTTAGAGTCGGGATGACTCGGATAGCCAAGCAAGAAGTCTTGCCTAGAGTCGGGATGACTCGGATAGGTAAGCAAGGAGTCATGGCTAGAGTCGGGAGGACTCGGATAGTCATGCATGGGAGGCTCCCTAGAGGCAAGAGTGCCTTGGATAGGGAGTTGGCTATTGTATTGGTAGGCCTAGGCGTATGGTTAGACATAGAGTCCGATAGAGTGGGGTACACGGGAGGTGTATGCACTCTTGAGGAATTTCTAATCTACCATCGATGTTGGCTGAGTGTGTTGTCCAATATATGGTGGTTCCGTATCATTGAGGGATTTCATACTTTCCAATAGGGATGTGTAGGCTTAGACTTCACTAGGTTGGGTGAGCTAAAGATTGGTCACTTTGTGAATGTTCTATGTTTACTTTCCAATAATATAGTACCCAATGGTTGTAGTTTAACCCGTGGATGTTTCCTCCTTGGAGGTTTTACCACGTTAAAAAATCCCTTGTGTTAATTCTTTCTATCTCTTTCTCTTATATTTTAATTGTATATTTTATTGTCTTGATTCATAATATCCATATGTGATATATTGTGAAGCAAGTCTTTGTATAGTGTGATTAGTATATTCATTCTATAGATCAATTTGTATCTTTGATTCTTTTATATATTGTAATTTTTGTATAGTGACATTTTGATCACTCTTGTAACACATTGAACATCTTATGAAATACAAGCTTATTTTGTTGTTATGTTTATTTGCTATTTTACCTCACATGACTTGTTGATATACTTAGACATTTCTCTTATGATTGTAACATCGTATTGTCTATGTATGTCTTCCTTGGCTTATTGTGTTGTGTGGAAGGCTACCTTGAGGGACAAACGAATGTTTGTTCAAGGGTTTGAAAAAAGGTGTAAAAACCTATTCACCCCCCCCCCCCCCCTCTAGGTATGCTTTAAGCAATTTAACTTCGTTTGTGTACATTCAATTGGTATTAGAGCGGGTCGTCGGACGGTACTCGACGAGATCCGGTTTACACTTACGAGTGGATTGCTTAGGTATTTGCTAGAATGATTTTCCAAGATGATGTGATGACCGAAGGGGCTTCGAATTCTAGGCCTCCTCTTCTCAAGGGTCACAACTACGGGTTTTGGAAATTGAGGATGAAGGCTTACATCTGATCTATTGATGAGAGAGCTTGGATGACCGTTGAAGAAGGTTACCTTGCTCCTAACAAGATTGAGGATGGAGTGACTGTTTCCAAGCCTAGGAGTGAGTGGTTTACTAATGAGTTTGAGTTAGCAAAATGGCATCATCGGGCGGTGAATGCTATTTTTGGAGGTGTTGATAGTAGGCAATTCTCCTACATTCAAAATCTAGAAACCTCTAAGGAAGCATGGGAGGCTCTCCAAGTCACCAATGAGGGGACTAAAGCGGTGAAGAAGTCTCATCTTCAATTGCTCACTTCCCAATTTGAGGTTTTGCAAATGGGTGAGAAAGACAAGTTTGTTGACTTCCAAGATAAGCTTCTAGACATTGCCAACCAATGCCAAGCACTTGGTACTCCTATCTCCGGTGAGAGGCTAAATTGGAAGATTCTTAGATCACTTCCAAAGAGGTTCAAAGCCAAGGTTACCGCCATTGAAGAGAGCAAGGACGTTGACGTCATGAGCATAGATGAGTTGCTAGGATCTCTTCAAACTTTTGAGGCGTGCATGAAACCAAAGGCTAAGAACAAGGGTTTAGCTCTCAAGGTTGTCAAGGAAGCTAGTAGTAGCGATGATGATGAGGAGATGGCGTTATTGGTTAGGAAGTTTAGGAAGTTCATGAGGAAAGGTGCCAAGTCAAGTGGCAAGTACTCAAGGGACAAGGAAGTCAAGAAGTCCTTTACTCCACCTCATGAGAGGAGTGGCCATGCTAAGAGCAATAGGAAGGTTCAATGCTTCAAGTGCAAGAAGCTTGGACATTATGCTTCGGATTGTCCTAGTGGTGATTCTAAGAGGGACAAGAAGGGAAAGGCTATGGCGGCTACATGGAGTGAAGATAATGCCTCTAGTGATGAGGAGAGCTCAAGTGATGAGTCTTCTAGTGAAGAAGAGCTAGTAAGCAACTTTGTTGCATTCATGGCCTCTCACTCTACTCTAGAGGATGTTAATCAAGATTCATTGGATAAGGAGATTGATCAAAGTCATCAAGAGTGTTTAAGTGATAATCCATCCTACATTGATCTTTTGGCTAAGGTGAAATTTCTTGAGGAGAAGTTGAAATTAGCTTTGAGTGAGATTGATGAGAAGGAGGACTTGATCAAGATTCAAGTGGATGAGTTTGTTGCTACAACTCGTAGGCTCTTGCGTGAAAAGAATGCTATTGAAAAGAAGCTTTGCGAAGTTGAGGGTATTTTGCTTGAAAAGGATAGGATCATCTCTAATATGAACTTAGAGAGCTCAAGTGTAGCGGTGGTTGAAGAGAAGCTCATAGAAGCATCACTTCCTACTAGTGAAGCTATTATTGAAGAGAAAGCTCCTAAGAAGAGACGTTCCAAGAAGAAGAACAAATTGAAGAATAAGGTACCCCTTGAAACTCCCATTTGTCCTCCACCACCACCGGAAGGTAAAATCTCTCCTTTTGTTCCCATATGTCATTTTTGCAATACCTTAGGCCATATCAAGCCCAAGTGCTATAAATTCATTGAATATTGCAACTTAGAAAATGCATCTAGGAATAGAGAGATTGGACCTAATTCTATGCATGCTAAAGCTTTTGAATATGGAAAACATGATAATTTGTCAAAGCATGTTAAGAATGTCCGGAAGGTGAAGAATGCATATCCTACAAAGTTTGACCATGCATGTGTTACTAACAATGTTGAGAAGAAGAGTATTAATGATATTATTGTGAATCAAGTTGTGGAAGAACTTTACTCTAGGTTCAACATTGTGGTCAAAGAGAATCTTGATGATGTTCGTGTATGTTCACCCAAGACAAAATTTGTCAAGGGTGAGTGCTCTTACCATTAGTGTAAGTTGCACATGTGAGTTAGCTTTAAGACTACTGTCGTTGATAAGAAGCTTAGCTTTTTGCTTTGTATCTTTGCAACTTGACATGAACTTAGCTATCTCACTTTGTTTGTTTTGATAGTCAAAATTTGTTGATTAACTTTTGAGAAGTTTTTTTTTAATCTACATGGTAACATATTTGTTATGGCTTTTTGAGAAAGTCATTTTTTTTTTTGTTTGAGTTGGATTACATTGTCTTTAGTCTCTTGGAATCGACACACCTATAACTTGTAGTCATGGGGACTTACAAGCCAAGAGGACTCATAAAAAGGGTGAAGGCTTTGTATTTGGTGAAAATAGCTTGCGAAGGTATCTCTATATCATATTGCTTGCTTACTTGATTTTTCATCTATCAACTCATTGTTTGTATCACATTCATGAAGCATGTCATAATTGAGAACTAATATAGTGTTTATATGGTACTCTTTGACATTTGCTAGTTTAAGATCTTTTGGTGATAAGTGTTCACATTGATCTTATTTCATGAAGTGTGTTGTTATTTGTATGATTGTTGAGTGGCTAATTTTTGAATAATGTGAGCTTCATATTCTTTGATAGCTACTCTCTTGAGAAGTAGAGATCTTAAGTAAGTCTCTTTACTTGCTTCTAGATCATGTGCTTTTAAGCCTTGAAATTGGTTTCAAAAAATGCACTTTGCTTCTCTTGTATGTTTTGTTAAGTATGTTGAGCTTGATTGATGTTCGCTATGGATACACCTTGAAGTCCTAAAGACTAGTACATTTAAAAATGACCAATGGTTGGTATCCATTTGCTTCGGCAACATAGAACTCAACGAGCACCCTCATGGAAAGGGCTACACACCTTGGTTGTGAAGCCACCCAATGTAGGAAAAGGCTACGCCTTTGTGATGAGTGAAAGCCGCCATGAGGTGTATATGTTTATGTTAGAAAAATCGAAGAAGTGTTGAATTGAATCATAAAAAAAAAAATTCTTTGATTCAAGCCTTAATAAAAAAAATAATAAAAAAATAAATAAATAAAAGGCTTTTGGAGTATAGTTGAATAATCAAATGAGCTCGGGTTGACAAATAGAAATGGGTTGACGAGCCACATGCACACACACGCTCACATGTTGAAATCTATTCTCTTTTTAAGCAAAATTTCGGATGATAACCGGTTTGACCTTTTTATGGAAAGGCCTAAGATGAATAGATGTTGAAATTGTATGCATGCTTGATTATCAAACTACTTCTTTTCATATACTTGAAGCAAAATCTTCACACACTCACGTTTGCTTAATTAGTATTTTTGATACTTTTGCAATTTTTGATGACATATAAGAGTGATTGAAAATCTTGATGTAACTCTCTTAGATATGTGAAGCTTATTTGCAAATCTAATAAAATTGCTTGTGATGTGATTGTGTAGTGATTTTTGTGAACATTTGTCTATCTTGATTTTAGATAAGGCACTTGTCAAAGGGGAGCATAATATGCTAAATTCTTGTTCTCTTTTATGACATGTTCACATGTTCTTCAAGGTTGTTAATTGTTGGCATTATTCTTACTTTTGATAAATCATGAAGATGCTATGATAAATTCGTATTTGCATGATGATTTATTGAATATAGTGTTTTGCCTTTGTATATGTTTATTGGTTTCTTATTTGTTTCTTTGTTTCCTCTCACTTTGGTTTTTAGTTTGTTTTGTGTTGCAAGATTATGGGTAAAGCAAAGAAGGTTGGTGGAAACACTTCAACTCCCATTGTCAAGTCCAAACCTATCATTTCTTCCAAAATTTCCAAAGGTAACAAAGTTGATGAATTGGGAATTTTTGGGTGCAAAAAGATAATTCAAGAAAGGGGTATTGACTTGGACTCTTGTGTTGGATCATATGTTTATGATGTGCTTAAGAGTAGGAATTGGATTTCATGGGTCAACATGTTAGGAATATCTAATGAGACCATTGTTAGAGAATTTTATAATGCTTACAAATCCGGTTCTACTGTGACTAGTGCTACTCTTAGCATAAGGAAAGTTGTCTTTAGATTTTGCCCTAGGAAGGTTAATGAATTTCTTAACTTGTCCGATGACATTGAATCGGAATTCCTTGATGTTGATGTCTTGGAAAACCTTGATTTAATGGGTAAGACTCTATGTGATGATAATGATTTTGTGTGGCGGAAACGTGCTTTTATTAGACAAGGTGAGCTAACAAAAATTAGTGCATTTTGGCATTTATTTGTATGCTCCAATCTTGTTGTTTCTACTAATGCTTCGGAGCTTAATAGAGACAAGATTAAGATTGTATATGCCTTGGTAACTAACCAACCTATAAACCTTGGTGAATTGCTTGTGGAGCAAATTGAAATTGCGGCTTGTACTAGTCGTTTGGACAAGAAATTGGCTTTTCCGGGGTTTATAACTCAATTGTGCTTAGCTAAAGGTGTGAGGAATCTTGATGGTGATGTTATGCTTCCTCCCTTAGAGAAGTTGAGTGAGAAACATATGGCAACCATGTCGTACAAGGACAAGGGAAAGTCTAATGATGTACTTAGGCTTTTTGGTGATTCTCTTGATTCTAACCATGTCCCTAACTCACCCGCTCTTCCTAGTTGGGCTTTAAAATTGAGGAAAGAGGTTGAAGAATCTCATAGGTTGATTGAGGCGTCACAAAGGAAGATTGAAGACCTTAGTGCAAAGCTTGTTGCTCAAGATGAGAAGATCAAAGAGTTGGAAGGAAAATCAACTCCAACAAGGCAATATGTGAGATCCGCACACCGTTCTTCTTTCCTTGGTGGCACAAGTGGCTAGAGAGCTTCATGAGGTATAATTTCTTACTCTTTCCCTTTGGCTTCATATCATGTCAAAAAGGGGGAGAAATATGAGAAACACATGGGAGATATCTAGCTTACTTAGTCTTATGTTAGTTGTTTTATATTTTTGTATATTTGGTATCTATCTTGAACTATATGGCATGTAATATTTTTGTTGAATCTTGGCTTAGAATATATTGATGGATAGTATGTATTAAGGGGGAGCATACTTGATCCATTTGAACTTATATGTTACTATTTTCTTGCCTAAGATTGGATATTGCCATACTTGTTGTCTCTTGGATATTCTTGTGCTTTCAAGTTCTTTTTAGGTGATATCAAGAGAAGACCAAGATGAAGTTCAAGACTTGTTGTAATAATTTGTGTCTATATGTGTAACTCATTGTACTCATTGTGACCAAATTTTCTTTGTAATTGTTTTAGTGTTTGTTTAGGGGTTTTGTCATGGAATTTGCCAAAGGGGGAGATTGTTAGGTTGATAATTAGTGTTGGCATTAATTCCATATCAAAACGTGTTTTACTTGTAATGTTTAGTGGTTAGTAATTGAAGAATTTCGAAGACGAAGGACGTCTCAACCATTATTCGTTCAAGTTGCCGGCTTTTAAGAGTTTCGGGCATTATCGGTCTACAAAGGTATTCAAAGACCTCTTATCTCTTACAAGGCTAGGCACACACTCACACATATCATTCTTGTGTGTCCCTTCATGATTTTATTTCATTTACATTTCACTTTCACACACTTGGCAAAATATGCTCATGCATTCACATTTAGTTAATAAACTTTGTGTTTTGTATTTTCTAGGACTATGTCCGGAAACTAGCATATGTGTGTGTATTTGTGTTTGTATGTTTCCGTATTTTGTGTTTAGGACTTGAACATGTTCTTATTCAATGCCTTATTGAGTTCCGGTCGTTTCGGTTACTCATTCATAAGGTTTCGAGTCCAAACATGTTGACTATGCCACTTTACGTTCTCTTACGTTGTGTTGACTTCATCGATGATTTCTGAGATGATTTCTCAACCGTTTTTCAAAGTTGTATAGTCTTTGTCGTGCATGAGAGAGTCACGGTTCGTAATCTGAAAACGGATTCGAATTCGGAGTTCGGACGCCCAAGATACGGGCCGACGAACCGAGGGAGCGCGTGAGAGGACAGCCCAGGCCGTGGGCCACAAGGGCTGGCCGTGGTTGAGGCCGTGGGCCCCACGGCCTGGAGCAGCCTCTGCTCCCGTGTGGGCCACGTGTCCCCCATGGCCAGGGGGTGACGTGGCACCACCTGGTTGGCCGGAATCCTCCCTCTCTCTCTCCTATTTCTTCCCTCTCTCTCTCCATTTTGAATTTCTAAGAAGAAAAATTCTGATTTCCCGTAAGAACTTCTCTCCAATTTTTCCAAACTTCAAAACACCATATCTTCCTCATCCGGAGTCGGATTTGAGTGATTCAAGTTGGAGAGTGTTCGTATTTGAGTCCTCTAACATCTCCAAGTGGTTTGGTGGCTGTTTGATCGTGATTTCAAGTGGTTGGACACTGAATTTCTCACCAGCAGCAGAATCCGAGGTTTGAGTCTCAACTTTGGGATTTCTTGTTATTTGACCTTCCATTTGCTTGGGGTTTCTTCTTCTATATCTATGTTATTGTTTTGTAAAAGCTATTTGAAAAGGTAGCTTGATTATCATTCTAATTGAAACTCAATTTGTGGACTTATGTTGACTAGATTTTATGATTCTAGGTTTTACATTTGTTTGTGAGTTGTATTGTGATTAGAATGGCATCTTAGGTTGTTTGATACTTAATTGAATTAATTTTGTGTTAAAATGACTTTGAGATTTGATTTGATCCTTTGATTATTAAAATCTAGGATTTGTGTATTTGTATGTGATTTAGAGAATATAGGTTTTGATTGATGTAAATCTCAAAACCTTGCTCTATATTTTTGTCTAGTATATTGATTGATTTTAATCTCATATATCTAGCTTTTAATTGTATATTGATAACATCTTGAATTTGTACTTAATGAACATTTTGTGATTCAAGTGTTATGTGTGTGAATGAGACTTTAAGTATATGTGTTAGGTGTTTCACATGCTTGGGTTTCTATTCATGTATTTTTGCATCTAGACTTGATTAATTGTGATATCACATGTTTAGGTCTATTTGTGCCATAGAATGTATTGATCACATGTTCTATGTTGTATTGAATGTTTGCATCATTTGCATTCACATGATCACACTAGGAAGTCCTTGTAAAAGGCATGAAGTCTTGGTTAGAGTCGGGATGACTCGGATAGCCAAGCAAGAAGTCTTGCCTAGAGTCGGGATGACTCGGATAGGTAAGCAAGGAGTCATGGCTAGAGTCGGGAGGACTCGAATAGTCATGCATGGGAGGCTCCCTAGAGGCAAGAGTGCCTTGGATAGGGAGTTGGCTATTGTATTGGTAGGCCTAGGCGTATGGTTAGACATAGAGTCCGATAGAGCGGGGTACACGGGAGGTGTATACACTCTTGAGGAATTTCTAATCTACCATCGATGTTGGTTGAGTGTGTTGTCCAGTATATGGTGGTTCCGCATCATTGAGGGATTTCATACTTTCCAATAGGGTTGGGTAGGCTTAGACTTCACTAGGTTGGGTGAGCTAAAGATTGGTCACTTTGTGAATGTTCTATGTTTACTTTCCAATAATATAGTACCCAATGGTTGTAGTTCAACCCGTGGATGTTTCCTCCTTGGAGGTTTTACCACGTTAAAAAATCCCTTGTGTTAATTCTTTCTATCTCTTTCTCTTATATTTTAATTGTATATTTTATTGTCTTGATTCATAATATCCACATGTGATATATTGTGAAGCAAGTCTTTGTATAGTGTGATTAGTATATTCATTCTATAGATCAATTTGTATCTTTGATTCTTTTATATATTGTAATTTTTGTATAGTGACATTTTGATCACTCTTGTAACACATTAAACATCTTATGAAATACAAGCTTATTTTGTTGTTATATTTATTTGCTATTTTACCTCACATGACTTGTTGATATACTTAGACATTTCTCTTATGATTGTAACATCGTATTGTCTATGTATGTCTTCCTTGGCTTATTGTGTTGTGTGTAAGGCTACCTTGAGGGACAAACGAATGTTTGTTCAAGGGTTTGAAAAAAGGTGTAATAACCTATTCACCCCCCCCCCCCCCCCTTCTAGGTATGCTTTAAGCAATTTAACTTCGTTTGTGTACATTCACGTGCTTTTATTAGACAAGGCAAGCTTACTAAAGTGAGTGCTTTTTGGTATTTATTTGTTGTTGTTTCTACTAATGCTTCCGAGCTTAATAGAGATAAAATCAAGATTGTGTATGCCTTGGTGACTAACAAACCTATAAATCTTGGTGAATTGCTTGTGGAACAAATTGAGATTGCGGCTTGCACAAGTCGTTTGGATAAGAAATTAGCTTTTCCGGGATTCATTACTTCATTATGCTTAGCTAAAGGAGTGATGTCTCTTGATGATGATGTGATACTTCCTCCCTTGGAAAAGTTAAGAGAGAAACATGTGATAAGCATGTCATACAAGGAAAAAGGAAAGTCATGTGATACTTTTAGGCTATTTAGTGAATCTCTTGATTCTAGCCATATTCCTTGTTCACCTACACTTCCAAGTTGGGCTATGAAATTGAAGATTGAGGTTGAAGAGTCACGTAGATTGATTGAGGCGTCACAAAGGAAGATTGAAGATCTTAGTGCCAAAATTGTTGTACAAGATGTGAGGATAAAAGAATTGGAAGGAAAAGCAACTACAACAAAGTGCTATGAGAGATCATCAAACCGCAATACTTTCCTTGGTGGCACAAGTGGCTAGAGAGTTCCTTGAGGTATATTTTCTTACTCTTTCCCTTTGGCTTCATATCATGTCAAAAAGGGGGAGAAATATGAGAGATGTGGGAGATATCTAGCATGCTTAGTCTCATTTTATTTCTTTTTGTTTTAGTATATTTGGTATCAAGTTTGAAATTTATGGCATGTAATATTTTTTTTTGTTGAATCTTGGCTAAGAATGTTTTGTTGGATAGTATGTATTAAGGGGGAGCATACATGATCCATTTGAACTTAAATGTTTTTATTTTCTTGCCTAAGATTGTATATTGCCATATGTGTTTTCTCTTGGATATTCTTGTGCCTTCAAGTTTATTTTAGGTGATATCAAGAGAAGACCAAGATGAAGTTCAAGACTTGTTGTTTTAATTTGTGTCTATATGTGTAACTCATTGTACTCATTGTGACCAAATTTTCTTTGTAATTGTTTTAGTATATGTTTAGGGGTTTTGACATGGAATTTGCCAAAGGGGGAGATTGTTAGGTTTATAGTTTGTGTTGGCATAAATTCCATATCAAAACGTGTATCTCTTGTAATGTTTAGTGATTCATATATTGAAGATTTAAGAAGACAAAGAATGTCTTGACCACAATTCATGCAAGAAGCCGGCATTAAAGAGATATGTGCATCATTGATCATCAAAGGTAATATAAGATCTCATATCTCTTACAAGGCTAAGCACACACACACACATGGCATTCTTGTATGTTCCTTCATGATTAAACATCATTTATGTATCAGTTTCACACACTTGACAAAATATGCTCATGCATTCATACTATGTTGGTAAAACTTTGTTTATTGCATTTTCTACTAGGACTATGTCTAGAAATTAGCATATGTGTGTATTTGTGCTTGTATGTTTTCGTATTTTTGTACTTGGACTTGAACATGTTCTTATTTGATATCTTATTGAGTTCCGGTCATTTCAGTTACTCATTCATTTAGTTTCGAGTCCAAACGATGTAGTTACACTACTTTTCGTTCTCATTCATTGAGTTAACTTCATCGTCGTTTTCCGAGATGATTTCTCAACCATTTTTTAAAGTTGTGTAGTCATCGTCATGCGTAAGAGAGTCACGGTTCGTAATCCGAAAACGGATTCGAAATCAGATTTCGGATGCCAAAGATACGGCTAAAGAACCGAGGGAGCGCGCGAGAGAAGTGGGTGGCCGTGAGGCCACTTGGCCCACGCCGTGAGGGAGGCCGTGGGCCCCACGGCCTAGGGTGACGTGGCCTCATGTGATTGGCCTAGAAACCTTTTTCTCTCTCCTCCTTTAAGTTCCCTCCTCTCTCTCCATTTGATTTTAAAAGAAGAAAAATTGAAATTCCCGTCAGATTTTTTCTCCATAATTTTCTCATCTTCCAAACACCATAACTTTTTCATACGAAGTTGGATTTGAGTGATTCAAGTTGGAGAACGTTCCTAATCGAGTCCTCTACCTTTTCCAAGTGGTTTGGTGGCTGTTTGATTGAGTTTTCTGATGGTTCCACACAGAAATCCGAACCAGCTCGTGAATCCAAGGTATTGGTCTTATCTATGGGGTTTCTTTCTTTTTAACCTTCAATTTGCTTGGGGTTTCTGTTTATATATGTATGTTTATGTTTGGTGAAAGCTATTGTGAAAGATAGCTTCATAATCATTCTAATCAAAAGTCTATTTAGAGACAAATGTGAACTAGTTTCTATGATTCTAGGTTTTTCACATGTTTGTGAGTTGTATTGTGATTAGAATGGCATCTTAGGCTATTTGTGACTTGATTGAATCAATTTTGTGATAAATGACCTTGAGATTTGATTTGATCCTTTGATTGATGAAATCTAGGATTATTGAATTTGTATGTGTTTTAGAGCAATCTAGGATTTGATTGATTTATATCTTGAATCCTTGCTCTATATTTTTGGCTAGAATATTGATTGATTTAAATCTCATATATCTAGCATTTTATTGTATATTGATAGCATCTTGAACTTGTACTTCATGAATATATTTTGTTCAAGTGTTGTATGTGTGAATGAGACTTTGAGCTAATGTGTTTGGTGTTTACACATGCTTTAGGTTTTATTCTTGTATTTTGCATCTAGACTTTTATTACTTGTGATATCACATGTTTAGGTCTATTTGTACCATAGAATGTATTGATCACATGTTCTATGTTGAATTGATTGTTTGCATCATTTGCATTCACATGATCACACTAGGAAGTCCTTGTAAAAGGCATGAAGTCTTGGTTAGAGTCGGGATGACTCGGATAGCCAAGCAAGAAGACTTGCCTAGAGTCGGGATGACTCGGACAGGTAAGCAAGAAGTCATGGCTAGAGTCGGGAGGACTCGGATAGTCATGCTTGGGAGGCTCCCTAGAGGTAAGAGTGCCTTGGATAGGGAGTTGGCTATTATATTGGTAGGCCTAGTCGTATGGTTAGACATAGACTCTAAAAGAGCGGGGTACACGGGAGGTGTATGCACTCTTGAGGAATTTCTAATCTTCCATCGATGTTGGTTTTGTGTGTTTTCCAATATATGGTGGTTTCGCATCATTGAGAGATCTCATACTTTCTAATAGGGTTGGGTAGACTTAGACTCTACTAGGTTGGGTGAGCTAAAGATTGGTCACTTTGTGGGTTCTCTATTTTTATCATCCAATATATATAGTACCCTAATAGTAGTATTTCAACGCGTGGATGTTTCCTCCTTGGAGGTTTTACCACGTTAAAAAATCTCTTGTGTTAATTCTTCCTATCTCTATCTTTTATATTTTATTTGTATATGTTATTATCTTGTTTCATATTACTCACTTGTGATGTATAGTGAAGCAAGTATTTGTAAAGTGTGATTTGTGAATTCATTCTTTTGATCATTTTTGTATATTTGATTCTTTGGTATATTGTAATTTTTGTATAGTGATATTTGATCACTCTTGTAACTAGTTGAACATCTATTGAAATACAAGTTTTATTTGTTGTTGTGTTTATTTGTTTTTATACCTCACACAACTTGGTGATATACTTAGACCTTGTGCACATGATTATATTTTCATATTGTCTATGTATGTCTTTCTTGGTTTATTTTGTTGTGTGTAAGGCTACCTTAAGGGACAAACGAGAGTTTGTTTAAGGGATTGGAAAAAGGTGTAAAAACCTATTCACCCCCCCCCCCCCCCCCCCCCCCCCCCCCCCCTCCCCTCCCCTCCCCTCTAGGTATGCCTTAAGCAATTTAACTACATTTGTATACTTTCAATTAGAGTCCTAGAATGTCGTAGATATAAACTCATTATTTTAGTAAGTAATTAATTCTCTGTGGGAACGATCCTTACTAATCTATTGTCCTATCTATTTCTCACGATTTGTGCACTTACAATGTTTTTATTATTTTTGTTGTCTAAATTGACACCAGCATTACCGCTAATGGAAAAGTTAAATTTGGAGAGAAATTTTTGCATAAGGAAGAAATATGTACTTGATTGTTTTATAAATGAGAAATATCTTGTGCTTTTTGTCTAAATTTTGAGAAGCATTGATTTAGGAAATTACATTGCATTAATTGATGCTCATGATGATATATTCTCAATTGGTATACATGCATGTTGACATGATACATTCTACTATATTATATTCTTGTCTAGATATATCTTCAATTGATATTTATGCATATTATATTCTCTTACATATATTGCATCTTATGGAAAAGTTGTGGAAATTGTCTGGTGATATGAACAGAATACTTGGTTTGAAGATTGGATTAGAATAGGGCTCTATTTGTAATGTGAGGGAGCGATATATGATCAATCTTCATGTTTATATGTATTTGTTGTTTGAGGTTTTGATACGGAATAGCTAAAGGAGTGGATAGTTAGGTTTAAAGTTTGTGTTAGCTTGATTCTTATGAGATCCAAGGGAGACCCCAAGGGATATCCGGGGGTGGGAGACCCAAAGGATGTTTAGGGGGAGACCTGGGAGAAGATCAATGGAATATCTGGGGGAGCACTCAGGAGAGACCTAGAGAGAGCTGTAAGCTATGGGCTAGGAAGTAATGAGCTCGGTTGTGAGCTTGGGCTCAGTAAGGCTGGTTGTAATTGGGGTTTGGGGTTAGGGAAAGAATATTGGAATTGTGTAGTTGTAACAATTTTTTAGATAGTGATATTTTTCTCTTGTCGTCTTTTGACGGCCGTGGTTTTTCCCTATTTTGGGTTTTCCACATAAATCTTGTGTTGTGTGATTGGATCTCTTATCTTATTTTCTGCTAGTAGACATTATTTGTTATGTGGTGTGTATTAGGTATGTGCTTCTGTGTCACTTTTCCCAATACTCAAATCTTCACAGCTCTATGATGTTGACAGTGTTGTTAAAAATTGGAAAAAACTTTGTATGTTATTGTTTGTCTAGTTTCAACCGTATGAAACTAGAGGAGTTGTCTAACTCAACTAGTTTCATACAGGTGAAACTAGAGTAAAATTTGAACTTTGATGTTCTGACTCCATTGTTGTTGGATCAGAACATCCCATCCATAATCATTTAAAACCATAAAAAAAAAAATTCAAAAAAAAAAAAAAAAAAAAAAAACATCATTTACATAAAATACCATACATAAAAATCCATAAAAACCATAAAAACATAAACCATAAAACATACTCTGATACTTTTACTGAGGTATCAGACCATCCATAAACATCCATCCATACATCATGGCTGCTGTCTCTGAGTCATGCTCACCATAGGTGATGCCTCTTTTGGACATTTTCACCATGGGTGATGCCTCTGGACAGTCTTACATGATCATGAACTTTCATGAAAAACTATTTCATAAACATAAAATGAGAAACATAAGAAGACACGAACATGAAAATGAAAATGAAAACATATTCTGGAAAACTTTCTTTCCATTAAACCATAACCATACATCCCATGCCATTTCTCTGATGGCATACAATTTACAATGCCCAAAGGGGGTTTATATAGAAAAAATACAGTAAACTGACACTTTGCCAGCTTTGGCCACAGACACAAGGTCTGGCACAGCCACCCTATTACATTGATACAATCAAATAATTTCAATTGAACTAAACTAAATTACAACCATTCCATTACTTAAACCATAACCATTCCATTACATAAACCATAATTAATCTATAACCATACCATAGTTAAATTATAACCATAAGGAAAAATTTCATATTTCCAACAAGTGTCATTCAGGATGTTCTTGCTTCGGTAGATAGGAATCAATCATGTTAAGGATGTTCTTGCAATTTAGTATAATCCAGTCAGTTTAATGTTGTGGCCCATGCCTTTGTTAATATGGAACCTCAATAGAAGATGTTTCTTTTTTGTTGAAGGACTTTATAAGCTTGTTTTGAAAGATCTCCATGAGTCGTAATGTTTATGTATATAATATATTTCCCCATAAAATCAAAATAAAAATAAGTGGATGATAAGTTAGTTAAAAATCATATGCCAAAACCATTTTAGTATGAATTTTGGCAAAAAAAAAAAAAAAAAAAAAAAAAACTCATAGCATTACTAGTATCTATATATATTTGTTATGGAATCTATTGAGAATTCATTTACATTCAACAAAATCAAGATTAAAACAAGATTTACAGCTTTTTTCTTCGTGTGTGTGTGTGTTTTTTTTTTTTTTTTGGCTCTTTTATGTATATTTTTGGGTAAATAAATAAACAGTAAGATAGATGATGTTTCTTTGGCTCTTTTATGTTACAAATTAAAGTTCATTTCTCTCAAGCGCGCACACACAAGCGAACATGATCGAACCTAGCTAGCTTTAATTTAATCCATTCAAAAGATTACAAAAACGAGCAACCCAATTGTCACAGCTCTGAATGCAATTGAAAGGAATGGTGAAGATGATGTGATAAGAGAGGATGCTGCTCCCTTCTTGTTCCGAGGATGAAGAAGATCTCCACCTCCATAAACCCCCTTATTTGCTTTCTTCAATTGAGAGATCAATTCATGATCATTTCCAGCTCTCTCAACATTTCCTAAATGAATAGCTTCTTGCGGTTTTTTGTAGGCTCTTGATGCAGTTGGCTTTTTGTTTGGATGATCAGATTCTTTGTTTGGTTTCATCATCAATTTGCTTCCATACCCATCTGCATATATATATATATATATAAATATTTAATATTCGAATTGTTAAAATGAAAAGGAAAGGAAAGGAAAAAATCACTTCCATTTGATGATTAATTATTAAATTATAGTATTACTGTATAAGCAAAGTGAGAAAGAAAATTTGTATTGAATTACTATTGTAATCTGTCTCTTTGATCCCCAACTGCTTGTAGCTATCAGCTGCTTTTGAGGTGAAAGTGCTTTCAGGAGAAGAATACGAAGCAGCTTTACAACAGATGAAGAAGAAAAACCCTGCAAATGCAAATACCACTCTTTTGATGCTAACCAATTGCTTTCTAGTCTTCATGGGAGAGCAAAAAGTAGGTTAACGATTATATAGTGTTTTTAGGGTTTTACATGTCAATGGAAACTAATATTTGTGTATTTATAGGGTTTCTTTTATTAATTAAATAATTATAATAACACAAAACAAGAACTTCATAATTATTTTTAAGGTTTATTTTATTCTCTTTGAATAAGAATCCAATTAAAGACAAATTAAAAGCAAATGTCGGCTAAGTGCAGTCTTTTCTTTTCCCCTTTTTCGTTTTATTCTTCTTTCACTCTCTTTAATTATTTGCTTAAAGTCAATTATTAAGTGGGAATTAAAAAGAAAATAGTATTTTATTAACTTGTGTCTTAAGTTAAACAAATAAAAAAAATAAAAAAATAATAAATAAAAAAAAACCTTTTCTTCGTATTATCGTATAATAAAACTATTCTAAGTATTAATTGACTAACCATATCTTGTCCAATTATAATTATTTCAAAACATCAAAATTAATTTATTATCATTTTGGTCCCTATATTTTTTAAATTATCTATTTTTAAACTGTCTTTTCCTTTCTAGCTCCCGTGGTTCCTATGTTTTTTTTTGAATTATTTGTTTTTGTAACTATCTTACCCTTTTTTAGCTCATGTGGTCCTTATGTTTTCAAGAACTCATAAATTTAGTCCCACTAACCAAATTTTTTAAGAGTCAATAGTCATAGAAAAGCAAAAATGACAACTTTACCCCTGACCATTTATTTTCTTTTTAAAAATAAATAAAATAAAAACATTTTGTTTTTATTTTGAGGAAAAAAAATTTAGTTTTAGAATTTATATCATAAAAAATGAAAGAAAATACCTGATCGTCTCTGATGGTGATCAATCGATCTCCATCGCACGATGGAGACTATCATCTTCGGTAATGGTGACGATCGTCTTTGATAATGGAGACGCACTCTATCGTATGATGGGGTGTGCAGGGTCTCCATCAGTGAAGATCACATGCCAGGGTCTCCATGACCAATGGAGATCCATATTGGATCTCCACATTGTTTTTCTTTTTCATTTTTGGTTCTTTCTTTTCTTTTTTCTGAATTTTATTGTTATTATTTGTAATTTGATAACTACTATCTATATTTGAGATAGATGATAGAGATCAATCTACCTATTGTTTTTAAGAAAAAAATATTTTTTTCTTAAAAACAATAGGTAGATTTTTTAAAAAAATAAATAAATCCCCACTATTCCATTTACGATTTAGATGGTGGAGATTGAAAATAAACTCTAAATGTGTCTAAACAACCTAGGTGGTGGTGGTGGTGGTGGTGGTGGTGGGGGGGGGGGGGGGGGGGGGGGGGGGGGGGGGGGGGGGGGGGGGGGGGGGGGGGTGCGGGGGGGGCGGGGGGGTGGGTGGGTTAGTGGGGGGTGTGGTTTGTAAATGGGTTGTTAATTAATTAATTACCAATTTTTCGATTAGTCAATATTAATCACACAAACAAAACAATAATCAAGTAAATTGCGGAATGTAAATGAATACTTGATTTTTATGACTGGGAAAAACCACGGGACTACCCTCGCTTGCCACTTAGTCATAGAAACTTCAATATTTAAATAATTGATTACAACCTAAGTTGATATCTAGTCACTCTTCTCAAGGTTCGCAACTCAAAACATCCTACTCGCGGGCCTTTAATAGTGGGTCTTGACGGTGCTTGTGCAACTACCACATGTAGCCACAAGACTTGGACTCTAATGAAGAGAATGAAGTCTAAGAGAAAATCTAATGATGTCCTAAGTGCAATTAAGTGCTAGACAACACACATTATGCTTAACTAGAAAGATAGAAATGGATTCTAACAATCCTAGTTATCAAGGATGCCTAAATGGACATATAAGAAGTTTTAACTAAATGAAGAAATTAATTCTAATACCCTAGTTATAAGCTAACCCCAATCAACATTCATGACTTCAAGAAATATGTAATAAAAGAAGTCTTTGCATACAACAATGCAATAAATGAAGAATCTGGAGTAAGAAGAAACAATAAATAAAAGATATAAATTTTCTTACTTTCCAAGTCATGCAACAATAAAGACCCATGCCTATATGATGCTAGATGATGCTTAGATGGATATGGTTTGGGGATTTAAGAGTTAAAAAGGAAATCTTGGTGCTTTCTCTCTCTTGAAATTCTATTCCCTCTACAGGAAGTCTAAAACTAGAGTTGTTTTTTAAGAAGATGAAAGAGAGGAGTATTTATAGAGTTCAATTGAAGCTACGTCGTTTTGGCAAAAGGCAAATTTTCACGGTCTAGATTCGCAGTCTATCGGCAAAGGCATTGTTAATCGATTAATTACCAATTTTTAGATTAGTTAAGATTAATCACACAAACAACAAAAAATTTAAGTAAATTGTGGAATGTAAATGAATACTTGATTTTTACGAGAAACCCTCCAACTGGGAAAAACCACGGAACTACCTCGCTAGCCACTTAGTCACATAAACTCCACAATTTGAATAATTGATTACAACCTAAGTTGATATCTTGTCACTCTTCTCAAGGTTCGTAACTCAATCTATCCTACCCGCGGGCCTTTAATAGTGGGTCTTGACGGTGCTTGTGCAACTACCACATGTAGCCACAAGACTTGGACTCTAATGAAGAGAATGAAGTCTAAGTGAAAATGTAACAATGTCCTAAAGGCAATTAAGTGCTAGGCAACAAACAATATGCTTGTAGGGAAAAATACCGTAGTGCACGCAGCAGAAGCGAGACTAAAAATAGATTTAGTGACTTTTAAAAATTTTTCCTTTTATGAACCTTAAACCCTTTAATCAATTAAACATATATATTATCTAACAAAAGAAGAATACCTTTTGTCCCGTGATCCGATTGACTTGCGTCGATGGTAATCCGCAAGATCTTCAATCCTAGCACGAACGTGGATCACCTAGGAGCGTGGTCTCCCTTTTCTTTGAATTGCAAACCTGTGAATGGACAAAACAAACTTTTCTTTTCTTTGTTAGTCACAAAAACAATCAAAAGAATACTAAGTTTATTCCGGTCACTTTTGAGTTCTCAATCTGATGATCGAAACTCGCGTGAACCTAAATCGATGTTGTACACACAAGCTTATTGACGAACAAGCAAATAGTGTACCATCAAAGAATAAACTATCACTCTTTTATGTTTTTAGTAGAATAAAATAATCTCTCTATGAATTGAGAAGAAGAAGAAAATAGAATCTCAAGCCCCAATCTTTTGGTTGGCCGAAATCTATAAGAGTGTATATATAGGTTGCAAAATTTTCTTCTCTACTTTCTCTTTAGGGTGGCCGAAAATCCTAACCTAAAAGGGACTAGGGTTGCCGCAATTCTCAAGCCCAAAGGAGTTTGTATTGCACCCTAATTCCTATTTAGTTTAAGACTTCAAACCCTAATTTAATTCATAAATCTTTTATTCCTTTATCTGACTAAATAAAAAAGACTTCTTATTTGATTTAAATAAATAAAATTAATTATTTATTTTCTTTTCAAACAAGTCTTTTACTTTTAGTAAACTACTACAATAGTATTACTCTAGGAAATATATTTCCTATTCAGAAAAGATTTGTTTCTTAATTAAATAAATAATTAATAAATTAATTAATTCTTATTTAATTAAAACAAAGAAACAAAATAATATATTAGGTTATAAAACCTTCTTGCCGCCCCACTTAAACAAATGGGCTATATATTATTTTCTTTATTTCATTTAATCCATTGGACTTTAAATAAAAAGCCCACATGTGAACCAGACCCATTCTTACTAAAAGAAACAAGCCCACATGTCATTCATTAATATATTAATATAATTGAGCAGCCCATTACATAAATAATGTGCAAATTATATTCTTAATATATTAAATGCAATTCTAGATGGACCCTTAAATTGGTCCGGTAGAATATATCAAGTGATCCATGTAAGTCCGTGTGGATTGGGGATCTTGGCAGGCCATCTAAATTTAAGCTTCAATAGACATAACCTAATCACAATCAACAAATAATTCACTTAGGTCCGATCCATTAATTTTAACTCATTCCACTAAAGAGCTAAAATTGAACTCTTAAATAAAGATAGAAAAGGAAGATGCTCCTCATTCATACCCTAGACAATCATATTGGAGAAAGTGTATCCTCGTGATTAATATCAGTAATCGCCAAGAGTTCATAGACCGCCTATAACTCTCCAAGTTACCATATTTACTCATATGACCACGTTTTGAACTTGGATATTTGACTTGTCCAGAAGCCATGTTTTCAATAGACACTATCGAAAACTCAACGTTGAGATTTAATATCCAATTACCTCAAAACATCCATATGATGATATTATACTCTCATTTAACAAAATGGAGCCATGATGTCCATATCTATAAATGAAGTCCTCTATCGATTAACAAATGAATATCACCAAACTATCGAGGATAGACTATACGATATAATCGTACTCATTGATAACTCAAATGATATCACTTGCAACCATAAGTCCATCATTTATCTCAGGATTAAGATAGACTCTCCGATTGTCCTGATAATGAAAAGACTTTTATCTACTGACGGTTATAGATAAAGTATTTCATTGTGATCCAGTTTAATGCACCCAGTGCATTAGATCCTTTTGCTCGAAGACACTCCGATGATTTTAGACTCATCATATCTCATTTGATCCCACTCAAATGCTAGCAAAAGAATTCTACAACTTTAACAAGATAAAGGTGCCCAACCTTTAACTTAAGTTGTGAACATTATTCAAGACTAACTAAAGAATTGTGTCTACCACATACATATCCAGATGTACGAACAATTCTTCTTTTCTCATAGTCTTTAGACCTTATGATTATTTACTTTGACAATTATAATATTAAACTATAAATGCTATACGATTTGTTAAACCAGAAATCACTTTATTAATATGAAAAAGATTGTTAATTACAATATTACACTCTTGCTATTGAGCATAATCCTAACAATGCTTAACTAGAAAGATGGAAATGCATTCTAACAATCCTAGTTATCAAGGATACTTAAATGAACATATAAGAAGTTTTAACTAAATGAAGAAATTAATTATAACACCCTAATTATAAGCTAACCCCAATCAACAATCATGACTTCAAGAAATATGCAATAAATGAAGTCTTTGCATACAACAATGTAATAAATGAAGAATTTAGAGTAAGAAGAAACAATAAAAGAAAGATATAAATGTTCTTACTTACCAAGTCATGCAACAATAAAGACCATGCTTATATGGTGCTTGATGATGCTTAAATGGACATGGTTTGGGGATTTGAGAGTTAAAAAAAGGCAATCTTGGTGCTTTCTCTCTCCAGGCACTCTATCCCCTCTCAAAGAAGTCTGAAAACCAGAGTTGTTTTTGTAGAATATGAAAGAGAGGAGTATTTATAGAGTTCAATTGAAGTTACGTCATTTTGGTAAAAAGCAGATTTTCGTGGTCTAGATTCGTGGTCCATCAGGGCGAACTTGTGACCGCGAACTGAGAAAATGAAATGACATGCCATAAATCACAGTCATGTTTTGTAGTTCATCACAGCGAAAGATGGACCGCAAAAAATTAGTAGTGCAAAGTTCATACCCAGAGTTCGCGGTTGACCAGGGTAAAAGATGGATTGCGAAAGTCACTAGTGCAAAGTTCACACCATGAGTTCTCGGTCTACCATGGCGAAAGCAGGACAACAAGAATCTTGGGAAAGAGTTCGCGGTCCATTTTTGCTGTGGTCCAGGGCAACACCTGGACTGTGGAGATCTCTGGTGGAAAACTTGCGGTTCACCATAGCGAACTCTTCACCAAGCCGCACAAATGAGAAGTAACTTGGGCTTCTCAAGTGGCCAATCGCACTTAATCTAAATGCATGAAGTGAAAGTGTGATAGGTATGATGGACATTAATAAAACGACTAAACACAAATGAAAGAACAAGTGTGTGTGTGTGTGTGCACCTAATTCTCTTCAAGAGTACATGTCGAGTGTTATACCTTTGAAGCTCTTTTCTCTTGAAGCTTTGGGGATGCTGAAGGGTGCTTTGATCACACACTACAAGAAAAACACTTAACGACAACGGGCAATGCCCGTTGTAGATGTGTATCGACCACGGGCATTGTGCCCGCTATGGATGGAGCAGTAGTGGAAAAGCACGCTTTTCGACAACGGGCATTGCCCGTTGTCTATGGGTTATTGAAAACAATCATTGGCCGTTGTCGATGCATTATTTACAACGGACAATACCCGTTGTCAATGAATTAATTACAATGGGCATTGCCTGTAGTCAATGAGTATTTTTTTTTATAAAAAAAAAAAATCAAAATTAATTTATTGATTTTATACATAGCTTGTTTAAACAAATTATTGGAATTCGTTTAAACAAATAATTGGAATTTTAGAATTTTTTTCATTTGAAAATTCTAGAAATTTTATGATTTTTATTTTTGTTTTTTGAAATTGAAATTTATATGGTTTTTTATGGAGATATTTAAATCATTCTAGAATCCACATTTTATTCACCCATACTTTCTCTAATTATATATCAAGAATTTTTTGTAGAAATCTTGTGTGTTACCTAAAAACAGAAAAAAAATCTAAAAAAAGGGGAAGAAATAATCAGTATCACACTCATAAAAAAATAACTAAAACCAAAATTACAACTTACATAATTGAAACAAAATGATAAAATAAAAACTAAGAATTATGAATAATATAAAAATAAGAGAATTAATAGCAATTATATATAAAACAAATGAACTTACCTTATACAACAAAGTACCAAGAAAAATATGATTTCTTTCTAATTAAGCAAACATCTTAAAAACCAAACTATAAAAATTATTATCCTTTTAAATCTTGAAGATGAAGTGTATGTATGTGTTAGAGTAAGACACAAAGGAGAAGAAGAACTTAAACCCAAAATAATAGAACTAATTTTTAATTACACAACAAGAAAATCAAAGCAATAGAAATATGGAATTGAAACAAATTTTGGAGAAAATAAAGAGAAAGTGATTAAATGAGAGAGAGAGACAAAAGTGTGATCACTTGGAGAAAGTGATAATTTTTAGAGAATGAAGAAGTATAAATAAAAGATTTTTGTTATTGGCATGGTGGGAGATGAAAATTTTCGAATTTTTTGTTTAAAGAATGGAGAAGTATAAATAAAAGGTTTTTTTTTTGTTAATGGTGGGAAATGAAAAGTTTTGAATTTTTTTTTCCCTCTATTTACCTTTTACAATGGGCATTTAAAGGCCTGTTGTTAAAAAAATTTGTGCGATTATCTACAACGGGCCTTTATGTTCCCGTTGTTAATAAAACGATTATCTATAACGGGCATTTAACGGCCCGTTGTTAAAAAAATTTGCGAGATTATCTACAACGGGCATTTAGAGGCCCGTTGTAAAAAGCGATTATCTACAACGGGCATTTAAAGGCCCGTTGTAAATGTTACTTTCCTAAACGAGCCTCCTGTGCCCGTGGTGGATGTCCCGTTGTTGATAGCCTGATTTCTTGTAGTGACAATCAAATTCAATCACTTAAATATACCCTTACAACAATAACCCCATTTATGGTTTGTCACAGAAATTAGCGAATCACAAATATGTGGGACTTACAGAGATTTAAAAGTTTTTTATTTTTGTATTATTTAAATATTTTTCAAAAAACATCTATTTTTTGGTGATGACGCATGGCATGTTCTTGGTTTAAAGATAAAATTACCCTTGAAACCGTTAAAGTTGACTAACGATTTACTAACCGAGGGACAAAATGGATGTGTTTTTTAAAACGTAGGGACCACGGAAGATAAAGGTAAAGATTGTTAAGAAATTGATAATTCAATAAATAAATAAATAAATAAGGATCAAAATGATAATTCCCCAAGTAATTAATATCTATTAACCTTATTTAAATTTTATCAAACCCTGGTGGTCATCATTCAACTTTCTCTTTAAGAGTTATTAATAAATAAATGTTGATAAAATTGTGTTGTACTCGTGAAATGATTCCAACGATATATTATAACCATATCTAATATTGTTTCAGCATTCTAAAGTCTTTTGAAAGGGTTTGTATATCACTCTGACAACAAATTAAAGATATATACCCAAAAGTCCCCTGTCAAAAGGAGACATCTCATTACACATCTGTTGGCGTGAGTTGTCAATCAAGAGAATAATTAGTTTCCTTAGATGAATAGTTGACTAGTGATTGGTTAGAAGTAATTGATTAGGAGTAATAGTTGACTAGTGATTGATTGTAATTCATTATTGATTGATTGTAATTGATTAGGAGTAATTAGGTGTATTTAAATCTTTCCTTATTATTGTATCACTATAAAACCTCTATTTTGAGAAGAATAAAATCATACTGAATTTCGACGAAACCATTATTTGACAACATCTTTTTTATTTTTTTTAGTAGGATGAGACTTTAATATCCATGTTAATATAGTGGGAGGTGTACAACTTAACCAAAAGTTGTGCGCATCTTTCTGGTAACTTTTATTCTTGAGAACATTTTTCAAATTGTATTTATAATATATACGATACCATAATCCCGTAATTAGAGGGACATATGTGATATGCCTCTATCAGTTAGTGACCAATGAAGTAAGCAAATTATTTCGGGGAATATGCTACAAGATTTTTAAAACATTATCAACTTTTCCTATCTACAAGAGAATCTATTCATCATTTTTTTTTTTTGGAAAATTACATTAATGCCCTTAACTTTAGGTGAAATTGGACCTTTAGACAGACGACGATCATTTTATTGCATAAACCTCCCCTGGATTTAGTTTACTAAACATTTGACTAACTACAAGTTGACGGTTGAAAGGGCAAATGGACTTTTCAAGAGTGATATTAAATAAATTAAAGGAAAACAGCCCTTGTCCAATCATAGCCGGACACATCAGCTTTCCATAATTTAAAGGGCAAAAATTAAAAAAGTACCTCTAGTTTGACCTATTAACTGTTTTGATCCCTCTAGTTTGGCAATTGTCTATTTTCGTCCAAACTGTTAGTGTTAATAACTATTTTGATCCCTACCGTTAGGGTTCCATTAAAAACCATTAAAAGAGTGGGGGTATATTGGTAAATGAAAGGGTAAAATTAATAAATATTATTAAATTAAATAATAAAAAAAATAAAAGCAATTAAAATGGCAATATAAAAGCCATCAGATTAATAAAAAAAATAAAAAATAAATAAAAAATAAAAAACCATCATATTTCGTCATCATCCACATCTCCCAAACCTTAACCACCCACAAACACACCACCACCCCTACCATCAACCACAACTATTGTCAACCATCCCCTAACACCCACTGTCAACCAGCCCCATCGTCAAAGATCTGAGTTTGGTTTGAGTAGAAGATCTATGTTGTCAAAGATGGAGGTGTGCCTTTCTCTCTCTCTCTCTCTATCTTCCTCTCTCCTCATCTATCTCTCTTTCGTGGATGGATTTTGGGTGTTGGTGGCGTGCCGACGATTGGCTTGGTCCAATGGTATGAGCATCTCACTCAATTTCTTGTTGATAATAACTACTCTAGGGGTAGTGTTGACAAGACTTTATTCATCAAGAGAAACAATGATGAGCTATTTATAACTCAAATCTATGTTAAGGATATTGTTTTTGGCTCCACCAACAAATCCAAAGTTCAACAATTTGTTGATGTCATGTCTCATGAATTTGAGATGAGTTTGGTTAGTAAGCTCAATTACTTCCTAGGTTTGCAAATTAAGTAATTGCATGATGAGATTTTCATATCCCAAGCTAAGCATGCAAAGAACCTAGTGAAGAAGTTTGGTCTTGAAAATGTCAAACATTGTGACACACCTATGTGCACCCACTTTAAAGCTTAGCAAGGATGCTAGTGGCAAAAGTGTTGATCAAAGTCTATATCGTGGCATGATTGGTAGCTTGCTTTACTTGATCGCAAGTAAGCCCGATATAGTTTTTAGTGTAGGTGTGTGTGCTAGGTTCCAAGTCGATCTCAAGGATTCTGTAAGGATTCCCATTTTATTGATTGGCTTATTTCGTGGACAAACCACATGTTGGGGTTTGTTTGTAAGGGTAGTTTAGCTAAGCTATTTGACATGTCATCTAGCTTTTAATATCTAGGATTGAATTTATTGCAAAATCATTATCCTAGATAAGCATATAGAGTAACCTAGCTCTAATTGCATTTTTGGATATTTCATAATATTCACTTAGGTTGTATTATCTTTTCTTAGAGAATTAAGTCTTGTGTTGTGACCAGGATTAGGTTACTTAATTCGTAAGCAATTGGACTAGGTCCACTTATACCGGGACTAGGTAGTTGTAATGATTATTGATCGGGATTAGATCATTAAACCGGGATTAGGTTGTAATCATCTCAATTAGTGGATTCGAGGTTCGTGTGTGGCACACATAACAGCCCGTGGTTTTTCCCGTGAGGGTTTCCACGTAAAAATCAAGTGTCGTTTATATTTCCGCACCATATTCCACTTGATATTTGTCTTGTCTAGTTTGGGGTATTTTCAGAATATTGACTAATTGCGAAAATTGGTAATAATTGATTAAAATCTATTCACCCCCCCCCCCCCCCCCCCCCCCCCCTCTAGATTAATATTTAGCACACCGTTAATTTGTTTCAATTGGTATCAGAGCAGGTTCCTAGACATACATAGGTGATCCTTGCTCATTTTGGTGTGTTTTACATCTTGTGTGATTTTTTTATTTATTCATACATTTTGAATTCATTTGACTCAAACACTATGAGTGATTTTGAGAGAGAAGAAATTGACTCCGATGAGGAGATGACTCTCTTTATAGAGAGATTTAGGAGATTTGTGAAATCTCAAAGGAAGATGACCTTCAAAGGGAAGGAGGAGAAGAAGATGACCCCGTCAAAGAAGAAAGGGGAAGCTTTGATCGCTACTTGGAGAGATAGTGAAGTTGAAGTAGTTGAAGGATTCTCCATAAGCTTGGTTGAGTGTGAGAACAACTACTTCACATTTCCGGTTTCCTACCAAGAAGAAACTCAAGACGTCACCAAATGTGTGTCACTTGAAGACTTCAAGATTTGTGACTTGAAGATTGGAAACCAACTTGGAGCATGCTTGAGAGAAGCAAGCCTTGAAGAAATGACTCTCACAAGCTCAAGTGAGAGATGCTTCAATCATGGAAGTTCATGCTCCGAGAACTCTTGTGTTAATTTGGTGGACAACCAAGAGTTCATTGACTCCCTTCAAAAGTCTTTGAAGGAGAAAGAAAATGATATCCTTAAATTGGAAAAGGATAATCTTCAACTTTATGCCATGATGACTCACTTGAATGATGAAGTGAGGTGTGTAAAAGAGATTGAAGGCAAGTTGAAGATGGAACTTGAAGAGGCAAGAACTTCCCTTGATAAGATGACTTCGAGTTCAGAGGTGGATGACTCCTTAAAGGTAGGCATAGTTGATGTGTCTAAGTACAAGAAGGAGATTGAAGATTGCCATCAAAGGATGAAGGCAATGAAGGATGAACTTGCTTGCAAGGAAAATTCCTGAAGAATTTTTAGGGATAAAGAGATAAGGCACCTTCAAGAATTGAAGAAGGGTAAGATCTTGCAACTTAAAGCTCAAGGCAAGGGCAAAGCATCACCTCCTCGTCATCCTAGGAGGAAGATTGGCCAAGTAAAGATGCTAACTAAGGGTATAGCTCAACCTCATCCTCCAAGAGCTACACACCCAAGTTTTACTCTACCTAGGCCTAACCAACCAAGGAAGCAAAACAACCCGGTTCAACATCTAAGAAGGGAAGAACTGGTTCAACCACAAAGGTGCCAGTATTCGGCTAATGCTTCAAGGAAAAGCCATCCGGTGCACCATCAAAGATGACCTCATCAACAAGGCTATGCCTCGATGAGAGCTAAAAGCAATGGTATGAACTCTTCTTTTATACCTACTTGTCATTATTGTGGTATGATTGATCACATAAGACCAAAGTGCTTTAACTACATAGAATAATGTAGGGTGCAAAGCATGATAGAGAGGAAGAGGCTTAGAAGAGCCCATTTGCATGTGCCTAGGAAATCTTTTGTGTATAATCCTAGGATTTTACATAACATGCAATTTTTGACCACTAGGAATGATAATGTGTCACCTAGGTGGAAAAGAAAATATGAACCCGCTTGCTACGAGACTAACATGTCTCACATTGGTTCAACTAAGTCCAATGGACTTAGTAGGTCTTTAGGACCTCATGCCCTTCATTGAAGCAATATGGTGATGACCCATATGGGGAACTCAAGCAAAGAGAGCTATTTTGCATACTTGTCACTTGCAAAAAAATTGAAATATCTTATGCTTCTTTTTTAATCGCTTGAGTAAGCTTGGTTGCACATATGAATATATGTTTTCAATTCAATAAGTGTGAACCATGCTTGTTTACAATCCATGTCATATTTATGTTCAAACATGCATTTTTGGACTAGGAGATCTTCATAGGAAGTATGATTTGAATGACCTATAGTTATCTCCATGACATGATGATTCTTTTATAACATGCTAATGTCAAATGAAAAAGCATGAAATTCATATAACATGCTCAAATGAAAAAGCATGAATTGATGATTGCATATTCTTAAAATGCAAAAACTTGTGTGAAAAAGCTTATGAGACTCAAAATGAATAAACAATCTTGTATCCGTTCAAAGGAATTTAAATTCCAAATGTCTCTCTTTCTTTATTAGTTGAACATGGCTACTATCATACGGGTTTCTCACCCGGAAAAATCAAATAGGGTGCAAAGTCGCTGTTAGGTTTATAGTTTGTGTTGGCATGTATTCCATATCAAAACATGTTTCTTTTGTAATGTTTAGTGGTCCATATGTTGAAGATTTATGAAGACGAAGAAAGTCTTGGCCACAATTCATGCAAAATGCCGGCTTCAAAGAGATATGTGCTTCATTGATTATCAAAGGTAATATAAGACCTCATATCTCTTACAAGGCTAGGCACACACACACACATGGCATCCTTGTGTGTTCCTTCATGGTTAAACATCATTTATATATCACTTTCACACACTTGATAATATATGCTCATGCATTTATACTATCTTGTCAAACTTTGCTTATTGCATATTCTAGGACTATGTCTAGGAAATAGCATATGTGTATGTCTTTGTGTTTGTATGTTTCTGTATTTTTGTATTTGGACTTGAATATGCTCTATTATGATTCCTTATTGAGTTCTAGTCATTTCAGTTACTCATTCATTTAATTTCGAGTCCAAACGATGTAGCTACGCTACTTTTCGTTCTCATTCGTTGAGTTGACTTCATCGTCATTTTCCGAGATGATTTCTCAACCATTTTTCAAATTTGTGTAGTCTTCATCGTGCATGAGGAAGTCACGGTTCGTAATCCAAAAATAAATTCGAAATCGGAGTTCGGATGCCCAAGATACGGCTGAAGAATGTGAGGGAGTGTGCGAGAGGAGTGAGTGGCCAAGAGGCCACGTGGCCCAAGCCATGTGGGAGCCGTGGGCCCCACGGCTAGAGGGGCTTTCTGGCCCTGTGTGGCCCACGCGCCCCCACGGGCTGGGGTGATGTGGCCCCTTGTGATTGGCCCTTTTTTCTCTTCTCTCTCCTCCTTTTTATTTCCCTCCATTCCCTCCATTTCATTTTCAAGAAGAAAAATTGCAAGAATCCCGTCAGATTTTTCTCCCAAATTTTCTCATCTTCCAAACACCATAACTTCTTCATACGAAGTTGGATTTGAGTGATTCAAGTTGGAGAACGTTTGTAATCGAGTCCTCTACCTTTTCCAAGTGGTTTGGTGGCTGTTTGATTGATTTTTTTGGTGGTTCCACATAGAAATCCGAACCAGCTCGTGAATCCAAGGTATTGGTCTTATCTATAGGGTTTCTTTCTTTTTAACCTTCAATTTGCTTGGGGTTTCTTCTTCTCTCTGTATGTTTATGTTTGGTGAAAGCTATTGAGAAAGATAGCTTCATAATCATTCTAATCAAAAGTCTTTTTAGAGACAAATGTGGACTAGTTTCTATGATTCTAGGTTTTTCACATGTTTGTGAGTTGTATTGTGATTAGAATGACATCTTAGGTTGTTTGTGACTTGATTTAATCAATTTTGTGATAAATGACCTTGAGATTTGATTTGATCCTTTGATTGATGAAATCTAGGATTATTGTATTTGTATGTGTTCTAGAGCAATCTAGGATTTAATTGATTTACATCTTAAATCCTTGCTCTATATTTTTGGCTAGAATATTGATTGATTGAATCTCATGTATCTAGCATTTTATTGTATGTTGATAGCATCTTGAACTTGTACTTCATGAATATATTTTGTTCAAGTGTTGTATGTGTGAATGAGACTTTGAGCTTATGTGTTTGGTGTTTACACATGCTTTAGGTTTTATTCTTGTATTTTGCAACTAGACTTTTATTACTTGTGATATCACATGTTTAGGTCTATTTGTACCATGGAATGTATTGATCACATGTTCTATGTTGAATTGATTATTTGCATCATTTGCATTCACATGATCACACTAGGAAGTCCTTGTAAAAGGCATGAAGTCTTGGTTAGAGTCGGGATGACTCGGATAGCCAAGCAAGAAGACTTGCCTAGAGTTGGGATGACTCGGATAGGTAAGCAAGAAGTCATTACTAGAGTCGGGAGGACTCGGATAGTCATGCATGGGAGGCTCCCTAGAGGCATGAGTGTCTTGGATAGGGAGTTGGCTATTATATTGGTAGGCTGAGGCGTATGGTTAGACATAGACTCCAAAAGAGCAGGGTACACGGGAGGTGTATGCACTCTTGAGGAATTTCTAATCTTCCATCGATGTTGGTTTTGTGTGTTGTCCAATATATGGTGGTTTCACATCATTGAAGGATCTCATACTTTCCAATAGGGTTGGGTAGACTTAGACTCCACTAGGTTGGGTGAGCTAAAGATTTGTCACTTTGTGGATTTTCTATTTTTATCATCCAATATATATAGTACCCTAATGGTTGTATTTCAACCCGTGGATGTTTCCTCCTTGGAGGTTTTACCACGTTAAAAAATCTCTTGTGTTAATTCTTCCTATCTCTATCTTTTATATTTTATTTGTGTATGTTATTATCTTGTTTCATATTACTCACTTGTGATGTATAGTGAAGTAAGTATTTGTAAAGTGTAATTTGTGGATTCATTCTTTTGATCATTTTTGTATATATGATTCTTTTGTATATTGTAATTTTTGTATAGTGATATTTGATCACTCTTGTAACTCATTGAACATCTATTGAAATACAAGCTTTCTTTGTTGTTGTGTTTATTTGTTCTTATACCTCACACAACTAGGTGATACACTTAGACCTTGTTCACATGATTATATTCTCATATTGTCTATGTATGTCTTTCTTGGTTTATTTTGTTTTGTGTAAAGCTACCTTAAGGGACAAACGAAAGTTTGTTCAAGGGATTGAAAAAAGGTGTAAAAACCTATTCACCCCCCCCCCCCCCCCCCCTCTAGGTATGCCTTAAGCAATTTAACTACGTTTGTATACTTTCAGTCACTCATGCCATGTTTCGCTTATAAAGTTGGATATAGTTGCTCATATATTGAAAATCAATAAAATCTCTATATCCTTGCTTCTCTCATGACAATGGTGAAATTTGTTTGAATTCTTATTAGAAACCTTTGTCATTTGCTTTTCCAAATACCATTGTATTTTGGACTTGAATGATACAAGTCTTGTATGCAAAGCATTTTTGATTCACACATTTTCTTTAAATAAATCTCCTTATTTCTCTCCAATTAATTGAGATGCATAAAGTGACTTATATGATTATGCAAATTTCTTGTATGCTACTATCTCTCTTTGCTAAGAAGTGACCTATTTGGGGACTACTCCTTTGCCTATATCATGACAAAAAGGGGGAGTAGATGTTGGTAAGAGGAGTTACAAATTGTAGTAGCAATTGTGCATGTTGGGGAGAATATACATTGAGGGGGAGTAACCTGTTGAGGGGGAGCATTGCATACATATACATTGCATGATGTTGTGCTTAAATTCTTTAAATGCAAATGCTTGTTTTAATTCTCACTTGATCATCTCACATACTCTTGCTTTGGAAAGTATAATCTTTTGTTTTGAAGGGTTGATAGTTCTACAAGAGATTGAAGACTTGAAGTTTTATATTTTTATATCTCTTTGTAATGTAGAATATCTTTGTTATCCCAAAGATTCAATTATGTTGTGAGGATCAATGTGAGTGGTGATTTTGTCACGAAATAGCCAATGGGGGAGATTGTAAGGATTCCCATTTTATTGATTGGCTTATTTCGTGGACAAACCACATGTTGAGGTTTGTTTGTAAGGGTAGTTTAGGTGATTGAGGATCATGCTCAAAGACCCTTTCAAGACCTCAAGGGACAAGCACGCCAAAGGTATAATCTCTAGTGCTTAGTTGTCTTTGAAGAGATTTAGATTGCACACACACAGTTAGCATACTTCAATTTGTGTGCGTACTCTTCACATGTCACTTTACACACTAGCACTTTGTTTGATATATCTTGTTGTGTGTTTTTGTGTCTTGTAATTCGTTTCCCGAATATGTTTGGAAACGTTCGCGCTTGCACAAATGTGTGCTTGGTTTAGCGCGAAGACCGCCTACGGAGAATGCCTTGGCTTCTCCTTTGGTTTCACCATTTTTGGTGAATCGGCGGTTTGATCGGTGGCCTGGCCGCCGACCGAAACCGCCATTTCATACTTGATTGATTTTTATCTCGGGTTCAATTCTACGGTTGGTTCGACGGTTTCGAAACCGCCGATTGAAACCACAGTTGGTCCCCTGCCTTTCTCGGGAGCCATTCTGCTATTGTGAACGGTGGCCTGGCCGCCGATTGAAACCGTCGATCGTAGCGTTTTCAAGGGCAAACTTGTCTTTTCACATGCTCTGTTCTTGATGCCTATAAATATCACACTTTCTCATTCTCTAAACTATGTTCTTTAACTCCAAGAACCCTAAACCTCAAAGAGAGACATTTGAGAGAAAATCAAATCAAGAACACATTTTTAACACTCAAAAAACCATTCTCATATGCATCAAAATATCATCTAGCATTTTCTAGCATAATTAGGATGCTTGTTTGCATGGGTTTTGGTCAACACATATTCTTTGGTAAGTTCTTCACTATTATCATATATAATTAGTGTTTTATTTATCATTGACATCTCTTATATTATTTGTATGTTCTTAGATTATATTCTAAATACAAAATAGAGATTGTTGTGTTGACATGATTGAGTGTTGTATTTTGATAGCTATCTAGGTTTTCATAATCTATGTTTAGCTAAGCTATTTGACATGTCATCTAGCTTTTAATATCTAGGATTGAATTTATTGCAAAATCATTATCCTAGATAAGCATATAGAGTAACCTAGCTCTAATTGCATTTTTGGATATTTCATAATATTCACTTAGGTTGTATTATCTCTTCTTAGAGAATTAAGTCTTGTGTTGTGACCGGGATTAGGTTACTTAATTCGTAAGCAATTGGACTAGGTCCACTTATACCGGGATTAGGTAGTTGTGATGATTATTGATCGGGATTAGATCATTAAACTGGGATTAGGTTGTAATCATCTCAATTAGTGGATTCGAGGTTCGTGTGTGGCGCACATAACAGCCCGTGGTTTTTCCCGTGAGGGTTTCCACATAAAAATCAAGTGTCTTTTATATTTCCGCACCATATTACACTTGATATTTGTCTTGTCTAGTTTGGGGTATTTTCAAAATATTGACTAATTGCGAAAATTGGTAATAATTGATTAAAATCTATTCACCCCCCCCCCCCCCCCCCCCCCCCCTCTAGATTAATATTTAACACACCGTTAATTTGTTTCAGATTCCTATCTCTCAGCCGTGAAAATAATCATATGGTTTGTGAATGGAACCTCTAACTGTGGGATATGGTACTCTTTTGACACTAACCGTACCTTAGTAGGCTTTAATGATGCATATTGGGTAGAGAACTATGATGATAGGAAAAGTACATCGGGCGATTGCTTTTTCCCAGGGAACAATCTTGTGTCATAGTTTTGTAAGAAGCAAAACTCAATTTTCTTATCCCCAGTTAAGGCCGAATACATAGCCGCGGAGAGTGCTTGCACACAACTCCTTTTGATGAGATAAATGCTAGTGGACTACGACTTTGATTCAGGTACACTCACTCTCTTTTGTGACAACATGAGTGCTATATACATTTCTAAAAATCATGTACAACACTCTAAGACTAAACATATTGACATTCGACATCATTTTGTTAGAGAACTAGTTGAAAACAAGAGCATTGCACTTGAGCATGTAGGTATAAATGATCAACTAGTGGACTTATTTGCAAAGCCCTTAGATGCATCTAGGTTTAGAGGTTTTAGTATATCTAAAGGGATTGTAATTTTGCCTTTATGTGTTTCAGATTGACCCCAATGAGGGGAGCTCAAGCAAAGAGAGCGAACTTGCATTCTTGTATTGCGCAAAAATTTGAACTACTTTATGCTTCTTCATTAATTGCTTGAGAAACTTGTTTGCACATATATGCTTATATGAAATTTTATATAATAAGTGTGCATCATTGCTTTGTTTGTAATCCATGTCACTTTTTAGGTCAATAATACACTTTTGGACCAGGAGAATTTATTGGGAAGTACACTTGAATGATATATAATTTATCTCCATGACAAGTGACCTTGATTTTGACATGCTTGAATTGATATGCATGATATCTTTGTTTGCTCAAATTTGAATGCAAATGTGTATGAAAGCAATTGACAAGACTAAACTCAATAAGGATCTCATATCCTTTCAATCAATAAGGATGTTTCATCTAATTTAGTCTTGTCTCTCTTCTGAATGGTGTAATCAAGACTACCATCATACGGATACTTCATCCGGAAAAATCAAATAGGATCTCTTGATCCATGTCTTGGTTTGCCTTTAAGGATTGATATAGTTGTTTATGTGTTACAAATCTTTTGAAAACTATATCTTGTTTGCTTATAACAAAATGGTACAAATTGGTTTGAATTCTCATGCAAAACCATTTTGATGTTTGCTTTGCCAAATATCATTGCTTGAACAATGATGTTATATGTCTTTCATTCAAAGTAACAACTTCATACATTCTTCATAAAATAAATCTCCTTGATTATCTCCCAATTATTTAAGTTGCATAAAGTTCGTGTATATGAATATGCAATCATCTTTTGTGCAAATAACTCTCTTTGTTAAAGTAACCCGGATGGGGCATGATAAAAAAGGGGAGTAGTATTTTTGAAAGAAAATGGAGTTTTTTGTATGTTGTTTGTTATGGGAGAATTATGTGTTGAGGGGGAGTAACCCATTTAGGGGGAGCATTAGCATTGCATTGCACTTCATTTTTTGTTGCTTTACTTTAATTCAAATGATCTCATGTTTTTGAGTCTTTACTCTTGATCACCTCACATACACTTGTCTTGGAAAGTGTAGTTGCCATGTTTGTGCAAGGTTGTTTATTCTACAAGAGATTGAAACCTTGAAGATCTAGTTTTTAGGTATCTCTATGTAATGTAGAAAAACTCTTGTTGACCATTAGCTTTCTATTTGTGAGGATGAATTGTGAGTAGTGGCTTTGTCACAAAATAGCCAAAACGGGAGATTGTAAGTTACTCACTTCTTGATTGGCTTATTTCGTTAACAAACCACATTAGGGTTTAATGTGTAAGGGTAGATTAAGCTTTTTATTGTTTGTGATCAAGCTTCAATGGCTTCCCCAAATCCTTGAAGAGATTTAGTTGCACACACACACAATTCATACATTGTCACATCACTTGCATTTGTATTTTCTTTGATGGTGTGCTTTCATGCTTCATTTCTCTTTTCACTCGAATCAAACAGGTCCACCACTGTGTGAAACATTATGTGTCACAGACAGCGGTAAGCATGGTGATTTCAAACCCGAGAGTCTTAAATGTATCAGGTTTATCGTTGTCCCTTTGCGCTGTGTAACCCAAAGCGATACACATAGCGGTCTGCGCCTGTTTTGTCAAAATTGTGTCATTTCATTTATTGACCTCATTTAAATGCATTCTCTTCTCTTGTATTTTGACTTAAGCCTCACAAAATCAATTTCTAGAGAGAGATACTCCCAAGAACTCATCTTTACTCAACCATTCTCAATCACATGTGCATCTAGCATCATTCAAGCATCAAATCTTCATGGGTCTTCTTTGGTTCAATAACTAGGTAATTTGAACATGCCCTAGAATTGTTTGCTTTCATTATTGTTCATCTATGCCTAGGTTTAGCATTTATTATGTTTATTAAATGCATGACTCTTCTCTTTAGCTTATCTTGAATATGTTTGAGTCTTTAATTGTTGGTTGAGATTGATTGTTCATTGATAGCTTGCATTTAGGACATTATTGCCCTCTAGCTAAGTCTTTATGCTTTGCATCTAGATATTGATAATTACAAATTGTTGATTGCATATTTTACTCCCTAATTAAGCATTTGGTGTTTGCCTAGCATTAATTGCATCTAGAATATTTTCATATATTCACTTAGGTTATTTATCTCTTTATTGAATCAAATCTTGTGACTAAGAGTGCTTAGTGCACAAGCAATTGGTCTAGATTCACAATTAGGGGCCGTTTGGTATGGGGGCATCTTAGCATGGGAATGGGAATCTTAGAGCATTCCCATGTTTGGTAGGAGGTTTGCATTTTCAGACTCCCGGAAAAGTGAATCCCATGGGAATCACATTAGCCTCCATGTGGGTAATGTGATTCCCACCCCAACAGGTGGGTTTCAGATGCCCCTCCATCTGATTCCCACCGTGGGACCCACCTCATTAAAAAAATATATTTTTATTTTTCTTCTTCTTCTTCTTCGTTCTTCACCAGCTTCTTCTTCTTCGTTTTTCACGCGGCTTCGTTCTTTGTTCTTCTTCTTCGTTCATCAAAATCATTTTCTTCCAAATTCCACGAACACAATCCAACTTTCTTCAATCAAATTCCAAAAACAAAAACCAAAAATTAATTCCACAAACCCAAATCAATTTCGATAATCCAAATAAAAGCTATTAATCCAAACTTTTCATTCAATCAAAACCACATTAATTTCAAAAACAAAACAAAAAATCCAAGAATGATCAAAGTGAAAGAAAGGGTGGCCTTTGACGGACGACGAAGATCTGGAGGTGGATCTGAAACTTTGGGCAGATCTAGAGGTGGAGGCAGACGATGAAGATCAAGCATGATGACGATGACGATGACGACGTGGAGGTGGGGTAAGAGGCCGACTGGAGATCAAGATCAAAATTTGCTTGAACGGATCTGGGTTTTGTGGTGTTTGAAATTCAGGTTTTTCCCCTTGCATCTTTTTGATAGAGTAAATAAAAAATGAACAATGAGATCACCAGAACAGAAACAAATAGAATCAGCAAAGCAGAGGCCACGAAAGCTCCAGATGACAACCAGAACAGGGATGGTCTTTTAGTTTTGAAAAATGAACAACAAAGTTAATAAAAAAAAATTATTTTTTAGTTTTTTAGTTTTATCTTTTTTTTATAAACATTTTTCAATTTATCTTACTTATAATTTTTTTAATCACCTTTAAAATAGTTTTGGTATGTTTTTATGTTTAAAGACAAAAAGATTCCCACGTACAACCAAACACAATTATCTAACATTCCCTGGAATTTGACATAATATTCCCATGCACAACCAAACACATGTATACAACTTTCCCAATAATCACATTCCTTGGTTTCACTTTCCTAGGAATCACATTATTTTGATTACCCCATACCAAACGGCCCCTTAAAGGCCTGCAGGTAAAATGAAAGTATGCTCGTGACTAAGGATGGTTGATTAGAGGTCAACCTAGGTTGTAAACATTCATTCAAATAGTGGATTAGCTAGTTTGAGGGTTTTTCACGTAAATCAATCGATGTGTTTTTATTATCTTCTGCACTTCTAAATAGTCGATTGTTTGCTTATTATGTTTGGGTTACTTGATAACTTTGACTAATCGAAAATTGGTAATCACATGTAGAGGATTAAATTTTTTTTGACATGACAAAAAAAGAAAAAAGAAAAAAGAAAAAAGAAAAAAAAAAAACTTACAAGTTACAACTATAATTGCACACTTTTCCTCCTTGAAGATTTTCTCTTCAATTCTTCAAATTATAATTCATAGATATAACAATCCTCTAGGCAAGTTTAGTCGTTAAGATTAAAGCCTGTTATTACCAACAAAAGAAAAATTGTAAAACGCAAGAAAAGTGCATACCATTTGAAAAACAAATACAAATAATTTCAATTTTGTTTTACCTGTTTGGAATGGATGTCCAGCCCTTTGGAAACGCTCAAACATGCTGCATTCATAAAGAAATTTAATTTCTTGCAGTATTGGAGCGAATGGTAGCAGGAATCTACTTTGGATCATTATATGATAAAAATGACACTCATTTAATGGTAAGTTAACGGAATATGATAAAATGACCATTAGTGTCACATTATTTGTCTAAAATGATCATTTAGAAATGAATTTCTCATTTAATGGTAAGTTAACGGAATATACACTAATGAAATTTGTAATCCGGCTGATGATTTTGAATTTATAATTTTAAAGCTTAAGACCTTGAACAAAAAAAATCATACCAAATCTCTAAAACAAATTCATATTCAAATGAAATAAATAAACCAATAGAGAAGCAACAATATGATCATGCCGATCAACAGTCTAACAATTGGAGAAACAACCCAATACAAAAAATAAAAAATAAAAATAATCTTAGGGTATATTGAAAGCAGATCAGAGTTTGAAGAAGGTATTTAATGATGAGCACGAGTTGCAATTCCACCACCACTTCTTCCTGTTTTGTCATGTGAACTCTCAGCCAACTTCTTCTTGGGCTGAAACAAACAACTGCTGCTCTCGTCTCCCAAACTCGTTTAAACATATTTTCCTTTTTAATAGAGTATTTCTAGTAGTTCTACTCAATATAGGTGAGACAACCGCCTAAAGCCCCTAAATATTTAGGATTCTAAATTTTTATACTCATTATATAATATATTCTAGTATGATTCTAATTTTTTATACTCATTATATAATATATTATATTAAGTTCAATTAATTTGAAAAAAAATAAATTAAGATCTAATAAAAAAAATTAGAATAGGTCAATTAAAAAAAAAAAAAAAAACTTACATATTCATTAAATTTATAAACTATTAAATTATTAAATGTACATGGACCCCAAAAATTTGAGGGATGGGCCCCTGGCTGGTTGTGAAGTATGAAGTGTGAAATGATATAAGAATAAGATTGTATTCTTTTCGATGGAATAATAAAAGTAAGAGCACATGCAAGCATGCATATCAACAAAAAGAATATATATATCTTAGTCTTGCCGTTGGAGAAAGAATCAAAGATTACCATACGTTTTACAATGGTTACTGAAACAAATTAACGGTGTGTATTATTTTATCTAGAGGGGGGTAAATAGATTTTAATTAATTTTACCCAATTTTCGTGTATGGACAAGATTACGAAAATGCCTCTAACTAGTCACAATAATATAACAAGTGTAATATGTGCGGAATTTAAATAACACTTGATATTTACGTGGAAACCCTCACGGGAAAAACCACGGGCTAGTAAGTAAGCCACACTCGAACCTCGAATCCACTAAATGTGTTAAAGATTACAACCTAATCCTGGTAAATAATCACACACCTACCTAATCCCGGTATAAGTGAACCTAGTCCAATTGCTTGTGATTTACACAACCTAATCCCGGAAACTACACAAGTCTTACTTCTCAATGAAGAGATAAAGAGCCTATGTGAATATATGAAATATCCAAAATGCAATAAAGAGCTAGGTAACCCTATATGCTTATCTAGGATGATGATGTATCAAGAAACACAATCATAGATATCAAGAGCTATGTGACATGTCAAAAAACTTAGCTAAACATAGATTATGAAAAACCTAGAAAGCTATCACAATACAACTCTCAAACATTCAAAACACTAATCTCAAACTTGTATCTAAAATATATATCAATGACATACAAGTGATAAAAGAGATTGTTTGGGAAGAAAGACACAAAATATGTAAGATATAAGCGAAAAACTTACCAAGCAAAGTGTGTTGAAAAATCCATGCAAAATGATATCTAGATGATCAAGGATGATGCTAGATGATGTTTGATGATCATGGAATGGTGTTTGAGTAAAGAAAGGTGAGTTCTTTGGTGAAATCTTTCTCTTGGAAAAATATGCTAAGTAAAAATATGCTTTTGAACTCTCTAAAGATGACCTAAGATGAAAGAGGCATATATATAGGGTGTCAAGATGAAGTGACATTGTTTTGAAAAGTGACACAAAAATTACCTTGGGCCCTGTACATGTCGCTATACGTAGAGCGACTTGTACAACGCCTTTCTAGGAAAATGAAGAACATCCTTCATTGGCGCTGTTCGAACAGCGCTTCTGTACAGCGCCTGAATAGCGCCACAATTCTAAGCCTCTCGAGTTTTAGATAGGCGTTGTACGAACAACGCTTTTGTACAATGACCGTACAATGCCTTTGAAAAATGCATCAGACCTGATGCATTTAAAAGGCCAAATTTCCACCAGGTCAAGATGGGCGTTGTTCGTAGAGCGCTTTGGACAACGCCCTTTGCAAGAATGCAATCCTAAGCCTATGCATGACATGGCGTTGGACAATGCAAGATGCAATCAAAAGAACATGCAAGAAGAGAGATTAATGAACATTAATGCACTTATATTAGACACACAACATACAAGAACTAAACATATGCATGAGTTGTGAGTGTGTGCAACTATCTCTTCAAAGCAAGTATGCACAAGAAATTTACCTTTGGTGCTTCTTAATGGTGAGGTCTTCAACGGGCATTCAACTTGAACCTAATACCTAAGCTACCCTTACAATGAACCCCAAATGTGGTTTGTCCATAGGAGTTGTGTGCATCCACTCCCTGCGGCTATGTATTCGGCCTTGGCCATGGACAAGGAAATCGAGTTTTGCTTCTTGCAAAACCAAGACACCAAGTTGTTGCCTAGAAAGAAGCAACCACCCGATGTGCTCTTCCTATCATCGTAATTTCCTGCTCAATCTGCATCACTAAAGCCTACAAGACTAGCATTAGTGTCAAAAGAGTACCAAATCCCATAGTTGGATGTCCCATTCACATAGCGAATGATTCTCTTGACGGAAGAGAAATGGGACTCCTTAGGATCCACTTGGTACCTAGCACACATACCCACACTAACACTAAAAGAGATATCGGGCCTACTTGTGGTCAAATAAAGCAAGCTACCAATCATGCCCCGATATAACATTTGTTCCACACTTTTACCACTAGCATCCTTGCTTAGCTTCAAAGTGGTACTCATGGGTGTATCACAATGTTTGGCTTTTTTTAGACCAAACTTCTTCACTAGGTTCTTAGCATATTTGGCTTGAGTTATAAAAATCTCATCATTCATTTGCCTAATTTGCAAACCTAGGAAGTAACTTAGCTCACCAACTAGACTCATCTCAAATTCATGAGACATAGCATCAACAAATTGTTGGACCTTGATGTTGTTGATGGAGCCAAACACTATATCATCAACATAGATTTGAGCTATAAAGAGCTCATCATTGTCTTTCTTGATGAATAGAGTCTTGTCAACACTACCCCTTGTATAGTTATTGTCAACAAGAAATTGAGTGAGGTGCTCATACCAAGCCTTCAATGCCTGTTTCAACCCATATAGAGCCTTTTTAGGGGATAAACATGGTTGGGGTGGTGTGCATCCACAAAGCCCTTGGGTTGTTCAACAAACATTTCCTCTTGCAAGAAGCCATTGAGGAAGGCACTCTTGACATCCATTTGGTGCAATTTGAACTTGTGCACACAAGAAAAGGACAACAGAAGTGTAATGGACTCTAAACGGGCAATGGGAGCAAAAGTCTCATCAAAGTCGATACCCTCAATTTGAGAGTATCCTTGTGCTACAAGTCTAGCCTTATTTCGCACTATGTTGCCATCCTCATCAGATTTGTTCCTATAAATCCACTTAGTGCCTATGACATGTGTGTTTTTAGGCCTAAGAACTAGAGTCCAAACCTCATTCCTTTCGAATTGGTTTAGCTCTTCTTGCATGGTAAGAACCCAAAATTCATCTTTCAAGGCTTCATCAACCTTTTTCGGTTCAATTTGAGAGGTGTAACATGTAAAGCTAATGAGATTAGCAATTTGACGCCTAGTCCTTACACCCTCATTCACATCTCCAATAACATCCTCTTTGTTATGGAGTCTTCTAACCCATGGAGCGGGTTCATTAGAGTTCACGAGAGGAACTCTATCAAGAGGTTGAGTGGCCTCTTTATCAAGGTTGGACGTCCCAACATTAGGAGTCTCCACAACCTTCGCCAAGGGACAGTCATCATCTAAAGCAACCTCCTCCTCATGGTCATTAGACTTGAGCCTTGTATCATCAATGACAACATTGGATGATTCCATGACGGTTCGAGTCTTCAAATTGAAAACTCTATAGGCTCTGCTATTCGAGGCATAGCCAATAAAGATACCCTAATCACTCTTAGCATCAAATTTGCCAAGTTGATCACGGCCATTTAAAATGTAGCATTTGCTTCCAAAAGTGTGGAAGTAGCTAACATTTGGCTTTCTACCCCTCCATAACTCATTGGAGGTTTGCTTAGTACCGGGTCTTAGGAACACTCTATTTCCTATATAGCAAGCCGTATTGACGGCTTCGGCCCATAGGTTCCTAGTGACATTGTTACTAAGCAACATCACACAGGCCATCTCTTGTAAGACCCTATTCTTCCTCTCAACAACTCTATTTTGTTGAGGTGTCCTAGGAGCTGAAAACTCATGGGAGATGCCTATACTATCACAATAGGTTTCAAAAGAAGCATTCTCAAATTTCCTCCCATGGTCACTTGTAATCTGTTTTATGCTTTTAATGTTTGAGTTCATTTCATTTTGAATTTTATTACAAAGCATTTTAAACTTGTCAAAAGTTTCAGATTTTTCTCTAAGAAAATATGTCCATATGAACCTAGAGAAATAATCTACACAAACAAAAATGTATCTCTTTCCACCTAAACTCTCAGTTTGCATAGGACCCATAAGATCCATGTGGAGAAGCTCTAGGGGCTCCTTAGTGGAGAGATACTTGCCTTTTTTGTGCATGGCTTTGGTTTGTTTTCCTTGTTGGCAAGGTCCATAAACACCATTGGTTTTCTTCCCAAGCTTGGGAAGGCCACGCACACAATCAAACTTGCCTAGGATTTGTAAATCCCGAAAGTTCATGTGGTCAAGTTGTAAGGTTTACGATTTGTATTGGTTTGATCCCATTGCAAAATGCTCTATATATTTGTATTAGTTATTGCTTAAGATGTTCTTGGAAGAAAAGAAGCTTAAAAGGTGAAGAGCAATGTCTAGTGCAAATGTCGTCTTCAAGAGGTGAAAGCGTCAAAGGTATATCTTGACTTCTATCCTCTTGCAAGGCGTTAGCGCACACACACACAATTCATACATGTGTATCCCTGCATCGTGGTTCAAACATTTGGTATAACACATTCACACATCTCATAGTATGCTCATGCATTGATCTTGTATAGACAAACATTGTAGAATTGCATGCTTTGTTACTATCTCTTTGATATGGCATGCTTATGTGAATATGTGTTTATTTGTTTGTGTATTTTGTCTTTTGGATTTGAACATGTTCTTATTTTATGCCTTATTGAGTTCCGGTCGTTTCAGTTACTCATTCATAAGGTTTTGAGTCCAAACGATGTAGCTACGCTACTTTTCGTTCTCATTCGTTGAGTTGACTTCATCGTCATTTTCTGAGATGATTTCTCAACCATTTTTCAAAGTTGTGTAGTTGTTGTCATGCGTGAGGGAGTCACAGTTTATAATCCAAAAACGGATTTGAAATCGGTGTAGGGAAAAATTCCGTAGTACACACAGCGGAAGCGAGACTAAAAATAGATTTAGTAGTTTTAAAAATTTTTCCTTTTTATGAACCTTAACCCTTTAATTAATTAAGCATACATATAATCAACAAAAGAAGAATACCTTTTGTCGCGTGATCCGATTGACTTACGTCGATGGTAATCCGCAAGATCTTCAATCCTAGCACGAACGTGAATCACCTAGGAGCATGGTCTCCCTTTTCTTTGAATTGCAAACCTGAGAATGGACAAACAAGCTTTTCTTTTTCTTTTGTTAGTCACAAAACAATCAAAAGAAGACTAAGATTATTCCAGTCACTTTTGAGTTCTCAATCTAATGATCGAAACTCGCGTGAACCTAAATCGATGTTGTACACACAAGCTTATTGATGAACAAGCAATTAGTGTACCATCAAAGAATAATCTATTCACTCTTTTATGTTTTAATAGAATAAAAATAATACTTTTCTATGAATTGAGAAGAAGAAGAAAATTGTATCAATGAACAACTTGGGTTGGCCGAATTCTATAAGTGTAAATATATAGGTGGCCGAAATTTGCTTCCTCTTGTCTTTAGGGTTGCCGAAATCCTTCTCTAAAATGGACTAGGGTTGCCGCAAATCACATGCCAAAATAGGTTTGTGTTGCACCCTAATTTCCATCATACTTTAGACTTCAAACCCTAATCCAACTCATAGATATTTTATTCTTTTATTGACTAAATAAAAAGACTTCCTTATTTGATTAAATAAATCAACCTTATTATTTATTTTCTTACCAAATAAGTCTTTTACTTTTAGTATACTACTACCAATAGTATAACTCTAGGAAATATATTTCCTGATCAGAAAAAGATTTGTTTCTTGATTAAACAATTAATTAATAAATTAATTAATTCTTATTTAATTAAAACAATGAAACAAAATAATATATTAGGTTAATATACACCTTGCCGCCCCACTTGAATAAATGGGCCATATGTTATTTTTTTTATTTTATTTAATCCATTGGACTTTAAATAAAAAGCCCACATGTGAACCAGACCCATTCTTACTAAAAGAAACAAGCCCACATGCATTTCATTAATATATTAATATAATTGAGCAGCCCATTAAATAAATAATGTGCAAATTATATTCTTAATATATTAAATGCAATTCTAAATGGACCCATAAATTGGTCCGGTAGAATATATCAAGTGATCCATGCAAGTCCGTGTGGATTGGGGATCTTGGCGGGCTATCTAAATTTAAGCTTCAATAGACATAACCTAATCACAATCAACAAATGATTCACTTAGGTCCGATCCATTAATTTTAACTCATTCCACTAAAGAGCTAAAATTGAACTCTTAAATAAAGATAGAATAAGAAGATGTTCCTCATTCATACCCTAGACAATCATGTTGGAGATAGTGTATCCTCGTGATTAATATCAGTAATCGCCAAGAGTTCATAGACTGCCTATAACTCTCCAAGTTACCATATTTACTCATATGACCACGTTTTGAACTTGGATATTTTGACTTGTCCAGAAGCCATGTTTTCAATAGTCACAATCGAAAACTCAACGTTGAGATTTAATATCCAATTACCTCAAAACATCCATATGATGATATTATACTCTCATTTAATAAATGGAGCCACGATGTCCATATCTATAAATAAAGTCCTCTATCGATTAACAAATGAATATCACCAAACTATCGAGGATAGACTATGCTATATAATCGTACTCATTGATAACTCAAATGATATCACTTGCAACCATAAGTCTATCATTTATCTCAGGATTAAGATGGACTCTCCGATTGTCCTGATAATGAAAAGACTATTATCTATTGACGGTTCTAGATAAAGCTTTTCATTGTGATCCAGTTCAATGCACCTAGTGCACTAGATTCTTTTACTCGAAGACACTCCGATGATTTTAGACTCATCATATCTCATTTGATCCCACTCAAATGCTAGCAAAAGAATTCTACAACTTTAACAAGATAAAGGTGCCCAACCTTTAACTTAAGTTGTGAACGTTATTCAAGACTAACTAAAGAATTGTGTCTACCTCATACATATCCAAATGTACGAACAATTCTTCTTTTCTCATAGTATTTAGACCTTATGATTATTTACTTTGACAATTATAATATTAAACTATAAATGCTATAAGATTTGTTAAACCAGAAATCACTTTATTAATATGAAAAAGATTGTCAATTACAACATTACACTCTTGCTATTGAGCATAATCCTAACAATCGGAGTTCGGATGCCCAAGTAACGGCTGAAGAACGTGAGAGTGTGCGAGAGAGGTGAGAGTGGCCAAGTGGCCACGAGGGCCACACCGTGAGGGAGGCCGTGGGCCCCACGGCCAGAGACCCTCTCTGGCCCCCCGTGAGGCCCACGCGCCCCCCACGGGGTGGGTGACGTGGCCCTTGCTGATTGGCCCAAAATTCTCTTGTCTCTCTTCTTTTTAAACACTTCTCCTTCCCTCCACATGTGTTGAAGAACTTGAAGAACTTTTCACGAAATTCTGTAGATTTTCTTCAAATTTTAGTTTTAGTATTTTGATCATAACGTTCTCATACGAACTCGAAATTGATTGATTCAAAAGCCAAAATTGTTGGTCTTGCTGAGAGATACAAACCCCAAGCATTTCCAGAGGCATCTGACTTCACCATTCTTCCCAGTTGACTGATCTTCAGTACGTGGTCAAGGTTGCTTTGTTTAACTTCTTCTTTTTCATTTCATCTTTGATCATCTCTTTGATTCTTACTATTTGATTGATGAAATATGTTGAGAAGAATGTTAGATCATATGCTAGGGGTGTTTGATCATTTGTCAATTGAGTTTTAGCTTTGTGATTTCTCTTGAACATATATGTGCTAAACTTTATTTTGTTTGAAATTGATTCTAAAAAATTTACATATGATGTGTCTCATATTATTTTCTAGGTTTTATTTCATGATCTAAGAACTAGGTTTTTAAGTGTGATATATTGAATATTCATACCTTGTTCTTATTGATTTACATGTCTTGATTTCTAGATAATTTTGTGATTGTGTGTTGAAAGCTTATTCTAGATTATCATTGAACATGTACATTTAGCTTGATTGATCATCTAGCTTAATTTGATTGTGTTTGCATCATTTGCATCACGTAGATCATAGCCTTGCATTAGGTTGAAGTCTCTAGCAAAGTGAGTGAAGCTTTGTGGATAGAGCAAGGAAGTCTTGATTAGAGTCGGGAGGACTCGGATAATCAAGCAAGGGAGACTTGTCTAGGGTCGGGAGGATCCGGTTAGGCAATCAAGAAATCTTCCTAGAGACGTGAGCGTCTTGGATAGGAAGTTGCTTTCTAGAGGTGTAGGATACATCTCGGATAGGAAGTAGGCTTGGTGATTCACTAGCCCGAGGGTAGATTAGGAGTTGATAGCTTGAGCGGATATCATGAGTTGATAGCTTGAGTGTGTAAGTCCTTTTTCACATAGTGGATTGCTTTGCCAGTGGTTGTAGTATCAACCCGTGGATGTTTCCTCTTTGAGGTTTTACCACGTAAAAACACTTGTGTTCATTTTTTTTTTACTTTTCTTTATCTTCCATATCTTACATTGATTGCATATCTTGTAAATTGATTAACTCTTGTATTAGTGAAATCAATTCATTTGCTAAATCTAATCAAGTGTGCATTTTCTTTGTTATATTCCGCATCATTTTTAATATTGGAAGAATTTGAGTAAATACCTATTCACCACCCCCCCCCCCCTCTCGGTATATTTTGCACTACTACTTAAGGGAAATTTCACAAGTCTTTCATGCCACAACTCAATTTGCTCATCCAAGGACACATTGTTTGAGACTATTCTAGCTTCAAGACAATAGCAATTGTCGCTAGATCTCATACCTTTCAACAAGGTTTGTCCATTGGGCAATAGGATAGAGCAATCATTTTTAGAAAATAAGATGGAAAGTCCTTCATCACTTAGTTGTGAAATGCTTATCAAATTGGCTTTTAGGCCATCAACAAATAAAGCATTGAACAAAGAGGGTAATCCGGGAATGGAAATGGTTCCTTTCCCTCTTACTCTTTTCTTGGATCCATCACCAAAGGTGACACATCCACCTTCCTCCATGACAAGAGTCTCGAAGAAACTCTTGTTTCCCGTCATGTGCTTAGAGCACCCACTATCTAAATACCAAAAATTAGAAGAATTTACCTTCAAGGTAATTTGAGCAACATAGCAAACATTTTCATTCTTTCTAATCCACCTAGGTAAAACCTTCTCTTTCCTAGTGGTCTTTGGTACATGGGCTCTAGAGATCCTAGGATCATGCAAATCAATTTTTTCATTCCTAGGAACATGCAACATGGCTCTATTCTTTTTCTTCTCAATCATGCTTCTAGTTTTACACATTTTAATATAACGAAAACATCTTAGTCTAATATGACCATCAAAACCACAAAAATGACATGTAGGAATAAAATAAGGAATCATACCATGTCCTTGTGCATACATAGGAGCTTTCCCATGTTTTTGTGGTTGAATAGGTTCAATCCATCTTTGTTGTTGAACCGGTTTTGCTTGCTTCCTTGGATGAGTTTGCATGATAGGTCCTTTTTCCTTTGTGAGCCATGTGTTGATGATTGATAGCTTGAAGAGCTCTTGTAGGTTGAGCTGGAGATTGCATTCTTGGCACCACCTTCACTTGAGCACTATTTGAACATTCCCCTAGATCAATTTTCCTCCTAGGAGTTTGCATTGGTGAAGTTTCTTTGTTGCTCAAGCTCTTGACAAACACGGTCTTGTTAGAGGTTGAGATCGCCTTGCCATCTTCATACCCAAGACCCCTCTTGTCACTTGGCCTCTTTCCAACATCTAACATGTGATCAAGTTTTTTAGTGCTAGAGTTCATCTTGGCCATCAACTCTCTAGAATCTTCAAGTTTCCTCTTCAATCCTTCTTCACTCTTCTTAGATAAGTCTAACTCCTTTCTTAGCTTATCTTCACTCTCCATGATTCTCACCACTTCTTCACTTAGGTGGTCAACTTGTGTTGAGAGCTCTAGGTTTTCTTCATTTAATCTCCTAATTTCCTTCTTGTTCTTTAACCTTGAACTCTCAAATTTCTCGATGTAGTCTTTGAGATCCATCCTATTAACATTTCCATTTGTTGATTGTGATGAAGAGCAATCATCACTTGAGTCAATTTCCACTTGACTCTCATTTTCTTCTTCACTAGCACTTTTGCTCTTGTGAGAAGAGGTAAATGCTATGAAGTTACCATGAGTTCTTCATCATCCGAAGACTCATCTCCTTCATTTGAGTCGTCACTCCCCCTCCATGTGGCGGCCATCACTTTCCCTTTCTTCTTGATAACGTGATTAGCACAATCGGGGGCAAAGTGTCCTATGCCACCACACTCAAAGCATCGGACCCCTTTCCTTTCGGTCTTCTCTTGCCTAGGCTCAAACTTCTTGAAAGGAGCCTTTTTCTTCGAGTCTTAACCTTTGGATCCAAAACCTTTTTTCTCGGACTTGTAGAATTTCTTGAAGCTTCTAATCAATAGAGCCATTTCTTCATCCGAGTCATCATTCTCCTCCTTCTCAACTTTGGAGGCTTTCAAAGCAATTCCCTTTTGCTTTTTAGAAAGTGTGGAGGTAGGACCCTTCCTAGACTCATAAGCTAGAAGCCTTCCAATCACCTCACTCGGCTTCATGTCCTTGTATGTGCTATTCTCCTCTAAAGCCATCACCTTTGATTCAAACCTCTCGGGAAGCGATCTCATAATCTTTTGCTTGATCCTCTTATCTGAGTAAGGGTCACCAAGTTGATGACTTTGGTTGACTATGTCCATCAACTTGATCTCGAAATCGTTGAAGCACTCATTCTCCTTGAAACTAATTATAGCACGGTGTGTACAAAACTATCTAGAGGGGGGGGGGGGGGGGTGAATAGATTTTAAGCTTATTACCCAATTTTTCGTATTAAGTCAAAATTACGAAATTACCCCTAAATAGATAAAGCAACAAATCAAGTATAAAATGCGAAAATTAAATAAGACTTGATTTTTACGTGGAAACCCTCACGGGAAAAACCACGGGCTAGTAAGGAAGCCACACTCGAACCTTGAATCCACTAAATGTGTAAAACGATTACAACCTGTAAGGATTCCCGTAGTTTTTAATTGGCTTATTTCATGATCAAACCATATGTGGGGATCATGTAAGGGTAGCTTAGGAATGTGTTCAAGCTCAAGGCCCTTGCAAGTGTTAAGCACTCCAAAGGTATATGTTTAGTGCTTAATTTTCTATGAAGAGATTTAGTGCACACACTCACTTAGCATACTTGCATTTGTGTGCATTCTCTTCACATGTCACTTATCACTTGTACTTCTTTGTTATATTTTTATGTGTGGATTTGTCCATAGATAAGTTCCGAGCGATTCGGAGACTTGTCTATATGTTTCGGATGATTTCCGAGACATTTGGGACATTCCGTATTTTTATCGAAAACTGGAATTCAATTTCGAGCTTAAAGTGGAAAGTTATATAATTTTCCATATTTATGATTGAGTCCGGGTTTCTATTCCGAAGTCGGAATTAAATTTCGAATTTCGAGTTCAGAACTGGACTGAAGATCACTCGGAACGAAAGTCGGCTTTGTGTGTCATGATTGCAACACAAAGAGAGGTGGCATGTGATGGCATGTGAGGGGTGTGCTGCTCATGGCTAAAATTGCCACGCACAGCCCCGTTGGCCACGCCACACCCACGCCCAAAATAACTCTCTGTCCGCGTTACATGCACGGGGTCTCACACAGCATCTGTTTGCATTTTCTTCTTTGCTTTAATTGCTTTTGTCTTCTGTTTGTTTGTGTGTTAAAATATATATATATTTATATATAATATCTAAACGTGTTAGTATATATATAGATACGTGTGCCTTTGCTGTTTGTTAATATATATATATATATTTGTATATTCTCTTTTTTGTCTTTTGCTTATATTATATATCTATATATATATATTGAAGTGCTTCACGCCTTCACCTAATTTTTTGTCTTTTGCGTCTTTTGCATATATTAAATATATATATATATATATTTATAAACGATGGCGTTTTTTGTTGTTCTTTGAAGACCTGATACATTATTTGTATATATATATATTTTCTTCTTCATTTTTTTAAGAGGCAAGCAACACACTTTTGAGAGAGCAAAAAATATCTTCAAGAGAGAAACTCCCAAGAACTTGTCTTTAACTCTCAAAACCCATTTTCATATGCATCAAAATATCATCTAAGCATTTTCTAGCATAGTTAGGATGTTTACTTGCTTGGGTCTTGGTCAACACACTTCCCTTGGTATGTTCTTCACTATTATCATTAATAATTAGTATTTTATTTATCAAGGCATCTCTTTTATTATTTGCTTGTTCTTAGATTAAAATTTAATATTCAAAATAGAGATTGTTGTGTTGACATGATTGAGTGTTGTATTGTGATAGCTAATTAGGTTTTGTGCTTAATCTTGATTAGCTAAACTATTTGATTGAACATGTCATTTAGTTTTTAATATCTAGGATTGTTCTAATTGCATATCAATCATCTTAGATAAGCATATAGGGTTTCCCTTGCTCTATGTTGCATTTTGGATATTCACATATATTCACTTAGGGTTGTATTCTCTTCATAGAGAAAGTAAGTCTTGCGTGTAGCTTCTGGGATTAGGTTGCTTAGATCGCAAGCAAATTGAACTAGGTTCACTCATACCGGGATTAGGTAGGTGTGTGATTACTTCCGGGATTAGGTTGTAATTGTTTACACATTTAGTGGATTCGAGGTTCGAGTGTGGCTTACTTACTAGCCCGTGGTTTTTCTCGTGAGGGTTTCCACGTAAAAATCAAGTGTTATTTAATTTCCGTATATTTTACTTGATTTATTGCTTTATCTATTTAGGGGTAATCTCGTAATTTTGACTAACACGAAAAATTGGGTAAAAAGCGTAAAATCTATTCACCCCCCCCTCTAGATAGTTTTATACACACCGTGCTATAATTAGTTTCAATTGGTATCAGAGCGGGTTCCTAGACATACATAGGTGATCCTTGCTTATTTTGGTGTGTTTTGCATTTTGTGTGATTTTTGATCATTCATACATTTGCATTCATTTCATTCATTCATAAACACTATGAGTGGAAACGGTGGAAATGGTGGTGGCAACGAAGGTGCTTCTAGCACAAGGCCTCCACTTCTTACCGGATTGAACTATTCTCAATGGAAAGGGAAGATGGAATCCTACATATGCCAAATTCATGACCGTGCATGGATGGCGGTGGAAGACGGATATGATCTCCCTATGATGACTCCCGTGGGTGGAGGAGAAGATGTTTTGAAGCCTAAGGCGCAATGGAACGCGCAAGAGTTTAAGGCTTCAAAGTGGAATAGGAAGGCTATGCATGCCATCATGTGTGCAATGGACGAGAATCAGTACAAGCTTATTCAGAACACTCATATTGCAAAAGTGGCATGGGACATCCTTCAAGTTGCACATGAGGGAACCAAGGTGGTGAAGGAGTCCAAGCTTCAAGTCCTCCAAACTCAATTTGAGCTACTTAGGATGGGAGAGGATGAATGCTTCAATGACTTCGAAATCAAATTGATGGACATAGTAAATCAAAGCCATCAATTCGGAGACCCGTATTCGGATAGGAGAGTCAAGCAAAAAATTATGAGATCTCTCCCCGATAGGTTTGAATTAAAGGTGACGGCCATAGAAGAAAATAGTGGCTACATGGATATGAAGCCAAGTGAGGTGATTGGACGTCTCCTTGCATATGAGTCTAGGAAGGCTCCTAGCACCACTACTCCTCCTAAAAAGTCTAAAGGAATAGCTTTGAAAGCATCTAAGGATGCAAAGGAGCCAAAGCATGAATCGGATGAAGACCTTGCCTTATTCGTGAAAAGGTTTAATAAGGTTATGGGGTTCAAGAAGAAGAAGGGATTTGGGTCAAGAGGACAAGACTCGAAGAAGAAAGGTTCCCTCAAGAAGTTTGAGCCTAGACAAGAGCGGACCGAAAGGAAAGGGGTCCGATGCTTTGAATGTGGTGGGATTGGTCACTTTGCCCCCGAATGTGCTAATCACAATGAAAAGAAGAAGGGCAAAGTGATGGCCGCCACTTGGAGTGGGAGTAGTGATGACTCCAATGAGGAAGATGAGTCTTCAAGTGAAAAAGAGCTCATGGCTAACTTCCTAGCTTTTGCCTCTTCTCACAAGAGCAAAAGTGCTAGTGAAAAAGAGGAGATGAGTCAAGAGGAATTTGACTCTAGTGAAGTAGAAAGTGACTCCTCGTCTATTTCCAAAAAGAAATTTGTGGAGCAAAAGGTGCTTGCTAAATACCATGCCGAGTTCAATGATTTAGCATTTAAAAGCACAAGAAAGATTGAGAGGTTGAGAGAAGAGAACCTTGAACTTTCGGCTCACAATGACCACTTAAGTGAACAAGTGGAAAGATTGAAGAGGAGAGAGGATAAGTTAATTGAGGAGTTAGACTTATCCAAGAGAAGTGAAGAAGGCTTGAAGAGGGAACTTGTAGAAGTTAAAGGGTCCTTGGCTAGGATAGATTCTAGCACCAAGAAGCTTGATCATTTACTTGGTGTTGGAAAGAGTCCAAGTGACAAGAGAGGTCTTGGGTATGAAGATGGCAAGAAAATCTCAACCTCTAACAAGACTATGTTTGTCAAGTCCTTGAGGAACGAAGAAACTTCATTTGTGCAAATTTCTAGGAAGAAGTTAGAAGTAGGACAATGTTCAAATGCACAAGTGAAGATGGGGCCAAGAAGGCAACCTCAAGCTCAACCCCCTAGGGTCCCTCAAGCCAACACTCCTCCAAAATTGGCTCACAAAGGAAAGAGACCAATCATGCAACCTCAAGCTTAGAAGCAACCTAGACCGGTTCAACAACGAAGATGGATTGAACCCACTTATCCACAAAGACATGGACGAGCTCCCTTACGTGCTTTGAAGAGATCTAGTTGCACACACACACAACTCATGCATAAATGTTATTCTTATATGTTGTGTGTTTTCATATGTGTGCATTCATAACTGTTGAATATCTCTTCATGCATGTTTATTTAATTGCATCTAGTTTATTGAAATGCCATGACATGTTTAGGCATTAGGATGCAAAGTCATGAATTTTATTCATGCATGTTTGAATTGAGTGCATCTTGTTCAATGATAATGCCATGACATGTTAGGCATTAGGATGCATTCAATACCCACACTTGCACTTCATGATTAGTCTTAAGTGTGGTGTAATTCGTTTCCGTTTGTGTGATTGGAAACGTCCGCGCTTGCACGATGGTGTGCATGTCTTAGCATGATGGTTGACCACTTGAGAAGGTCTCATCCTTCTCTTGGATAAGTGGTAGTTTTGGTTTGGTTGATTGGAGTAAGGTGTCTAGTTTCAAAAGATTGGATTTCAATGTTTTAAGTGTTTTCAAAACTGACCTTTGCATGGTCTTGTGACCATAACTTCTTACAAAAAGCTTCAAAATGAGTTTTGAAAATTTCTGTACAAACTAGACACCCATACCTTTCCAACGGTATATTATTCGTAATATTTCATGACCATTTGGATTGGTTTTAAAATCTCCAAAGTTACAACCAAAACAGGGCAACTCTGTTGTTGTCTGTTTCTGACCTTTAGTCACTCAATTGACCATAACGTTTTCTACAGACATCGAAATGTCATTCTGTAAAAACGAGTAGAAAGTAGACATCCATACCTTTCCAACGATATATCATATGAAAGGTTTCAATGTCGTTTGGTTATGTTTCGAAGCACTCGAATCTTGAGTCGCTGCACTGACGCGAGTACCGCGAAAATGACCATAATTTTTCCACTTCTTCCAAAACGACATAGTTTCACTTGGGCATTATAAATACATATCTTTCTCATAATTTTGAGGGAGAGCCACAAAATCAAACCCTAGAGAGAGAGGCTCCTTATTCTTGAGAGAGAAAGAGAGACTTGAGAGAAAAAGCTTAAAGATTACATCTTTATCTCTCTAAACCCATTCCCACATGCACAAATCATCATCTAGGCATCATCTAGGTTCATCTAGCATATGCTAATGCATGGGTCTTCTTCAACACACATGGTATGATTTGTTGAACACTTTTATCTTACATAATTAGTGTTTTTACTTATCAATTTATCTCTTTTATCACTTGTATGTTCTTTGAGTAATTTCTACATACATGATTGAGATTATGTGTTGATTGGGTTATTTATGTTAGCTAAGTTTTAATGCCTATTTTATATCTAGCTAATTAATCTCATTATATGATTGAGATTATTTTTGATAGCTTAATTGATTAGGTCATTATTGCCTAAAAGCTATGCCATAAACATTCTTGTGTGATTTATTGATAACTAGGTTGATAGATTGTATTTTAATCAACTAGTTAATCTTTTGAATGTTTGTGGGTTATTTGTGATAGCTATTGTATTTAGGATTGGTCATCCTTAACATAGCTAAAGTTGTATACCATGTCATATAGCTATTTTGATATCTAGGATTAATTTTATTGTCATCATATAATCCTATATAAGCATCTAAGGTTCCCTAGCTTTATTTGCTCTTTGAATATTCATTGCATATTCACATAGGGTGTTTGATCTCTTCGGAGAAGTAAGTCTTGTGTGATAGACCGGGGTTAGGTCGGACACCGGGATTAGGTGGTCACATGAGCAAATTGGACTAGGTCCACTTTTACAGGCCTACGGGTAGTGGTAGCGGGATATTGGCCGGGATTAGGCCGTCAAACCTGGATTAGGTTGTATACGTTATCACAATTAGTGGATTCGAGGTTCGAGTGTGGCACACTTACCAATCCGTGGTTTTTCCCGTGAGGGTTTCCACGTAAAAAATCAAGTGTCGTTTATATTTCCGCACCATATTACACTTGATTATTATATTGTCTAGTTTGGGGTATTTTCGTAAATTTGACTAAACGCGAAAATTGGGTAATAACGATTAAAATCTATTCACCCCCCCTCTAGATAGTTTTATACACACCGTTAATTTGGTATCAGAGCGGGTTCCTAGATATACTTAGGCAATCCAAGCTCATTTTTGGTGTGTTGTGCATTTTGTATTATTGTTGTTTTTGACATACATCTTGCATTCTTCTCATATGCATTCATTTGACTCAAACACTGTGAGTGAATTTGAGAGAGAAGAAAATAACTTCGATGAGGAGATGTCCCTCTAAGGTGAGAGAGGAGACGAAGATGAAAGGGCGTTGCTCACATCACCAAAGAGCTTCAAGCCCAAGCCTTCCTCAATCTTGGTCTAACCAACCAAGAAGGCTAACTTCCCTCAACCTACGATCCTAAAAGGGAAGTGCTTAATCATGCAAGCTCAACCAAGCAAGCAACATTGTCTTGGTCATAAACAAACGAGGAGAGATCCTATCCAACTACTAAGACAACCACAATGACAAGGGAAAGCACCTTTGCATGCTCAAGGGAATGGTATAATTCCTAACCTTATCTCCTCTTGTCATTTGTGTGGTATTGATGGTCATGTTAGACCAAGTTGCTTGCATTACATTAAAATATGTAGATTTTAATGCATGATTGAAAAGAAAAAGGCTAGAGCTAAGATGCATGATCCTTTGACATCTATAACTTTAGAACCTATGACCACTAGAAATGTAATTGAGGCATCTATGTGGATTAGAAATGATGAACCCGCTTGCTACGAGACTAACAAGTCTCCAATAGGTTCAACTAGGTCCAATGGACTTAGTAGGTCTTTAGGACCTCATGCCCTTCATTGAAGCGGTATGGATTTTGACCCCATATGGGGAACTCAAGCAAAGAGAGCATTTGCATACTTGTTGCATGCAAAAATTTTGACATATCTTATGCTTCTTTATTAATTGCTTGAGTAGCTTGGTTGCACATATGCTTATATGTTTTTACTTTAATAAGTGTGAACCTTGCTTGTATTGCAATCCATGTCATATTTATGTTCAAACATGCATTTTTGGACTAGGAGATATTCATAGGAAGTACTCTTTGAATGACCTATAATGATCTCCATGACATGATGATTGTTAGATGACATGCTTAAAATGAGAAAAGCATGATTTTATTTGACATGCTTAAAATGTGAAAAGCATGATTTTAAATGACATGCTAAAATGAAAAGCATGAATTGATAATTGCATATTTTTAAATGCAAAAACTTGTGTGAAAGCTTATGAGACTCAAAATGAATAAAGGATCTTGTATCCGTTCAAAGGAATTCTTATTCCAAATGTCTCTCTTTCTTTATTGGTTGAACATGGCTACTATCATACGGATATCTTATCTGGAAAAATCAAATAGGGTGCAAAGTCGCTCATGCCATGTTTCGCTTATAAAGTTGGATATAGTTTCTCATATATTAAAATCAAAAACTCTATATCCTTGATTTTCTCATGACATTGGTGAAATTGGCTTGAATTCTAATTAGAAACCTTTGTCATTTGCTTTGCTAAATACCATTGTATTTTGGACTTGAATGCTATATGTCTTGTATGCAAAACATGTTGGATTCACACATTTTCTCAAATAAATCTCCTTGTTTCTCTTCAATTAATTGAAGTGCATAAAGTGACTTATATGTATATGCAAATAACTTGCATGCTTCTATCTCTCGTTGCTATGAGTGACCCTGTTGGGGACTACTCCTTTGCCTATATCATGACAAAAAGGGGGAGTAGGATATGGTAAGAGGAGTTGCAAAATATAGAAGCAATTGTGCATATTGGGGAGAACATTCATTGAGGGGGAGTAACCCGTTGAGGGGGTGCATTGCATACACATACATTTCATAATGTTGTGCCTTAAACTTTTAAAATGCAAATGCTTGTTTTTTATGTCACTTGATTAATCTCACATGTACTTTTTGGAAAAATATAGAAACTTTGTTTTGTAGGGTTGGTTGTTCTACAAGAGATTGGAGCATTGAAGATTTTATTTTGTTTATTATCTCTTTGTATTGTAGAAGATCTATGTTATCCCGTTGTTTCTATTTTTATGTGAGGAATCAATGTGAGTGGTGGTTTTGTCACGAAATAGCCAAAGGGGGAGATTGTAAGGATTCCCGTAGTTTTTAATTGGCTTATTTCATGATCAAACCATATGTGGGGATCATGTAAGGGTAGCTTAGGAATATGTTCAAGCTCAAGGCCCTTGCAAGTGTTAAGCACTCCAAAGGTATATGTTTAGTGCTTAATTTTCTATGAAGAGATTTAGTGCACACACTCACTTAGCATACTTGCATTTGTGTGCATTCTCTTCACATGTCACTTATCACTTGCACTTCTTTGTTATATTTTTATGTGTGGATTTGTCCAAAGATAAGTTCCGAGCGATTCGGAGACTTGTCTATATGTTTCGGATGATTTCCGAGACATTTGGGACATTCTGTATTTTTATCAAAAACTGGAATTCAATTTCGAGCTTAAAGTGGAAAGTTATATAATTTTCCATATTCCGAATTCCGAGTTCAGAACTGGACTGAAGATCACTCGGAACGAAAGTCGGCTTTGTGTGTCATGATTGCAACACAAAGAGAGGTGGCATGTGATGGCATGTGAGGGGCGTGCTGCTCATGGGTAAAATTGCCACACACAGCCCCGTTGGCCACGCCACACCCACGCCCAAAATAACTCTCTGTCCGCGTTACATGCACGGGGTCTCACACGGCATCTGTTTGCATTTTCTTCTTTGCTTTAATTGCTTTTGTCTTCTGTTTGTTTGTGTGTTAAAATATATATATATATATTTATATATAATATCTAAACGTGTTAGTATATATATAGATACGTGTGCCTTTGCTGTTTGTTAATATATATATATTTGTATATTCTCTTTTTTGTCTTTTGCTTATATTATATATCTATATATATATTGAAGTGCTTCACGCCTTCACCTAATTTTTTGTCTTTTGCGTCTTTTGCATATATTAAATATATATATATATATCTATAAACGATGGCGTTTTTTGTTGTTCTTTGAAGACCTGATACATTATTTGTATATATATATATTTTCTTCTTCATTTTTTTAAGAGGCAAGCAACACACTTTTGAGAGAGCAAAAAATATCTTCAAGAGAGAAACTCCCAAGAACTTGTCTTTAACTCTCAAAACCCATTTTCATATGCATCAAAATATCATCTAAGCATTTTCTAGCATAGTTAGGATGTTTACTTGCATGGGTCTTGGTCAACACACTTCCCTTGATATCGCTGGTGGACCAGCGCACGACCAGCGATAGACCACTGGGCGATCTGCGCTGGTGAGCTGCGCTGGTCTGGCGCTCGACGACCAGCGCAAAGCCCACTCCTTTGAACCCAACAAGAAATCATGCAAGGGGTAAAAAGGTAAATTAAGATGCATCCTAAAAGCCTAAAATGCTATGACATAATCACAAGATGCAATCAAAATAACTGGCAAGAAGAGATGTTAATGAACATTAATGCACAACAATAAGAAACACAACATACAATGAATAAGCATATGCATGAGTTGTGAGTGTGTGCAACTATCTCTTCAAGACAAGTAAGCACTTAGAGTATTACCTTTGGAGTGCTTAACACTTGCAAGGGCCTTGAGCTTGAACACATTCCTAAGCTACCCTTACATGATCTCCACATAAGGTTTGATCACGAAATAAGCCAATTAAAAACTACGGAAATCCTTACAATCTCCCCCTTTGGCTATTTCGTGACAAGACCACCACTCACATTGATTCCTCACAAAGAAAAAAAACCTACGGGACAACTATGATATTCTACATTACAAAGAGATAAGAAAATGCAACTTGAAGTCTTCAATCCTCTTGTAGAATAATCAATCCCTGAAAAGAGTTTCTAACATTTCCAATACAAGTAAAGTGTGAGATTAATCATGTGAGAACAATAACAAGCATTTGCATTTTTAGAATTTAAGCACAACATTACAAAATATATGCAATGTATAATAAATGCAATGCTCCCCCTCAACGGGTTACTCCCCCTCAATGTGTTATCTCCCCTAAGTGCACAATTGCAACACCAATTTGCATCTCCCCTTACCATATCCTACTCCCCCTTTTTGTCATGATATAGGCAAAGGAGTAGTCCCCAACCGGGTCACTCAAGGCAAAGAGAGATAGTAGCATGCAGGATATTTGCATATATATATATATATAAGTCACTTTATGCATCTCAATTAATTGAAGAGAAACAAGGAGATTTATTTGAGGAAAATGTGTGAAACAAACATGCTTTGCATACAAGACATATAGCATTTAAGTCCAAAATACAATGGTATTTGGCAAAGCAAATGACAAAGGTTTCTAATAAGAATTCAAACCAATTTCACCAATGTCATGGGAAAAGCAAGGATATAGAGATTATTGATTTCAATTTAAGAGTAACTATATCCAACTTTATAAGCGAAACATGGCATGAGCGACTTTGCATCCTATTTGATTTTTCCGGATAAGATATCCGTATGATAGTAGCCATGTTCAACCAATAAAGAAAGAGAGACATTTGGAAAATAAATTCCTTTGAACAGATACAAGATCCTTTATTTATTTTGAGTCTCATAAGCTTTCACACAAGTTTTGCATTTTAAGAATATGCAATCATCAATTCATGCTTTTCATGTGAGTATGTTATATGAATTTCATGCTTTTTCATTTATCATTAGCATGTTATTTAAGAATCATCATGTCATGGAGATAACTATAGGTCATTCACATCATACTTCCTATGTAAATCTCCTAGTCCAAAAATGCATGTTTGAACATAAATATGACATGGATTGTAAACAAGCAAGGTTCACACTTATAGAATATGAAAACATATATACATATGTACAACCAAGCTTACTCAAGCAATCAAAAGACGAGGCATAAGTTATTTCAAATTTTTCGCAAGTGACAAGAATGCAAAATAGCTCTCTTTGCTTGAGTTCCCCATATAGGGTCAATCATAAGGCACATCACTCCACAAGACATATCCCAATAGATCTACTAAGAGTTTTAAATCGAGTAGCATCTAAGGGTTTAGTGAATAGGTCCGCAAGTTGATCATTAGTACCTACATGTTCAAGTACTATGCATTTATTTTCAACAAGCTCTCTAATGAAGTGATGGCGGATGTCAATATGCTTAGTTCTAGAATGTTGAACCGGATTCTTGGAAATATTAATAGCACTCAAGTTATCACAAAAGAGAGTGAGAGTACCTTGGTTGAATCCGTAGTCTACTAGCATAGTTGAGTGCATCCACTCCCCGCGGCTATGTATTCGGCCTTGGCCGTGGACAAGGAAATCGAGTTTTGCTTCTTGCAAAACCAAGACACCAAGTTATTGCCTAGAAAGAAACAACCGCCCGATGTGCTCTTCCTATCATCACAATTTTCTACCCAATCCGCATCACTATATCCTACAAGACTAGGATTAGTGTCAAATGAGTACCAAATCCCATAATTAGAAGTCCCATTCACAAAGCGAATGACTCTCTTAACCGAAGAGAGATGGGACTTCTTGGGATCGGATTGGTACCTAGCACAAACTCCTACACTAAATGATATATCGGGCCTACTTGCGGTCAAATAGAGCAAGCTTCCTATCATGCCACGATATAAGGTTTGGTCCACACTTTTACCGCTAGCATCCTTGCTTAGCTTCAAAGTGGTGCTCATAGGAGTGTCACAATGTTTGGCTTTTTCAAGACCAAACTTCTTCACTATGTTTTTGGCATATTTGGCTTGGGTTATGAAAATCCCATCATCTAGTTGCCTAATTTGCAAACCTAGGAAGTAACTAAGCTCACCAACAAGACTCATCTCAAATTCATGAGACATAACGTCAACAAATTGTTGGACCTTGGTGTTGTTGGTGGAGCCAAACACTATATCATCAACATATATTTGAGCTATGAAAAGCTCATCATTGTTTCTTTTGATGAATAGTGTCTTGTCAACACTACCACGTGTGTAGTCATTGTCAACAAGAAATTGAGTGAGGCGCTCATACCAAGCCCTCGGTGCTTGTTTCAACCCATATAGAGCCTTCTTGAGGCGATAGACATGGTTAGGGTGGTGAGCATCCACAAACCCCTTGGGTTGTTCAACAAACACTTCCTCTTGCAAGAAGCCATTGAGGAAGGCACTCTTGACATCCATTTGGTGCAATTTAAACTTGTGCACACAAGAAATGGATAAGAGAAGCCTAATAGACTCTAAACGAGCAACGGGAGCAAATGTCTCCTCAAAGTCGATACCCTTAATTTGAGAGTACCCTTGTGCTACAAGTCTAGCCTTGTTCCGCACTATGTTGCCATCCTCATCGGATTTGTTCCTAAATATCCATTTGGTGCCAATGACATTAGTGGTCTTAGGCCTAGGAACTAGAGTCCAAACCTCATTACTTTCGAATTGGTTTAGCTCTTCTTGCATGGCAAGAACCCAAAATTCATCATTTAAGGCTTCTTCAACCCTTTTGGGTTCAATTTGAGAGGTGTAGCAAGTATAGCTAATAAGATTAGCAAGTTGACGTCTAGTCCTAACACCCTCATTAACCTCTCCAATGATATCTTCTTTATCATGGAGTTTCCTAACCCATGGAGCGGGTTCTTTAGAGTCCAAGTGAGGAACTCTATCAATAGGTTATGTGTCATCATTGTTGACATTAGATGTCCCAACATTAGGAGACACCACAACCTCCTCTAAAGGAGAAACATCACTAAAAATAACCTCCTCCTCATGATCATTTGACTTGAGCCTAGTATCATCAAAAACGACATTGGATGATTCCATAACACTTAGAGTCTTTAAATTGAAAACTCTATAGGCTCTACTATTCAAGGCATAGCCAATAAAAATACCCTCATCACTCTTAGCATCGAATTTGCCAAGTTGATCACAGTCATTCAAAATGTAGCATTTGCTTCCAAAAGTGTGAAAGTAGCTAACATTTGGCCTCTTGCCTTTCCATAACTCATAGGAGGTGATTCTAGTACCGGGCCTTAGGAAAACTCTATTTCCTATATAGCAAGCCGTATTGATGGCTTCGGCCCATAGGTTCCTAGGGACATTGTTGCTAAGCAACATCACACGGGCCATTTCTTGAAGGACCCTATTTTTCCTCTCAACAACTCCATTTTGTTGAGGTGTCCTAGGAGCCGAAAACTCATGGGAGATGCCTAAACCATTACAAAAGGTTTCAAAAGTTGCATTCTCAAATTCCCTCCCATGGTCACTTCTAATCCGTTTTATGCTTTTAATATTAGAGTTCATTTCATTTCATTTTGTATTTTATTACAAAGCATTTTAAAATTATCAAAAGTTTCAGATTTTTCTCTAAGAAAATATGTCCATGTGAACCTAGAGAAATCATCAACACAAACAAAAATGTATCTCTTTCCACCCAAACTTTCGGTTTGCATGGGACCCATGAGGTCCATGTGGAAAAGCTCAAGAGGCTCCTTGGTGGTGAGATACTTACCCTTTTTGTGCATGCTTTTAGTTTGCTTTCCTTGTTGGCAAGGTCCACAAACACCATTGGCTTTCTTACCAAGCTTAGGGAGGCCACGCACACAATTGAACTTTCCAAGGGTCCGTAGATCCCTAAAGTTCATGTGGCCAAGTCTTTCATGCCACAACTCAATTTGCTCATCCATGGACACATGATTAGATACAATACTAGCTTCAAGACAATAACAATTGTCGCTAGATCTCATGCCCTTCAACAAGGTTTGTCCATCGGGTTTTAGGATAGAGCAATAATCTTTAGAAAACAAGACGGAATATCCTTCATCATTAAGATGTGAAATGCTTATTAAATTGGCTTTCAAGCCATCAACAAATAAAGCATTGGATAAGGAGGGTAATTCGGGAACGGAAATGGTTCTTTTCCCTACAACATTTCTTTTGGATCCATCACCAAAAGTGATATTTCCACCTTCCTCCATAACAAGAGTCTCGAAGAAACTCTTGTTTCCCGTCATGTGCCTAGAGCACCCACTATCCAAATACCAAAAATTAGAAGAATTTGCCTTCAAGGCTATTTGTGCAACATGGCAAACATTTTCATTCTTTCTAATCCACTTAGCAACAATTTTAGCTTTCTTAGTGGTCTTTGGTACATGTGCTCTACTATTCCTAGGATCATGCAAATCAATATTATCATTCCTAGAAACATGCATCTTGGCTCTATTCTTTCTCTTTTCAATCATGCTTTGTTTTCTACACATTTTAATATATTGAAAGCAATTTGGTCTAATATGACCATCACAACCACAAAAGTGACAAATATGGATGAAAAAAGGAATCATACCTTGTCTTTGTGCACGTATGGGAGCTCGTCCATGTCTTTGTGGATAAGTGGGTTCAATCCATCTTCGTTGTTGAACCGGTCTAGGTTGCTTCCAAGCTTGAGGTTGCATGATTGGTCTCTTTCCTTTGTGAGCCAATTGTGGAGGAATGTTGGCTTGAGGGACCCTAGGGGGTTGAGCTTGAGATTGCCTTCTTGGCCCCATCTTCACTTGTGCATTAGAACATTGTCCTACTTCTAACTTCTTCCTAGGAATTTGCACATTTGAAGTTTCTTCGTTCTTCAAGCTCTTGACAAACACGGTCTTGTTAGAGGTTGAGATTTTCTTGCCATCTTCATACCCAAGACCTCTCTTGTCACTTGGACTCTTTCCAACACCAAGTAAATGATCAAGCTTCTAGGTGCTAGAATCTATCCTAGCCAAGGACCCTTTAACTTCTACAAGTTCCCTCTTCAAGCCTTCTTCACTTCTCTTGGATAAGTCTAACTCCTCAATTAACTTATCCTCTCTCCTCTTCAATCTTTCCACTTGTTCACTTAAGTGGTCATTGTGAGCCGAAAGTTCAAGGTTCTCTTCTCTCAACCTCTCAATCTTTCTTGTGCTTTTAAATGCTAAATCATTGAAATCGGCATGGTATTTAGCAAGCATCTTTTGCTCCACAAATTTCTTTTGGGAAATAGAAGAGGAGTTACTTTCTACTTCACTAGAGTCAATTTCCTCTTGACTCATCTCCTTTTTTTCACTAGCACTTTTGCTCTTATGAGATGAGGCAAAAGCTAGGAAGTTAGCCATGAGCTCTTCTTCACTTGAAGACTCATCTTCCTCATTGGAGTCATCACTACTCCCACTCCAAGTGGCGGCCATCACTTTGCCCTTCTTCTTTTCATTGTGATTAGCACATTTGGGGGCAAAGTGACCAATCCCACCACATTCAAAGCATCGAACCCCTTTCCTTTCGGTCCTCTCTTGTCTAGGCTCAAACTTCTTGAAGGAACCTTTCTTCTTCAAGTCTTGTCGTCTTGACCCAAATCCCTTCTTTTTCTTGAACCCCATAACCTTATTAAACCTTTTCACGAATAAGGCAAGGTCTTCATCCGATTCATGCTTTGCCTCCTTTGCATCCTTAGATGCTTTCAAGGCTATTCCTTTAGACTTCTTAGGAGGAGTAGTGGTGCTAGGAGCCTTCCTAGACTCATATGCAAGGAGACGTCCAATCACCTCACTTGGCTTCATATCCATGTAGCCACTATTTTCTTCTATGGCTGTCACCTTTGATTCAAACCTATCAGGGAGAGATCTCATAATTTTTTACTTGACTCTCCTATCCGAATACGGGTCTCCGAGTTGATGGCTTTGATTTACAATGTCCATCAATTTGATTTTGAAGTCATTGAAGCATTCATCCTCTCCCATCTTAAGTAGCTCAAATTGAGTTTGGAGGACTTGAAGCTTGGACTCCTTCACCACCTCGGTTCCCTCATGTGCAACTTGAAGGATGTCCCATGCCACTTTTGCAATCTGAGTGTTCTGAATAAGCTTGTACTAATTCTCATCCATTGCACACATGATGGCATGCATAGCCTTCCTATTCCACTTTGAAGCCTCAAACTCTTGCGCGTTCCATTGCGCATTAGGCTTCAAAACATCTTCTCCTCCACCCGCGGGAGTCATCATAGGGAGATCATATCCGTCTTCCTCCGCCATCCATGCACGGTCGTGAATTTGGCATATGTAGGATTCCATCTTCCCTTTCCATTGGGAATAGTTCAATCCGGTAAGAAGTGGAGGCCTTGTGCTAGAAGCACCTTCGTTGCCACCACCATTTCCACCGTTTCTACTTATAGTGTTTATGAATGAATGAAATGAATGCAAATGTATGAATGATCAAAAATCACACAAAATGCAAAACACACCAAAATAAGCAAGGATCACCTATGTATGTTTAGGAACCCGCTCTGATACCAATTGAAACTAATTATAGCACGGTGTGTATAAAACTATCTAGAGGGGGGATGAATAGATTTTACGCTTTTTACCCAATTTTTCGTATTGAGTCAAAATTACGAAATTACCCCTAAATAGATAAAGCAACAAATCAAGTATAAAATGCGGAAATTAAATAAGACTTGATTTTTACGTGGAAACCCTCACAGGAAAAACCACGGGCTAGTAAGTAAGCCACACTCGAACCTCGAATCTACTAAATGTGTAAAACGATTAAAACCTAATCCCGGAAGTAATCACACACCTACCTAATCCCGGTATGAGTGAACCTAGTCCAATTTGCTTGCGATCTAAGCAACCTAATCCCGGATGCTACACACAAGACTTACTTTCTCTATGAAGAGAATAACACCCTAAGTGAATATATGAATATCCAAATGCAACATAGAGCAAGGGAAACCCTATATGCTTATCTAAGATGATTAATATGCAATTAGAACAATCCTAGATATCACAAACTAAATGACATGTCAAATAGTTTAGCTAATCAAGATTAAGCACAAAACCTAATTAGCTATCACAATACAACTTCTCAAACATACATCACACTAATCTCAAACTTGTATTCAAAGTATATAAAATAACATACAAGTAATTAATTGAGATTGCTAGTTAAGAGAAACACAAAATATGTAAGATATTAGTGAAAAATTTACCAAGCAAAGTATGATGAAGAATCCATGCTAGATGACATCTAGATGATCAAAGATGATGCTAGATGATGATTGATGATCATGAAAAAGTGTTTGAGTAATTAAAAATGAGTTCTTTGTGTATTTTTCTTGTCTTGAAAAATATCCTAAGTATGAAGCTTGAATATGAACTCTCTTAATTGACTTAAAGACAAAGTGGCATATATATAGGGGCCATAAGTGAAGTGAGGTCATTTTGAAAAACGAGCCAGAAATTGCTCTGTGTGCTGGTGAGCCTGCGTTGGACGACAGGCGCACGACCAGCGCACAGGCATAATTTTGCACAAGCACTTGACGACCAGCGCTCAGACAGGTGCACGACCAGCGGCACACCACTGGGCGATTTGCGCTGGTGTGGACCAGCGCACGACCAGCGACAGACCACTGGGCGATCTGCTCTGGTGAGCTGCGCTGGTCTGGCGCTCGACGACCAGTGCAAAGCCCACTCCTTTGAACCCGACAAGAAATCATGCAAGGGGTAAAAAGGTAAATTAAGATGCATCCTAAAAGCCTAAAATGCTATGACATATAATCATAAGATGCAATCAAAATAACTAGCAAGAAGAGATGTTAATGAACATTAATGCACAACAATAAGAAACACAACATACAAGGAATAAGCATATGCATGAGTTGTGAGTGTGTGCAACTATCTCTTCAAGACAAGTAAGCACTTAGAGTATTACCTTTGGAGTGCTTAACACTTGCAAGGGCCTTGATCTTGAACACATTCCTAAGCTACCCTTACATGATCTCCACATAAGGTTTGATCATGAAATAAGCCAATTAAAAACTACGGGAATCCTTACACTCCTCCATCTTAAGCATCTCGAATTGAGTTTGGAGGACTTGAAGCTTGGAGTCCTTCACCACTTCGATTCCTTCATGTGCAATCTCTAGAATATCCCGTGCCTCCTTAGCTGTCCTAGTGTTTTGAATCAATTTATATTGATTTTCATCCATTGCACATAGGATGGCATGCATCACCTTCCTATTCCATTTTGATGACTCAAACTCTTGCGCGCTCCAGCCGTAGGAGTCATCATGGGTGATGTGTAGCCGTCTTCAACCACCATCTAAGCCCGGTCATGGATTTGACATATGTACGACTCCATCTTGCCTTTCCAAGAGGCATAATTCAACCCGGTAAGAAACGAAGGCCTTGTGCTAAAAGCACCCTTGTTGCCACCATTTCCACTCATAATGTTTATGAATGAATGAAATGAATGCAAATGTATGAATGATCAAAAATCACACAAAATGCAAAACACAAGGATCACCTAAGTATATCTAAGAACCCGCTCTGATACCAATTGAAACAAATTAACGGTGTGTAATATATTATCTAGAGGGGGGTGAATAGATTTTAATTAATTTAACCCAATTTTCGTGCATGGACAAGATTACGAAAATGCCCCTAATTAGTCACAATAATATAACAAGTGTAATATGTGCGGAATTTAAATAACACTTGATATTTATGTGGAAACCCACACCGGAAAAACCACGGGCTAGTAAGTAAGCCACACTCGAACTTCGAATCCACTAAATGTGTTAAAGATTACAACCTAATCCCGGTAAATAATCACACACCTACCTAATCCTGGTAAATAATCACATACCTGCCTAATCCCGGTATAAATGAACCTAGTCCAATTGCTTGTGATTTACGCAACCTAATCCCAGAAGCTACACAAGTCTTACTTCTCAATGAAGAGATAAAGAGCCTATGTGAATATATGAAATATCCAAATGCAATAAAGAGCTAGGTAACCCTATATGCTTATCTAGGATGATGATGTATCAAGAAACACAATCATAGATATCAAGAGCTATGTGACATGTCAAAAAGTTTAGCTAAACATAGATTATGAAAAACCTAGAAAACTATCACAATACAACTCTCAAACATTCAAAACACTAATCTCAAACTTGTATCTAAGATATATATCAATGACATACAAGTGATAAAAGAGATTGCTTGGGAAGAAAGACACAAAATATGTAAGATATAAGTGAAAAACTTACCAAGCAAAGTGTGTTGAAAAATCCATGCAAAATGATATCTAGATGATCAAGGATGATGCTAGATGATGTTTGATGATCATGGAATGGTATTTGAGTAAAGAAAGGTGAGTTCTTTGGTGAAATTTTTCTCTTGGAAAAATATGCTAAGTAAAAATATGCTTTTGAACTCTCTAAAGATGACCTAAGATGAAAGAGGCATATATAAAGGGTGTCAAGATGAAGTGACATCGTTTTGAAAAGTGACACAAAAATTGCGTTATGTGTTGTACAGATCGCTGTACGTAGAGCGACTTGTACAGCGCCTTTCTGGGAAAATGAAGAACATCCTTCATTGGCGCTGTTCGAACAGCGCTTCTGTACAGCACTTGAACAGCGCCACAATTCTGAACCTCTCGGGTTTTAGATAGGCGCTGTACGTACAACGCTTTTATATAGTGACCGTACAGCGCCTTTGAAAAATGCATCAGACCTGATGCATTTAAAAGGCCAAATTTCCACCAGGTAAAGATGGGCACTGTTCGTAGAGCGCTTTGGACAGCGTCCTTTACAGGAATGTAATCCTAAGCCTATGCATGACATGGCGTTGGACAATGCAAGATGCAATCAAAAGGACATGCAAGAAGAGAGATTAATAAACATTAATACACACATATTAGACACACAACATACAAGAACTAAACATATGCATGAGTTGTGAGTGTGTGCAACTATCTCTTCAAAGCAAGTAAGCATAAGAAATTTACCTTTTGTGCTTTTCAATGATGAGGTCTTCAACGGGCATTGAACTTGAACCTAATACCTAAGCTACCCTTACAATGAACCCAAAATATGGTTTGTCCACGAAATGAGCCAATCAACAAATAAGACCTTACAGTTTCAAATAAAATGACAAAATGTACTCTACCCACTACAAGAATATATATATATATATATATATGGATAAAAATGAAAAGTATCCAAAAAATTAGGGGTTTTATTGTTTTTAGTCGTAATTTGTATTTTATTGTTTCTATCAAAATATCCACTTTTAGACAAAATTGCCCTTCTTTATTAAAAAAATAAAAAAATCTCTATTTTCTTTTTCTTTTTCTTCTGTTTCTTCTCGAAAAAAAAAAAAGTTGATTTTTTTCTTTATTTTTCTTCTTTTTCCTTCTTCTTCTTCCCAGACCTCCATCTTCTTCTTCTTCTCCTTCTTCCTGGATGTGTTTAATTGTGTTAGACCTAGTGTGTTTAATTTGGTCTTGCCCCGGTGTGTTTAATTGATTTTTCATGGTGTGTTTAATTGAGTTGCCCTGCTGCGTTTAATTTGGTTTCCCTGGTGTGTTTAATTAATTTACACATGGTGTGTTTAATTGGTCAGTCCTGGTGTGTTTAATTTGGACTTGCCTTGGTGTGTTTAAATTGATTTTCTATGGTGAATTGCCTTGGTGTGTTTAATTGGTCTACCCTGGTGTGTTTAATTGGTGGTCTGATGTGTTTAAAGAAATCTAGAATTTGAATAGATTTGGAAATTTTCCAGATTTCCTCATACAAAAAAAAAAAAATTATTAAAATCTTTGAAACAATGGATTGATCGCGCTCCAAATGTTCACATTTAGCGCACCCTTTTCCTATCCTTTTGTGCTTATTCCTCAGGTAAAACCGGGTATTTAACGGATAAATAAGTGTTTCAGGTGATTAGGGAAGTTCAGGGGCAATTATGTAATTTTGGACAATTCAGGGGCAAAAGTGCAATATTCGGGCAACTATTGAAGATTCTGTGAATAGGGGAAAGATCAGGGGTGCAAACTGCAATTAGCCAGCCAACGCACAGCAGTCAGCGCCACGTCAGCCCTGGACAACGTCGTTTTGACCCTCGTACACGTCAGCATGACGTCATTGATGACGTCATCACCTTCAGCTGCAAAACGGTGCCGTTTGGATGCCACCTGCGTCACGCCTGACGTCAGGTCGTCTTCCTTAGCCAACCGGGTCAGCCTGACCCGGTCAGACCCGACCCGACCCGGTGACTTCGGTGGCCGTTTTCGACCGTTTTCCGACGTCGTTTCCGGCGGCCGACCGCCCAGAATTGTTGCCGGAGCTCCTCCAGTCACTTTGCACCCATTTTTAGCCTCCCATGCAAAGGTTTTCAACTCCAACAAATCCTCCAAACCTCCATGGTTGTGCAAACCTTCAAGCTCGGTTCAGCGGCCATTCTCCCGCCTTCCAGAGCGTCCAAGCTCGCCAAATCATGGCGGGTTCATGTGGCGACTTCATTCCCGCGATCCAGAAGGTCAGAACTCGCCACCGTCTTCAATTTCTTCGCGGCGAGCTTCGGCAGCGGGCAAGAGCTCGCCGGCCATGGATGACAAGCCCGTCGGAGCAACCGACTTGGAATTTTGCACGTCCAAAACCTCCCCAAAACAGTCCCCTATATATATTTTTTCTCCCCTAACCTAAACACTACCCCCCAAATATCCAAAAACACTTCTAGTAGTCTAAATTAGCTTAGTTTAACTTAGTTTAGTTTAGTTTAATGTAATTCCTCACCTCCCACACCACCGTAGTTATGTAACTAAGTATTGATGTTGGGTTTGGTGTACTTTGTATATTATCTATGATATATGTTGGTTTTCTATATTGAGTTTCAATTCATATATATGTTGAATTAATTAACAAGTTAATTAGCATATAATACAATTTGGACCATGCATGAATAACTCTTGATGCATGTGTCTTTATTAAATGTTAAAGACTATCCTAGGTTAATAGGAATCAACTAATTGATTGGATAATTACATATGTACATCAATATCCCAACATCCTATCTCTCATTACCACTTTTGCAAGATCATTGCATTAGATGGTAATTAGTTTAATTAGTTAGTTAGTTAAATTAATTTAGATAATTGTAGTAGTAGTTTAGTTGATAAATTAATTAGTTACTAAGGAGATGACAATCCTTAGTGGTAGTATAATTTAGATTAAAATGATCTTAGTGTAATTGTAGTGTAATTTAATTAGATGCCATCTTAGTTTAATTTAGTTATTAGTTGGTTTAAATTGCTTTCTTGCCATCCTCTTAGTTTAAATGCTTACATGCCATCCTCCACCATTTACTTTTTATGCATGTAAATAATGTTGTAATTAGTGTAAATAGTATATAATAATATATAAGACTAAAACCGATAAAAGATACCTCACAAAATCCCTGTGGAACGAACCGTACTAGCCGCTATGCGATCGTAACGATCCGTGCGCTTGCGGAAAGACAAACGTGCCCCGTTTATTTTTACGGTAGTTTATAGAACTACCGCGTGTCCCGCGTGCGCCAATCCAGTTATTGGCGCCGCCGGAGGACGCTTTTATTATAGACCGTCGCGGGGCGCGTCAAAGTTTATGGCGCCGCTGCCGGGGAACTAAACTTGTGCAGCGTATATTTTGTTGGTTTTAGTTTTAGTCTTATTTTTATTTCATATTTGTATTATTATTTTGTGTTAGTCTTGAGTCTCTTAAATTATCCATTAACCATATTGCAAGAATGCTATAGGATGCATAGAATTAGATAGGTTTGGGGGTTTTTGGACTCCTTACTTATCATTTGTATAGCATGTGCTAGTGATAGTTGTTGGTGTGATTTTTGTGTGTGTAGGGTTTGGAATCAAGAAGAAGAAATCCCTACGGCGGGATGAGTCCGCGGGAATGAGCCCGCCCAACAAGGCCGCCTGGTTCTTTTTGAACCTTTGGCGAGACATGGCGGCGGGACATTACCTGCTGGACGGACGGAAAGAAACCGCGGAGTCCACGGCGACTTCACAGCGGCGGGACAAAGCCCGCCGTCCAGAAGGCCAGAACCCGCCGGAGTGTGCTGAAGGAAGTAGGCGACTTCACGCCGCGGGATATGACCCACCTTCCAAATGGAAAGAACTCGCCGAGTTCACGGCGACCTCATGCCGCGGGAATAAGCCCGCCTTCCAGAAGAAACGAAGCCGCCGCACCATCTGGAGAGCCACCGCGACTTCATGCGGCGGGAATGAACCCGCCGACCTAAACCCGCCCACCACACCATGCACGACACACCATACCACGAAGCACACCATCCTACGAATGCTAATTCTCAGGTCCAATCTTCTACTTTTGAGCTTTTACTTCAAGTATATCTATTGCTTAGCTTAAGAGTGTGAATTGATTGTGTTGACTAGTGATTAGGATTGGGTTTTGAAATGTGATTAGTGGTGGATAATTAAGATTGTATATATATATGTTTACATGTTAGTTGTAGATATTAGGATTGTATTTATATATTTTATTGTATTTTTGTTTTTATTTTTGTTGTTGTTTTTCAAACCTTGTAAGGATGCCCTGTTTTGAAAATTTTGGGTAAAATGTTTTGTAAAAACTGTACTAATCGGTGAATAAATAAATTTTTCCGCCTGTGCTGCATTCATCGATTTTTCGATACGGTTCCAACGATATAAAGAACGTAAAGTTCTGGTCTGCGGTTTAAAAGTTATGAGTGTTTCTTCGACCGAAGGTCACGGACGTGCCCTGTTTTCAAATTTTTGCACATGACCTGTTTTCGACGTCTGTTATCACACTTTTCCGAACTGAATTTTAAAATATTTTCTTCATGAAAAGTGTTCATTTGCATGTCTATATTATTGTCTCAAACTTTGAGCATGTTTTGTGGAAAAGATTTGAAAATATGCATGCAAAATCAGACGTTGTTCGAGTTTTAAAAGTTGACAGTTTTTGTCGAAACATTTTCCTCAATTTTTCGATACATCTTCACATGGTGTTTTTGTTTGTGTTTGTGTTTAGTTGTATATATGTGTTAGGATGCTTTGTGCTCATATTTCCAAATCACAAATTCCTTGTCCATGTACTTCAAGTTTACAACATTGCGGACAATGTTGAGTTTAGGTTTGGGGGTGTGGACACATTTGTGTCATTTTTTCATTTTTCGTGATTTTTGTGTTGTATATATTGTGTTTTTGTGTTTTTGTTAAAAATTTTGTGATTTTTGAAATTTTTGCGAATAAGCCATCTTTGAATAAATTATTTGAATGAGATGTTTTGAGTAGTGCCATTGAGGAATCTTTCGCATGTATTAATTGCTGAGTCCTGGATAACTTTTTGTCAGTCTAGGATTGCTTTGCATGATGTGAAATTAGTCCCTTTCTCTTAGTGTCTAAGTGGACGAGACTCCGTACTCGATTGTTAGGATTAATAGTGGAGACTACCCGTGAGTTTTGTGCCTTAGCGTTCATTTCTGAGGGTAATTCTGTTTCTACTCTTATACACTCTTCGATATGTTTTTCATTGTGATCTCATTGCTTCAATTGCATTTTTTGCCATAGAACATTCATAAATGTGGATAACATGTTGAATTCGCATTCCCATAATAGACGGACTTCTAGAAATGATATTAGGATTTTGTTAGTGTTTCACGAATAATCCTAAACACATCCGCATCCCTATTATGAGTGCTTCATTGTTGAATTATGGCCAAACACTTAACCTAAACACATAAACCTACCACATCACCATCACAAACCACTAACCCAAACACTTAGCCTCACCTAAGTTATTAATCTTGTTAAGGTGTACAAATTAGAAGATTCAATTGATAAGCTCTAAAAGTTGTAAAAGCGTGTACTGAGGCGGATTTTATATTTGTGCTAAAAGAAAGGCTTTCAAAATTTAAGTGTTAAAAATTGAGCACTTAAAGCTTTTGTACTTCAATGCAATGTTACTCAAAATTAGAGTAACCAATTAGCACAAATTGAATTTAAAGTTGTAGCCTAGACGCTTGTTTGAAAATATAAAGTTTAAAGTTATATAGAGCTTAAAATTCTAAAATGTATTGTATAAACACCTTGACTTGGTTAGTAATTTTCCGTACCCTATCTCTACCATTTCCATACACTACACCCATGGCCAATACAAATTAGGGAGAGTCCGATTGATCTTTTAGGAAGTCTATTTCGGGAATGCAAATTTAATATGCTCTACCACGTTCATGGCATTCAATTCCTTCATGAGATCAATTCACTAAAAATGTGCTTTATTTCTGATACTCACATGCATTATATATTTGATTTCCATTTACATAACTTCCAAAACGCATGTGTTTGATAGAGAGTGTGCTTAGGACTCTGAGAGAAAAATAGAGTGAAATCTAGTGAGATTAGAGTCGAGGCGAATTACATTCGAGCATTTGAGTGTGTTGTATTTGATGCTATGCCATTTAGAGTGTGGGATTTACATTATGTGTTTCGGTCATTTGAATGACTTTATGTTACCCACCACTCGACTGTTTTCACATGTGTGACTCCTCATACGCACAACTCTTTGATATCTCATTTTATATGGCTTCGCAATTTGCTTTTAATTTTAGTTTTTAATTTTTAGCTTTACGTTTGTGGGTATCGTAGCGGTAAACCCTCAGGAGACTACACTCCTCCTACTAGGGACACCTAGGGGTTTAAAAGGTTTGTGGCACGTGCTAAGTGCCATCGTTTCTCCCACGAAAGCGGACTAACCTAGTTTATGTTTTATTTATGCTTTAGTAGTTGTTAATTTTTAGTTTTTGTTTTGCTCGAGGACGAGCAAAAGTTAGGTTTGGGGGTCTGATCGCGCTCCAAATGTTCACATTTAGCGCACCCTTTTCCTATCCTTTTGTGCTTATTCCTCGGGTAAAACCGGGTATTTAACGGATAAATAAGTGTTTCAGGTGATTAGGGAAGTTCAGGGGCAATTATGTAATTTTGGACAATTCAGGGGCAAAAGTGCAATATTCGGGCAACTATTGAAGATTCTGTGAATAGGGGAAAGATCAGGGGTGCAAACTGCAATTAGCCAGCCAACGCACAGCAGTCAGCGCCACGTCAGCCCTGGACGACGTCGTTTTGATCCTCGTACATGTTAGCATGACGTCATTGATGACGTCATCACCTTCAGCTGCAAAACGGTGCCGTTTGGATGCCACCTGCGTCACGCCTGACATCAGCATGACGTCAGGTCGTCTTCCTCAGCCAACCGGGTCAGCCCGACCCGGTCAGACCCGACCCGACCCGACCCGACCCGAACCGGTACCGACCCGATGACTTCGGCGGCCGTTTTTGACCGTTTTCTGACGCCGTTTCCGGCTGCCGACAGCCCAGAATTGTTGCCAGAGCTCCTCCGGTCACTTTGCACCCATTTTTAGCCTCCCATGCAAAGGTTTTCAACTCCAACAAATCCTCCAAACCTCCATGGTTGTGCAAACCTTCAAGCTCGGTTCAGCGGCCATTCTCCCGCCTTCCAGAGCGTCCAAGCTCGCCAAATCTTGGCGGGTTCATGTGGCGACTTCATTCCCGCGATCCAGAAGGTCAGAACTCGCCACCGTCTTCAATTTCTTCGTGGCGAGCTTCGGCGGCGGGCAAGAGCTCGCCGGCCATGGATGACAAGCCCGCCGGAGCAACCGACTTGGAATTTTGCACGTCCAAAACCTCCCCAAAACAGTCCCCTATATATATTTTTCCTCCCCTAACCTAAACACTACCCCCCAAATATCCAAAAACACTTCTAGTAGTCTAAATTAGCTTAGTTTAACTTAGTTTAGTTTAGTTTAATGTAATTCCTCACCTCCCACACCACCTTAGTTATGTAACTAAGTATTGATGTTGGGTTTGGTGTACTTTGTATATTATCTATGATATATGTTGGTTTTCTATATTGAGTTTCAATTCATATATATATGTTGAATTAATTAACAAGTTAATTAGCATATAATACAATTTGGACCATGCATGAATAACTTTTGATGCATGTGTCTTTATTAAATGTTAAAGACTATCCTAGGTTAATAGGAATCAACTAATTGATTGGATAATTACATATGTACATCAATATCCCAACATCCTATCTCTCATTACCACTTTTGCAAGATCATTGCATTAGATGGTAATTAGTTTAATTAGTTAGTTAGTTAAATTAATTTAGATAATTGTAGTAGTAGTTTAGTTGATAAATTAATTAGTTACTAAGGAGATGACAATCCTTAGTGGTAGTATAATTTAGATTAAAATGATCTTAGTGTAATTGTAGTGTAATTTAATTAGATGCCATCTTAGTTTAATTTAGTTATTAGTTGGTTTAAATTGCTTTCTTGCCATCCTCTTAGTTTAAATGCTTACATGCCATCCTCCACCATTTACTTTTTATGCATGTAAATAATGTTGTAATTGTTAGGATTATGCTCAATAGCAAGAGTGTAATGTTGTAATTAACAATCTTTTTCATATTAATAAAGTGATTTCTGGTTTAACAAATCGTATAGCATTTATAGTTTATATTATAATTGTCAAAGTAAATAATCATAAGGTCTAAAGACTATGGGAAAAGAAGAATTGTTCGTACATCTGGATATGTATGTGGTAGACACAATTCTTTAGTTAGTCTTGAATAATGTTCACAACTTAAGTTAAAGGTTGGGCACCTTTATCTTGTTAAAGTTGTAGAATTCTTTTGCTAGCATTTGAGTGGGATCAAATGAGATATGATGAGTCTAAAATCATCGGAGTGTCTTCGAGCAAAAGGATCTAGTGCACTGGGTGCATTGAACTGGATCACAATGAAAGCTTTATCTAGAACCGTCAATAGATAATAGTCTTTTCATTATCAGGACAATCGGAGAGTCTATCTTAATCCTGAGATAAATGATGGACTTATGGTTGCAAGTGATATCATTTGAGTTATCAATGAGTACGATTATATCGCATAGTCTATCCTCGATAGTTTGGTGATATTCATTTGTTAATCGATAGAGGACTTCATTTATAGATATGGACATCGTGGCTCCATTTAATAAAATGAGAGTATAATATCATCATATGGATGTTTTGAGGTAATTGGATATTAAATCTCAACGTTGAGTTTTCGAAAGTGTCTATTGAAAACATGGCTTCTGGACAAGTCAAAATATCCAAGTTCAAAACGTGGTCATATGAGTAAATATGGTAACTTGGAGAGTTATAGGCGGTCTATGAACTCTTGGCGATTACTGATATTAATCACGAGGATACACTATCTCCAATATGATTGTCTAGGGTATGAAAGAGGAGCATCTTCCTTTTCTATCTTTATTTAAGAGTTCAGTTTTAGCTCTTTAGTGGAATGAGTTAAAATTAATGGATCGGACCTAAGTGAATCATTTGTTGATTGTGATTAGGTTATGTCTATTGAAGCTTAAATTTAGATGGCCCGCCAAGATCCCCAATCCACACGGACTTGCATGGATCACTTGATATATTCTACCGGACCAATTTAAGGGTCCATCTAGAATTGCATTTAATATATTAAGAATATAATTTGCACATTATTTAAGTAATGGGCTGCTCAATTATATTAATATATTAATGAAAGACATGTGGGCTTGTTTCTTTTAGTAAGAATGGGTCTGGTTCACATGTGGGCTTTTTATTTAAAGTCCAATGGATTAAATGAAATAGGAAAATAATATTAGGCCCAATCTTATATAAGTGGGGCGGCTAGGTTAATGTTTTAACCTAAAAAAATATTATTTTGTTTCATTTGTTTTAATTAAATAAGAATTAATTAATTTATTGATTAATTGTTTAATTAAAGAAACAAATCTTTCCTAAAAGTAAAAGACTTGTTTGATAAGTAAATAAATAAATTAGTTTTATTTATTTAATCAAATAAGGAGTCTTTTTATTTAGTCAAAAATAAAAGAATAAAATAAAAGAGTTGGATTAGGGTTTGAAGTCTTAAAAAGACATGTGTTTTTTGGGTGCAATACAACTCCTCTTTTGTAGAGGAAAATTGCGGCAACCCTAGGCAAAAGCACATAGAGAATTCGGCCACCCTATAAGGAAAGAAGGAAGAAATTTTGGCCACCTATATAAGCATACTTATAGAATTCGGCCACCACAAGAAATTGTGCTTGAGTTTTTATTTCTTTCTTCTTCTTCTTAATTCTAAGAGAGTTTTTATTCTAAAAAGACAAAAAGGAGTGTGAGATTATTCTTTGATAGTATACTATTGCTTAATCATCAATAAGCTTGTGTATACGATATCGATCTAGGTTCACGCGAGTTTCGATCATTAGATTGAGAACTCAAAAGTGACCGGAATAATTTTTGACATTCTTTTGATTGTTTTGTGACTAACAAAGAAAAGAAAGTTTTTGTTTGGTCCATTCACAGGTTTGCAATTCAAAGAAAAGGGAGACCACGCTCCTAGGTGATCCACGTTCGTGCTCGGATTGAAGGTCTTGCGGATTACCATCGACGTAAGTCAATCGGATCACGCGACAAAAGGTAATTTACTTTTGTTAATGTATATGCATGTTTATTGATTAAAAGGGTTTAAGGTTCATAAAGGAAAAATTTTAAAAGTCACTAAATCTTATTTTAGTATCGCTTCCGCTGCGTGTACTACTTTTGTTATTTTTCCCTACAGTAATTAGTGTAAATAGTATATAATAATATATAAGACTAAAACCGATAAAAGATACCTCACAAAATCCCTATGGAACGAACCGTACTAGCCGCTATGCGATCGTAACGATCCGTGCGCTTGCGGAAAGACAAACATGCCCCGTTTATTTTTACGGTAGTTTATAGAACTACTGCGTGTCCCGCGTGCGCCGATCCAGTTATTGGCGCCGCCGGAGGACGCTTTTATTATAGACCGTCACGGGGCGCGTCATGGATCTATAGTAAATTGAAGAAAATCTGAAATTCTTTTTTTTTTAAATAATCTAGAAAAAAAATTTAACAAACATAATCTGGAAATTTTTTAAAATCTGGAATTTTTTCAAAATAAAAAAAAAGTAAATGAATAAAAAAAATAAAAAAAACTTGAATTTTTTTTTTTTTAAAAATATGGAATTTTTTTTAAACAAAACAAAATCTGAATTTTTTTTTTTTTAAACAAACAATACTCAAACTTAAGCACAACCACAACCACCCTTAAAATCAACAACTAACACGCCTTTTTAAAATTTGGAAATTTTTCAATATAAAAAAAAATCTGGAATTTTTTTTAAACAAAACAAAATCTGAATTTTTTTTTAAATAAACAATACCCAAACTTAAACACAACCACAACCACAACCACCCTTAAAATAAACAACTAACAACTAACACTCAAGGAACAAAAAAAAAAAGCTTGGATTAAAGAGGAGAGAGGCGTGAGAGGGGAGATCTAGAGAGGAGATTTGGGTTGCAAAAAAATTTTATGGTGGAGATAGGAGAGAGGCGTGAGATTCGGTGGAGAGAGAGAGAGAGAGAAAGAAGAGATTGAAGAGAGAAAGAAAGAAGAGAGAGAATGAAGAAAAGAAAATATTCTGGAGAGAGAAGAGTTAAAGCCCTTAATGAGGGGCATTTAAGTCTCCACAGTTGATTGTTTGACAAAAACAATCAATTTACTAATTCTGGCCATAAATTTATATTTTATTATACTTATCACCTTTAGCCTTGAACATACAAGATTGCCCTCCATTTTATCTTTACTTCACCCACCCAAAAATTTGGAAATCAACTAGCATGTAACTTGAAAATCATTGACATGTAAATTGAAAATCAATTGGCGTTTAATTTAAAACTTAACTGACATGTAACTTGAAAAATCAACTCATATGTAACTTGGAATCAAATGGCATGTAACCACAAATTACATGTCAGGTGAAGTAAAATTTAGGGTTAATTTTGTCAAAAAGTTGTTAAAAGTTATGAAAACAATAAAATATAAATTGGTGGCTAAAAACAATAAACCAATAAATTTTTTGGCTCTTTATGAATTCAACCATATATATATAAGGATGAAAAATTATATAGCACTTTTTGGGAAGTGATTTGCGTAATTAGCACCGCTTTAATAACTCTAGTTTAAATAGCACTTAAGATGGGATTGGGACAAAAATACCCTCCCTTTTCTTTTTCTTCAAAATCTGCATTGATGGAGCTTGAGCTCCACCGCCGACGTCATCACCGGTGAGTTGATCAACAAAACCACCGGCAAAACGTCCATCGTGTACCATCCGTTGTAACGGAAGTATCCGTTTTCAATTTCGAGCGGTGTGGAGAGAGAAACGAAGCCAAACCCAAATCATTTCCGAACCTTCATCGTCAAATCTGTAACAATCCGTCGTGAATCCAACGAAACCAATGGCGCTAGCAAACTTAGCGTCATCCGATCTTCTAGATCCAACTATTTCTGAAGTCAACCGATGTCGTGGTCGAATCGTCAATTTCAGCATTGATAGAGGTTTGTTACCATCACAAGGAAGAAGAAAGACAAAATAAATAAATAAATAAATAAATAAATAAAATTCTTATTTCGTCCAGCAAGTCTTGAATTTGCGAAAATATCTCGTAAGTCTCGAATTGACCCCAATAAATCTAGAATTGGTCTCAATAATTCTCGAATTTGCAAAATAAATCTCGAATTTACAAAAAAAAAAAAAAAAAAAAATCTTAGTTATCTTTAGAAATCGTTTGATGAGAACGAATTAAACGAAAAAAAAAAAATCAGAGAGAGGTGAGTTTTTCAAAGAGAGGTGAGTTCTTGTGAATTGTGAAGGAGAGGAACAACGAGAGAGGAAATTAGAGAAAATTAAAAATGGAAAATAAAAGTAAAAGAATAAGTGGGGGCATTTTGGTCTCACCACCTATTTTAGTGCTAATAAAACAAGAGTTATTAAAGTGGTGATAGTTGCGCAAGTCAATATACCCCTATTTCCTCTCTCTCTCTCTCTCTCTCTCTCTCTCTCTGTCTATATATATATATGTATGTATATATATATGTATGTATATATATATAGATACGGTTCTGTTTATATCAGTGCACACTGATATAAATATATAAGGACGTTGAATGTGAGCCACTCATTATGAATAAGTTTTGATAAGTGCATACATACTAAGTCAAAGCATGTAAAATGAGTGGCTTACATTCAATGTCCTCATATATTTAAATCAGTGTGCACTGACTTGAACATATATATATATATATATACGGTCCCATTCACATCAATGCACAATGACGTAACTACATCAGTACCAATACATGTAGACCACTGATTGTGGAGAAGCTTTGACAAATGCATACATTTGGAGTCAAAGTATGTAAATCTAATGGTTCACATCCAACTGTACTGATGAAGTTATATCAATGCGCACTAACTTGAACATTTCTGCATATATATATATATATATATACAGTCTTTTATTATCAGTTCGAACTGACAAAAGTTATATCAGTTCCTTATATGTGGGCCACTGGATTTAAATACTTTGGCTGACAAGTGCATACAGCCAAGTCAAAGTATTTAAATCCAGTGGCCCACATACAAAGAACTGATATAACTTTTGTCAGTTCGAACTGATAATAAAAGTTCTGTATATATATATATATATATAATTATTTCAAACTTTTCTTTGATGTAAATGCATACTTCAAACTTCAAAGGTCTTTAATCTATAGTCTTGGCCATCAAAGTTTATTTGAATCTAAAATTAGACAAAAGTCAACGAAATTAACTCACTAAAAAAAAAAAAAAAAACTTTTCTTTTATGTAAATGCATACTTCAGACTTCAAAGGTCTTTAATCTATAGTCGTGGCCATCAAAGTTTATTTGAGATCTAAAATTAGACAAAAGTCAACGAAATTAACTCACTACAATATATATATATATATATATAAAGTGGTCATCTTTTGGATGTTAAACACTTCTAACACTTCTAACACTTCTATGTTATGAAAATTTAGGTGGTCTACACATATATGTCGACTATATATCCTTTATATATTAGAATTATTTATATGTATCGTGTTAAACTAAAACTCTACTACCGAGATAAAATCACAAGAAACTCCATCAAACACGCACTCTCACTTATAATATTATTGCATAGCCTCTAGACCAAGACAAGAAACCCGATGTAGCTATGTCTTACCTGTTGGATATGGCTTGAATTTCCTATGGTTACCAAACGAGATACAACCAATGTGGAGATTTCCTGGAGACATGAGAGCGTTTGGGAGTATGAGGTTATGTTTGAGGGAGGCTTGAAGACTTGTAGAACATAAGAAACGAAGAACAGTGACAACCGGTGTCAAAACCGTTGTGGCTTTGATAGCGGTAATGAAGTAGTGGTCATTGCTGTGGGTTTTCACAGCGGTATGAATAGCAATCCAATTATAGTGTCTTACGATGTGAGAGGCGATATGGCTTTTACAAAGGCATAGACAACAGTCGTCAATGATGATGTAGCACGTGGATCACGGTTTTCTGAGTGGTCAAGTTCAACACAGTTTAGGAAGCAGGTGGCCAACCGTAACTTGAATCGTAGTCAATCACAAGCATACGTTGAATCAGGAAATATTCATGGAAAACGAAATATGTTGTTTCTAGAAGTTCTTATGATTATAGGAAAAGGATTTCTCCTTACAAGAAGACTTATCATAAAGTGGAAATAGTATTTATTTGAACCAAGTAAATCTTGTACGACTAGGAGATAGATTTCCTTGTTAGTTTAAACTCCCTGTAATTCATATAAATAGACCATAATAGCTAGGTTACTAGGTGTGGAGCAAGATTGCAAATACTAGAGAGATCTCAAAGTGAGCATTGGGTGTAATCGGGTTTGAGGTATTATTTAGAGAGAGAATCCTGAGTGGGATGTTGTAACAATTTACTACATATTGAAATTTTCTCTTGTCGTCCTAACGGCCATAGTTTTTTCTCTGGTTTGGGTTTCCACGTAAATTCTTGTGTTGTGTGTGATTAGATTTGATTACTTCTCATAATCTTATCTTTCTTTATTATTGTGTTTGTTTGTGTTCTATTCGGCAACGCTTCCGCGCGTATAGTGATGTTTGTTTGCTAAAAATTGGTATCAGAGCCACAGTTGCTTAATAGTGGTCTTAACAAACTATTATGTCAAAGATGATGAGATTTGAGGTTGAGAGGTTCGATAGAAAAATTAACTTTCTCTTGTGGCAAGTTCAAGTCAGAGATCTATTAATCCAATACGGTTTACATAAGGCGTTGAAGGGCAAGTCAACCCCTGCGAACCCTGAAGACTCTGGTGATTCTAGTAAAGAAACGGCTAGTACTAGTTCTAGAAAACCTAAGATGAGCGATGATGATTGGGAGGATTTGGATGAAAAGGTTGTGAGTGCGATACGATTCTGCCTAGCTAAGAACATTCTTGCAAATATTCATGGAACATATTCAAAGAAAGAACTTTGTGAGAGGCTTGAAGAATTGTATCAATTAAAGAGCATCTGCAACCGATTCTACCTGAATGAGCAGTTTCACATGCTGTAGATGACTGAAGGTACGAAGGTTTCTGATCATCTAGGAGTGCTCAATAGGATAGTTTCTGAATTAAAGTCGATTGGAGTAAAGATTGATGAATAAGACAAAGGATTAAGACTCATCTGGTCCCTTCCATCGTCCTATGTGCACACGCAACCAATCTTAATGCATGGGAGTTCAACCATAAGTTTTGCAGATGTAGCAAACAAACTAATCTCTAAGGAACGAAGGCTACAAAGTGAAGGTAAATCTTCTACTAACTCTGTTCTTTTGGTTGACAGGAAAAAGAGGAACTCCAAATGGAAACTCACTTGTTAGGGATATTGACAGTATGGACACGTAAGGAAGGATTGTCAAAATAAAAAGACAAGTGCGGCTAAGGGCTTCAAAAAGGGTGATCATGCAATCATCTCTCTTGAGTATGATGACTACAGCGATGCCCTCTAAAAGGGCATAAAACATCCTCATGGCATGACCGCTAGTTGCCATAATTGAGGATGTATTGCTAATAGCTGGTCCACAATTGCGCACAGGCAATGTTAGGAGGTGATGCAGTGTGTGTGGTGGACAAGGATGTCGACAGCTGAGCAAACTCCTTGGGAACCTAACGTGAGGAGTTGCACCACAATTTTAGCAAAGTAAATTTCAACATGTGTCGGTGAAATCTTAGAATGGGTGTTCCTAAGTGGTTATGCCTAGTGGTGGGTATGTTGATTCTCGGTTATGAGGATCGTAGCTATGGACAAGTTTTGGGAATTCTCACCATAAGGGAGGATTGTTGGATATGGCTTGAATTTCCAATGGTTATCAAACAACATACAACCAATGCGGAGACTTCCTGGAGATGTGAGAGCGTTTGGGAGTATGAGGTTATGTTTGAGGGAGGCTTGAAGACTTGAAGAACAGAAGAAATGAAGAACAGTGACAACCGCTGTCAAAGCCACATTGGCTTTGACAGAGGTAATGACAACGGTGCTCATCATTGTGGGTTTTCATAGCGGTATGGACAGCGGTCCAATGCTAGTGTCTTACGCTATGAGTGGCGTTGTGGCTTTCACAACGACACGGACAACAGTCATTGATGATGATACAGCGCGTGGATCACGGTGTTCTTAGTGGTCAAGTTCAACACGGTTTAGGAAGAGGGTGGCCAACCGCAACTTGAATCATAGTTGTTGACGGTGAAATTTGGATTATCACGTGGCCAACAATTATATCGAAGTGAATAGTAAATAATAAAGAAAACAATGCATGTAAGAGACAGGTTTTATGTGGAAAAACCCTTGAATGGGAAAAAATCACAAGGCCCCAGAGGGCAGAAAGATAATACTATGATTCACTGTTTGTTTACACACTCAGATCTCTCGAATTATTGCTTTCCTCTCGAATTATTGCTTTCCTCTCTCTAGGTTTTCGAACCCCTCCCTCGTGGGATAGGTGGTTCTATTTATACATGATAATTAGGGTTTTCCCCTAGTTCTAGTCGTGTTGGTGGTAGGATTTCCTTTTTGATTCGTGTTAGGAATCCCACATCGTAATGGATTAGGATTTACTTCTTAATCCAACTTCTTTGTGTTGAATTTGTCTTCCCTTCTCTTCTTATGATTTCTCGTCGTCTAGGGTCTTCTAGAAGTATGGGTATTTATTCTTGCACATTTGCCGAGTTAGTTTGTGCCCAGTAGGCTGATGTGGCGAGTACCTTTACTCTTGGGTACTGTTCTATTGGCGACCCTATTTTATCCCTGGCGAGTATATACCTAGGTTTTGTGAACACGTCTATGACTTATTTGACCTAAGACTCATTGGTGCGTTGACTGGTCCGCGTTTCCCCTTTGACCTGGTCAACAGGTGACGTGTCAACCTTCTTCTCTGCATTTATTAACTTCTTTGATGACGTGTCTGCTTGGCGAATTTACACATACAACAATACCCCCATAAATACTTCGAGCCGAGCATATAATTTGGTCCTCCAGTTTGTTTGTCTCTGCGAGTAGTATTTATACCTACACTTAACTTTTCTCATTTCATACACAATTTTCTCCTCCTCTTTCTTTTTTTTTTTATTTTTTTATTTATCCACGTGTTGTATTTGATGATTGATTCTTCCGGTGCAAGCCTTTATTTCTAGCCACAAGATTTCCACTTACTTTAACGCGATGGGATGACGTGATGACCGCTGGGTGTTTCCTGAGACACCACATGTGCACTATTTGATAGTTGTCACCTCTGCTGTCTTCTATGACTGTCGTTCACCTTATCAATGCCTCTTTTTCTCGATTTTTGAATTTTGAAAACTCCCTCTTTTAACACGAAACGTCTCTCTGCCTTTATTAATTCTTGCGGCTCCATTAACTTCACTTTTCTCAGAACAAAAATCGTTCCATTTCTCCACTCATTTCATTTTCCTTCTTTGCTTACTGGAAATTTGTAGCAGTCTCTTCTTCCTATCTCCGATTTCCAAGCGGTTCATCGAACTTGGTCGTGCTAGCTCATTTGCTTTCCCAAACCTTCTGCGCACTTTCTCCTTCTAGGGTTTTTCTGGTGAGTTTCCATGCACCCTTCTCTGCGTTCTTCCCTTTTTAATCGAATGATGCAAGCTTTGGAGCTTGGTGATAAGATTATTGTGGATAAAATTGAATTGTTGATTCGTAATTTTCATTCGGATTCTCCCACCCAAATTTCTGTTTATGTTCCTTCTGCTCAGGAAAACTATATCCCTAACGTTTCTTCTCCCTCATCTTTTGGTAGTGATTCTCTAGAGATAACGAGGTCTTCGAAACCTGGCGGTAGCAAACGACGGGCTCCTAGGGCTCCCCGAGAGTCTTTGTTAGATGCTCAGACGATCGTCGACTCAGATGTTGAATATCACCAACAAGACAGATTGCGCTTTTCACTCGATCGCCCGAGTTCCTTCGATTGCGAAGTAAATGTTGTTGGCGAGTAGGAGCTTCGTAAGTATAAAAGTCACTTCGATATTCCAGACAGCATGACTTTGATGCTACCCAATGATTGGGCGGCGTGGAATCCTCCACAAAATGCAGTCGCCATCTATGGTGCGATGCTCAGCTTTGGGGTAACGCTTCCCCTTCAGCCTTTTATCACCAGATTTCTCGCAGATGCCAAGATTGCGCCCACCCAACTCGCCCCTAATAATTATAGGATTTTGATGTGTTTATGCTTGATCTAGAAGCTCAAAGGCTATGGACCCCTTACTCCCCGTGAGATTCACCATTTCTATACTTTGAGGCAATCGGGTAATGGTGGCACTTATTTCCTGCTCTCTTCAGCTGTGGAGAATTGGATTCCTGAAGGTGTGGTGAACCCTGGGCAAATAGAGGTTTCTAGTGATGAGAAGAAAAAAGGCTTTATTTGGGGTATCCCTACCTCAAACAAAAAGTTGAAGAACAGTTGGTTCTTCGTTAGTGGCACATGGGGCAGAGATGTGCCAGCTAGTGCTCGCCGTAACCTTTCAGCAAAGACAGTCCCAGACACTTTACTTCTCCAGAATCCTGGTCAAAGACAGTCCTTGTTCTGTTGGATGACGAGATCTCTCATCTCGCTGCAGTGGCTATTGAAATTTCCCTTAACTAGTAGTGCAAAATATACCTAGAGGGGGGATGAATAGGTATAGACTCAAATTCTTCCAATATTAAAAATAGCGCGGAATATAACAAAGAAAATGCACACTTGATTAGATTTAACAAATGAATTGATTTCACTAATACAAGAGTTAATCAATTTACAAGATATGCAATCAATGTAAGATATGGAAGACAAAGAAAAGTAAAACAAAAATGAACACAAGTATTTTTTACGTGGTAAAACCTCAAAGAGGAAACAATCACGGGTTGATACCACAACCACCGGCAAAGCAATCCACTATGTGAAAAAGGACTTACACACTCAAGTTACCAACTCATGATATCCGCTCAAGCTATCAACTCCTAATCTACTCTCGGGCTAGTGAATCACCAAGCCTACTTCCTATCCGAGATGTGTCATACACCTCTAGAAAGCAACTTCCTATCCAAGACGCTCACGTCTCTAGGAAGATTTCTTGCTTGCCTATCCGGATCCTCCCGACCCTAGACAAGTCTCCTTGCTTGATTATCCGAGTCCTCCCGACTCTAATCAAGACTTTCTTGCTCTATCCACAAAGCTTCACTCACTTTGCTAGAGACTTCAACCTAATGCAAGGCTATGATCTACGTGATGCAAATGATGCAAACACAATCAAATTAAGCTAGATGATCAATAAAGCTAAATGTACATGTTCAATGATAATCTAGAATATGCTTCCAACACACAATCACAAAATTATCTAGAAATCAAGACATGTAAATAAATAAGAACAATGTATGAATATTCAATATATCACACTAAAAACCTAGTTCTTAGATCATGAAATTAAACCTAGAAAATAACATGAGGCATATCATATATACATTTTCTAGAATCAATTTCAAACAAAATCAAGTTTAGCACATATATGTTAAAGAGAAATCACAAAGCTAAAACTCAATTGACAAATGATCAAACACCCCTAGCATATGATCTAACATCCTTCTCAACATATTTCATCAATCAAATAGTAAGAATCAAAGAGATGATCAAAGATGAAATGAAAAAGAAGAAGTTAAACAAAACAACCTTGACCACGTACTAAAGATCAGGCTACTTGGAAGAATGGCAAAGTCAGCTACCTTTGGAAATACTTGGGGTTTGTAGCTCTCATCAAGACCAACAATTTTGGCTCTTGGATCAATCGATTTCGAGTTCGTATGAGAAAGTTATCATCAAAATACTAAAACTAAAATGTTGAAGAATTTCTGTAGAATTTTTGAAAGTGTTCTTGAAAATCTTCAAATGTTTGGAGGGAAGGAGAAAGGATTAAATGGAAGAGAGAGAAGGCAAAAACGACCAATCAAGCATGGCCACGTCACCCCAGCCCATGGGGGCGCGTGGGCCACACGGGGCCAGAGGGCCTCTCTGGCCGTGGGGCCCACGGTTCCCACACGGCTTGGGCCACACGTGGCCTCTTGGCCACTTTCACCTCTCGCGTGCTCCCTCACGTTCTTCAGCCGTATCTTGGGTATCCGAACTCCGGTTTTGAATCTGTTTTCGGATTACAAACCGTGACTCCCTCAAGCACGACGAAGACTATACAACTTTGAAAAATGGTTGACACATAACAAGAGGTATTGACCGCCTCAACCCATAGGTTTCTAGGGACTTTCTTGCTATTGAGCATGACCTTAGCCATCTCTTGCAAGACACGATTTTTCCTCTCAACAACACCATTTTGTTGAGGAGTTCTAGGTGTGGAGAACTCATGAGAAATCCCTAAACCATCACAAAACTCACTAAATTTTGCATTTTCAAATTCCGTCCCATGATCACTCCTAATGCGACATATTTTCTTGATACCAAGACCTTTTTCATTTTGAATTTGATTACAAAAATTTTTAAAGTAATCAAAAGCCTCGGTCTTGTTTCTAAGAAAATAAACCCAAGTAAACCTAGAGAAGTCATCAACGCATACAAAAATGTACTTTTTGCCATTAATGCTCTCGGTTTGAATTGGCCCCATTAGGTCCTTGTGCACAAGTTCTAAAGGTCTTTTGGTAGCTATGTAAGAATTTTTCTTATGAGACACCTTGGTTTGCTTACCTAATTGGCAAGGTTCACAAACGACCTCAAGCTTTTTACCAAGATTAGGAAGACCTCTAACAATGCCATGTTTTTCAAGCTTTTTCAAATCTTTAAAATTCATGTGACCCAAACGTTGATGCCACAAATCAAGCTTGTTGCACACATGTGCCATGTTGCAAGTTAGAGGATCCATCTCAAGACAATAGCAATTGTCTATAGACCTTTTGACTCTTAGGACAACATTGCCCTTTTTATCAATTATAGTGCACACATCTTTGTTAAAGCTAACTTCTTTAAAAATTTCACACAAGTGAGTAATACTTATCAAGTTAGCTTGTAACCCATCAACATACAAAGTATTGCGAAGTTTAGGCAATCCGGGGATACAAATTGTTCCCTTGCCAACAACTTGCTTTTTGGTACCATCACCAAAAGTAACCCAACCTCCATCCTTTAAAACAAGATTCTTAAAGAACTCTTTGTTCCCGGTCATGTTCCTAGAGCAACCGCTATCTAGGTACCAAGAATAGGAGGAGTTGGCACGTAAAGCATATTGTGCAACATGACATTTAGATGTGTCTTTTTTAATCCACACATTTTTCACAACATGCCTCTCACTTTTACCTCTAACATGCTTTGACTCAATGTTAGGCTTTTTGGCAAGCAAGTCATCATCAACTTTTTCCACAACATGCTTTTCTAAGGTCTTCCTAGGTCTATTTCTATATCCATACATGGATGATTGCCTAGGTCCATTCAAAGACATATCATGAAAAACATTTTCAAGTTTGCATTTCCGAATATACTCAAAGCATCTAGGTCGAATATGTCCTATCATATAACAATGATGACAAATAGGAATAAATTTGAGAAATTTACCATTTGCATTTGCTTCCAACTCCTTTAGACTTCTCATAATTTTTCCTCTTTGATGTGCAACCCTTGATGCTCCACCTCTTGCATTTGAGGTTGATGCTCCTTGATGTTTAGGTTGTTGTGCTCTTCCATTGAACGTCCTTGTTGATAAAGAGGCACCTTCGGTAGCTTTCATTGTAGGGAAAAATACTGTAGTACGCAGCGGAAGCGAGACTAAAAATAGATTTAGTAGTTTTAAAAATTTTTCCTTTTCATGAACCTTAACCCTTTAATTAATTAAACATACATATAATCAACAAAAGAAAAATACCTTTTGTCATGTGATCCGATTGACTTACGTCGATGGTAATCCGCAAGATCTTCAATCCTAGCACGAACGTGAATCACCTAGGAGCGTGGTCTCCCTTTTCTTTGAATTGCAAACCTGAGAATGGACAAACAAACTTTTCTTTTCTTTTGTTAGTCACAAAACAATCAAAAGAAGACTAAGATTATTCCGGTCACTTTTGAGTTCTCAATCTAATGATCGAAACTCGCGTGAACCTAAATCGATGTTGTACACACAAGCTTATTGATGAACAAGCAATTAGTGTACCATCAAAGAATAATCTATTCACTCTTTTATGTTTTAGTAGAATAAAATTACTTTCTATGAATTGAGAAGAAGAAGAAAATTGTATCTGTGAAACTCTAAAGTGGCTGAACCCTATAGCAAGTATTATATAGATGGTCGAATTTCTTTCCTCTTTTCTTTTAGGGTTGCCGAAAATCCTTCTCTAAAAACAACTAGGGTTGCCGCAAATCACATGCCAAAATAGGCTTGTGTTGCACCCTAATTTCCATCAAAAAATAGACTTCAAAACCTAATCCAACTCATAGATATTTTATTCTTTTTATTGACTAAATTAAAAGATTTCTTATTTGATTAAATAAATAAAATTATTTATTTATTTTCTTATCAAACAAGTCTTTTATTTTTAGTATACTACTACCAATAGTATAGCTTTAGGAAATATATTTCCTTATCAGAAAAAGATTTGTTTCTTAATTAAACAATTAATTAATAAATTAATTAATTCTTATTTAATTAAACAATGAAACAAAATAATATATTAGGTTAATTTATTCACCTTTGCCGCCCCACTTAAAATAAATGGGCCATATATTATTTTCTTATTTCATTTAATCCATTGGACTTTAAATAAAAAGCCCACATGTGAACCAGGCCCATTCTTACTATAAGAAACAAGCCCACATGTCTTTCATTAATATATTAATACAATTGTGCAGCCCATTAAATAAATAATGTGCAAATTATATTCTTAATATATTAAATACAATTCTAAGTGGACCCATAAATTGGTCCGGTAGATTATATCAAGTGATCCATGCAAGTCCGTGTGGATTGGGGATCTTGGCGGGCTATCTAAATTTAAGCTTCAATAGACATAACCTAATCACAATCAACAAATGATTCACTTAGGTCCGATCCATTAATTTTAACTCATTCCACTAAAGAGATAAAATTGAACTCTTAAATAAAGATAGAATAAGAAGATGTTCCTCATTCATACCCTAGACAATCATGTTGGAGATAGTGTATCCTCGTGATTAATATCAGTAATCGCCAAGAGTTCATAGACCGTCTATAACTCTCCAAGTTACCATATTTACTCATATGACCACGTTTTGAACTTGGACATTTTGACTTGTCCAGAAGCCATGTTTTCAATAGACACTATCAAAAACTCAACGTTGAGATTTAATATCCAATTACCTCAAAACATCCATACGATGATATTATACTCTCATTTAATAAATGGAGCCACGATGTCCATATCTATAAATGAAGTCCTCTATCGATTAACAAATGAATATCACCAAACTATCGAGGATAGACTATGCTATATAATCGTACTCATTGATAACTCAAATGATATCACTTGCAACCATAAGTCCATCATTTATCTCAGGATTAAGATAGACTCTCCGATTGTCCTGATAATGAAAAGACTATTATCTATTGACGGTTCTAGATAAAGCTTTTCATTGTGATCCAATTCAATGCACCTAGTGCACTAGATTCTTTTGCTCGAAGACACTCCGATGATTTTAGACTCATCATATCTCATTTGATCCCACTCAAATGCTAGCAAAAGAATTCTACAACTTTAACAAGATAAAGGTGCCCAACCTTTAACTTAAGTTGTGAACATTATTCAAGACTAACTAAAGAATTGTATCTACCACATACATATCCAGATGTATGAACAATTCTTCTTTTCTCATAGTCTTTAGACCTTATGATTATTTACTTTGACAATTATAATATTAAACTATAAATGCTTTACGATTTGTTAAACCAGAAATCACTTTATTAATATGAAAAAGATTGTTAATTACAATATTACACTCTTGTTATTGAGTATAATCCTAACATTAATAGCTTTACCTTGAGTGAGTGTACCTACATTTGTTTCAATGCTAGCTTTGACAAAAGTAGATTTGTTAGATGAAGGAGTCTCCTTCTCATTGATATAACCCAAACCTCTTTTGTCACATGGATGCTTTCCACTTTTAATGAGGGTTTCAACTTTGTTAGAGCTAGATGACATCTTGCCAATCATATTATTAGCCTCATCAAGTTTCTCACAAAGCATCCTAATTTTAATGGCATATTTTTCCGTTATGTCATCACTAAACATAACATCTTTACATGATTTATCTAGCCATTGTTTATACTTTTTCTCTTGAGTTAAGTGCTCACTAATTTTGGCTTTAAGCATATTTTCTGGCATTTTAGCACTAACAAGAGAAATATCCATTTGCTCAATTTCTTGCTTCAAGATGCTAAGTCTATCATTGCTATCTTTTAGATTCAATTCTAGACTTAAGATCTTGTCTTTAAGTTCATTGAATTCTTTTGAGCCAAGAGCATGATTCTCTAGCTTCTTGTTGAGGGACATATTGACTTTGGATAAACGTTCATTTTCAAAAGTAAGATCATCGATCTTTTTCTCATCTAAGTCAATATGTTCAACAAAAGAAGCCACATAGGAACACACTTCCTTAATCATGATTATTACAAACAAAAACATAAAACACTACAAAGAAAGGATCTATCTAAGTGCGTCTAGACACCCGCTCTGATACCAAATGAAATTTCCCTTAAGTAGTAGTAGTGCAAAATATACCTAGAGGGGGGGTGAATAGGTATAGACTCAAATTCTTCCAATATTAAAAATAATACGGAATATAACAAAGAAAATGCACACTTGATTAGATTTAACAAATGAATTGATTTCACTAATACAAGAGTTAATCAATTTACAAGATATGCAATCAATGTAAGATATGGAAGACAAAGAAAAGTAAAACAAAAATGAACACAAGTATTTTTTACGTGGTAAAACCTCAAAGAGGAAACATCCACGGGTTGATACCACAACCACCGGCAAAGCAATCCACTATGTGAAAAAGGACTTACACACTCAAGCTACCAACTCATGATATCCGCTCAAGCTATCAACTCCTAATCTACCCTCGGGCTAGTGAATCACCAAGCCTACTTCCTATCCGAGATGTGTCATACACCTCTAGAAAGCAACTTCCTATCCAAGACGCTCACGTCTCTAGGAAGATTTCTTGCTTGCCTATCCGGATCCTCACGACCTTAGACAAGTCTCCTTGCTTGATTATCCGAGTCCTCCCGACTCTAATCAAGACTTCCTTGCTCTATCCACAAAGTTTCACTCACTTTGCTAGAGACTTCAACCTAATGTAAGACTATGATCTACGTGATGCAAATGATGCAAACACAATCAAATTAAGCTAGATGACCAATCAAGCTAAATGTACATGTTCAATGATAATCTAGAATATGCTTCCAACACACAATCACAAAATTATCTAGAAATCAAGACATGTAAATCAATAAGAACAATGTATGAATATTCAATATATCACACTAAAAACCTAGTTCTTAGATCATGAAATTAAACCTAGAAAATAACATGAGGCACATCATATATACATTTTCTAGAATCAATTTCAAACAAAATCAAGTTTAACACATATATGTTAAAGAGAAATCACAAAGCTAAAACTCAATTGACAAATGATCAAACACCCCTAGCATATGATCTAACATCCTTCTCAACATATTTCATCAATCAAATAGTAAGAATCAAAGAGATGATCAAAGATGAAATGAAAAAGAAGAAGTTGAACAAAACAACCTTGACCACGTACTGAAGATCCGGCTACTGGGGTTTGGCGAAGTCAACTACCTCTGGAAATACTTGGGGTTTGTAGCTCTCATCAAGACCAACAATTTTAGCTTTGGATTAATCGATTTTGAGTTCGTATGAGAAAGTTATCATCAAAATACTAAAACTAAAATGTTGAAGAATTTCTGTAGATTTTTTGAAAGTGTTCTTGAAAATCTTCAAATGTTTGGAGGGAAGGAGAAAGGATTAAATGGAGGAGAGAGAAGGCAAAAACGACCAATCAAGCATGGCCATGTCACCCCAGCCCGTGGGGGGTGCGTGGGCCACACAGGGCCAGAGGGCCTCTCTGGCCGTGGGGCCCACAGCTCCCACACGGCTTGGGCCACACGTGGCCTCTTGGCCACTTTCGCCTCTCGCGCGCTCCCTCACGTTCTTCATCCGTATCTTGGGCATCCAAACTCCGATTTCAAATCCGTTTTCGGATTACGAACCATGACTCCCTCACACACAACAAAGACTACACAACTTTGAAAAATGGTTGAGAAATCATCTCAGAAAACGATGATGAAGTCAACTCAACGAATGAGAACGAAAAGTAGCGTAGCTACATCGTTTGGACTCGAAACCTTATGAATGAGTAACCGAAACGACCAGAACTCAGTAAGGAATAATAATAGAGCATATTCAAGTCCAAATATGAAAATACGGAAATATACAAACACTAATTCACACAAGCATGCCATATCAAAGAGATAGTAACAAAGCATGCAATTCTACAATGTTTATCTATTAGAGATCAATGCATGTGCATACTAAGAAGTGTGTGAATGTGTTATACCAAATGTTTGAACTACGATGCAGGGACACACATGTATGAATTGTGTGTGTGTGCGCTTATGCCTTACAAGAGGAAGAAGTATCTCGATACCTTAGCATCCAAATAAGCACATTTCCTCTTGAAGACGAACTCTGCATGCGACGTTGCTTTCCTTCTTTGAAGCTTGATCCAATCACGAAGCACCTAAGCAACTAAGCAATACAAACAAAAATTGTTTTGCGATGGAATCAAGCCAACACAAATCTAAGATCTTACAGCTGTCCTCCCCTTAGCTGAAAGGGATCGATCATTTCTCTTGGATGAGGAAAAGATGATTGCTCAGCGGATTTTTCCACGCTTACCTGCTAGACTTCCTCGTTGTGAGTTACCCATGCTTTTTAATTTTGCCATTACTGTTTTGCTTATTCCGTTAGTAACCTTTGGTAGTCTTTCGCAGTGTGTGATTTTGATACAGTTTGCGATTTGCAAGCTCGGGCGGTGAAGAATTCTGAAGCTGCCAGCAAAAGGCACGCAGCTGGTTTGGCCAAGGAAGGGGTCGCCAGTCTAGATGGTGGTGACCATTCTGATGATGAAGATATTGGTGATGGTCCTCGAGAAGGTGTCGAATCGGGTGAGCTACCCTTGCATCGGGAGGTTGCTACGAGTACTCCCAGTCGTAAAGGTAAAGAGAAAGTGGCTGCTTTAGGGGTAAGTGATTGTTAGGATTATGCTCAATAGCAAGAGTGTAATATTGTAATTAACAATCTTTTTCATATTAATAACGTGATTTCTGGTTTAACAAATCGTATAGCATTTATAGTTTAATATTATAATTGTCAAAGTAAATAATCATAAGGTCTAAAGACTATGAGAAAACAAGAATTGTTCGTACATCTGGATATGTATGTGGTAGACACAATTCTTTAGTTAGTCTTGAATATTGTTCACAACTTAAGTTAAAGGTTGGGCACCTTTATCTTGTTAAAGTTGTAGAATTCTTTTGCTAGTATTTGAGTGAGATCAAATGAGATATGATGAGTCTAAAATCATCGGAGTGTCTTCGAGCAAAAGAATCTAGTGCACTGGGTGCATTGAACTGGATCACAATGAAATACTTTATCTATAACCGTCAGTAGATAAAAGTCTTTTCATTATCAGGACAATCGGAGAGTCTATCTTAATCCTGAGATAAATGATGGACTTATGGTTGCAAGTGATATCATTTGAGTTATCAATGAGTACGATTATATCGCATAGTCTATCCTCGATAGTTTGGTGATATTCATTTGTTAATCGATAGAGGACTTCATTTATAGATATGGACATCGTGGCTCCATTTTGTTAAATGAGAGTATAATATCATCATATGGATGTTTTGAGGTAATTGGATATTAAATCTCAACGTTGAGTTTTCGATAGTGTCTATTGAAAACATGGCTTCTGGACAAGTCAAAATATCCAAGTTCAAAACGTGGTCATATGAGTAAATATGGTAACTTGGAGAGTTATAGGTGGTCTATGAACTCTTGGCGATTACTGATATTAATCACGAGGATACACTATCTCCAATATGATTGTCTAGGGTATGAATGAGGAGCATCTTCCTTTTCTATCTTTATTTAAGAGTTCAGTTCTAGCTCTTTAGTGGAATGAGTTAAAATTAATGGATCGGACCTAACTGAATCATTTGTTGATTGTGATTAGGTTATGTCTATTGAAGCTTAAATTTAGATGGCCCGCCAAGATCCCCAATCCACACGGACTTGCATGGATCACTTGATATATTCTACCGGACCAATTTAAGGGTCCATCTAGAATTGCATTTAATATATTAAGAATATAATTTGCACATTATTTAAGTAATGGGCTACTCAATTATATTAATATATTAATGAAAGGCATGTGGGCTTGTTTCTTTTAGTAAGAATGGGTCTGGTTCACATGTGGGCTTTTTATTTAAAGTCCAATGGATTAAATGAAATAAGAAAATAATATCTTGGCCCATTTATTTTAAGTGGGGCGGTAAGGTGGTTTATTAACCTAATATATTATTTTGTTTCATTGTTTTAATTAAATAAGAATTAATTAATTTATTAATTAATTGTTTAATTAAGAAACAAATCTTTTCTGATCAGGAAATATATTTCCTAAAGTAAAAGTAAAAGACTTGTTTGATAATTAATTTTATTTATTTAATCAAATAAGAAGTCTTTTTATTTAGTCAAATAAAAGAATAAAAGATTTATGAATTGAATTAGGGTTTGAAGTCTTAAACTAAATAGGAATTAGGGTGCAATACAAACTTCTTTTTGGCTTGAGTATTGCGGCAACCCTAGTCCCTTTTAGGTTATTATTTTCGGCCACCCTAATAGAAAGAGAGAAAGAAAATTTTGCCACCTATATATGTGGACTTATAGAATTCGGCCACTTTAGGTTTTTGGTGCTTGATTCTATTTTCTTCTTCTTCTCAATTCATAGAAAGATTATTTTTATTCTACTAAAAACATAAAAGAGTGATAGATTATTCTTTGATGGTATACTATTTTGCTTATTCATCAATAAGCTTGTGTGTACAACATCGATCTAGGTTCACGCGAGTTTCGATCATTAGATTGAGAACTCAAAAGTGACCGGAATAATCTTAGTATTCTTTTGATTGTTTTTGTGACTAACAAAGAAAAGAAAAGTTTGTTTTGTCCATTCACAGGTTTGCAATTCAAAGAAAAGGGAGACCACGCTCCTAGGTGATCCACGTTCGTGCTAGGATTGAAGATCTTGCGGATTACCATCGACGCAAGTCAATCGGATCACGCGACAAAAGGTATTCTTCTTTTGTTAGATAATATATATGTTTAAAAGGGTTTAAGGTTCATAAAAGGAAAAAATTTTAAAAGTTACTAAATCAATTTTTAGTCTCGCTTCCGCTGCGTGTACTACGGTATTTTTCCCTACGGTCGGTGTACTGGGAACCTTGTATTTATCTTACTATATGTACGCCATGAGTTTTGCTAGTCGGGGTACTCCAGGCACCCTGTGTCCCTCTTGCTCCTCTTAAAATGATGTTTGCAGATATCGGGGTCCCAAGTAACGGGGTACCAGGATACTCGGGCATCGGGGTGCTCGGGGTAGTTGGGTGCCAGGATCTTGTGATGATTATGTCTCCGAAGCCGCCCCCCCCCCCCCCCCCCCCCCCCACTTCTATTTTCGGCTTCCTAGTGCTTTCCTGGTCCCGGAGACTTTGGACCTGGCCGGGGTGAGTTGAGGTTCTTACTCTAGCCTGTCAGCTAGCTGACGGGGTACCTAGACATCTTTTCCGCTGCTACTTTGGATCCCGGATTTCTTCTCAATGCTAGTGGAAAATTTTTTTTTGGTCCCCGCCATTTTTGGCGGTTAACAGTTTCCTTTTAGAATTGAAAGAGTTGACTTTGCTTTTGAATGAGACTCTTGAATGGCGGGAATGTGTGTAATATCCTATCTTGAACGATGGCGTTTAATGCTTGTCTTCCTTCTCGACGCTTCTCGCTTTAAGTGGGATTGGTGCACTAGGATTTTTGTGTTTAATTAGCTAAGTGTCTGCCGCGAGTTTTGTGGTCGGGATACTCCAGGTACCCCGCCTTCCTCTCGCTCTTCTTGAATGATGTTTGAATATATCAGGCTACCAGGATACCGGGGTACCGGGTTGAATACATCAGACTACCGGGATACCAGGGTACTGGGATACCTGGGGGTAGATAGGCGGTAGGATCTTGTGGTAGTAGTGTCTCTCTAGGGCCTTGTCTTTGAGGTCTCCTGATGCTTTCTTGGTCCTGAAGGTTCTAGACCTGGCCGGGATGGGTAGAAGTTCATACCCTAGCTGTCTTATAAGTAGGCGGGGTTCCCGGGTACCTCTCCCATTGCTGCTTTCTACCTTGACTCATTTTTCAAGGCCGGTGGAAAATTCTTCTTTGATCCCTACCATTTTTGGCGGTTAACAGAAGTCCCCTCTGACTTGAACACCGGTACCTGGCTGGGGTTGGAGTCAGGATTTCTAGTCCATTTGAAGAATTTTCCGTTCTATCTGCCTATCTAATTTCATCCAGCTGGCCTCCATAATCAAGGGGGAATCTTCCTTGGATTGGATAGCATTGAAAGCGCTCTCCACGTGCTAGATGACAATTGCTTTCAGATTTCAAACGGGCCGTTTTGGCAAGACTCCCCTTGAAACTGTCGCGATACGTTTCCGGTTACGTTTCCCCTTCTATCTCGATAACTGTACCCCTCTGCCTATAAGTACACTGCTCCTTCTTCTTTCCTGTACTCACGCTTGCTTGAACCTTCTAAATTTTTAATTTCTTCCTCTCCCTGAAATCTTACTTCCTCTTTAATCTTCTCTTTCTTCTTCCTTTCCCTGAAACCTTACTTCCTCTTGAATCTTCTCTTTCTTCTTCCTTTCATCGAAATGGCCTCACCATCGAACACTCCAACCTCTACGTCAGTCCTTCCTGCCTCAAACCTTCCGACGGTTTTGCCAAACCCTCAGCCCGCTTCCTCAAATCCTTTAGATAGCCTCGACGAGCTACTCATCATTGGGCGGGCAGAGTCGAAAGAGAATTCCCCAACATCTAAAGGGATAAAACGAGGTCGGGACGAGGGCGATGTCACCGACGATAGCACCCGCTCAAGCGCCGTCGATTTGATAAGAACCATGGAATCGGGTCGGGTTTTGGCACTAGACCCGAAGTCCCTGCTCAAATAACTGACGAGGAAGAAGACGAGGATGTCGATGTCGATGTCGAGGTGGAGGACGGGAACACTCTGACTATCGACCTATCAGGGGTTCAAACAGGCCCTTTGTCCTCCTTTCATGACGGCCGGATCATCCCGGATTCCGTTTGTACATCCGACACCCTCATTTGATTGAGAAGGACTTTCAAGATACCGGACTGTAGGGAAAAATAAAGTGCACGTAGCGGAAGCGAGACTAAAAACGAGTTTAGTATATTTTAAAATTTTTCCTTTGATGAACCTTAACCCTTTAAATTAATTAAACATATATATATATATATATATATATATATGTATACTAATAAAAGTAGAATACCTTTTGTCGCGTGATCCGATTGACTTGCGTCGATGGTAATCCGCAAGATCTTCAATCCTATCACAACATGAATCACCTAGGAGCGTGGTCTCCCTTTCTTTGAATTGCGTACCTGAAAGATGGAAAACAAAATCTCCTTTTTCTGATTTGTTAGTCTCTTAGCGTCCAAAAGATAACAAAGATTATTCCGGTCACTTTTGAGTTCTCAATCTAGTGATCGAAACTTGCGTGAACCTTATTCGAAATTGTACACCAAAAGCCTATTGATGTATAAGCTAATAGTATACTATCGAAATAAAACAATCTTTTCTCTCTTGTGTCTTGGCCGAAAATTAAACCCTTGTCTATGAGTATGATTCAAGCTAGAAGAAGAAGAAGTTGATCAAGTGAATCAATTAGAGGATTAAGTGGCCGAACCCTATAATGTGTATTATATATGGTGGCCGAATTCTCCTTCTCTTTCTATTAGGGTTGGCCGAATTCTCCTTATGATGTAATTAGGGTTGGTCGAATTCTCTACTAAAGAGGATTTGTGCTTTACCCTAATTCCTATCAACTTTAGAATCCTAACCCTAATTCAACTCATAAGTGTTTAATTCTTTATTGACTTAATAAAAGACTTCCTAATTTGATTAGATAAATAAAACTTATTATTTATCTTCTTACCAAATAAGTCTTTTACTTTAGTATACTATTACCAATAGTATTTAATCTAGGAAACATATTTCCTGATCAGAAAAAGATTTTGATTCTCAATTAAATGATTAACTAATAAATTAATTAATCTCCATTTAATCAAACAATAAAATAAAATAATATCTTTAGACTATTTTCTAGTCTTGCAGCCCACATCATATATATATGGGCTTAATATTATTTTCTTATTTTATTTAATCCATTAGACTTTAATTAAAAAGCCCACATGTGAACCAGACCCATTCTTACTAAAAGAAACAAGCCCACATGCCTTTCATTAATATATTAATATAATTGATCAGCCCATTAAATAAATAATGTGTAAATTATATTCTTAATATATTAAATGCAATTCTAGATGAACCCATAAATTGGTCCGGTAGAATATATCAAGTGATCCATGCAAGTCCGTGTGGATTGGGGATCTTGGCAGGCCATCTAAATTTAAGCTTCAATAGACATAACCTAATCACAATCAACAAATGATTCACTTAGGTCCGATCTATTAATTTTAACTTATTCCACTAAAGAGCTAAAATTGAACTCTTAAATAAAGATAGAATAAGTAATTATTTCTCATTCGAACCCTAGACAATTTTATTAGAGATGGTGTATCCTCGTGAAGAATATCAGTAATCAGCAAGAGCTCATAGACCGCCAATAGCTCTCCAAGTTACCATTTTTCCTCATATGACCACATTTTGAACTTGGATATTTTGACTTGTCCAGAAGCCATGTTTTAGTAGACTCTATCGAAAACTTAACGTTAAGATTCAATATCCAATACCTCAAAACATACATATGATGATATTCTACTCTCATTTAATAAATGGAGCCACGATGTCCATATCTATAAATGAAGTCCTCTATCGATTAACAAATGAATATCACCAAACTATCAAGGATAGACTATGCTATATAATCGTACTCATTGATAACTCAAATGATACCACTTGCAACCATAAGTCCATCATTTATCTTAGGATTAAGATAGACTCTCCGATTGTCCTGATAATGAAAAGACTATTATCTATTGACGGTTCTAGATAAAGCTTTTCATTGTGATCCAGTTCAATGCACCCAGTGCACTAGATTCTTTTACTCGAAAACCCTCCGATGATTTCAGACTCAACATAACTCATTTGATCCCACTCAAATGCTAGCAAAAGAATTCTATAACTTTAACAAGATAAAGGTGCCCAACCTTTAACTTAAGTTGTGAACATTATTCAAGACTAACTAAAGAATTGTGTCTTCCTCATACATATCCAGATATACGAACAATTCTTCTTTTCTCATAGTCTTTAGACCTTATGATTATTTACTTTGACAATTATAATATTAAACAATAAATGCTATAAGATTTGTTAAAACCAGAAATCACTTTATTAATATGAAAAGATTGTCAATTATAATATTACACTCTTGCTATTGAGCATAATCCTAACACCACATTTCCTTGTCCCATCCTCATCGGGGTTATGATGTTTATACCCCTTCTACGGGTCGCCTTCCAATTCATGTGGCTGCCTTCGAGTGCGGGGTTCGGCTCCCTCTTCACCCCTCACTACATAGATTGCTTGTGGCTTTGGAGCTAGCCCCTCTCCAAATTTCTCCCGGGTTCTGGAAGAACTTGACAGGTCTCTTGGTGCTCTGGAAAGAGCAATGTGAGAGGGACAACCTGTAGAGGGAAGCGGGCTTCGACGAGATCCACTATATCTACCAGGTGGCCAACTTGTCACCCCGGGGTCAATTCTATTTTAGGCCCAACAACAAGATGAAATTTATCGTACCCAGGGCGAACGTGAAATACAATCAATCCTAGAAGGATGAATGGGTCGTAGTCGAAGGGGATTGGGGTCACTCGGTGCACATCGGAGGGACTAAGTACCTGGTCCCCACCCAATTCTCCTACAAAGAAAAATGAAGCCTGGGGGATCTGTCTTCTGAATCCAGGAGGATCCTGGCGAGGATCCAGGAACGGGGTTACATGAATATGCAGTATCCTTCCTACGACCCCTTCGAAGGAGCTCGATTAGAGAGATATCTAAGGATATCTGTTGCTGAACCAGGTAGGTGACTGAGCTTTGTTAATATTTCTCATTCATTTTTTTTTTAATATCTCTTTTCTTTTGCAGTTTCAGCAGCTCCCCCCCTAACATCTTCTCCTACCATTTCGAGACAGGTAATCCCAGCTTCCCGAGTGTCCCGCTCCTCAATTCCTTCTCCCCCTGGTACCGGATTTGTATCGGGGTCTCATCCCTCAGGATCTTCTTCTCCTCTTGCTTTGGCGGGGTCGCCGCCTCGCTCTCCATCTTCTTCCTTTACAAATATTGCAGCACGTCCATCTCTGAGCGAGATGCTGGCGAGAGCTGCCAAAGCCAAGGTCTCTCCAGTCCCAAAAACGAAGCCGGCTACTAAGGCTGCTATTCACAAGCCTACAGTCGTGGCTGCCAGTCCTTATTCTCTAGTTCCCTCCGCTAGGCGTCCTGCTAGGGCGAAGAAGGATAAATCTGCCCAGGTGGAAAAAGAAAAGTCAGCCACCCCTAAGGCTCCCCCCACTGACCTTCCTTCTGGATCAAGGACATAGGATAACAGCCAGGATGAAACCATCTCCAAATTTATCGCAGCATGTCCTGGTGGGAGTCTACAGTCGATGTCTGGTTACCAAAGGGGCTTCCCTGCTTGCTGAGGTATGATCTCTCTCCTTTTAATTTGTTGGATATTATATATGTATATATATTATATATACATATATTTTTACATCTTCTTTCCTATCGTCTGCAGGGTTTCAAGTTCGCTTTGGCTATCGGGCAGCAGGTGACAGCCTTGAAGGAAGCCAACCTGGTACTTCAGGCTAAGTTGGAAGAGGCCCACGACGATCTAGCCCGGGCTGAAGAAAATGTCACTACCCTGGTTCAAGTTGCTGCTGAGTCTGAATCTGGGAGGCAAGCTGCCTTGGTAGAGCTGGAAAGAATGAGGTGTGCTTATGACACTGAGACCATCATTTTAACTCGCTGCAAAGCAAAGAGAGAATCCGTCAAGGCAGAAAGGGCAGTCCTCCTGTATGAAAACCGGTTTCTATGGGGTACCATGAAAGTTTTAGAATCCCGAGTGGATTCATCCTTCTCAGACGAATACTTCACCGCCTCTTATGAAGTTGCCAAGGCTTTCCCTCATCTTTTTGACTTGCTAACCCCTCTTGGTTGGGATCGGGATCATAGCCTGGATAAGGCTGCTGCGCTCTCATACGTTGATCTAGATCAAGAAGGTCCCTCATAGGTTGCCAGCATTCCGGATCCATGCTCTAGTCCGCCTACCGTCGGTTCTGGTGATGCTATCGAGGTGGAGTCTCAGGATCCTCCTTCTACTCGAGAAGATCCAGGGCAGGACTCCGTTCAACAGACTAAGGTGGCAGATGTCTCTGCTGAGGTAGGCGTGCTTGTAGTTGATCACATTCCAGTTATGGCTGGAGCTCAAGTAGCGGAAGGGGTAGATGGGTCTTGGCATGAGGAACAAATAGGAGAAGGGCATGATGTGTGACCTCGCCTTTTGTTATTTACTATTAGTTTTTGTAGCCTGGGAATGGGGATTAGGCACCCTGATTGATTGAATGGATTCCCCCTCTTTCTTTTTAGCACTTATTCTATTTTACTTTCTTCATATGCTTGCTTGTAGAACTTATGTCTTGGTCATGAATGGTACTTGTATGCTTGAACGTGATCCAAGTACGGTTCACCTAGACTGTTGTAGTGCTTAGCTTCAATCTTGATTGGCTGGTAAATAATGGGGTTCTGACTTGCCTTACTTTCTGGAAGCAATTCTTGGCCGATAGTCCCCCTTAGTGTTTAGCCGGCCACGTTGTTTTTTTTTTTTTTTTAGTCAGGTAAACTTGTCTAAGTATGGGATTATCTTGACTAGAAAATCTCAGTTCGGGTATGAAGCTAAAGTTACCTAGATATCCTGATCTGACCATTGTCTACCTAACCTTGACAAATTCTTCGTTGGGGATCCTAATGATGGATTTATCTCGGTTGCCTATCGGGGTGAACTGTTTGGCATCTGGGAATGGTGGCCTGGTTCCTCGATGCTTTGTCCCGGTGGGCGATTAAAGCCATTTTGACACCAAGATTTTACATGTGATATGGAGAGGTGAAGTACCAAGTATCCCGACTAGTTATCTTGATCCTTTCATGATCAATCCTAGTAGGAAATTAAGGCCATTTCAACACCAAGTCTTTCATGTGGAGATATGGCGATATAATGTAATGAAATGTCAAATACTCTGAAGGATTATCTTGATTTCTTAGCGAACTGTCCTGGCAAGCAACTAAGGCCACTTTGGCACCAGGTTCATCCTGGAGAGGGAGATTCCCCGTCCAAGGCTTCAAGAGATCCATATAGGTCCTCCTAGTCTTGATAAGGTAAAGCCTGGCGGGTGACTACACCCCTTATGCATTTAAGCACCATATCCTTCCTAGAGGAGGGTATACCCCGACCAAGGTAGCAGGAATGCCATGTGGCCTTTCCTGGTCTTGAGGCGAAAGGAACGGCGAAGACTTGCTAGGCGAAATTAGGAGAACCATGTAGATAAAAGCTGACTTTATTGAATTTCTCAAAAGTAAAATACAAAGCAAAGAATCGAGGTATGTATATCAAAAGTATACCAACTGAGATAACATTCCTCTTCAAAATTTTAAGACTAAAACCTACTAGGGTGACCATCCTTCCCGGTGCGACCTACTGGGTAACCATCCATATCTTCAAACTGCTCTACGGGGTACTTACCAATCTATTCCCGCTCTTCTTCCACAGGACCATCCAGCTATGTCATACTGTGGCCCGGTTCATGAGTAACATGAGCATATCGCTTGGCCAATGCGGTAGGGTTGGCGGATACTACATAACAAGTATGGGCTGCTTGCTGGTCACCCCTGACCTCTCTTACTTCGGTTCTGACTGAAAACTTCAGGACGTTGTGATAAATGGATAGGACTGCCCTGATTCCCGATAAGAAAGGTCTTCCCAAGATTGCATTGTAGGCGGACGGGGTATCTACCACGATAAACTCCGTCATGATATTCTGCTGAAAGGGGGCTTCTCCGATTATCACTGGCAAGATGTGTGTTCCTACTGGCATCACGGAGTCCCCTGTAAATCCATATAAAGGTGTAGTGCAACTATTGTAGCAGGGGTTCTTAAGGTTGAGTTTCTCCAATGCCCGTTTGAACAAGATATCCACGCTGCTTCTGGTGTCTATCAGGATGCGGTGGACCTGGCAATTGGCAATCTGTACTGTGATCACCATTAGATCGTCATGGGGCTGTACCGTGTTGTAAGCATCATCCTTAGTGAAAATAATCTGAGCAAAACGAGGGTATTCTCGTAATCCTCTGGATACCCGGAACATATCCTGGCCAGTGGTGAGCCTTGGGACCTTCTAGCATGATTCTTTCTTGAATTGTTGGAAGTCCCTGCTAGAGTTAGGCCTCCGCTGATAGTATGAATAACCTGAATTTATTGCATTAAGTCCTTTCCTTCGTCCTTCCTCCTTTCTTCTGCATCTCGCATTTCCCTCTGCACCTCCTTTCCCACATTGATACTGTCTCGCACTTGTTGTAAAAATTCGACTAAAAGTCCTCCTCTTACCAATCCCTCAATCTGGTTGTGAAGGCTATAGCATTCGGATGTGTTATGCCCGACATCTTCATGAAAGTCGCAGTATTTGTAACGATTTCTCTGATCAATTGGGACATTTATCGGATCGGGCTTCCTGAGTAAACCCTTATCGCGAATAGCTAGGTATATGGTTTCTTGAGAGGCATTAAGAGGAGTGTAATAGTTATACCAGTCTTCCTCAGTTGATACCTAGGATACCTCTCTAAGTGGAAGAGTTACTCAGGGAGAAGTCCTTCTAGCCGGGTATCTTTCCCGATGCTGAGGAGGAGGTGGCCTATATGTCGATCGATTCAGAGGAGGGTTCTAGAATTTCTTTATAGGTGCCGATTTAGGGGATTCCTTCTTAGGCCGCTTAGATGTTCGGGCTTCATCATGTTCAACCTTAACTCGGAGCTGCTCGTCTATGTCCATCTGCTCCAGCGCCCTATCGTAGGCCTCCTGGTAGGTCTCAGGTAGGTGTTTGGCGAATGACCGGAACAACCTGCCAGCCCACAAGTTCCTTCTAAAATTGGCAAAGGTCTCCTTCTCAGCAAAAACTCCCATCTGGGTCACTTCCTTATGGAACTTCTCTACGTAGGATCTCAGTGTTTCACCTCGTTCCTGGATTACATATTGCAGTAGGACGGGGTCCTTGGGGCGAGGCTTGATCCCCTGAAACTGAGCACAAAAGTCGATAGTAGGCTTTGTAAAAGAATCCACACTTCCTGGAGGTAACTTTCTAAACCAAATCTTCTCACAGTCAGTCAGAGTGGATGGGAACATCCTGCACATAGTTGACCGGGTAGCATTTTGGATTTCCATCTGGTGGACAAAGCTCTCCATGTGACTCACGGGATCCTCCGATCCGAAATACTTCTCGGTAGGCATCTTGAATTTTTAGGGTAACTCGAATCCTTCTGGAGAAAGGCCCATCCATCTCCCCCAAGAGGTTCTTCCGGGTACCCCGGTGTTTCCTCTTCTTTAATTCCTTGAGTTCCTTTGCCATCTTGGCCATCTGATCCTTAAGGCATTGGGATCCGTCGTGTCTGGATCGGGCTACAGAGCCTTCATTGTCCGAAGTTTCTGATTCCATAGTTGGTTCCTGGCGCTCTTCCCCCCGAGGCCTAGCACCCCATTGGTTCCTCCTGGGTCCAGTACTGCCACCTGCATCGGGCTGAGGGTCCTTTCTTTCTGCTACCGGTCTTGTTGTTGGTTGGATCCTTCTAGGCGGGATGTCGACAATTGATTTCACCAGCCGGGGTCTAAGATCTCTAAGGTAATCCTACGCTGGTAAAGGCAGCCCGAGTCTGTCAAAGACCGGTACCCGGGTACTTGGTCCGGCCCCATCTGCAAATCTGGGTGCTTTAAAGGGTATTCCTTGAGCTATCATCCGAAAATGGACGCTCTCTACATAGACAGCAGTATGCTGCTCCATGTCATCTCGAGTTGCTTCTGGGACCACGGGGTCCTGTGGCGCTGATCTGGGATTAGGCGGTGGAACCGGCGCCAGGATCTGGCTTCTTGCTCCCTTCCTTTTCCCTTGATTTCTTTGGGTGGAAGCGAGGGAATGGGGTCCTGAGGTGGTGGGCTACCCCTGAGAGGACCGGAGCCTCATCTTCTACTTCTTCTGGGTAAAGCTTGATAGCTTGTTAAGGGTGGGGAGTTCGTCCCCATAGACTACGCCAAAGTGTTAACCAAAAATTATCACCAGGGTGAAATTTCCAATTAACGATTTAAGGAGGACCAGGATCGGGATTGATCTTGGTCGGCGGGGTACCAAGTAGTTCGATACCCTTTTGCTTCCTAAAGATCTACTAAGAATGGTGTGTGATAGTAGTAAGATAAGAAGGATTCCGATGTATGAAAGGACGAACACTCGACTTATTTTATTTAGAATACCATATAGTAAGATTACATTCAATCGAGAGTACAACTATCATTGCAAGAACAAAGGAGCAAAAATTAAACTTGAAGGGTAACAGTGATGGAGCTTCTCATGTCTGTTGATAAGTGGAAAAATATGAGATCCCGTCCTCTATATCATGCGATGAATATATAGGTCTGTGTCTTGCCATGCACTCCTAGAATTTTGGTCTAGGGTTTTAGCACTCTACGGATCCTTCTTTGGCGATCCACGAATTCGTCGGGGATTTGATCCCCAAAATCAATGGTTTCCTTTTAGAATTGAAAGAGTTGACTTTGCTTTTTGTTAGGATTCCCGTTGTGTTTAATTGGCTTATTTCGTGATCAAACCACATGTGGGGATGCTTTGTAAGGGTAGCTTAGATGTTGTGTTATTGCTTAGGCCCTTTTGAAGACCTCACTATTGACAAGCACCAAAGGTAATATTCTAAGTGCTTACTTGTCTTGAAGAGATAGATGCACACACTCACAACTCATGCATATGTTTAATCCTTATATGTTGTGTGTCTTTTATGTGTGCCTTAATGCTCATTAACATCTCTTCTTGCATGTTAGTTTGATTGCATCTTGCATATCCAATTGCCTTGTCATGCTTAGACTTAGGATTGCATTTTTGCACTGGGCGCCCCCAAAAGCGCTGTACAGAAGCGCTGTACGAACAGCGCCCATTGAGCGCTGTTCAGACCTGATCGATTTAATCGGTCGCTGTTGGGTCGCTGTTGGGGCGCTGTACGTGGCGCTGTACAAAGCGCTGTACGTACAGCGCCACTCTGTTTCCTCGTGAAAACAGAGCAAGGGCGCTGTACAGGCGCTGTACAAGGGCGCCCTACGTACAGCGCCCATGGCAAATAGTGGGCAAACTTATCAAAACGACCACACTTTGTTTTGGCCCCCTATATATATGCCACTTTGACTTTAGGTCAATTACAAGAGTTCATATTCAGATTCCATACTTAGGAGATTTTTCAAAGAGAAGAAAAATTCCAAAGAACTCATTTTTAATTACTCAAACACTTGTTCCATGATCATCAATCATCATCTAGCATCATCTTAGATCATCTAGATGACATCTTGCATGGATTCTTCATCATACTTTGCTTGGTAAGCTTTTTACTAATATCTTACATATTTTGTGTTTCTCTTATCTAGCAATCTCAATTTAATTACTTGTATGTGATTTTATATTTGTTGAATACAAGATTGAGATTAGTATGATGTATGTTTGAGAAGTTGTATTGTGCTAGCATATTAGGTTTTTGTGCTTGATATTGATTAGCTAAACTAATTGACATGTCATTTAGTTTTTGATATCTAGGATTGTTCTTAATTGCATATTAATCATCTTAGATAAGCATATAGGGTTTCCCTTGCTCTATGTTGCATTTTGGATATTTTCACATATTCACTTAGGGTTGTATTCTCTTCAAGAGAAGCTAAGTCTTGTGTGTAGCAATCGGGATTAGGTTGCTTAGATCGCAAGCAAAATTGGACTAGGTTCACTCATACCGGGATTAGGTAGGTGTGTGATTACTACCGGGATTAGGTTGTAATCGTTTGCACATTTAGTGGATTCGAGGTTCGAGTGTGGCTTACTTACATAGCCCGTGGTTTTTCCCGTGAGGGTTTCCACGTAAAAATCAAGTGTCAATTTAATTTCCGCACCATATTACACTTGCTTGTTTATTTTATCTTGAGGGTAATTTCGTAATTTTGACTAACACGAAAAATTGGGTAAAAAGCGTAAAATCTATTCACCCCCCCTCTAGATAGTTTTATACACACCGTGCATTAATTAGTTTCACTTTTGAATGGGAATCTTGAATGGCGGGAATGTGTGTAATATCTTGTCTTGAATGATGGCGTTTAATGCTTGTCTTCCTTCTCGACGCTTCTCGCTTTAGGCGGGATTGGTGCACTGGGATTTTAGTGCTTAATTTGCTAAGTGTCTGTCGCGAGTTTTGTGGTCGGGATACTCCGAGTACCCCGCCTTCCTCTCGCTCTTCTTGAATGATGTTTGAATATATCGGGCTATCGAGATACCGGGGTACTGGGTTGAATATATCGGGCTACCGGGATACCGGGGTACCGGGATACCTAGGGGTAGATAGGCAGTAGGATCTTGCAGCAGTAGTGTCTTTGGGGCCTTGTCTTTGAGGTCTCCTAATGCTTTCTTGGTCCTGAAGGTTCTGGACCTGGCCGGGATGGGTAGAAGTTCATACCCTAGCCGTCTTATAAGTAGGCAGGGTTCCCGGGTACCTCTCCCATTGCTGCTTTCTACCTCGACTCATTTTTCAAGGCCGGTGGAAAATTCTTCTTTGATCCCTGCCATTTTTGGCGGTTAATAGTTATTAATCTCTTCATTAAGAATTAATTCTTGTGGCTAAGATTGCTTAGTGCGCAAGCAAGTAGGTCTAGAATCGCTATTAAAAGCCTGTTGGGTAGTAGTGGTGGGTTAGTGACCATGGACGGTTTGACGGTGGTTAACCTAAATTATAAACATCATTAAAAGTAGCGGATTTAAGGACCGTGTGTGGCTCGCATAGTAGCCCGTGAGTTTTTCCCTGTTAAGGGCTTCTCACGTAAATCAATCAACGAGCAATTTATCATTTTCCACACTTAGAATTAGGTTGATTGATTTTTGGCTAGTTTGGGGTTTTTATTGAATATTGACTAATCAAGAAAAATTGGTAATTAACTTGATTAAAATCTATTCACCCCCCCTAGATATATTTAGCACACCGTTATTTGTTTCAATAACAACTATGGAAGGAAGTTCAAACACGATAAGTGAAGAAAGCAACATCAATGGTGGCGTTGTGATATTCAAAAACAAATTATGCAAATGTGGAATGAAGGCTGGGGTTAGAATCTCAGAGTCGAGTCAAAATCCAGGTAAGTTATTTTTTTTTTGTGAAAAAAGGCAATGCAAATTTTTTAAAATGGTGGCAGCCAGACGAAACAGAATGTATGGGAAGTTTGCAATCTCATGAAGAACGTAACAGATACATAGAATGGAATCAAGTATAAATAGATCTATGCAAAACCTGGAAACAAGTTTAAATCAAAGAATGCCAAACCTGGAAGGGAATTACGGATACAAGTTTCAATCAGAGATGATAATGCTAGCTAATATGCTACTTTTTGGTCTTTCCATATATGTGTTTTATGTTAGTTTGATGAATATGTAATGCACTTGACCTATGTAATATCAATTATCCACTATCAAAAATTTCAGTTACATACATAATGAAAACTTAAGCACAAAAGCACTATAAATTGCAGGAAATGCTTGATAAAGATGTTCACATATCCATTCATCAAAAGTACCAAACGTTTACTACAAGATACCATTGTTTAATACCATTATTGGCACTAACAATACCAAAATACTAACAGTTACCAAAATATTGCAACATCTGCCTTTCCTTAACACTAACAGTTGAGAGTTGCTACCAAAATACTAACAGTTCAGAGTTGCTACTGTTGACGGTGAAATTTGGATTGCCACGCACTCAACAATTAAATCAATTTAATATGAAGCAAGAAAGTTAAGAACACATGCAAAAGACAAGTTTTACGTGGAAAACCCTTGAATGGGAAAAAACCACGGCGCCCCTGAGGGCAGAAGAATAATACTAGGTTTTCGTTGCTTTGTTACACACTCTAATCTCTCACAATTGCTCTCTTTTCTCTCTCTATATTTCTGAACCCCCTCCTCGTGGGATAAGTGGTTCTATTTATACATGTTTACTTAGGGTTTCCCTTTGTTGATTTGTTCTAGGATCCTTCTTTGTCGTGGATTGGGTCTTCTTTCCTTTTATGATTCCTTGTTGCTTTGGGTCTTCTAAAAGTGTAGGGTTTACTTCTGTATTTTTACCGAGTTAGTTCAAGCCCAGTGTGCTGGTCCAGCGAGTACCTTTAATTTCTGGGTATTGTGTTTCTGGCGAGCACACTTCTATATTCGGCGAGTAGGTTTTTGGGAATCGACAGCCACGCCTTTAACTTCCTTCTGGCTTTTATCCTTCTGACCTGTCAGACTCCCTTCCTTGACCTGGTCAATGAATGACGTGGCAGTCTTGTTAGCTCTTTTGATGACGTGTCAAGTTGGCGAACTCGTATATACAACAATACCCCCATAAATACTTCGAGCTGGGCGAATGACTCGTTCTTCCCGCTTCGTTTGCCTCTGCGAGTAGTATTTATAAGACTTCAGCGCTTTTGTGTAACAACTCACTCTTCTTTTTTTTATGTCCCGCGTTGTTTCACTTAATTGATTCTTCTGGTGCAAGCTTTTAATCTGAGCCACGTGATTTCAACGCTTTCATTTGTTTTGTCAGACGAAGGGACATTCTGACTGCTTGGTTGTCCCCGAGATGCCACGTGTCCCTTACTTGGTGGTGGCTGTTGTGGTTGGTCACTGTAGCCGTCATTCTCATTAATTGCGTATCACTCACTTGATTTGTTTTGTTTTTGAATTTCGAAGTTCCCCCTTTTGACGCCTAAACGTTCCTTCTTCTCCTTTTATCTCTTCTTTTTTCCCTTTAGTTTATTTCCCTACCGTCTTCTCATAACAGAAAGAACAGCTTGATTTCCTTTGCTTTTGTCTGCCAAATTTCTTCGAGTACCTGCTACAATCCTTTCCTTTGTATTTAATTCCTTTTATTGCCGGACGGTTTCGTCGGACTCGGCTGTTCCTGCTTCTCTGTGTATCCTTCGTGAATCTAGGGTTTTCTGGTGAGTTCCCATGGACCCTTCTCTACGTTCCTCTCTTTTAATCGGATGATGCAAGCCATGGAGCTTGGTGACAAAGACACCGCGGACAAGATCGAATCTCTGATTCGTAATTTTCGTCCGGGTTCTCCGGTGCCAATTTCTGTTTATATTCCGTCTTTCGAGGACGCTTTTATCCCTAATATTTCTCCTCCATCTTCTGGCAGTGATTTTCCCACGATGCCGAGATCTTCTAAGCCAAGCGGGAGCAAACGACGTGCCTCTAGGGCTCCTCGTGGATCCCTTCTGGATGCCCAAACAACCGTTGATTCAGATGTCGATGACCATCAACGAGACAGGCTGAACTTTTCGTTTGATCGCCCGTGCTCCTTTGATACTGAAGTCAACGTGGTTGGCGAGGCGGAGCTCGGCAAGTTCAAGAGTCGCTTCGGGATCCCAGACTCTGTGACTTTGATTTTACCTGGTGACCGAGCGGCGTGGAATCCTCCTGAGAACGCAGTCGCCATTTATGGTGCCATGCTTAGCTGTGGGATCACCCTTCCTCTGCAACCTTTTATCGCTCGGTTCCTCGCGGAGGCAAAAATTGCACCTGCTCAACTTGCCCCGAACAGTTACAGGATCCTCATGTGCCTGGGTTTAATGTGGAAATTGAAAGGTTTCGGATCCCCTACGCCCCGCGAGATTCGTCATTTCTACACCTTGAGGCAGGCTGGCAACAGCGGGACATATTTTCTGCTTTCTTCGCCCGTGGAGAATTGGATTCCAGAGGGTGTATCGAACCCTGGGCAAGTGGAGGTCTCCAGCGACGAGAAGAAGAAAGGCTTTATTTGGGGCTTTCCTTCTTCAAACAAAAGATGGAAAAACAGCTGGTTTTTCGTCGGTGGCGAATGGGGTAGAAATGTGTCTGCCAATAGCCGCCTGAGTCTTGTAGCGAGGAAGGTTCCTAGGCATTTTACTTCTCCTGATGCCTGGTCAAAAACGGTCCCTGTTTTGCTGGATGCAGAGATATCTCACCTTGCTGCTGCAGCCGTCCTTCCTCTAGACGAAAGAGGCTGATCATTTCTTCTGGATGAGGACAAGATGATCGCAAAAGGGTTATTCCCTCGTCTACCAGCCAGACTTCCTCGCCGTAAGTTTTACTTCTTTCTTTATGGTTTTCGTGTGTCCATTCGCTAATATTTGGTAGGTTTTTGCAGTGTATGATTTTGACAGAGTTTGTGACCTGCAAGCTCGGGCGGTCAAAAATTCTGAGGCTGCCAGTAAGAGACACGCCACTGGTTTGGCCAAGGAAGGTGTTGCTAGCCCGGATGGCGGCGATCCTTCGGATGACGAGAATGTTGGCGATGTCGATGGGGAGCGAGTCGATTTGGGGACATCTGTTTGTCCGGATGATGCTGCGAGTACCCCCGTCGTTACAGATAGTGTGGCTGCGAGCACTGCGGCGAGTACTGCTGCGACAGCTCCAAGCCGTAAGGGAAAGGAAAAAGTGGGGGTTTCGGGGGTGCCCAGTGAGATCCCTATTTTCGACGCGAACGTCCCTGAGACTCCCCTGGATCCTTCAAGCGACCTAAACCCCAGAACTGGCAGGGGTAAGCGTCCAGCGGAGGGCACGCCTGATCGCACTGCTCGGCCCGTAAAGCGGGCGTCAAGGGTCGTGCAATACGTGGTTTCTTCAGATGAGGAGGTTGCCGAGGAACCTGTGCTCGCCGAGGTTCCTTCTGCTGAGACGACCGTCCCAGGGGCTCCTGTTGAGGGACCAAATTTGGCGGAGTCTCCTCTCCTGGAAGGGGCAAGTAGTTTTGGTGCTACTGCCATTCCCCCAATCAGTGCAACTCCTCCTCCAGCAGCTGCGGAAAAAACGAGTGCTTCTTGTGCTGGTCAGCCTGGGTCATCTGGTCAACAAGGGCCAACTGATAAACCTGGGTCGTCCAGACAGGGGGAGGCTGCTGCATCTGGTTCTGGTGTTGCTCATGGAGCTCCTCCCGTTGACCCAGCTGAGGCTGGTAAGGGGGATGAAACTGTCTCCCTCTCGGATTTCACAACTGCCGAGATTTGTTCTTATTTAATGAATAACAATGTCTATGTCGGCGAGAGTTGGGAGCAGATAAAGAAGGGATCCTGCAACAAGAAAATGGAATTCTTTTTCAACTGCTATTCTCTGGTGAGCTTCTCGCTGTGTTTTTGTATTCTCTGTTTAGCGCGTCTCCTGACTTCTGTTTTTCTCTTCTTTTTCTTTTTAGATGCTGTCTGAGTTGACTGACAACTACAGACGAGGGAATTTTTTGTCGAAGGATTTGAAGCGCCTGCGGGAGCAGTCCTCTCTTTCGGAGGCTAAGAAGCTTGAGGCTGAGGAAACCCATGCTCAGCAACTTGCACAACTGAGGGAGTCGGCAGATGGGCACCTTTCAGCCCGATTGGCTGCTGAGGAGAAACTGGTTGTTGCTGAAGAAGAGATTCGCTTACTGCGAGAGCAACTCTCTGCTAGTCAGGAGTCGCTCGCTGCAGGTTTAGAGGCTGAGCGACTAACTGAAGATGCGAAGGAGAAAGCCGAGCGTGAGGCTGCAGATTTGCGCAACCAGTTGGCCTCGCATGAAGTTATTTTGACTGATCTTAAGGCCGTTTTGGAGGTTGAAGCGGTTGATCGTTTCAAAAGATCCCCTGCCTATGACGCGCTTTTGCTGCGTGAGTTTGAAAAGGGCATGAGGCAGGCGAAAAAGTTTTTTGCCATGAAGGACCATTCAACCGATAAAGCTCTGCGGCGTTTTGACAGGTCTCTTGAGCAGCACATGGCTGATGGTGTGGGCTCGATAAAAGAGCAAATAAAACGATGGCGAGCCCATTGCCGTTACAATAGGACTGACCCTCATCCCATGCATTTGGAGATCCCCAGCAAACGCGCCTTCAACACATATTACTCGGGTCAGAAAGGCAGTTTTTCTGGTTCGGGCGCTGAGCCAGACTTGGGCCCTGTTGCTGGAAGGGATTACGAGCCCTTTATGCCAGAAGGGGATGAGGAAGTCATCTGGCCTTCAGAGGAAGAGATGGAAGATGAAGAGGACAGTGAGGGCCCCCCTACAGCTGGTTGAGGACTGTGTTTTTAACTTTCTCTTCATTTATTTGTAATTCTTTATTTGTAAATAACCTTTATTCAAGTTATAAACTCTCCTTCACTTTTTGTGTTCAGCTGCCTTTGCTGATTTGTTGGCTTCGTTCAACTTTTTCTTTTCACCAAGTTCTTTTTAGCATATTTTATAGCTTTGTTCAGCTGCCTTTGCTGTGTTTTCGGCATACTCAGTGTTTGTCAGGACGTATCCGACCATACACCAAGTTTTTTAGCGTATTTTATAGCTTTGTTCAGCTGCCTTTGCTGTGTTTTCGGCATACTCAGTGTTTGTCAGGACGTATCCGACCATACACCAAGTTTTTTAGCATGCTTTTTGTTTGTTCAGCTGCCGTTGCTGTATTTTGGCGTACTCAGTGTTTTGGCAGGTTTTATTCGACCATGCCCTGAGTTTTTATTTCTCGCCAGTTATCGTTGCAGCGAGCATAAAGCTCATTTTCTTGTAATGATAGCTATGTGATGGCGAATGCCTTTTGCGTTTGGCGAGTCAGAATCGAGAATCTCTTAGTAATAAATTACTCTTTATTGAATACTTCCTGCAACTTTATTAACAGTTATAAAGAAAGAAAACTAAAACGAACAACTGTTCTAAGCTAAAATGGAAAAATAAAAGAATTCAAAAGAATCTAACTTGTCCCTTAAGGATAGTATATCTTCAAGTACTGCGCATTGCATGGACGGGGTAGCTCGCCAAATCCTTCTCGAGTAATGCGATATGCCCCATGGCCAGCTATCCCCGTAATCTTGTAAGGCCCTTCCCATTTGTCTGCGAGCGATCCTGCAGCCTTGTCTCTTGTTCCCGGATTCACCCTCTTCAGTACTAAGTCACCAAGTGTGAACCTCCTTTCACGCACATGCGAGTTATAATATCTGGCTACCCTCTGTTGGTACGCCGCATTCCTTATTTGTGCGCGCTCTCTTCTTTCTTCTAATTCATCTAGGCCGCACTTTAGCATATCAACGTTGATTTCTGGCTGGAAGAGTTGTACCCTTGGTGAAGAGAAAGCTGTTTCCACAGGAATAACAGCTTCTGCTCCGTAAGCCATGGAATATGGGGTTTCGCCTGTTGAGCCCCTTTCCGTTGTTCGATATGCCCAGAGCACTTGTGGTAACTTATCCGCCCAGCTCCCCTTTTTGGTTGCCAATTTAGCCTTCAGGTTGTGTTTGATGATTTTGTTCACTGCTTCAGTTTGGCCATTCGTCTGTGGATGTGCTGGAGAAGCGTAGTAGTTGTTGATGCCATACTTATCACACAGTTCCCTGAATTTCCTGCCGTCAAATTGGGTCCCATTGTCTGTGATGATGGTGTTTGGTATCCCGAACCTGTACAAGATATTTTTCTTCACAAAGCTAATGGTGTTTGCTTCTGTTATATGTACCAATGGCTCGGCTTCTACCCATTTTGTAAAATAATCCACGGCTACTATGGCATGCTTTGCTCCTCCAGTTGCTGTTGGCATTGGGCCGATCAAGTCTATTCCCCACATGGCGAATGGCCAAGGCGAGGTAATACTTTGCAGGAGCTCAGGTGGTTGTCGGATGTTATTTGCGATTTTCTGACATGCTTCACATCTCGCTGCCACCCTTTTGGAGTCGGCGAACAGAGTTGGCCAGTAAAAACCCTGTCTCAATGTTTTGTGGGCTAGGCTGGCACCCCCAGCGTGGTTCCCACAATTTCCACTGTGTATGCTTCTTAGGATACCTTCTGCTTCTTCAGGCCCGACACATCTCTGCAGTGCCCTCGAGTATCCCCTTTTGTATAGTTCTCCATTGAGTACCGAGTACCTTGTTGCTCTGTATTTTAGCCGCCTTGCCTCCAATGGGTCACTTGGAAGTATATCGTTGACGAGATATTCTTTTATTGGCGTGATCCAGCTGTCCCTCTCGCCAAAGACTGCCCCGACTTCCTTTGTCTTAACTATACTCGGTTGCAATAGGCGGATCATAGAGATATTGTTGGGCCAGATGTTGATCGTGGCAGATGCCAGTTTGGCTAAGGCATCAGCTTTTTCATTTTCTTCTCTGGGGACGTGAACAATTCTATACTCTTTGAATCTTTCTAACAGCTCTTTTGCTAATTCCAGGTAAGTGATCATGCTTTCTTCTCTCGCCTGGTATTCGTCTAGCACCTGATTGACAACAACTTGAGAGTCGCTGAAAATTTCCACCTCGTCTGCTCCTAAGATTGTGCTAATCTTTAGACCTGCTATGAGTGCCTCGTATTCAGCTTGATTGTTGGTGGCTTTGAAGTCAAACGCAAGGCACATTCGACTGAGTCTCCTTCTGGTGTTGTCAGCACTATACCTGCCCCGCTGCCGTGCGTGTTTGATGAGCCATCAACGCGAAGTTGCCATTTGAATATTTTCTTATTTTGTTCCACCATCATTCTTGCCACCTCTATGCTTGGTTCAGTGAACTCTGCTACGAAGTCTGCCACTGCCTGGGCTTTAATTGCTGTCCTTGGGAGGTATTCTACATCGAATTCACTTAATTCGATTGCCCACTTTGTTAACCGACCGGATACCTCTGGTTTCTGCAGGATTAACTTCAGTGGGCAGTTGGTGTATACCCTGATTCTATGAGCCTGGAAATATGGTCTTAGCTTCCTTGCTGCTGTTATCAGGGCGAGTGCCATTTTTTCTGCCGGCGAGTACCTTGTTTCGGCTGGTAACAGTGCCTTGCTGGTGTAGTATACTGGCTTTTGGATTCCATCTTCTTGTCGTACTAGCACGGAACTTGTGGCTGCTTCAGAAACGGATAAGTAAATGTACAATGTCTCGGCTGTTTCTGGTTTTGATAGCAGTGGTGCCCGTCCGAGGTAGTCTTTCAAGGCCTGGAAGGCTTTTTCGCAATCCTCATTCCATTCGATCCCCTTTCCTTTCTTTAAAGCTTTGAAAAATGGTAGGCATCGGTCTGTTGATTTGGCTATGAATCTGCTCAGCGATGCTAGGCATCCTGTGAGTTTTTGGACATCTTTTAGAGTCTTTGGCGAGACCATTCTTGCTAGTGCTTGGATTTTTTCAGGGTTCACCTCTATTCCTCTTTGGTTTACTTGATATCCGAGAAACCTCCCAGATGGTACGCCGAATACACATTTTGCCGGATTCAGCTTCATTCCATACTTGACCAGTACGTCAAACGTTTCCCTCAGGTCATCTGCATGTCTATTTGCGGTAACACTCTTTGTCAGCATATCATCAACATAAACCTCCATGTTTCTTCCTATTTGTCTGGCGAACATCTTGTTGACCAAGCGCTGATAAGTTGCCCCAGCGTTCTTCAGGCCGAATGGCATGACCGTGTAACAATACAACCCCTGATCTGTGGTGAATGCCGTCTTCTCTTCGTCAGGCCTGTGCATCTTTATCTGGTTGTACCCTGAATATGCATCCATGAAACTCAACGTCTCATGTCCGGCTGTTGCATCTACTAACTGGTCAATCCTTGGTAATGGGAAGCTGTCCTTGGGGCAAGCTTTGTTTAGGTCGGTGAAGTCAACGCACATCCTCCATTGATTGTTCTTCTTTTTCACTAAGACTACATTCGCCACCCATTCCGGGTACTTTACTTCTCTGATTGACCCTGCGGCGAGCAACTTTGATACTTCCTCTTTTATCGCTGCACTCCTTTCTGGGTTGAAGCTTCTCCTTTTCTGTACTACCGGTTTGCATTTCTCATTCACAGCTAGATTGTGAGAAATTGTGCTTCTATCAATCCCTGGCATGTCTTCGTGGCACCAAGCGAAAATCCTCCTATATTCTTTCAACAAGTTCGTCACATCTTTTTTAACCTGTTCAGTCAACCTTGCTCCAATCTTTACTGTTTTATCTGGTTCCGCTTCATCTAGAATAATCGACTCAGTCGGTTCTTCCTTTTCTCTGCTTGTTTTGTCTCTTGGATCCAGTTCGAAGTTTTCCGGATTATCTTCCTGCATTTCTGTGTCTACTTCGAATATGTTCAAAGTTTCCATCCCTGTTTTATCTTTGAAGATTGACAGGTTGGCGCGGCGAGCCATTTCCTACGACCCCTTTAATTCTCCGACGCCGAATTCTATAGGGAACTTTACTTTCAGTGCATGGGTTGAAGTTACAGCTCGAGCTTTATTAAGAAATGGTCGGCCAAGTAGAGCATTATACGGCCAATTATGGATGTCAACCACGACGAAGTCCAACAGGATTGTTCGCCGGCATGGTGCTGTTCCAAATCTGACTGGTAGTTTCACTGTTCCTAACGACCTAACCTCTGCGCCACCAAATCCTTTTAATGGTACATGGAATGGTTCAAGATCTTTCCTGTCCAGCCGCAACTCATCATACACTCTGGCACTTAAAATATCAGCCGAACTCCCATTGTCAATCATCACTCGAAGGACATCCCTATGGGCTATCCGAACTCCCACGACAATTGCATCAATCCCGTCTGAGTCTTCTGCTGTAAACGTTATGGGATCGTGTCCTTCTCTCACCTTCTTGAGGTTTCTCTGCACAGAATTGACTTCCATGCTCCTGCCTTCATACATCACTTCTCGAACTTCCGACATCCTTTCTCGATTGCTCCTCCCAGTGTGAGGTCCGCCGAAAATAGTGTTTATGGCTGCGTTAGGACTGTTCCTCCTTGGACTCTTCCTATCTTGCCCGTTTCCTTGGCGGCTATCTTGGCGACCCCCGTGCTTGTCTCCTTTCAAGGCAAAGTCCTTCAGGTGCCCATCTCTGATCAAGCTTTCGATGTGATCGCGCAGCTGGAAACACTTTGAAGTTTCATGTCCATGATCTTTATGGAATCGACAGTACTTAGTTGTATCTCTCCTTGCATTCGCTGATTGCTGTCGGGGGTATTTGGCGAGTCCCTTGTCTTCTACCACAGACAATATCTCCTCTTGGTCGCCATTTAAAGGGGTGTAATGGTTGTACCTTCCTCGAAACTTATTGGCCCGAGTGTTTCCCCTGCTCTCTCTTGTGTATCCCTTTTGGCCCTTCTCATCCTTCTGGCGATCACGTGATTGCATCTTTTTGTCGTCCTTATGGTCTGTTTTCAAGTTAGGCTTGTGCCCATGCACATAGCTACCCCCTTGTGCTACTTCTTCCTCCTCTGCCAGTGCATAATCGCCAGCTATTTCCATCATCTCTTCGTAAGTTTTAGGTCTATCCCTTCGCAGGTCAAAAGATAATCGTCCACTCTGTAGCCCATTGGTGAAAGCGGCGATTATAGCTACATCACTGGCATCCTCAATTTGAGCTACTTCCTTCCCAAACCTGGCCAGATACTTCTTGATTGATTCGTTATGTTCCTGTTTCAAGTTCGATAGATGGGCGAGTGACTTTCTTCTTTGGACACTTCCCATGAACTGCCTTATGAATGCCTTGCTGAGGTTTGAGAAGCTGCTTATGGTTCCGGGTGGAAGCCTTCCGAACCATCTAGAGGCGAGGTCGCCGAATGTTTGCGGGAAGGTGAGACACAGCAACCCGTCATTGGATGAATATTGGGCCATGATATTGCGGAATCGGCGAACATGTTCTTTTGGATCCCTGTTCTCCTTGTACTGCTCAATAGTTGGCATTCTAAACCTGTCTGGAAATTGGGTGCGAGCAATAGTTTCAACGAATGGGCTATCTGACTCATCATCCGAGGATACATTACGACCATACCTTCGTGCCATTGCTGAAACCTTTCTTGATAGCTCTTGTAAGGTGACATCTCGCTGACCAGTTGGTTCTCCTGCTGGATCGAGCCTACTCTTGATTGTCATTCTACCATGATTGCCTCTCTCATCTGGGCTTCTTCGATCTTCAGTGCTCTCGGATCTTCTCCGCTTCGTTCTTTTAGATCGCAACTCCCTTCGCGGACGAGGACTCTTGTCCTCAGATGAGATGGACCGGTGTCTCCGCCGGTTTCGCTGGTATGTGTCGCTGGAATTTACCCCATGTGTTCGCACCTGGTCTCGTTCCTCCCTGGACTCTTCATTCATCACACCCTTTCCCTTCCTTTGTTTTCTCCCCTCGAAATCCTCAATGTGGTCTTGGGGGGTCTCCTCGGTGGATTGTCTTGCTTGAGTGTCGGGAACTGTGATATGAACTTCTGACCGCAGCCTTCCGGGTGGATGGGTTCCAGGGGTGGTTAACTCGTAAGGAGATGAGACTCCTAACCCTATGGGAAGCGAAAGTCCTATTTTGCTGGCTTCGCTGATTAGGTTTACCAATGCGGCTTGGAAGTGCTGCAAAATCCCGGGATCAGCCGCCCTAGTTCCTGGCGTTGCTGCTGACTGCTCCCCAACTGTCACTGCCCTGTCTCCCATTGGCGCAGCTGGTTCAACAACTAAATCTCCACTGGAGTTACCATCTCTGTCGCTGTCGTTGTTCATGCTCTCTGATTTCGCAAGGGTCCCTCGAAGTTTTCCGTTCAAAAGCCCCCTTCCTCTAGCGCCAATTGTTGACGGTGAAATTTGGATTGCCACGCACTCAACAATTAAATCAATTTAATATGAAGCAAGAAAGTTAAGAACACATGCAAAAGACAAGTTTTACGTGGAAAACCCTTGAATGGGAAAAAACCACGGCGCCCCTGAGGGCAGAAGAATAATACTAGGTTTTCGTTGCTTTGTTACACACTCTAATCTCTCACAATTGCTCTCTTTTCTCTCTCTATATTTCTGAACCCCCTCCTCGTGGGATAAGTGGTTCTATTTATACATGTTTACTTAGGGTTTCCCTTTGTTGATTTGTTCTAGGATCCTTCTTTGTCGTGGATTGGGTCTTCTTTCCTTTTATGATTCCTTGTTGCTTTGGGTCTTCTAAAAGTGTAGGGTTTACTTCTGTATTTTTACCGAGTTAGTTCAAGCCCAGTGTCCTGGTCCAGCGAGTACCTTTAATTTCTGGGTATTGCATTTCTGGCGAGCACACTTCTATATTCGGCGAGTAGGTTTTTGGGAATCGACAGCCACGCCTTTAACTTCCTTCTGGCTTTTATCCTTCTGACCTGTCAGACTCCCTTCCTTGACCTGGTCAATGAATGACGTGGCAGTCTTGTTAGCTCTTTTGATGACGTGTCAAGTTGGCGAACTCGTATATACAACAGCTACCAACACTAATAGTTGCTACCAAAATACTGCATGCAACATTAACATAGTTGGTACCAAAATACTACTTGCAACATTAACACATTAACACTAACAGTTAAGATCCTTCGTCAGTTGGGATTTTGCTTGAGTTTGAGTCTGAACCTGTGTGGGCTGTGAGGAACCAGCATCTGCCTTTCCTTTTTGTGCCCTCTATCTCTGTACAATAATAACCTCAAATCAGAATTCCATCAATTTAATCAATCATGCATGCAATAAAGAGTGTGGTTCAGTACAAACCTTAGTGGGAGACTATGAAGAAGTGGCAGCACCTTGTGATTGTGAAGAGGAGACACTAACATCAATCTCTATTGTGTTTGAAACCATCTTTTTCTATAAAAAAAAAAATAAATCAAAAAGCACTCTTTATTAAAAGAAAATAACACCATTTAAAAAAAATAATAAATAAATAAATAAATAAAACTAATAAAAAAATGACAACTAACATTTTAGTTACCTTGGTAAGTCCAGAAGTGTTCTCACTTTTGCAAGACCTTGAGTTATGTCTAGGCTACCTACAATTTCCACACACAACAGTTCTAGTCTTAGCTACTTTTTGTTTCTCACCCGATTCCCTCTTCTTTACAAGCATTGGCCTTCCTGGTAACCTTTTCAGTGGTGGTGCATCAACATGTGCTATTTCAAGATCAACCCATACACACATGTCAGGAATGGGATGGATCATAGAACTGTAAGTTCTTAGATAGGCAGACTTAGACAACATTGAGTCAATAAATCCAGTTAAGTTTCCCTCATCACCATGAACTCCAAAATGGTATATAATCCCTGTCAATGCATGACTGCATGGCACCTCACTAACTTGCCATTAGCCACACTCACAAGTTTTTTCAGGTAAGTTGGTAGTGTATGCCCTACCTACACCTAACATCTTATATTTCCCTCCACCTGAATGTAGGGTCTTAAGGATTCTACTCTCCTCACTGTTTTCTAAAATCTTCTTGTGCATATAAAGCAGTGCATTACATAAAAGCAATGCATATAAAAAAATGCATATATATATATATAACAGCTCATGTATAAAACAGTGCATATAAAACAATGAATATATATATATATATATATATATCAATGCATATAAAACAGTGCATTACATAAAATAGTGCATATAACTAACAGTATTGGCAATATACCTAATGCTTGCACATGGCCATTGCATCTTCAAAGCACCAATGACCCATTTATGCCTATCACTCATGAAGCAAATTGGCTTGTCATCAAGGTACTTCAGGAAAACCCTCAACTGCTCCAGAAACCAAGACTAGCTGAGAAAGTTTCTCCTTCACAGATGTAGTAAGCTAGTGGGTACTAACCACTGTTTGCATCTAGTGCAATTACTAAAAGAAGGACTCCAACATATGGATCTCTCAAATGACACCCATCAATGCCAATGAAAGGCCTACATCCCTTAAAAAAAACCCTTCCTCTGTGCTTCAAAGCTCACAAAATTCCTTTGGAAGGTTGACGTCTTTTCTAGAAGGTGAATGTATGTTGCTGAACCAAGGTTACATTGCTACACCATTAATGTATATGCCCTAAGATGCTGAAAACATGCCTCATACTCTTTAAGCAACACCTCTAATGCCCTTTTTTTGGTCTTGTACAGTCTCTGAGAATGAACTACCACATTGAATTGATCTCTCAACAGATCCGAGATCACACTTACTTAGATTCCGGGATTACTCTTCATAAAAACTTGGAACTTCCTAACTATCCACTTAGATCTTGCCTCTTTACTTTTGTAAATCCGATGACAAGTATGCTCATTCTTGTAGGTCTTCACTTGCATTGTTGTATCATCACCAACATTAGAAGCATGAATCCTCCATGGACAACCCTTGGCCATACATGCCCATGTTAGCCTATTTTTATCATTCTTAACCTTGTTGAAGTTAAAACCCTCATGAATAGTAAAATCAGTCAATAATGACCTCAAGGTGTAAACACTGTCATGTGTCTGTCCAACCTCAAACCTTATTAGGCATCCTACCAGTTGCTTAAATGGGTTGCTCTTTATCACCCTAGCTAGTTTAGCATCAGAAACCTCATCATCTAAGTCACGACAGCATTCATCATCACTTTTCGATTGGTACCCTTCAAATAAATCCTAGTATTCATCTGTATCCTTACACACTTCCTCAAGAACCTTAGGTACCACATCTAGTGCCCTCATACCAAGAGACTCATCATCACCAGACTTATCACCTAACCTAACTTGATCTTCTTTATCACCCTCATCACCCTCATTATCACCAAACAAATCTTGCTCAAAACCACTAAAATCTACATCTAGGATGTCACCCATGAGCCTAGGAGGTGTGCTAAAAGAGGCCTCTAAATCTGGTGCAATTGGGATGTAAGTTCCTCAAAGTTTGATTGGCTTATTTTGGTGAAAAACCACATGTGGGGTTTTGAATTGTAAGGGTAGCTTAGGCTTTGATTGATTGGTGCTATGCACAACAAAGGCCCTCTCAAAGGTAAAATTACTTGTACTTACTTGCAATGAAGAGACTTAGTTGCACACACACAACGCATACATATCTATACTTCTTTGTATATTGTGTATTTTATATGTGTGCATTCATAATTCTTGACATCTCTTCTTACATGTTTAATTGATTGCATCTTGTTTAATAAATGCCATGACATTTTAGGCAATAGGATGTATTCTCCACTTTGCACACTTGCACGTTGTGCACAGAGTGGAAAACAGGGCATTGTCGCCCTTTTGTTATAGCCATTGTCGTTATGGCAACAGTGAGATGCTATTCAAAGCAAAGTGTCGCCACAAGTGTCGCCATGGCGACAAAAAGTTTTCCTCCTGAAATTCAATCAGGTCAGGTGTCACCATGAGCGTCTCCATGAGGACAAATGGCGACAAAGAAGAAAATATGGTGTCGCCATGAGGTGTCGCCATGAGTGTCGCCCTGACAAATGGCGATAGCAAATGGCGACAACTGTTTTTGTCCAAAACAACATAGCTTCAGTTTGACCTCCTATAAATATGCCTCTTTGTTCTTAGGCCAAACCAATGACTTAAAAATCATATTTTTAATTGAGAGTTTTTTCAAAGAGAGATTATTATTCAAGATTTCATCTTTGATCATCCTTGATAACTCAAACACTTTTCCATGAACATCAATCATCTTCTAGCATCATCCTTGATCATCTAGGTGTCATCTTTGCATGGGTTTTTCAACACACTTTGCTTGGTAAGTTTTTCACTAATATCTTACATATTTTGTGTCTTTTTTAACAAGCAATCTCATTTATTACTTGTATGTCATTAGAATATATTTTAAATACAAGATTGAGATTAGTGTATTGATTGTTTGAGAGTTGTATTGTGATAGCTACATAGGATTGCTTAATCTATGTTTAGCTAAGCTTTATGACATGTCATTTAGCTATTGATAACTACGAGTGTATTAATTGTCATTTTATTATCCTAGATAAGCATCTAAGGTTCCCTAGCTTTGTTTGCTCTTTGAATATCATCATATATTCACATAGGATATATTATTTTTTTCATTGAGAAGTAAGACTTGTGTAGCTACCAGGATTAGGTTGCGTAAATCACAAGCAATTGGACTAGGTTCACTTATACTGGGATTAGGTAGTGGTGGTGAGTTACATACCGGGATTAGGTTGTAATCACCTTTACCATTAGTGGATTTAAGGTTCAAGTATGGTGCACTTACTAGCCTGTCGTTTTTCCAGTGAGGGTTTTCCACGTAAATATCTTGTGTCATTTATAATTCCGCATATATTACACTTGATATTTTATATTGATTAGATAGGGGCATTTTCGTAAAATTGACCCATAACGAAAATTGGGTAAAATCGGATAAAATCTATTCACCCCCTTCTAGATTCATATTGAACTCACCGTAATTTGTTTCATGGGATATAAGGCCTCTTTTCTATTTCAAACATTATTTTAGTTTGCTTATGTTTACTAAACCACCTAAAGACTTCTAAGATCTCATTGTCACTAGACACCAGCCTCTTTCTTCTCACTTGACCAAGGCAAGTAAACCCAAACAAAGTAATCATCTTCAGGCACTTTGTCACTACCAGTTTGTTTTTCAGACAACGTATGCAACAAAACTATTATACTAATGTGGTCAGCATCACAGCTACCAAGCTTAGCCACCTTAGTATCGATAGTAACATATATTTGAAAAATATCTAGACCCATTGAAACTGTGAACAAAATACAACATACAACATACATCAATATCAGACATTAAATATAAGCATATCAGATCAAATATAAATATATACATATAATACATTGATACAAATGCAACCCTAACTTTAACATATATACATAAATATCAGACATGAATATATACATAAATTAGACAAAAGCAAAGCAACTAACTTGATTACACCATATAAAACCCTAACTTTTTGCGAACAAAGTCAGAAATAGAATTTGATACCTGATTACACCATATTTCATGTATAACTACCATCAACAAGTCAATTGCATAATCAATTTGATCGGTGACAACTACAAACGCAAAAACCCTAACTTTCTTAACAAACAAACCCTAAATCATGGACAATGGGAAAACTACCTTTGTCAAGTGCAACCATGCATGCAAATTCATGTATAACAACAATAAACTCTTCTCTTACACCATAAATGTGACAAATAACAACTACAAACAAAAAACCCCAAATATTTTGACATAGAAACCCTAAATCATGGACAATAAACAAAACAAACTTTGTCAAATGCAACCACGCATGCAAATTCATGTATAACAACAATAAACTCTTCCCTTGCACCATAAATGTGACAAATAGCAACTACAAACAAAAACCCCCAAATTTTTTGACAAAGAAACCCTAAATCATGGATGATAAACAAAAAAAAAAAAAAAAAAACTCTATGAAGTAAAGAGATTGCCTCTTCGAATCTAGGTGCTTCCAAAAGCCCTCTTCTATAATCGAACAAGCACTAACCTATGTCTAAATCGATCACTCAAACAACAAAATCTATTTATTTATTTTTTTGTTTTTTGAGGATTTGGTGATGGTAGGTTTGATTTTGGCGCGATTTAATGAGAATTGCTCTGAGAATAGTTTGGAAGCTTCGTTTGGGACCACTTGACTTTGTTTAAGACATATCAAATGGGTGGAGGAGTGACGAGGCATTATCTCCTTCACTCATTTGTTTTTTTATTTAATATATTATTAATTGTAAATATCAAATTACCTTTATAACCTTCAGTCCAAATTATAATTATTGTCCCCATTTATGAGTTTACGAATTTGCCCCCCTACATTAATGGTCAACGTTGCTTTTGGACGGAATGCCTAACAAAATGGGGTCTTTGAACAATGTGTCTATTTCGGGGGGTAACAGCCAATATGGAGAAACCCTGTACTCACCTTTCTAATATAGCAAACCTCAAGGGGGAAAATAATTAAATCCCGCAAGTTATTGATAAATGCTGCAATGATGGCTTCATCATTCGCGCTTTTGATCTCTAACACCTCTTGGCTGAATCCTCTCAGATACTTCTTGAGTGACTCATCTTTCCCTTGTTTGAGCTGGGAGAAATTTTCTACTGATTTCTTTTGTGCACGTTCCCGAGGAATTGCCTCGTAAATGCCTTTTAGCTCGCTAAAGCTTCCTATGCTTGCTGTGGGCAATCTCCCGAACCACCTAGAGCCCAAATCCCCTAGTGTCTGAGGAAAACTAAGACATAGTAGGGCATCATACTAAACGTACTGGGCCATGGCACTATTATACTACTTGACATTTCTTTTGGGTCCATGTCCTTCTTGAACTGTTCCATGTGTGGCATCCTGAATCTTTCCGAAAAAAGGCATCCGGGGGATGTCATTGGTGAAAGGGATGTCCAACTCGTCATATGACAGCTCGTTGCGTCCATAACGCTTAATCAAGGCATCCATCTACCGCCTATTATTCTGAACTTCCCGAGTCAGACTCTGTATGAGTATAACCCTTTCGCCTTCTGGTTCTCCATCAGGATTAAAACTCTAGCTAATCGTTAAACCCGGCTTGGGCCTTTCAGTATCTCGCTCTCGATCTTCTCGGCCAAGTCCATGCAGTCAGATTGTTCCCCTCTGGTATCTTCGACGATGATGTCGATCACTTTCTTCTAATGAAGTCAAGTTATTCCTCCGACGAGTACACCTACTGGGTCGATCTTGATCTTGGTCGGCTTGATCACGCTTATGCCTTTCGTGGGGGTACCAATCTTTTTTAGGTCCTTCACTGATCTGGACCCATTCCCATTCTTCCGATAAAGTTTCAAGCCTGTCAGTTGGACTCTGGCCTATCCTTGGTGCATCTGATGTTAGATCGATCACCACAAAACGCAACCTGCCCTGCTAGTAGTCCGGCATGTGCAGGTTGTAAGGCAAAGTTAACCCTTCAGTGGTGGAAAAGGTAACTCTGTGCTTGGCCGTGTCTGACACGAGTTGTTGCAAGGATTCCCGAAACATTGGGTGATTTCCTCGTTGGTTGGAGAAAACCGTTGAATACCTGCTACGACCGTCAATTGATTTCCGATTGTCAAAGTGGCGTCCAGAGACCCCGTAGCTTTGAGAGTGATATCGACCCTCCCTTTGTCACTTGGCGAGTTCTGGTTACTTCTGGAACTGCTACCATCTCCATCATCAACCATTGTCTCACAAGGGTAGTGTTCTAGTAGTCGGCTAACTAGGCCGATTAATCGACGTAATACAGTTAGGCGATGGGTTGTTGTGGTGAAAAGGCTGAAGTTAGCTACATTCCACGCTCTCCGACTAATTGGACAAGGCAGCGACTAATCGGCAAGTCGGCTATGCAGTGGTCAATGGCTTTTACCTCGCCCAGCCTTTTTTTTTTTTTTTTTTTTTTTTTTAAAGACCTCTTTTTCACTTTTCATCAGTTGTTCCCTTCAATCTTCATCGGTTCATCTCAGATCGCACAGATGATTGATGAAATTCATCTCAGTTCACATAAATTTCATTAATCATATGTGACTAAACAAATCACAAACCTAAACCATCTTCAACCAAAGAAGCTTCCTGCTGCCTACCACCATTTCGTCGCTGAGATCATCGAAAGCTTCTGTCGTTCATCACCACCGTCGCCAATTCGCAACCGTCTCCAATTCGCAGGTCTGTTCTCATCTCTTTCGTTTTCATGTCTCAAAGAAGATGATTGATGAAATTTGGGGCTTAATTTTAGGGATTAAAGGTTTTGTCGAAGAAGAAGAAGATAGGAATTTCAGAGGGGATTTTGGGGATTTTTGGACAATTACAGACAAATGGGAAAGCAAGAGTTTTACAAGGTTGACTTTGAGCTCTATGTTGGGCTCCTTAGCAATTTGGGTCAGCATCAGCTTTGAGCTAATTGGGCCACTATTGCAATTAGTTTTCCACTATTAAATTGGGCCAATTGTGTCTTTGGATTGTGTCTTTGGATTTGATATTTGTGGATTGTGTCTTCAACGTTGAATTTGTTTGTAATTGTGCTTTCCGATTAATCCCCAATTAATCACCGACTAATCGACCTAGGCACTAGGCGTTGGGTCTCTGCCCGACTAGCGCCTAGCGCTTACTATAACATTGCACAAGGGACCTCAAAGTTTAGCTCTAAAATCCCCTCCTTCTAGCACCAATTGTTGTCGGTGATTTCTTGGAAGTTAACCGGCCAACGGTTTTGGTTAATGAAACTTGTAAGATAAATGTAATGAAAGCAAAATAGTAAAAGAGAATGGATTACGTAGTAAAACTTCGGTGATCGGAGAAACATCCACGGGTCGTCGCTTAGCGACTGAGAAGCAAATCTACTATTTTGTAAATTAATGTTACACACTCTAACCTCTCTCCCTCGTCAGATCTTTTTTCACGTCCCCCTACAATGCCTTTTACCCATGTATTTATATGGCTCTTCTAGGGTTTAAACACGATTCCTCTAGGGTTTAAACCATGGCTTACAAGTAGAAGATTACAGAGTTGGATTTGGGACTCTTTTCCTATTTGGTGTAGTCATATATTTAATGCAGTTGATTTTGAATCTGTTTAGGATTCCTAATGTTTCTGAGAAAATCTTCCTATTTTCTTGTTGGACTCCTTTTGGTGGTTGTATACTAGTTGATTTGTAATTGCTTATTTCGGTCGAGTTGCCTTGTGCGTGGAGGAAACCCTAGTATGGATTTTTCCTATTTTAGTCAAGTTGAAGTCTTTAACTGGCAAGGCTAGTCTCGTCTGACATTCCATAAAGGCTCCGCTTATGATGAGTTGCTTGCCAATGTGCTATTTGACTGATTTCTTGACTTTTGCTTATATGGCATGATTGGTCCCACACTCCTTGTCAAATGTTACGTACAACCACCCCCACTTTATGTATTTGTAATGGAGAGTCAAGTTCTTAGTTGTGACTTTTGTGAGTTAAGTTCTATTTTACTCCGTTTAAAATGAAAAAAAAAAAAAAAAAAAAAAAAAAAAAAAAAAAAAAAAAAACCATGTTCCAAGACTATAAAGTCATTTAATCCAACTCAAAATTGGAGATTGTCCATTCATCAGTTATATACACATAATAAAAATAAAAACAGTATCGGTATGCTTTTGAAAAAGCAAGCTTTGTGTTTGAGAGCGTTATGGATCTGAAAACAAGCACCTTGAAGTGCTTTCTTTTAACCATGCAATATTATACTCGGTTTCCAGGCAACTTCAATGCACACCCAAAACTCAAAACCATGCAATTCAAGCAAAAATTGGTGAACAATGTAAAGGAAGAAGTTGACACAACAAACAGAAAAGGAACAAACGAGGATTGATTTCTTCTCTTTAGACTTGGGATTATTATGAACTGATATCTCAGTTTTAACAATAAACTAAATTACTCCAGTCAAGATAAATAAAAAATGATTCCAAAAAACTAATCAAATACAAAACCACCGGATCCCGTAAAGGGTCAGACCAACTCTTAGAGAGCCATACTTTAGAACAAAATCCATGGCATTATGGTTTCATTTCTTTCCTCAATAAACACATATTGATTGCTATGACCTCGGAAATATACAACTCAATCAAATTACCATCTTTTTTTTAGTATTTTTCGCATCTCTACCCTTTATCACAACGATACAAGTTTGCTAGCTTCAGAGGTTGTGAATACCTGAAAGCAAGCTGTGAAGTCCTCCTTGTGGAGTGGCATTGCTTATTAGAGTAGACTCTTGCAGGCCTCAACATCAGACGACTGTGAATCTAGTACATTTTGCCCAGAAGAACTTGAACTTATTATCCTTATTGTTGCATCAAAAACATTTTTCCGGAGCATCTCATCTTCCATCTTCTTAAGGATTTCATTCACCACTTTAAAATCCAATCCCCCTGCCAAAACTAGTTTCCCGATAATTTCACCAAAATTGTTTGGCGCTTTTGGTAAATCAATTGAGATATCATCCAACAATGCACCATAGAGCAAACAACCAGTCCCTATGTCTCTAGCTGTGATAACTTTCTTAGTGAACAAATATTCCAACAGTTTAGCAACCAGTTCAGCACAGGGTTGGCTTTTCTCAAGTCCAAGGGAGATAGCTTCCTTGACAACCTCAGGGTGGTAAGTTGGAGCCTTCAGCTCCTCCACACACATCAGTGCTTCATCCGAAAGCTTGACACTGAAATATTCCTCTAGAAGTGAAACTGTTTTTCTCCGAAGCTCATCCTGATTCAACCTTGCAGATGGGGCCAGTGGTTTCTCCACAACCGGAGGTGCAGTGGAAAGAGGAACAGGTTTAGAAGGTGTAGAGGCTTCTTCAAAGCCTGGAACGTAATTCGAAGGACGAACAGAAGGGGTATCACTGCCCTGTAACAGAGCACTTCGCCCACTCATAAGACCACCAGTACCCTGAGGTAATAGCTTCGTATTCACAGATCCAGACTTATTAATAATTGGAGTGCGTCCAATAGGCTGCATTCCTGATCCATCACCCCTAGGCATTGAACGTGTCCTAGGAATCTCCCAATTATCATTATCAATTCCAGGCATCCCCGGCATCTTTCTATTTCCTGGCATGCCAGGCATCATACCACCTGCACCAGGTCGATTGACGGGGAAGCCTCCAGGACTAGTAGACCCTGGGGCCCCAGAAACAATGCCACGGTTATTTCTCATGCTCGCAGTAGCACCTGGACGCAACCCAAGATTCTTTTCTGCTTCAGAATGGATTTCAGTGATCGTCTTTGCTTTCACCTGCAAAGAGATTAAATATAAAACCCTGATTAGCAAACACATAAGATCGAATTTTGACAGACTTGAAATTAAAAAAATAAAATCACATCACAGAAGATACCTCTTCACGCCTGGGAACCCAATTGTTTGCACGTCTATCAAGAACATCACGGACCATGAACCTCAATCGTGGAGCAAGTTGAGGATTTATAGTCAAATCCCTCAATCTGCTAAAGTACATATCATTTATACGTCGTGATTTCGGGCTTTCATCAAGCTGCTTACCAATTGTGTTGAAGAACTGACATATGGCCTCAACATTTTCCTCTGCAGGACAAGTTGAACTATCATGCCCTAAAAGCTCCTGTTTCACAAAATGTGAAAATTTGAGCAGTCATGAAAATAAGAACCAATATAAATCAATCTTTTTAGCTAGCAGCCTCAACACTAACCTGAACAATGTGATGGACAATCTTTTCAGGCACCATCTTCTGCTTTAGAAGCTCCCCAATCAAACGGATATTTCCGAGGGTACGGAGCTTGATCATTCGCTCTTTATCCCTACGCTCGAGCTCTTGTTCTGGAGCAGTCATCTCCCTCACTTCTTCCCTCAGTTTTGCAGAACCCTCAAATGCTTCCTGGCAGTTATTCAAGAGGATTCGCTTAAACGTGATTTCTTTCCCACCAGGTTCATCTGAGGGGAACGGAGGAAGCTTTTCACTAAGATCAGAACATAGCTGAGCATACATGGGGCAGAACGTAGGCTCAAGTACAGCTTTATCAAATATTAGAGATATAACCCCCTGTTGCAAATAAACCATTAGTTCAATTAATAACATTTATAAATGAATAAAACAACATATTTAAATGCAACCTTATAAAAAATGTAAAAAGAACTAACCTTTAAAATATCAGCTGATGTGATTCCAGAGTCAATTAGTTGACCCTTAAGCAGATCAAATTTCTCAGGTGTCAGCTTATTCAGTATTCTGCAAAGGAAACAGAATGTACTCAGAAAACAAGTTAAAATTTGTATGTTCCATAACCTACCGCGACCCAGCCATCCATTTTGATTACATCTAGAGATCATGTTATGAAAACTGGAAAATGATAGGTTGCCCTCCTAGAAAACATGTAAATCGTGTATGTTTGGGGAAAAAAGTCATCAAAGATTCATAAAGAAAGAAGCACATCTTTGACCACATAAACGAGTTATAATTCACCTTAAGTCTAGACTAGACACATAAAAATTTAACCGGCACACATAATCACACATTCACAAAATTCCACATCGAGAAAACATCCCAGACACAGCAACTCCTAACATTAAAGTAAGGACATAATAGTTTTTCAATAATATTGCAGACCATAATCATGCATAAGTGTGTGAATAATGATTTTTTTTTCAATCAAAGTATCTAAATAATAAGAAATTAACCTTAAAAGAACAACGATTAATTACTATTGTTATAAAACAAGCTCGTATTTTATCTTCGTTGGCTTTTCAAGGAAAAGGACCCAATGACTTTGAAAGAATACTGTCTTTTTAACTCGCATAATATATTTACAAGATTATAATTATAAAACATAATATAATCAGGGACTTTAACACATAAAAAATGCAAAAACCATACAAAGTTTCAACTCTATAAAATTGCTATTCCAATTTTTTACACATCTCAATGGATATCTAACTCATTCCAAAAGGCAAGGGAATAAAATATGTTAAATGTTACAAGATCTCAACTATCCGAACATATATATATATATATTTACGGTCCCGTTAACATCAGTGCACACTGACATAAATATATAAGGACCATGGTTTTAAAAGGCGGTTTGAGGCGTACGCCTCGAGGCGGTGAGGCGGAAAGGAGGTCAAAAAACGCAATGAGGCGTACGCCTCATGGTGGTTTTGAAAAACGTAAGCCTCAGAATTTGAGGCGTACGCCTCAAAAAAACCTTGTATTTGGGCCTTTTTTTGCTGTTGGGTCGGTTGGGCCTTTAATGGGTCAATATAAAAATAGTTTTGGGCCTTTGTTTTGGGCCTATTAATAAACCAAAGTCTGAAATAACAAAATAAAACACACAACAAAACTAAAAAACTCTACCCCAAAGTCTGAAATAACAAAATAAAACACACAACAAAATTAAAAAACCCTAACCCAATAAAAGAAAAGAGAGTATAAGGAAGAGATCTATTTTAAACCGAAGACTTGTTCGAAATTTCTAGTTTGGGATGGGAGGATTCATAGTTTTTAGTCTTTTGTCTTGTGAGTTATGACTTTGCTTTGTTATTAATTTTCTCTATTATGAATTAAATCATGTTGTATGTTTTTATTTGATGGTAAATTAGTAATGTTATTGACTCATTGGTATTATGGTATTGGATCTATTGGTATGAATTATGAAATATGCATTTCTAGTTTGTTTTTATAATTTTTTGCTGTTTTCTATTTTTTTTAATTTTTATTATTAATTAATTGAGGTTTACGCCTCGTTTCTAAGCCTCGTTTCACCTCGAGGCTTACACCTCGTGAGGCGGTGGCCAACCGCCTCAAGGCTCGTTTTCGCCTTTCAAAACCTTGATAAGGACATTGAATGTGAGCCACTCATTATGGAGAAGTTTTGACAAGTGCATACACACTAAGTCAAAGCATGGAAAATGAGTGGCTCACATTCAATGTCATCATATATTTACACCAGTGTGCACTGACTTGAACATTTCTATAAATATATATATATATATATATATATATATATATATTTATAATTTTATATATAAGCAAAGCTTCAACTCTTCAAATTTATCTATATGTATGTATACATAGATGTGAATATGTGAGTGCGTATTACTCGATAGATATTATATTCACTAGATAAGTATTCAAATATAAGGGGGTCTCCATTAGCATAATACAAATTACCCTTTTATGGTCTTCAAGACGCGATCCTTATCAGAAAGATTTCCCCTTTTAGCTGACCATGGCACTTCAGCCTTAACTAAAGCAGGAGGTGGCCCTCCCTGGTTCAACAAAAGCAACGAGTCAAATACATCCATTCATACTACAAAAAAAAAGAATTTACTCAAGTCGCAATATAACAATTAAAAATTTACTTGAAAACAATCATTCCTCTATCAAGTCCATAACATAGCTAATCTTATAATTTGAACAGTAATTCCAACCATAAATTTTAAGACACTTTGAAATAGAACCACAGGGCATCAACCAAGAGAAGGAATATACTAGAACTCTAAAGTAAAGAGCACCTTGATATTACCATAACTGAACCACAAAATCTGTGTTACCAATACTGCCATATGATCTGTTTGTGTTGCCAATACTACTATATGATATGTTTGTGTTACCAATACTACTATATGTTATATTGTTATGTTTGTGTTACCAATACTACTATTTTAGAAAAAATAACCAAAAAAAATAGTTTACTACTTCGTACTTCTAGATTCAATCATACAGTGATAAGAATGCTGCAAATATGTCATACGTGCACACCAACGACTTATAGCCAACACATTAAGTTAATGTATTAATAAAAAAATTACCCCTTGGTTAGAAGAGATTTGTGTCCTCGGAAATTGGAAGTTGAGTTGGTCATGGCGGTTAAATTGATTTGCATCTGACTGTCTGGAGTCATATCGACCACCAAACTCTCTATTCTCCCGTGATCTCTCTTCTCCGGAAGGAAGATATTGTGCACTACGGCGCCAGTCACGGTTATCTGGCTCAGAATAACGGCTCTGAGATTGATTTGGTGGCTGAAGAAATGGGAGTGTAAAATATATATAAATGAAAAACCGTAATCATCAAAAACAGAACTTTTGATGCAATCAACTGAAAACTGGGGGAAGAATTCAAGACGGCCATAAAAAGTATCATTCTTTCCCCTCCCAATCAAACAACCTCCCACCCCCTCCTCTCTCCCTCTGACAAAAATAAATTAAATAATAACGGAAGCAAATGACCAGCTACTCACATTGTTTTCGGCACGGCCCCAGCTTTGCTCTTCGCCAAAAACTTCAGCTTCTATTTCTCGTTTGATTTTGAGAATATCATCAGAGATTTGAACAGTCTGAGAAGATAAAAATCATATTCAGACAGAAATTATTATAGAAAAAATATATGATGATTCATCTTAGAATTATAATAGCATTCTCAATCATTATAAGCATAAAATCAATTGTCTCACCTCTTTAATCTGTAACAGTTGTTCTCGGGTGTATCGCACACGCTCACAACCCTCAAACCTTGAGTCTCCAGCCTATAATAAGCAGATAAAGAGTTAAGAACTTTCAACAAGCAAACAATTAAACAAACAGGTACTAGAAGCACGGAGGGTAGGAACAACCCCACTTAAAATAGCTTGAAGTGCAAAACAGAAATTTCTATTGCATACATCACCTTATTCAAAACATTTGAAGCATGGGCATTATCATTACAATGCATTCATATTCTCTTACTAAACAAATGTATTGTTCTATCCATGTCAACAGACACTAAGACAATTCCAACAAGAAAATTGCTTTCTAAAATATTATCAGATCATAAAATAATTCCTCAAAATGACAAATTCAAGTTTTCTGTAATAGGATCTTTTTTAGGAGAATTCACAAATCAATAATAAACTAATGAGCTGTAGAACTCTGTAACACGTAGTCATGAAGCCTAGAAAACAAATAAGATAGAGCTCAAAGACATGAAAAAAACATCCAGGATTTCATGGATATGCCTCTAAAGAAGTTCTCAATCCTCAAACGAAAATTGCAATATAAGTAGGTCCTTTATGGGCAGACTAAACTCACAGAATGCCCACCTAAAGCCTACTAGTTATTATCTGTCCATATTTACAGCAGGCACACGTGTTTAGTGTCCAGCCAAGAATTAGGACATTTAATTGTTTCCCCTCTCATGAAGTTACTAATGCCAAATGCCCTAACAATCAAAAAAATTGTCTTCTTCATTGAATTACAGATTAGAGACCAAACCACTAGACAACAGAATAAGAATAAGAATAATAATATTGTAACGAATCAATGAAATAAATTTTCAATGCTTCTCTCAACTTTTGTTTCCCTCAAGTTTTGTTCTAAAGCACTCCTCTTGCTTGTGGACTCTTGTGCAAGAAATGCACATCGGAAATTCAGAAAAACAGTATCAAGAGAAGCTATGTATATCTCCCCACAAACCCATTACAACAAGAATAAACCAAACCAATTAATTTTCAGCAGCTGATATATATGATCTTTGTTTCGAAAACAAAAGAAAAGCAAATACACCTAGCTCAAAAGCATAGGAAAAACAAAAACATCACCAATTACATATCAGAACAACCGAACAAAGATCCAACCCTGCTCAAAAATTCAATCAAAATCATAGAAAAACAAAGACCCCACTTCAAGAGATAACACAAAAACAGCTAGATCCAAATATCAAGACATGGGGTTTTGACGATTGTATACCGTCAAAGCGAAGGAAGAACCGGTGCCACTATGCGGTCGCAAGAGAGGGAGATCAGAAGAGAAGGACCCAAAAGCCAAATCAGAAGCAGCCGCCGATGAAGATGAATAAGAAGAAGAAGACTCGAAGCGAGGACCAAGTAGTCTGCTGCTCCCTCCTCCTCCTCGACCACCACCAGGTCTCAAGCTCAACACCGTCTGATCACCCTGCTGCATACCTCTATCAAATCTCCACCGTTCAAAAACCAACAAAAAATCAAACAACCCCAACTACAGATACCGCGATTCAACGACTTTGTAACGCTGAATTAGAAAACAACCCCAGATATTAATACTCAAAAAGTTTACGTTTTTTTATGGAAATATATCAATATTTATATATATATGATACATGTAGAGAGAGAGAGAGAGAGAGAGAGATTGGAGTTTTAAAGAGATTTTTTGTTTTTTGTTTTTTTTTTTTCCTCTCTCTCTGCGGAGACCGAAGAAGAGAAGAGAAAGGAATTGTGAGGCCGGTGGTAAAGAGATCGAGACTAACCCTTGTTTGGTTTTTTTTTTTTGTTCTTTTTTTATTATATATATTTTTTTTCCTGTTCGGATTTGGGAGGTGCCGAGGTGGTGGATGGCTGCTTCTTGTTGAGACCCAGGGCTTGGCTACTCAACCCACATGGGTGGGTATAATGGCTACAAGTTTTGGGATCAAACTCAAGATTACTTTTAAATTAATTTTGGGAATAACTTCAATATTTGAAGCCGATAGGGTAGTTCAGCTGGTAGATGGACGAGTTTAGGGTTTGGGTAAATGACTCTCAGGTTATCTTGAATCCTAGCAATGGCGAAAGCTTTCAAAAAAAAACCTAGTCCCAGATTAATAGATATTATCAATAAAATAAAAAATAAAAAATAAGTGGTTGGTATCGTACCAACACTTTTTCTTAAGTACCATAACCAAACCCTGAGATTTGAGATACAACTTGGATTCTCTTTTCTTCACATTTGACGTTTTGCCCTTACATATATAATAATTAGATCTAGGAGTAATTGCACAAACATCTTCTGAGGTTTGACAATATTATACTGTTATAGCAGCTGTTAACCGGAAATTTAGGCAATTAATTCAAGGAAGAGCTTTTCCCACTAGAGGACCGAACCGCTCCTTTGCCTACCACGGTGGCACTCCTAACCAGTCTAGCCCGCTCGTTAGAAACAAAGGGCCCAGCCCTCTTTTAACCGCGCCTACTCACAGGCACGCTAGGATCAAACGTTGTTCGACCCAAAACCAGCCTTCCTCCCATGAGAACACTTACGGAGAAAGGATACCCGACCCGCTCGGGAGCCCGCCTCAAAGGCTGCGATCCATCCGGGATCCGGCTCCCGCCCCTTCGTCCGGTAAGAAGGATAGCTTCCTCCCACAGCCAATCCGCTCCGATAGCCAGCCTCGCTGCAGGGAGTCCTACCTCGCCTCCCGCAGAGCCCTCCTACGGTTCCAGCGGTCCTCTCTAGAAGAAACCCTAGGAGTTCGCTAGCGCCTCCTGCTCCGTAAGGGCTGATGCCAGCCCCCGCCTCCAGCTCACATGGGGTAAAAAGGGTGCTGGGAACACCTACAAGGCACCATTCTCGCCTCATTAATAAGAAACAGCAAGCACGGTTGAGGAAAGGCAGCAACCGAAGGTAGAGATCGCCTACTAGCCATGCCACTTCAACCGTTGGATAATGTTCCACCTCAACCCTAATTAAAGGTCAACTATCCCTTACATGCAATAGGATACTGGTTTCCTCAGCAAGATACTTGCAGAAATGCAACAAGCATGAGAGAAGGAAATGGTGGAAGATGGAGCCTGACAGAGTGCAGCGGGACAGGCGCTGACACTGTCCCCTGCCGGGCTAGAACCTTGATAACGACTGCCCACCGCCACAAGGACCCCTGCGACCAATCAAAACTCATAGAAATGCCACCTTTTCACCACCTCAGCCCTACAGACGCGCTGATATGGACCTGAGACTTAGGTGGAGCGATCGAGGCCCTCCGAGGCGTGTGGCAACCCCGATCCCACCCAACATCTGTGGCTGGGATCGATTCGCTTGGTACCTAGCACATACACCCACACTAAAGGAGATATCGGGCCCACTTGCCGTCAAATAAAGCAAGCTTCCTATCATGCCACGATATAACGTTTGTTCCACACTTTTACCACTAGCATCCTTGCTTAGCTTCAAAGTGGTACTCATGGGTGTATCATAATATTTGGCTTTCTCTAAACCAAACTTCTTCACTAGGTTCTTAGCATATTTGGCTTGGGTTATGAAAATCCCATCGTTCATTTGCCTAATTTGCAAACCTAGGAAGTAACTAAGCTCACCAACAAGACTCATCTCAAATTCATGAGACATGACATCAACAAATTGTTGGACCTTGGTGTTGTTGGTGGAGCCAAACACTATGTCATCAACATATATTTGAGCTATGAAAAGCTCATCATTTTCTTTCTTGATGAATAGTGTCTTGTCAACACTACCCCTTGTGTAGTTATTGTTAACAAGAAATTGAGTAAGGTGCTCATATCAAGCCCTCGGTGCTTGTTTCAACCCATATAGTGCCTTCTTGAGGCGATAGACATGGTTAGGGTGGTGTGCATCCACAAACCCCTTGGGTTGTTCAACAAACACTTCCTCTTGCAATAAGCCATTGAGGAAGGCACTCTTGACGTCCATTTGGTGCAATTTGAACTTGTGCACACAAGAGATGGACAAGAGAAGCCTAATGGACTCTAAACGGGCAACGGGAGCAAAAGTCTCCTCAAAGTCGATACCCTCAATTTGAGAGTACCCTTGTGCTACAAGCCTAGCCTTGTTCCACACTATGTTGCCATTCTCATCGGATTTATTCCTATAAATCCACTTAGTTCCTATCACATGTGAGCTTTTAGGCCTAAGAACTAGAGTCCAAACCTCATTCCTTTCGAATTGGTTTAGCTCTTCTTGCATGGCAAGAACCCAAAATTCATCATTCAAGGCTTCATCAACCTTTTTGGGTTCTATTTGAGAGGTGTAGCATGTAAAGCTAATGAGATTAGCTATTTGACGCCTAGTCCTAACACCCTTATTCACATCTCCAATAACATCCTCTTTGTTATGGAGTCTTCTAACCCATGGAGCGGGTTCATTAGAGTCCAAGAGAGGGACTCTAGTAATAGGTTGTGTGACTTCATTATTGTCATTGGACGTCCCAACATTGGGAGTCACCACAACCCTCTCCAAAGGAGAGTCATCCTCTAAAACTTCCTCCTCCTCATGGTCATTAGACTTGAGCCTTGTATCATCAATGTCGACATTTGATGATTCCATGACGGTTCGATTCTTCAAGTTGAAAACTCTATTGGCTCTACTATTCAAGGCATAGCCAATAAAGATACCCTCATCACTCTTAACATCAAATTTGCCAAGTTGATCACGGTCATTTAAAATGTAGCATTTGCTTCCAAATGTGTGGAAGTAGCTAACATTTGGCTTCCTACCCTTCCATAACTCATAGGAGGTGTTTCTAGATCCAGGCCTTAGGAACACACGATTCCCTATATAGCAAGCCGTATTGACGGCTTCGGCCCATAGGTTCCTAGGGACATTGTTACTAAGCAACATCACTCGGGCCATCTCTTGAAGGACCCTATTCTTCCTCTCAATAACTCCATTTTGTTGAGGTGTCCTAGGAGCTGAAAACTCATGGGAGATGCCTAAGCTATCACAATAGCTTTCAAAAGAGGCATTCTCAAACTCTCTCCCATGGTCACTTCTAATCCGTTTAATGCTTTTAATATTAGAATTCATTTCATTTTGTAATTTAGTACAAAGCATTTTAAACTTATCAAAAGTTTCGGATTTTTCTCTAAGAAAATATGTCCATGTAAATCTAGAGAAATCATCAACACAAACAAAAATGTATCTCTTTCCACCTAAACTCTCGGTTTGCATAGGACCCATGAGATCCATGTGGAGAAGCTCTAGGGGCTCCTTGGTGGAGAGATACTTGCCCTTTTTGTGCATGCTTTTGGTTTGTTTTCCTTGTTGGCAAGGTCCACAAATACCATTGGCTTTCTTCCCAAGCTTAGGGAGGCCACGCACACAATTGAACTTTCCAAGGGTTCTTAAATCCCTAAAGTTCATGTGGCCAAGTCTTTCATGCCACAACTCTATTTGCTCATCCATGGACACATTGTTTGAGACTATTCTAGCTTTAAGACAATAGCAATTGTCATTAAATCTCATACCTTTCAACAAGGTTTGTCCATCGGGCTTTAGGATAGAGCAATCATCTCTACTAAACAAGACGGAATATCCTTCATCACTTAGATGTGAAATACTTATTAAGTTGGCTTTCAAGCCATCAACAAATAAAGCATCGGATAAATAGGGTAATCCAGGAACGGAAATAGTTCATTTCCCTACAACTTTCTTTTTGGATCCATCACCAAAAGTGACATATCCTCCTTCCTCCATAACAAGAGTCTCGAAGAAACTCTTGTTTCCCGTCATGTGCCTAGAGCACCCACTATCTAGATACCAAAAATTAGAAGAATTTGCCTTCAAGGCTATTTGAGCAACATGGCAAACATTTTCATTCTTTCTAATCCACCTAGAAACAATCTTAGCTTTCTTAGTGGTCTTTGGTACATGGGCTCTAGATGTTCTAGGATCATGCGTAGCAATATCATTATTCCTAGGAACATGCATCATGGCTCTTTTCTTTTTCTTCTCTATCATGCTTCTAGTTTTGTACATTTTAATATATCGAAAGCAATGTGGTCTAATATGACCATCAAATCCACAAAAGTGACATATATGAGTAAAATAAGGAATCATACCTTGTCCTTGTCTTTGTGGATGAATGGGTTCAATCCGTATTAGTTGTTGAACCGGTCTAGATTGCTTCCTAACTTGAGGTTGCATGATAGGTCTCTTTCCTTTGTGAGCCAAGTGTGGAGGAATGTTGGCTTGAGGGACCCTAGGGGGTTGAGCTTGAGGTTGCTTTCTTGGCCCCATCTTCACTTGTGCATTTGAACATTGTCCTATTTCTAACTTCTTCCTAGGAATTTGCACATATGAAGTTTCTTCGTTCCTCAAACTCTTGACAAACATGGTCTTGTTAGAGGTAGAGATCTTCTTGCCATCTTCATACCCAAGACCCCTCTTGTCACATGGACTCTTTCCAACACCAAGCATATGGTCAAGCTTCTTGGTGCTAGAATCCATCCTAGTCATAGACTCTCTTACTTCTTCAAGCTCCCTCTTTAGACTTTCTTCATTCCTCCTAGATAAGACTAACTCTTCTCTTAGCTTATCTTCCATCTTCTTGAAATTTTCCACTTGTTCACTTAAGTGGTCATTATTAGATAAGAGCTCAAGATTTTCTTCTCTCAACATCTTGATCTTTCTAGTGCTCTTGATTGTTAAATCATTAAACTCGGCATGGTATTTAACAAGCACTTTTTTCTCCACAAAACCATTTATGGAATTAGAAGAGGAATCACTTTCTTCTCCACTTGAGTCATTTTCCTCTTGACTCATTTCCTCTCTCTCACTAGCACTTTTGCTTTTATGGGAGGAGGCAAAAGCTAGGAGATTAGCCATGAGCTCTTCATCATCCGAAGACTCATCTCCCTCATAGGAGTCATCACTACTTCCACTCCAAGTGGCGGCCATCACTTTTCCCTTTTTCTTCTCATTGTGATTTGCACATTCGGGGGCAAAGTGACCTATGCCACCACACTCGAAACATCAAACCCCTTTCCTTTCGGTCCTTTCTTGCCTAGGTTCAAACTTCTTGAAAGAGCCCTTTTTCTTCAAATCTTGACCTTTTGATCCAAAGCCCTTTCTTCTAAACTTCATAACCTTGTTGAACCTTTTTACAAACAAGGCAAGGTCTTCATCCGAGTCAATCTTCTTTGCCTCCTTTTCATCCTTGGAGGTCTTCAAAGCAATTCTTTTTTGCTTTTTAGGAGGTGTGGAGATAGGACCCTTCCTAGACTCACAAGCTAGAAGTCTCCCAATCACCTCACTCGGCTTCATATCCTTATAACCACTATTTTCTTCTAAAGTCGTCACCTTCGATTCGAACCTATCGGGGAGAGATCTCATAATCTTTTGCTTGATTCTCCTATCCGAATATGGATCACCAAGTTGATGACTTTGGTTGACTATGTCCATCAACTTGATCTCGAAGTCGTTGAAGCACTCATTCTCCTCCATCTTAAGCATCTTGAAATGAGTTTGGAGGACTTGAAGCTAAGAGTCCTTCACCACTTCGGTTCCCTCATGTGCAATCTCTAGGATGTCCCAAGCTTCCTTAGCTATCCTAGTATTTTGAATCAATTTGTATTGATTTTCATCCATAGCACATAAGATGGCATGCATCGCCTTCCTATTCCACTTTGAAGCCTCAAACTCTTGCGCGTTCCTTTGCGCCTTAGGTTTCAATACTTCTTCTCCTCCACCACCGGGAGTCATCATGGGTAGATCATATCCGTCTTCCACCGCCATCCATGCACGGTCGTGAATTTGGCATATGTAGGATTCCATATTCCCTTTCCATTGGGAATAGTTCAATCCGGTAAGAAGTGGAGGCCTTGTGCCAGAAGCACCTTCGTTGCCACCACCATTTCCACCGTTTCCACTCATAGTGTTTATAAATGAATGAAATGAATGCAAATGTATGAATGATAAAAAATCACACAAAATGCAAAACACACCAAAATAAGCAAGGATCACCTATGTATGTCTAGGAACCCGCTCTGATACCAATTGAAACAAATTATAGCACGGTGTGTATAAAACTATCTAGAGGGGGGGTGAATAGATTTTAAACTTATTACCCAATTTTTCGTGTTAAGTCAAAATTACGAAATTACCCATAAATAGATAAAGCAATAAATCAAGTATAAAATGCGGAAATTAAATAACACTTGATTTTTACGTGGAAACCCTCACAGGAAAAATCACGGGCTAGTAAGTAAGCCACACTCGAACCTCGAATCCACTAAATGTGTAAACGATTACAACATAATCCCAGAAGTAATCACACACCTACCTAATCCCGGTATGAGTGAGCCTAGTCCAATTTGCTTGCGATCTAAGCAACCTAATCCCGGAAGCTACACACAAGACTTACTTTCTCAATGAAGAGAATAACACCCTAAGTGAATATATGAATATCCAAAATGCAACATAGAGCAAGGGAAACCCTATATGCTTATCTAAGATGATTAATATGCAATTAGAACAATCCTAGATATTAAAAACTAAATGACATGTCAAATAGTTTAGCTAATCAAGATTAAGCACAAAACCTAATTAACTATCACAATACAACTTCTCAAACATACATCACACTAATCTTAATCTTGTATCAAAAGATATATGAAAATCATACAAGTAATAAAATGAGATTGCTTGTTAAGAAAAACACAAAATATGTAAGATATTAGTGAAAAGCTTACCAAGCAAAGTATGATGAAGAATCCATGCAAGATGACATCTAGATGATCAAAGATGATGCTAGATGATGATTGATGATCATGAAAAAGTGTTTGAGTAATTAAAAATGAGTTCTTGGAATTTTTCTTCTCTTTGAAAAATATCCTAAGTATGAAATCTGAATATGAACTCTCTTAATGGACCTAAAGTCAAAGTGGCATATATATAGGGTGTCAAGATGAAGTGTGGTCATTTTGATAAGTGACACCACAAATTTGCCTTGGGCGCTGTACGTAAGGTGCTTCTGTACAGTGCCTGTATAGCGCCTGTACAGCGCCCTACCTCTGTTCTCTCGGGAAAACAGAGGGGCGCTGTACGTAGAGCGCTTTGTACAGCGCCCCAACAGCGACTCAACAGTGACCGATTAAAATCGATCAGGTCTGAACAGCGCTCAATGGGCGCTGTTCGTACATCGCTTCTGTAGAGCGCTTTTGGGAGCGCCCAATGCAAAAATGCAATCCTAAGTCTAATCGTGACAAGGCAATTGGATATGCAAGATGCAATCAAACTAACATGCAAGAAGAGATGTTAAAGAACATTAAAGCACACAAATAAGACACACAACATACAAGGATTAAACATATGCATGAGTTGTGAGTGTGTGCAACTATCTCTTCAAGACAAGTAAGCACATAGAGATTTACCTTCGGTGCTTATCAAGACGAGGTCTTCAGAGGGCTTCGAACAAACCTACCAACACCTAGGCTACCTTTACAAAGAACCCCAACATGTGGTTTGTCTACGAAATGAGCCAATCAACAAATGGGAACCTTACAGTCCCCTCAAGAAGAGACTTGGGCTTAGGTGGTCCTCGTAGCCTACCAAAGCCAGAGCGCACTGGGTACCAAGTTTAAGCATTAATCCTGCCCCAGCTTGCGTTCAATCGGGAACTTTACTCCTGAAGAAGGCAGGATGGGAAGCGCAGATTATTGGAAAAGAAAATCCTAAGTCAAAACCTCACATAATGTGAAGCCATCCAATCCATACCAGATAATGGCCACACTATCTCAAAGGATGCAAATTTCACATAAGGAAAACCAAAGCCATGATCACAAGACTTCTCTCATACAAATAAGAAGCACACAAGACCATATCGAGTGAAAGCTAGAACGAGAAATGAGGATTCTCACTTCATTAATAAAAAATACACAAGACCCACGGAAGACCGTGGCACCTGACCAAGCTCCTCAAGCAGAACATGCAGGGCAAAAAGAGAGAGAAAGAGACAAACAAAGAATGCACAAGGAACTAGTTCATACTTACATACTAAGAGGAGGATTGGGGCTCAGCAGGCCCAACCTCCCCACAAATATAAATCACAAGTACCAAAGCAAAAAAAAAAAAAAAAATTAAAAGGATGCATAAGCATCAGTTCAGGGTTACATGCCAAAGGAGGGCCAAGGCACAGGAGGCCTGACCCTCCATAAATCATTAGTAAAAACGTAAAGCAACAGAAACAGCTAAACCAAATGATGATAAAGTAGGCATAGATTACTGTTCTTGCATAGGATTGGCTGGATCGGCGACAGGTAAGGCGGGCTTGGTGGGCGGTTGGTTTGCTGGAACCTCTTGGGTCGCCATAGATAACCTCCCAGACTCCACAGACGGTGACCCCTGCTGCTCCTCAGTTGCATGGGTCTCCTTCTTGTCACTCAAAGCAGGATCACTGCTACTTGCTGCATCCCAACCTCCTGGGAGCCCCGCCGACCTGGGCAACGCCTTGGACACTCCATCAGCGCCGGCCATGATCTCTTCCCTGCTCCAACCGTGGATTTTATGGAGGTCGAAATCGGGAGGGGCATGCTGGGCCACATGAAGCTGAGCGAGGAAATAACCCTTTCCGAAAGACTTGTCGGCTCCCACTTCCGCCTCCACTGCTCTTGTGATGGCAGCCACAGCCCAGTTCTCCGCCACAGTAAGCTCTCCCCTTAACTCGTTCCGCTCCAAAGCCCGACGGGTGGACCGGGTGACCTCAACATCCAGCTCCTTCTGCACCTACTCTAGGTCCTTCTTCGCCTGGGCAGCCTTTGCATCCAGCTCCTTCTTCTCCCTCATAAGACGGATGATAGTCCTCTCTGCTTCAATCCTGAGCTTATCTGCCCTAACACGGCCTTCCTCCGCTATGCTGTGCTCCTCTTGAAGCGAAACAGCCTACTCCCCCAACGCCAAGATATAGCGAAACGCCTACAAAAAGGGGGGGGGGGGTGAAGAAGGACCACAAAATATGAAGGCCAGACACTCAGCATGGCCACCCAAGATAAAAAAAAAAGGGGGAGAAATTAGACAAGGGAGCGGATGAAGTTACCTCAGCCGCGACCACGGAACCCTTGGAGAAGAGTTCATTAATAGGAAGTACAGCGAGCTGGGATTAATTCACTTGGGAACACGACTCTCTGAAAGCGCGGAGGATATTGTCAGAACCAGAGGATGGGCCCTTCTTTGCTTTGGGAGGAACCGGTGCCGCCTTCTCCGAAATCATCACCCCCTTTCCTTTGTTTGAAGAGGGACGAGGAGGAGGCACAAAAGACCACGATGGGGTGGAGGTGGAAGAACCTGAAGGGACCACCGGAGGAAGCTTAGCAGGGGGAGAGCTAGGTAGGACACGACTCCGACCCAAGCGCGCCTCGAGTTCTTCCAACCGTGAAGTATGGGAGAGCATCTTTAATGGTTAGGGGGCGATCGAGCTGGAAGCAACCCCTTTCTCCTTCTTCACCTTCATCAATGTTGCTTGCTTGAGGGGGGGTGCGCGAGGTGGCCTCTCCGCCAGTGGGAGAACCCAACTTTGTCTGTGCCGCGCCTGAATCGCTAAGAGGAGCCTCCTCCTGTTGGGCACCTGCAAAAGAAACTACCAAGGGAGCATCTATCAGAACCCATGCCAGCCTCTCCGCAGTATCTAGAACAAATAAAAAGGCATAAGAGGGACGAAGAATAAATCACCTAGGACTGCATCTATCGCCAAGAGGGAATGTTCCACCATAGCACACTTCTAAGGGAAGCCCTCCATCCCTGCATGCTGGTAACCCGCCTGTTTGATTGAAGCCAAAAAACTCATGATTGCAGCCTCGTCCTCCTCCTTCGCCCACTCGGGCTGTGGCCTGAAGGAGGTAGGGATTGTACGCTCTCGGTGGCCATAGCGAACAGAAGCGCCCCAGTTGCATTTAACCACTACCCACTCCGTTTTCCACCTGGGATCCTTCCTCCGGGTACCCGGGACCACGAAATCAATTGCATTCACACAGCGAAGATAGTACTGACCAACGGGCTGCTGAGTCAAGGGCGACAGTTGGAAGACAGAGCGAAGCTCTCTATACCCCGGCTCCCTCAAGTCGGGCCGAGAAACAGCAGCCTCCCGCCATAGCACAAGGGAGCCCACCAGATTCCTCCATAAGCCGGGCACCAGTTGCATAGGAGCTAACCCGAAAGCGCAAAGGGCCCACCTAAGCGTAGGGTGGAGGGGGAGACGAACCCCTCCCCCGATAGCAGCCACGTGTATGGGAAGGTGGCCAGGAGGAGGAGCATAAACATCATAATCCCCGGTGGGGAGTGTGAGCTCTATGTCAGCCGGGATATTGAACTCACACCTCAAGCGAGACAGGTCAGCCGTGGTACACGCCGAGGGGGGAACGCACTCGAAAACCCCTGCTGCACCACTTCTCTCCGCCAGCACGCGGTGGCCCTACTCCTCCATGTCCACGTGCTCCAAGGCCCGCTCCCTACCGCCTGAAAGAGCTCCTTGACTAGCCTCATCTTTCTCCTTGGAGATATGCACCGGAGAGGAAGAGGTGTTAGCAAACCCTGTCCTAATAGAAGAATGACGCCTGGAGCGGCGAGGTTGGGGACGTCCCCTGCTTCCCCCGACGGTAGAGTCGCCACCGGCCCTTCGCCTCTTATGTGAGAGCCCTGACTTTTCAGGAGAGCTCTCCTTGTCACCATAGTCATAGTCTCTCTCTACGTTTGAATCCTCGGAAGCCAATGTGAGGTAACGGTGGTTAGCAAGGAAGTAGAAGAGAAAAAAAGAGAGAAAAAACTGGTGTGGTAGGGAAAACGAAGAGACTCCAGTCAAACTGCCTCTTAAATGGAAAAAAAGTGGCAGTTTCAAATTCAAACCGGTGAATCTCGACCCTCCACCGCATCCAACGGCTAGGGCAGCTAGGGAAAAAGCGGACGTGACCAGTCCACCACCCCGCGAACGCCACGTGGAACCTCACGCAGCAAAACGTCCAGTCGCTGACGCCACGCCCCAAAAAACGCGCTTGAGACCTAGAACCATTATTCCCGCATTTAATGCAAGCGCTGGCCCCCGTAACGAATTCTGATAAACTTAAGGGGTGAAAAACAGGAAAAGCCAAGTGGGAAAAGGTCCTTCATGTGACCAGGTACCCCGCCTCCAACGTTCAACAATATTAAGAACATTCAAGGTGGGAGGGACTTCTATTAACCGAAAATTTAGGCAATTAATTCAAGGTAGAGCTTTTCCCACTAAAGGACCGAACCGCTCCCTTGCCTACCACGGTGGCACTCCTAACCAGTCCAGCCCGCTCGTTAGAAACAAAGGGCCCGGCCCTCTTTTAACCGCGCCTACTCACAGGCACGCTAGGATCAAACGTTGTTCGACCCAAAACCAGCATTCCTCCCATGAGAACGCTTACGGAGAAAGGATACCCAACCCACTCGGGAGCCTGCCTCAAAAGCTGCGATCCATCCAGGATCCGGCTCCTGCCCCTTCGTCCGGTAAAAAGGACCGCTTCCTGTTAGGATTATGCTCAATAGCAAGAGTGTAATGTTGTAATTGACAATCTTTTTCATATTAATAAAGTGATTTCTGGTTTAACAAATCTTATAGCATTTATAGTTTAATATTATAATTGTCAAAGTAAATAATCATAAGGTCTAAAGACTATGAGAAAAGAAGAATTGTTCGTACATCTGGATATCTATGTGGTAGACACAATTCTTTAGTTAGTCTTGAATAATGTTCACAACTTAAGTTAAAGGTTGGGCACCTTTATCTTGTTAAAGTTGTAGAATTCTTTTGCTAGCATTTGAGTGGGATCAAATGAGATATGATGAGTCTAAAATCATCGAAGTGTCTTCGAGTAAAAGAATCTAGTGCACTAGGTGCATTGAACTGGATCACAATGAAAAGATTTATCTAGAACCGTCAATAGATAATAGTCTTTTCATTATCAGGACAATCGGAGAGTCTATCTTAATCCTGAGATAAATGATGGACTTATGGTTGCAAGTGATATCATTTGAGTTATCAATGAGTACGATTATATAGCATAGTCTATCCTCGATAGTTTGGTGATATTCATTTGTTAATCGATAGAGGACTTCATTTATAGATATGGACATCGTGGCTCTATTTATTAAATGAGAGTATAATATCATCATATGGATGTTTTGAGGTAATTGGATATTAAATCTCAACGTTGAGTTTTCGATAGTGTCTATTGAAAACATGGCTTCTGGACAAGTCAAAATATCCAAGTTCAAAACGTTGTCATATGAGTAAATATGGTAACTTGGAGAGTTATAGGCGGTCTATGAACTCTTGGCGATTACTGATATTAATCACGAGGATACACTATCTTCAACATGATTGTCTAGGGTATGAATGAGGAACATCTTCTTATTCTATCTTTATTTAAGAGTTCAATTTTAGCTCTTTAGTGAAATGAGTTAAAATTAATAGATCGGACCTAAGTGAATCATTTGTTGATTGTGATTAGGTTATGTCTATTGAAGCTTAAATTTAGATAGCCCGCCAAGATCCCCAATCCACATGAACTTGCATGGATCACTTGATATATTCTACCGGACCAATTTATGGGTCCATTTAGAATTGCATTTAATATATTAAGAATATAATTTGCACATTATTTATTTAATGGGCTGCTCAATTATATTAATATATTAATGAAAGACATGTGGGCTTGTTTCTTTTAGTAAGAATGGGTCTGGTTCACATGTGGGCTTTTTATTTAAAGTCCAATGGATTAAATGAAATAAGAAAATAATATATGGCCCATTTGTATGAGTGGGGCGGCAAGGTGTAAATATTAACCTAATATATTATTTTGTTTCATTGTTTTAATTAAATAAGAATTAATTAATTTATTAATTAATTGTTTAATTAAGAAACAAATCTTTTTCTGATCAAGAAATATATTTCCTAAAGTTATACTATTGGTAGTAGTATACTAAAAGTAAAAGACTTGTTTGATAAGAAAATAAATAATTAATTTTATTTATTTAATCAAATAAGAAGTCTTTTTATTTAGTCAATAAAAGAATAAAAAATATCTATGAGTTGGATTAGGGTTTGAAGTCTAAAGTATGATGGAAATTAGGGTGCAACACAAACCCTTTTTGGCTTGTGATTTGCGGCAACCCTAGTCCCATTTAGAGGAGGATTTCGGCAACCCTAAAGACAAGAGGAAGCAAATTTCGGCCACCTATATATTTCCACATATAGAATTCGGCCACCCAAGTTGTTTTTTGATATAATTTTCTTCTTCTTCTCAATTCATAGAAAAGTATTATTTTTATTCTACTAAAACATAAAAGAGTGAATAGATTATTCTTTGATGGTACACTAATTGCTTGTTCATCAATAAGCTTGGGTGTACAACATCGATTTAGGTTCACGCGAGTTTTGATCATTAGATTGAGAACTCAAAAGTGACCGGAATAATCTTAGTCTTCTTTTGATTGTTTTGTGACTAACAAAAGAAAAAGAAAAGTTTGTTTGTCCATTCTTAGGTTTGCAATTCAAAGAAAAGGGAGACCACGCTCCTAGGTGATTCACGTTCGTGCTAGGATTGAAGATCTTGCGGATTACCATCGACGTAAGTTAATCGGATCATGCAACAAAAGGTATTCTTCTTTTGTTGATTATATGTATGCTTAATTAATTAAAGGGTTAAGGTTCATAAAAAGGAAAAATTTTAAAACTACTAAATCTATTTTTAGTCTCGCTTCCGCTGCGTGTACTACGGTATTTTTCCCTACACTTCCTCCCACAGCCAATCCGCTCCGATAGCTAGCCTCGCTGCAAGGCGTCCTACCTTGCCTCCCGTAGAGCCCTCCTACGGTTCCAGCGGTCCTCTCTAGAAGAAACCCTAGGAGTTCGCTAGCGCCTCCTGCTCCGTAAGGGATGACGCCAGCCCTCGCCTCCAGCTCACATGGGGTAAAAAGGGTGATGGGAACACCTGTAAGGTACCATTGTCGCCTTATTAATAAGAAGCAGCAAGCACGATTGAGGAAAGGCAGCAGCCGACGGTAGAGATCGCCTATTAGCCATGCCACTTCAACGGTTGGATAATGTTCCACCTCAGCCCTAATTAAAGGTCAACTATCCCTTACATGCAATAGGATACTGGTTTCCTCAGCAAGATACTTGCAGAAATGCAGCAAGCATGAAGAAGGAAATGGTGGAAGATGGAGCCTGACAGAGTGCAGCGGGACAGGCGCTAACACTGTCCCCTGCCGGGCCAAAACCTTAATAACGACTGCTCACCGCCACAAGGACCCCTTGCGACCAATCAAAGCTCATAGAAACGCCACCTTTTCACCACCTCAGCCCTACAGACGCACTGATATGGACCTGAGACCTAGGTGGAGCGATTGAGGCCCTCCGAGGCATGTGGCAACCCCGATCCCACCCAACATCGGTGGCTGGGATCGATCCCGCCGATTACGCCCTGGGAACTAGGGCCCCCACCTACCGAAACTGATGCTCCCGCCAAGGCAAAGCCAGCAGGGCGCAATCCTTATCCTTGATTCTTGGCAACCGCTATTGTGGATAGAAGGGGACGGTGGAGATCTGGCCAGGGATTCCCGCCTAAACGAGGGCCTTCCACCTACCCCTCCTACCAAAAATACTATAAAGGCCCCTACATCCCACAGAGGAAGGGGTTGGCTTTTAAAAACAAAAACATCCTACTCGACCTAGTCAAAGCTCCTATGTGTGTGTTCTACTTGGCTACTACCCCGCCTAGTCAAAGCTCCTATGTGTGAGTTCTACTTGGCTACTACCCCGCCTAGTCAAAGCTCCTATGTGTGTGTTCTACTTGGCTACTACCCCGCCTAGTCAAAGCTCCTATGTGTGAGTTCTACTTAGCTACTACCTCGCTTAGTCAAAGCCCCTATATGTGTGTTCTACTTGGCTACTACCCCTCCTAGTCAAATCTCCTATGTGCAACAAGCCTAGTGATCCCCCTACCTCGACCGTATCCATGCATGTTGTATTCCCGTCCCTCCTGTAGACCCTTTTGTAATCGTTGGATGTAGGGTGTGAACTGGTGTATGTTGTACTCCATTTTCAAGTAATAAGAGAGCCATATTTTTACCTCTCCGAGAGTGTATCAGCCATTCCCCACACCCCAGCACGCCACCTCAACCTCTGTTCCATCTCGTAGGACCGGTCCTACCACGTAGTATCGGTCTCTGGTACCCGGACCAAGGGGGATTCTCCTCTACTCGGTCCGGGCCAGCTGCGGTGCGCCCCATACAACGCAGTCCAGGTTATCCCGGGAAAACCCCCGACGGATTTTCAGGATAACAGCAGCTTTGGACATATCAACAGAAAACCTACCCGAAATTTTATTAATGTTACACTAACATCCCCTACCGTTAGTTGGGATTTGTTAACTTCTAACGGTCTATGATCAAATATTCAAAAAGTCTAAAATACCCTCAGTTTTATTTTTTAGAATTTTTTTAATTGCTATTTAATTTTAAAAATTAAAAAATATCTGTTATCTGAAAATTGTTACGGAGACTTTCCATACAACATTTAGCTGGGAGGTACGGGTGCCCCCCGACGGATCTCGAGGGTAATGAGCGGAGATAGCGATTGTGGCTCCGATATTGGTCTCTGGTCTCTTGTTCCTGTCCCAATACCTGGTCCAGATACCCGGTCCCAATTATCGGCCCCTGTTACCCAATCTAAGGTCTTCTATCTAGTTTTCCTCTATAGTTCCCCAATACATGGGGCATGCAAAGATGAGGTACTGGTGCTCCTTATGATGGAGGAGGTCGCAAAGGATAGGACCACCCATGGCTAACTCTCTTCGTGATCTGATCCTTCCGATTGGGGCTGGAGCCCATCCCGACTTTTCTAGCTAGCCTAGTGGTGTTTTTATGGTTTCTAGGGTGTATTGGACCAGGCTCATCTGGTTTCAAAGTCAGATCCCAAAAAATGTATGGCTCCCCTCAATGGGACTAGTTGGGCTAGGTAGGTCCTCCGATGGGTCCAGTAAGACTCATCTAGTTGTTGGCATGGTTTTGGGCTTGCTCATTTAGTTTTGATGCTATATCTTCAAGAAGGCTGCTTACCCCCGTAAAAAGGCAAGCGGGGATCCGATCCTTCCAATTGGGGTTGGAGCCCATCCCGACTTTTCTAGCTAGCCTAGTGGTGTTTTTATGGTTTCTAGGGTGTATTGGACCAAGCTCTTTTAGTTTCGGAGTCGGATCCCAAAAAAGGTATGGCTCCTCTCAATGGGACTAGTTGGGCTGGGTATGTCCTCCGATGGGTCCAGTAAGGCTCCTCTAGTTGTTGGCATGGTTTTGGGCCTGCTCCTTTAGTTTTGATGCTATATCTTCAAGAAGGCTGCTCACCCCCGTAGAAAGGCAAGCGGGGTTCCATGGGTCTCCGATTCTTCTCTAGCTCCTTTCTAGCCTAGCTCCCATACATGCATAATAGAGGAGATAAATGGGAAAATAGTAGCTTTTTGTATATTCGAATGAGAAGTGCTTTGGGGAGCTTACACAAGTAACCAAGTAGTATAACATAAATGCTCTAAAGTGCTTACAATAGTAACCAAGTAACATAAACCGATGAATGGAGCTTTTAAGAAATGTGTAGCCAAGTAGAAATGAACCAATGGAGAAGGTCCTTAGGAGATGTGTAGCCAAGTAGCATGAACTAATGGATGAGGTTATCTAGGTGACAAGTGGCCAAGTAACATGAACCGAATGAGGGGGGATCTAGGAGACAAGTAGTCAAGTAGCATGAACCGAAGGAGAGAGCATCTAGGAGACAAGTAGCCAAGTAGCATATTCATTCTATCAATGAGGGAAACATAGGGGCTGCCCATTGGAGAGGTACCTCCCACTATGTGTATGGTCCCTCATGAAGGTAGAGATACTAGAGAACACTATCAAAATAGTGGAAAAGAGAGATTTTCGTGGAGGAGAAGAGAATCCAAAAAAATATATATATATATCCCTAAGTGAGACCATGTATCTCACTTATATAGTGAGCTAATGTAGTGATGTGAAGGGCATGTGTTTGGCATAGGTGGTGGGCTCACGGTTCCCACATGCAAACACACTCCTCAAATGATGTAGGACGTGCCATGTAGAAATAGGGCACATGTGATAATGATAAGGCGATGACAGGGCGATTACATGTCATTTTGGTGACTTTCCATTGGAGTGAGGTGCCTAGGTGGTCTTTTGACCAAATAGCCATAACATTGGGCTATTTAGAGAGCAAAAAATTATGTTGGGAGTTGGGCCTTCCTTGTTCCCCCCCCCCCCCCCCCCCCCTACCCCTAAATTGGTGAAAAATTCTCATGTGATCTCTCTTGTTATCCCATGTGCCAATCTGATAGGTCCTGGTCATTTTGACCTATTTTTTCTCATGGAGAATGAAAATACATAGAGTGTGTCTAATACAACCTAGAGGGGGTGAATGGGTTGTTAATAGATTAATTACCAACTTTTTTATTAGTCAAGATTAGCATTCAAAAACCAAAATCAAACAACAATAAAAATCAAGTAAAATGCAAAAATTAAAAGACACTTGATTTTTACGTGGAAACCCTCCAACTGGGAAAAACAATGGGACTAACCTCGCTAGCCATTTGAGCCACAGAAATCCACTATATGAAAAAGGAAGTTACACCATTAAGTGATACATGGACACTCACTTTTGATAACCTCAGGCTATAGACACCTCCACTCACCACTCTCGATTCAATCCCTAATGATATCCCCCGATCCACTACTCTTAATGTGAGCACCTCATATTATACCTGAAGGCCTTTTACAGTGGCACTTGGCAATGCACCAACCAACCCTTGGTTACAGGACTTCACGTGCTTGTGCAACTACCACATGTAGCCATAAGACTTTGACTCATTGAAGAGAATTAAAGTCTAAGTAAATATATGACAATATTCTAAATGCAATAAAGTGCAGGACTAAACACTATATGCTTAATTAGATGTTAAGATGAAAATCTAATAACTAATTATCAAACAAGACTACATGCACATACATAAGGTCTCAATTAGATGTAGAAAGATTCTAACAACCTAATTGTCAAATAAAACTCACATAAACATTCATGAACGTGACTAGTTGCACAAAGCCAACCTAATCATCAACTAAACATACATGAACATCTATGGATTAGCTATCTAGGAATATATGACCTAATAATGCAAGCTATCACAAACAAACCCAATCATGCAATTAAGACTCATAAATATAAGCAATAAAAAGAGTCATAGTATTTAATCATGCAATAAATACTAATCTAGAGTAAGAAGAATAATAAATTAGATTTAATGAAGTTCTAACTTACATAGTCATGAAACCAAGAAAACCCATGCTCAAATGATGATTGATGATGTTAGACGCACATAGGTTTTGGGTTTAGAGAGTCAATAAATGAAGCTTGAAGCTTGAAGCTTTCTCTCTCAAGGAAACATTTAATCTCTCTAAGGTATGTTAAATGTGTCAATAAATGAAGCTTGTAAGGACTTCTATTTTGTGATTAGCTTATTTCATGACAAACCACATTGGGGATGTGTTTGTAATGGGTAGTGTTAGTAGGAAAATGTTAGAGGGGTCAAATTCCAATTAACACAGTATATATGTACTATCAATAAAAAAGGAATAACACTGTTCTATTGATCGTTCAAATGTAATACATGATGCAATAGAAATAATACACAGTTTTGATAGAATTAGGATTTTGTGAGGTTTTAGGTAAGAGATTTCTGACACAATTGGCTATGGTGATCTCGTGCTAGTCGATAAGTAGAAAACTATAGGGTTGCGGATTCAAGAATTCCCCATTTCTCTTTTGAGAGTCTCGTGTTTTTATAGGTCCCTTTTCTTGCCCATTACTCTAGCAATCAATCAATCAATTAAACAATCAACGGGACGTTAATGGTGGCTTTGTTTTAGGCACAGGAATGTTTCCCATAATCAAGTAATTCTATTTCCTTTTAAGGCAATCTTAACAGAGTTAGCTAATCCCGTTCAAAATGGAGGGAGAAGTCAACTTTCCTTGTAATTAAAAAGTTGGCATGTACCGTTCTTCTTGTAGCATAAATATGGTTTTCTTGGTGTATCGGTTCTTTCTTCCTTGATAATCTTCTCTTTACTTCGACCTCCATTGCCTGGTAGCCCGGTTCTAGGAGGGGTCAGGGTATCAAGGTATCCCACATCCTACTAGACCGAGGTACCAATATCCTTTGAGTAGCAGGGTATCGGGGTATCAGGATACCGGGTCAACCCAGTAACGGGGTTCTTAGGACCTTGACTTCTTTGTCTTCTAGTACTTAGGGATTTAGATGTCCCTGATTTTGATCTGGATTGGCAGAAGGTATATCTAGACATACTGGTCTGGCTTCTTCTCAGGGTAGTTGGATACTCCCTGTAGTGTTCCTCTACTTTAATTAATCTTGGCACGGATAGAAAATTATTTTTTGGCGATTAATAGAAGTCCCCCCTGACTTGAACACTGGTACCTAGTTGGGGTTAGTAGTCAGGATACCTGGAACACTTAAAGGATTTTTCACATCCTGCCTAGCTGGTTTCAACTGTTTTGGAGGAAGTCCTCTTTTAGCACGCTTGCAATTAATGAGCGATCCACGTATCAAGCAAGGAATGGTGCGCTTGTTTGAATGGGCCATTTTTTAACGAGATTTTCTCGAAACCGTCACTTGCACATCTCCGGTCATTAATCACTATTTCCTTTTCTATTCTGGTAGTCACATGCCTCCTTTTATAAATAACTTGCCTTTCTTCTTCATTCATTCACACCGATTTCAAATTTCAAAAAGCAAACCCTAACTCTTTTTCTAAGCCTTCCTTCTTTCAAGAGTTTCCGAGAATCTTCTTCTTATTCTTCTCACTTCTTCAATGTTAACTCCACCAGCTCCTACTGACAGTCTCAACGACCTTCTTAACATAGAGAATGATGATTCAACTGACAGCTCCTCCTTACTTTCGAAGAAACGGGGTCACAAGGGAGGTGATACCTCTGGGAGTTTTATCTCGATCCAACGTCGTTGTTCCAATAGAAATATTAGTATTGGGTCAAGTTTCAATAATAGACTCGAGAATCCAGTCAATCTTGTCGACGAGTATGAAAATGATGAGAACGTAGAGGTTGAGAGGGAAGGTGCTTTAATTATAGATCCCTCAGGGCGGTGAGTGGCCCCTTTGTCTTCCTTCCACGATTCTAGGATCGTTCCTCATTCTATCAACACCGTTGAGACTATAACGTGCTTGAGAAGAGAATATAAGATCCTTGATGCCATCACCCTCTCTCTGCCACATCGGGGTTATGAGGTGTATTCCCCTCATAAAGGCGACTTCCCTATACATGTGGCTGCTTTCGAATGCGGGGTCAAGCTACCCCTCCACCCTACTTTTCACTGGGCACTTCACGCTTTTGAGCTGGCTCCGTTACAGATTTCGCCTGGGTTTTGGAAGCACCTTACTGGGTTCCTGGTGCTCTAGAAAAAACAGTGTGAGAAGGATAGTGTGGTGAGGGAACTAGGTTTCGATAAGATCCGGTTTATCTTCCAAGTGGTGAACCTAATGTCAGGTTCCAAGGGTTAGTTCTACTTAAGGGCGAAAAATTGTTTGAAGCTCTTCGTACCTGGAGCCAACACAAAGTTCAACAAAACTTGGCACGATGACTAGGTCGTGGTAGGAGGAGATTGGGGTAGCTCAGTGCATATCGGCAGGACTGAGTACTTGGTTACCACTCACTTTACCAAAAAGGATAAATGGGGTAAGGGGAATATTTCCAAGGAGTCACTATGTATCCTGGAGGGAATTGTAGCCTGGAAATATATGAACATTGTTAGGATTCCCATATCTTGATTGGCTTATTTCATGGACAAACCACATGATGGGGTTGATTGTGTAAGGGTAGTTTAGGTGGTTGATCTTCAAGCTCGAAGGCCCTTCCAAGACCTCAAGGGACAAGCACGCCAAAGGTATAATTTCTAGTGCTTGATTTTCGTTGAAGAGATTTAGTTAGCACACACACACTTAGCATACTTGCTCTTGTGTGCATACTCTTCACATGTCACTTTACTCACTAGCACTTTGATTGATATCTTGTTGTGTGTATATGTGTGGTATAATTCATTTCCCGAAGGATGTTCGGAAAAGTCCGTGCTTGCACGATGGTGTGCATGTCTTAGCACGATGGTTAACCACTTGAGAAGGTCGCATTCTTCTCTTGGATAAGTGGTAGTTTTGGTTTGGTTGTTTGGAGTAAGTGTCTAGTTTCAAAAGATTGGATTTCAATGTTTTAAATGTTTTTCAAAACTGACCTTTGTATGGTCTTGTGACCATAACTTTTTATAAAAAGATTGAAATTGAGTTTTGTAAAATTCTGGGAAAACTAAACACCCATACCTTTCCAACGGTATATTATTCGTAATATTTCATGACCGTTTGGATTGGTTTTGAAAATTCCAAAGTGACCACTAAAACAGGGCATCACAGCTATGATCCGAATCTGACCATTGGTCACTCAATTGATCATAACTTTTTATATAGACATCAAAATATCATTCCATAAATTGGAGTAGAAAGTAGACTTCCATACCTTTCCAACGATATATCATATGAAAGGTTTCGATGTCGTTTGGTCATGTTTCGATGCGCTCAAATATTGAGCTTTGCTGTAGCGGTTTTCTGCGGGCCGTGGCCGCAAAACAAGGGCGCAGAAAAGGGACCAGAATGTCAGGTCAATTCTGCGCCCTCAATTCTGCTGGCACGGGCAGCAGAATAGGCCGCCGATTTGGCCCGTAAAGTTGGGACAAAATTGTCTTTTCACCCAACCTTTTCACTCTCTATAAATACATCCTTATCTCTGGTTCAAAACACAAGTTCTTCAATGCTTAAGAACCCTAAACTTAAAAGAGAGAAAATCATTTCAAGAACTCATTTTTAACCACTCAAATCAAATCAAATCACTTTTGCATCAAATTTCATATTTGATCTTCTATGCCTTCATAGAATTGATCCATGCATGGTTTTGAATCATCACATCTTATTTGGTATGTTCTTCACTAATTTCATATTACTTTAGTGTTTTTCATATTAATACATCTCTTTAATTACTTGTATGCTTTTGATTATATGCTAGATACACGTTAGAGATTATTTGTGATGAAAATGATTGGGTGTTGTATTGTGATAGCTAATTAGGTTTTTGATTAATCTTGATTAGCTAAGCTATTTGACATGTCATCTAGCCATTTATATCTAGGATTGTTTTAATTGCAAAATCATTATCCTAGATAAGCATATAGAGTAACCTAGCTCTAATTTGCATTTTGAATATTCATACATATTCACTTAGGTTGTTTCTCTTCATTGAGAAGTAAGTCTTGGGGCTAAGAGTGCTTAGGCCTCAAGCAAATTGGAATAGGGTTGCTAATAAAGGCCCGCTGGGTAGAAGTGAGGGGTTACAGACCGGAGTGTTAGACGAGGTCTACATAGGTTGTAAACTTCATTTCAATTAGTGATTTCGAGTTCCGAGTGTGGCGCACTATACAGCCCGTGGTTTTTCCCAGTGGTTGGGTTTCCACGTATATATCTTGTGTTATTTAAATTCCGCACATATTACACTTGGTATATTATTTTGACTAGTTAGGGGCTTTTTCTTAAAATTGACTTGCTTGCGAAAATTGGGTAATATTTGATAAAATCTATTCACCCCCCCTCTAGCTTTATATTAGAACACACCGTGTATTAGTTTCAAACATGAAGTACCCCATTTGTAATCCCTTCAAGGGCGACAGGGTAGACCGGTACCTCAAGATTTCCCTCGCTTATCCACGTACGTAGTTCCTTTTCTCCTCGCTCCATCTTACTTCATTAATCTTTATGCCTGGTATACTAACCTTTCTTAATAGTTCTTTGATCGGACTTTTGCAAGTACCAAAATTCCACACTCGGAATACACAAATCACTGAGATGTATAATGGCAAGTGGGATCGTTCCTCAGGGAAAGGGAGGATATTTGGCTATAACTAATTTATGTACACTAATCTAAACTACGTGCAGAAAAGTAAAATTCATTTTTGGTTTTGGAATTTGTTTTAACAACTAAACTAAATAAAATTAACCAATCTAAAACAAGTAATCGAAATGAAATGTGTGATATACGATGATGGATATTGGGGAATTGAGTTGACAACTAAAAGATTTCCTAATGTAATGAACTAGTCCAATTAAGCATTTTCATCCTACTCAAGGGTTGTTCTTTTAATTGATTTTACTCATTAATGTGCAAACGCACACCTTGACTCAAGTAAGCCCTACTATGAGTCTTGGTGGAAATAGATTCAAACTCTTACTCAAGTGAACCCCACTATGAGTAATTGCCCAAATAATATTCTTAAGAACAATTCAAAGGTCTTTTACCAATTAACACATGCATGTACCAATTTTCACTTCATATAAGCTAAAGATTGGAGAATGGGTTGAAAGCCATTCAAACCCTAAACCACAACCTTCATATGTGAACCATTTCTACCACAAGCTAAATTGAACCCCAATATTAACAAGTAAGTAAACATGGCAACTTCAAGACAATGAAATGAAAATGTACCAAGAGAGGATTTGTATAAATAGATAACTAGTTCAAATACATAGGATCATCAAATAAGTTGTCTCATCAATTCCCCAATAAAAGGGGTTTAGTTACACATAATGAAAATAGATATGAAAAGAGAAAGGTTGTAGAAAAAACCCACAAAAATCTTCATGAGTCTCCTTGTCCCTTGATGAGCTTGAAATCTCCTTGACCTTGGTGATTCCCTTCTTCTCTCTTCAATTAATTTCCAAAGTGTGATGGAAAGAATGTAGTGAAATGAGTTAGGGAGGCTTTGGATTGGTGGGAGCTAGAGAGATGTTAGAGAATTGTAGAGAGAGATTAGGGTTTCTTGCTAAAATGGTGGAGAGTGGTCCTAGGGAAAGAGAAAAGGGGGTATTTATATGGGGACCATGAAGTAGGGCTTGAAATCCCGGTGCTGCTGACGTGGCCCGTGATCGGCGGTCGTAAACGGCGGCCAGGCCGCCGTTTGGAAACCGCCGAATGGAAAATGAACCTACTGGAATTGATCGGCGGCTGGAACGGCGGTTGGATCTTGGCCGCCGAATTGCACCTGACGCGTCTGGAATGAAACGGCGGTTTCAAACGGCGGCCAGACCGCCGAAAGAGACCGCCGAATGCTTCTTTTCTTGCCAATTGTCCGTTTTGCCCCCAAATGCTCTCCTTTCGCCGCTTCTAGCCCAAAATCACCGGATTTCTTCATTCCTCCACCCAGAATACAAAAGGTACCTGTACAATCAACATCGAGCCATAAATTTCATGAATTTACTCGAAAGTCAATCAAAATTATCGGAAATCAGGGGCGAAATTCTATATATATAATGGCTCGATCAAATACCCCCAAACCTAGCTTTTGCTCGTCCCCGAGCAAATTCAAAAACAAAACTAGGGAAATCCGATAAACCAAAATAATCCTACCTAAGAACTAGTACTAAAGCCGCCGATATACACAACTATGAAAACAATCAACAAGAGTGCGCATGCCCAATATGATGAGATACCATGAGAAATGTGCTAAAGTTGAAAGAACACAAAATCAATCCAATGGGTGCAATGCTAGTCATGAATCCCACACTAAATTGTCCTTGCTTTGGCGACCACCCACGCAAGCGCTTCGGCCATATTTCGCCTCGACTCTAGGTCCTTACAAGATTCACTCTTATTTTTCCTCTCAGAACCTAGGTTTACACTCATACAAGCGTATGCGAATGAGTTTATGCAATGGGAGCAAATTAAGACGCATACATGAGTTTCAAACATTGAACGCTCTTTAAGTGAATAAGTCTCATGAAAGGAACCAAAAACCATGAACGCGGTAGAGCATGACAAGAGCTTGCATTCTCTTTGTTGGTTATGAATGATTGCATAGACAACATCGTGGCTTGCATGGATTGCATTTGCTTGGCCAACTTTGAAACTTCAATTGCCGTCTCGGTTCCTCCTCCTATATCATGCCTACCATTTGCTCTTGTGCTAAAATTACATTGTTGGGACATAAGAGCAAGCCTCTCACATACGTCCATCACAAAAGCCGCCGTCTTGTCCGCGGTTGAGCCTCCACAAGCATTAGTAATCAAAAGTTGTGTATGAGGAGAAAGTCCTTCTTGAAATGAAGATACCTTGTATTCTTCGGGGAGCATGTGGGGAGGAAGTTGTGCAAGCAAGGATTGGAATCTCTCCCATGTCTCATGAAACGAATCACCCATCTCTTCTTGGAATCCCGTAATTTGCATCCGCAACTCTCTCTTCTTGTTTGATGGAAAGAACCGGTTGAAGAATGCTTCACACACCGCCTCCCATGATACAAGAGATCCGGGCTTTTGGGTATTGAGCCATTTTTTTGCATTGTCCTTCAAACACGTTGAGAAACACCTCATTAGTAGTTGTTCCTTTGAGAGTGTACCCATCCTTGATGTAAAGGGGAAAGTTTCCACCACCCCACTAAGATCCTTCATAAATTGTAAGCAATCTTCATGTGTCTTGCCATAGAAGGATGGTAGTTGGCTAATGTGCATGGTCTTGAGCTCATATGACTTCGTGAGCTCATCAAGAACAATGGCCGGTGTTTCATTTCCAATGATAGGTCTTGAATATTGTCCCATGGTGAGTTGTCTTGGAGGGTTTTCCATGTGTGGGGGTTGCATATTTAGTGGGATATTCATTGGTGGGGGTGGATCATTGGGTGGGTTTTGGTTTTCTCTTCCGTCTTCCATATTCACCCGTGCCCTTTCAGTGGCTCTTGCTAGTCTTCCAACTTGATTAATACGATCGTTGAAGGGAAACAGAACACCTCCCTTAGAACGACGTCCGTGCATACACTAGCAACCTGAAACACCAAAAACAAAAACTACCAAGAAGTAAAAAGATAAAAATAACACAATTAAACTACTAAACTATGTCCTAAACTAAAATAGCCAAATATAACGCTGCCGATCCCCGGCAACGGCGCCAAATTTTGATCGGACTTTTGCAAGTACCAAAATTCCACACTCGGAATACACAAATCACTGAGATGTATAATGGCAAGTGGGATCGTTCCTCAGGGAAAGGGAGGATATTTGGCTATAACTAATTTATGTACACTAATCTAAACTACGTGCAGAAAAGTAAAATTCATTTTTGGTTTTGGAATTTGTTTTAACAACTAAACTAAATAAAATTAACCAATCTAAAACAAGTAATCGAAATGAAATGTGTGATATACGATGATGGATATTGGGGAATTGAGTTGACAACTAAAAGATTTCCTAATGTAATGAACTAGTCCAATTAAGCATTTTCATCCTACTCAAGGGTTGTTCTTTTAATTGATTTTACTCATTAATGTGCAAACGCACACCTTGACTCAAGTAAGCCCTACTATGAGTCTTGGTGGAAATAGATTCAAACTCTTACTCAAGTGAACCCCACTATGAGTAATTGCCCAAATAATATTCTTAAGAACAATTCAAAGGTCTTTTACCAATTAACACATGCATGTACCAATTTTCACTTCATATAAGCTAAAGATTGGAGAATGGGTTGAAAGCCATTCAAACCCTAAACCACAACCTTCATATGTGAACCATTTCTACCACAAGCTAAATTGAACCCCAATATTAACAAGTAAGTAAACATGGCAACTTCAAGACAATGAAATGAAAATGTACCAAGAGAGGATTTGTATAAATAGATAACTAGTTCAAATACATAGGATCATCAAATAAGTTGTCTCATCAATTCCCCAATAAAAGGGGTTTAGTTACACATAATGAAAATAGATATGAAAAGAGAAAGGTTGTAGAAAAAACCCACAAAAATCTTCATGAGTCTCCTTGTCCCTTGATGAGCTTGAAATCTCCTTGACCTTGGTGATTCCCTTCTTCTCTCTTCAATTAATTTCCAAAGTGTGATGGAAAGAATGTAGTGAAATGAGTTAGGGAGGCTTTGGATTGGTGGGAGCTAGAGAGATGTTAGAGAATTGTAGAGAGAGATTAGGGTTTCTTGCTAAAATGGTGGAGAGTGGTCCTAGGGAAAGAGAAAAGGGGGTATTTATATGGGGACCATGAAGTAGGGCTTGAAATCCCGGTGCTGCTGACGTGGCCCGTGATCGGCGGTCGTAAACGGCGGCCAGGCCGCCGTTTGGAAACCGCCGAATGGAAAATGAACCTACTGGAATTGATCGGCGGCTGGAACGGCGGTTGGATCTTGGCCGCCGAATTGCACCTGACGCGTCTGGAATGAAACGGCGGTTTCAAACGGCGGCCAGACCGCCGAAAGAGACCGCCGAATGCTTCTTTTCTTGCCAATTGTCCGTTTTGCCCCCAAATGCTCTCCTTTCGCCGCTTCTAGCCCAAAATCACCGGATTTCTTCATTCCTCCACCCAGAATACAAAAGGTACCTGTACAATCAACATCGAGCCATAAATTTCATGAATTTACTCGAAAGTCAATCAAAATTATCGGAAATCAGGGGCGAAATTCTATATATATAATGGCTCGATCATTCTTGCAGCAACTTTGCTAGCTTTCCTCCTACTTTTTCTAGACCAAAACTTCAAGGAACCTCTCCGGTCATATCCCCTGTTCTTCCTTCTAACACTAGTACTGGTGCCCTATCTAGGTCCAACTAGCCTACAACAACAACACATTTGGCTCAAATGAGGTCCCCTCTGCGTCCTCTTGCTCCACTTCCTACCTTGCCCTCAGCACGCCCCACCCTAAAAGAGATGACTGAAAGGGCTGCCAGGGTCCAAGGTTCCCTTGGTCGATTTAGAAGCAGGCTCCAGTTGCTCCTACAGTTGGAATTTCACAAGCAATTCCTCCTCCTCATCCTCCTTCAACTGTTCCTACTAGATGCCGACTCAGGGTAGATAAGAAGAATGATGCAAGCACCGTAGCCATTCCTTCTAATAATCAACCATCGGGGTCACAATCGCGGGATAGCAACCATGTAAGGTTTATAGTTTGTGTTGGCATCAATTCCATATCAAAACGTGTTTCTCTTGTAATGTTTAGTGGTTAGTATATTGAAGAATTAAGAAGACGAAGGACGTCTCAACCACAATTCATTCAAGAAGCCGGCTTTTAAGAGATTCGTGCATCATTGGTCAACAAATGTATTAAAGGACCTCATATCTCTTACAAGGCTAGGCACACACACACACATAGCATTCTTGTGTGTTCCTTCATGATTTAATTTCATTATATATCACTTTCACACACTTGGCAAAATATGCTCAAGCATTCATATTATGTTGGTAAACTTTGTGTTTTGCATTTTCTAGGACTATGTCCGGAAACTAGCATATGTGTGTGTCTTTGTGTTTGTATGTTTCCGTATTTTTGTATTTGGACTTGAATATGCTCTATTATGATTCCTTATTGAGTTCCGGTTGTTTCGGTTACTCATTCATGTAGTTTCGAGTCCAAACGTTGTAGCTACGCTACTTTTCATTCTCATTCGTTGAGTTGACTTCATCGACATTTTCTGAGATGATTTCCCAACCGTTTTTCAAAGTTGTGTAGTCGTCGTCGTGCATGAGAGAGTCACGGTTCGTAATCTGAAAACGGATTCGAAATTGGAGTTCGGATGCCCAAGATACGGGTTGAAGAATCGAGGGAGCGCGCGAGAAGACAGCCCAGGCCGTGAGGCCACTTGGCCTGGCCGTGTGGGAGGCCGTGGGCCCCACGGCCAAGGGGACTCTCTGCCCCCATGTGGCCCACGTGCCCCCCACGGCCAGGGGGTGATGTGGCCTCACACCATTGGCTGTTTTGGCTCTTCTCTCTCCTCCTATTTCTTCCCTCTCTCTCTCCATTTGAAAAACTAAGAAGAAAAAATTGAGTTTTCCCGTAAGAATTTCTCTCCAGTTTTTTAGAACTTCAAAACACCATATCTTCCTCATCTGGAGTCGGATTTGAGTGATTCAAGTTGGAGAGTGTTCGTATTTGAGTCCTCTATCATCTCCAAGTGGTTTGGTGGCTGTTTGATTGAGATTTCTGGTGGTTCCACACTGATTTCCGAACCAGCTCGTGTAACCAAGGTATTGGACTTAACTTTGGGATTTCTTTCTTTTTAACCTTCCATTTGCTTGGGGTTTCTTCTTCTATATCTATGTTTATGTTTGGTAAAATCTATTGAGAAAGATAGCTTGATTATCATTCTAATTGAAAGTCAATTTGTGGACTAATGTTGACTAGTTTCTATGATTCTAGGTTTTACATATGTTTGTGAGTTGTATTGTGATTAGAATGGCATCTTAGGTTGTTTGGAACTTGATTGAATTAATTTTGTGATAAATGACCTTGAGATTTGATTTGATCCTTTGATTGATGAAATCTAGGATTTGTGTATTTGTTTGTGATTTAGAGAATCTAGGTTTTGATTGATGTAAATCTCAAATCCTTGCTCTATGTTTTTAGCTAGAATATTGATTGATTAAATCTCATGTATCTAGCATTTTATTGTATATTGATTGCATCTTGAACTTGTACTTCATGAATATATTTTGATTCAGGTGTTGTATATGTGAATGAGACTTTGAGCTTATGTGTTTGGTGTTTCACATGCTTTAGGTTTTATTCGTGTATTTTGCATCTAGACTTGATTACTTGTGATATCACATGTTTAGGTCTATTTGTGCCATAGAATGTATTGATCACATGTTCTATGTTGATTTTATTGTTTGCATCATTTGCATTCACATGATCACACTAGGAAGTCTTTGTAAAAGGCATGAAGTCTTGGTTAGAGTCGGGGTGACTCGGATAGCCAAGCAAGAAGTCTTGCCTAGAGTCGGGATGACTCGGATAGGTAAGCAAGGAGTCATGGCTAGAGTCAGGAGGACTCGGATAGTCATGCATGAGAGGCTCCCTGGAGGCATGAGTGTCTCGGATAGGGAGTTGGCTATTGTATTGGTAGGCCTAGGCGTATGGTTAGACATAGACTCCGATAGAGCGGGGTACACAGGAGGTGTATGCACTCTTGAGGAATTTCTAATCTACCATCGATGTTGGTTTTGTGTGGTGTCCAATATATGGTGGTTTCGCATCATTGAGGGATTTCACACTTTCCAATAGGGTTGGGTAGGCTTAGACTTCACTAGGTTGGGTGAGCTAAAGATTGGTCACTTTGTGAATGTTCTATGTTTACTTTCCAATAATATAGTATCCAATGGTTGTAGTTCAACCCGTGGATGTTTCCTCCTAGGAGGTTTTACCACGTTAAAAAATCTCTTGTGTTAATTCTTCCTATCTCTTTCTCTTATATTTTAATTGTATATTTTATTATCTTGATTCATAATATTCACGTGTGATGTATTGTGAAGCAAGACTTTGTATAGTGTGGTTTGTGGATTCATTCTTTTGATCATTTTTGTATCTATGATTCTTTTATATATTGTAATTTTTGTATAGTGATATTTTGATCACTCTTGTAACTCATTGAACATCTATTGAAATACAAGCTTACTTTGTTGTTGTGTTTATTTGTTCTTATACCTCACACAACTAGATGATATACTTAGACCTTGCTCTTATGATTGTATTCTCGTATTGTCTATGTATGTCTTCCTTGGCTTATTTTGTTGTGTGTAAGGCTACCTTGAGGGATAAACGAAAGTTTGTTCGAGAGATTGAAAAAAGGTGTAAAAACCTATTCACCCCCCCTCTAGGTATGCTTTAAGCAATTTAACTACGTTTGTATACTTTCAAACCAGGACAAAGTATTATCCCGGTTTGCAGCTGCATGCCCTAGTGGTGTCTGTAGGCTTTGACTTTTATGCCTGTGGACCTCATGGTCACAATGGGGTCTTCCCTTCTTGTTGAGGTATAAGTCTCAATCGTCTTTTTTACTTGGAGTAATTTATAGGAGGGGTACTTACTTTTCTTTTTTCCTTTTGTAGGCTTTTAAATTTATTCTGGCAATGGGACAGCATGTAAGTTCCTCAAAGTTTAATTAGCTTATTTCGATGACAAACCACAATTGGGGTTTGAAATGTAAGGGTAGCTTAGGTGATTGGTGATCAAGCTCAAAGGCCCTCTCAAGACCTAAAGATGATAAGCATTCCAAAGGTATATCTCTTGTGCTTAGTTTTCATTGAAGAGACTTAGTTGCACACACACACTTATCATGTTTGCATATGTGTACATTGCTCTTGTGTGAATTCTCTTCACATGTCACATTTCACACTTGCACTTTGTTGTTGTTTCTTGTTGTGTGTTAGTGTGTCTAGTAATTCATTTCCCAAATATTGTTTGAAAATGTCCGCGCATGCACGATAGTGTACTTGGTTTAGCGCGAGGATCACCTTCAAAGAATGCCTGATGGATAATATCATGTTATAAACCTAACTCGCAAGTGCACGAATCGTGAGATAAGTACAACGGAAAGTAGAGATCGTTCCACGAGGAAAAGTGAATTATCGATTAAACTAATTTCAATTAGAGCTTAGCAAGTAACAGTATCCAAGAGATTTGAGATTGATTGATTGATTTAGAACCGAATAAACTAAGAAATCAGTTAACAAGAATATGTGAATGTGATCAAGAGGTGAGAGAACTAGGTCATCAATGCTCCCCAACTACGTTTACTCAATACTTCGAATTGAATTTTGTTGACGGTGAAATTTGGATTGCCACGCACTCAACAATTATATCAATTTAATATAAAATAAGGAATTTAAGAACACATGCAAAAGACAAGTTTTACGTGGAAAACCCTTGAATGGGAAAAAACCACGGCGCCCCTGAGGGCAGAAGAATAATACTAGGTTTTCGTTGCCTTGTTACATGCTTAGATCTCTCTTACAATTGCTCTCTTTTCTCTCTCTAGATTTCTGAACCCCCTCCTCATGGGATAGGTGGTTCTATTTATACATGTTTTATTAGGGTTTCCCCTTGTTTTCAGCCGTGTGGGAGGAAGGTTTTCCTCTTTGATTCGTACTAGGATCCTTTCTTGTCACGGATCAGGACTCCTTTTCTTTTCATGATTCCTCGCTGTTCTGGGTCTTCTAAAAGTTTTGGGTTTATTTGTGTTTCTGCCGAGTCGGTTCAGGCCCAGTGTGCTGGTCCAGCGAGTACCTTTACTTTCTGGGTATCGTATATTTGGCGAGCACACTTCTACATTCAGCGAGTAGGTGTTTAGCTTCGGCGACCATATCTTTGACTTTCTTTTGGCTTGAGCTATTTTATCATTCTGACTTGTCAAACTTCCTCCCTTAACCTGGTCAATGAGTGACGTGGCAGTCTTTCGTTAGCTCTTTCGATGATGTGTCAGGTTGGTGAGTTTATACATACAACAATACCCCCATAAATACTTCGAGCTGGGCGAATGACTTGTTCTTCCCACTTCGTTTGCTTCTGCGAGTAGTATTTATATTTATGTTTATAAGATTTCAACACACTTTGCAATAACTCCTTCTTTCCTTTTAACCACGCGCTGTAATTATTAATTGATTCTTTCGGTGCACGCTTTCAATTTAAACCACAAAACTTCTGGCGCTTCCACTTGCTTGACAGGTGAAGGGACATTCTGACGGCTTGGTTATCCCCGAGATGCCACATGTCATTTACTTGGTGGTGACTGTTGCGGTTTGGTAACTGTGGCCGTCATTCTCATTAATTGCGTATCATTGTACTTGATTGTTTTTTTTTTTAATTTCAAAGTTCCCTCTTTTTAAGGCCCGATCGTTTCTTCTTTTTCACTTTGCTTTCTTCATTTATTCTTTCATTGTGTTTCATCAGAGCAGAAGAGAAAAGTTTGATCTTTCGTTTCTGTCTCCCTTATTTTTTCGAGAACTTGCTACAGTCTTTTCTCTGTGCCTCCTATTGCCGGACGGTTCACCGGATTCGATTTTTCTTGCCTTTCTGCGTTCCCGACTCTCTTGCGCATTTTCGCGAATCTAGGGCTTTCTGGTGAGTTCCCATGGACCCTTCCTTACGTTCTTATCTTTTTAATCGGATGATGCAAGCCATGGAGCTTAGTGATAAAAGTACTGCAGACAAGATTGAATCCTTGATTCGTAATTTTCGCCCGGATTCTCCGGTCCCGGTTTCTGTTTATGTTCCATCTTCTGAAGATAACTTTATTCCTAACATCTTTCCTCCGTCTTCCAACAGTGATTCTCCCAATATGCCGAGATCTTCCAATCCAGGCGGCAGTAAACGACGCGCCCCTAGAGCTCCCCGTGAGTCCCTGCTGGATGCGCAGACGATTGTCGATTCTGATGTTGAGGACTATCAGAGAGATAGGCTACACTTCTCGCCGAATCGTCCGTGTTCTTTTGATACGGAGGTTAATGTGGTTGGCGAGGAAGAGCTCCGCAAATATAAGAGTCGTTTCGACATTCCCGACTCTGTTACCTTGATGTTACCTGGTGATCGGGCAGCATGGAATCCTCCCGAGAACGCGGTCGCCATCTATGGTGCCATGCTCAGCTGCAGAGTAACACTTCCTCTTCAGCCTTTCATCGCGAGGTTTCTCGCCGAGGCTCAGATAGCACCGGCACAACTTGCTCCAAACAGCTACAGGATACTGATGTGCCTGTGCCTTATGTGGAAGCTGAAGGGTTATGGGCCCCCTACACCCCGCGAGATCCGCCACTTTTACACTCTAAGGCAGGCGGGCAATAGTGGCACGTACTTCTTTTTTTCTTCGCCGGTGGAGAACTGGATCCCTGAGGGTGTGGTGAACCCTGGTCAAGTTGAGGTCTCCAGTGATGAAAAGAAGAAGGGCTTCATCTGGGGCTTCCCCACCTCAAATAAAAGGTGGAAAAACAGTTGGTTTTTCGCCGGTGGTGAGTGGGGTAGGGATGTGCAAGCTAGCACTCGTCGCAATCTTTTGGCAAAGAAGGTTCCCAGGCATTTCACATCTCCTAAAGCCTGGTCGAAGGCAGCCCCCGCTTTGTTGGATAGGGAGATTTCTCACCTCGCCGCGGCGGCTGTCCTCCCTTTGGACTCAAGGGACAGATCCTTCCTCTTGGATGAGGAAAAAATGATTTCTGAGGGGATTTTTACACGCCTACATGCAAGGCTTCCTCGCTGTAAGCCTTTGTCTATTCCTTTTTTTTTTTTTTGTTTCGTTTTATCCCGTTGGTTGACACTTTGTGTATTTTTCTTGTAGTGTGTGACTTTGACACTGTTTGCGACTTTCAAGCCCGGGCGGTGAAGAATTCCGAGGCTGCCAGCAAAAGGCATGCTGCTGGTTTGGCCAAGGAGGGAATAGCTGGCCCGGATGGTGATGATCCTTCTGATGGCGAGGACGCCGGTGATGTTACCGGGGGAAGAGTTGAATCGGGGCAGCCTCCTAGGCGTGCAGGGGCTACTGTGACTGTTCCTGTTACTGCTGCTGCTGCGACTGCCCCTGCCACTGCTACTGCTACTGCTGCGACTACCCCGACTGCGACCACCCCCAGTCGTAAGGGTAAGGAGAAGGTTGGGGTTTCAGGAGGGGTCAGTGACATCCCTATTTTTAACGCGGATGTCCCTGAGACTCCTCTCGATCCTGCGAGTAACCTGGCCCCCAGAGCTAGGAAGAGTAAACACCCTGCTGAGAGCTTGCCTGATCATTCTGCTCGACCTCCCAAACGGGCTTCACGGGTGGTGCAGTTTGTTGTTTCTTCCGACGAGGAGGGCGCTGAGGAGCCAGCTGTCGCTGAGACCCCTTCTACTCAACCGGCTGTTCATGAGGGGCCTGCTGAAACAGAAAATGTAGCGGCGCCTCCCTCTGAGGGGGTTAATGAGCAGACTCTCCTCGCTTCTACTTCTCCCCGACCAGCTTCTCCTACAGTGGTTATGGGCGAGCCGAGTGTCTCAGATCAACCTAGGCCATCTGGCCAACCTGAGTCGACTGATCGGCCAGGCCCGTCAAAGCAGGCTGGGACCTCTGCTTCCGATTCGGGTTTTTCTCACGAAGTCCCTCCTGTCGGACCGGTTGAAGCCGATGAAGGGAACGTGTCCCTTTTTGATTTCTCGGCTACTGAGATATGCTCCCACTTGGCTAACAATGATATATACATCGGCGATAGCTGGGGGCATGTTAAAGACAAGTCTTGTAATAGGAAGATGGAATTTTTCTTCAACTGCCACTCATTGGTAAGTTCTTCGCCGCAAATCTCTATGCATTATTATTTTTCCATATATTTTCTAACTTCGGCTGTCTTTTTCCTCAGATGATGTCTGAGATGGGTGAGACTTACAAGTTTGGGATCAGAGCTTCCCATGAGATTAAACGCTTGCGCGAGCAGGCTTCTGTTTTGGCGGCTGAAAAGCTCTCAGCTGAAGAATCCCATGCTCAGCAGCTTGCCCAGTTTAGAGAATCCTCAGATGGTCATCTGTCTGCTCGGTTGGCCGCCGAAGAAAAACTTTCTGCTGCTGAAGAGGAGATTCGCTCGTTAAAGGAGCTTCTATCCATGAGTCAAGAATCCTTCGCAGCACGTCTGGAGGCCGAGCGGGTAGCTGAGGAGGCTAAGGAGAAGGCCGAGCAAGAGGCGACCGATTTACGCAACCAGTTGTCTTCCCGTGACCTCATCTTCGAAAATCTAAAAGCTGTGCTGGAGGCTGAATTAGTTGATCGCTTCAAGAGATCCCCTGCCTACGATGCGCTTTTGTTGCGCAAATTTGAGAAAGGCATGAGGCAAGCAAAGAAATTCTTTGCTATGAAGGATCACTCTAACGAGAAAGCTCTGAAGCGCTTCGACAGGTCCCTCCAACAGCACATGGCCAGCGGCGTGGACTCGATTAAAGATCAAATAAAACGATGGAAAGCCCACTGCCATTACAACAGGACTGAACCTCATCCCATGCATCTGGAGATCCCCAGCAAACGTGCCTTCAATACTTACTACTCGGGTCAGAAGGGCAGCTTTTCTGGCTCTGGTGCTGAGCCGGACTTGGGTCCCGTTGCTGGAAGGGATTATGAGCCTTTCATGCCCGCGGAGGATGAGGAAGTCATTTGGCCTTCGGACGAGGAGATTGAAGATGAGGAAGATAGCGAGGGCCCTCCTGCAGCTGGTTGAGTTTTTGGATTTTTCTATTTGTTTAGGACTGTAAATTTATTCTTTTTGTTCATTCATTTGTAAATAATACAAAGTTATAAATATATACTTTTCTTTGTTCAGCTGCCTTTGCTGAGTTTTTGGCTTTACTTAGCTTTTCACCAAGTTATTTTTAGCATATTTTTTGCTTTTATTCAGCTGCCATTGCTGAGTTTTCGACTCACTTGGTATTCGCCAGGACGTATCCGACCATATACCAAGTTTTTAGCGTATTTTATAGCTATATTCAGCTGCCATTGCTGTATTTTGGCGTACTTAGTATTTGTCAGGACGTATCCGACCATACACCAAGTTTTTAACATGTTTTATCTTTGCTCAGCTGGCTTTCTGGCTTCTAGGGTTTATATTTTCCCATAATGGCGATCGCCGCTTTTTGCAACTCAGGTTTTTGTTTCTCGCCAATTATCATTACTGCGAGTATGAAACTCGTCTTTATGTGACGGTGTTGATATACGATGGCGAATGCCCTTTGTGACTGGCGAGTGCGATTGCGAATTCTCAATAATAAATTACTCTTTTATTGAATACTTTCTGCAACTTTGTTAACATGGTCATAAAGAAAAAATGCTAAAATGAAAAAACTGCTCTAAGACATAATAAAAAAGGTTAAAAACTCTAAACTTTTAAAAAGTTAGGGAAAATATATCTTCAAGTACTGCGCATTGCATGGGCGGGTTAGTTCACCAAAACCTTCTCGAGTGATGCGATATGCCCCGTGGCCAGCTATTCCTGTAATTTGATAAGGCCCTTCCCATTTGTCTGCGAGTGATCCTGCAGCTTTGTCTCTTGTTCCTGGATTCACCCTTTTCAATACTAAGTCACCAAGCGAGAACCTCCTTTCACGCACATGTGAGTTGTAATATCTGGCTACCCTCTGTTGATACGCAGTATTCCTTATTTGTGCGCGCTCTCTTCTTTCTTCTAACTCATCTAGACCGCATTTCAGCATATCAATGTTAAGTTCTGGTTGGAAGAGTTGTACCCTTGGTGAAGAGAATGATGTTTCCACGGGAATGACAGCTTCAGCTCCATAAGCCATGGAATATGGGGTTTCACCTGTTGAACCCCTCTCTGTGGTTCGATACGCCCAGAGCACTTGTGGTAATTTATCCGCCAGCTGCCCTTTTTGGTTGCCAATTTAGCTTTCAGGTTGTGCTTTATGATCTTGTTTACTGCCTCAGTCTGGCCATTCGTCTGTGGATGTGCTGGGGAGGCGTAGTAGTTGTTGATGCCGTATTTGTCACACAGCTCCCTGAATTTCCTACCATCGAATGGGGTCCCATTGTCCATGATGATGGTGTTTGGTATCCCGAATCTGTATAGGATATTTTTCTTTACAAAGCTTATAGTATTCGCCTCTGTTATATGTACCAATGGTTCGGCTTCTACCCACTTTGTAAAATAATCCACGGCCACTATGGCATGCTTGGCCCCTCCAGTTGCTGTTGGCATTGGGCCAATTAAATCAATTCCCCACATGGTGAACGGCCACGGCGAGGTGATACTTTGCAAAAGTTCAGGTGGTTGTCGGATGTTGTTGGCGATTTTTTGACACGCCTCACATCTCGTTGCTATTCTTTTGGCATCGGTGAATAGTGTTGGCCAGAAAAAACCCTGCCTTAATGTTTTGTGGGCTAGGCTGGCACCCCTAGCGTGGTTCCCACAATTTCCACTGTGTATGCTTCTCAGGATACCTTCTGCTTCTTCAGGTCCGACACACCTCTGCAGTGCCCTTGAATACCCCCTTTTGTACAGCTCTCCATTGAGTACTGAGTATCTTGTGTGTTAGGTTGATAATTAGTGTTGGCATTAATTCCATATCAAAACGTGTTTTACTTGTAATGTTTAGTGGTTAGTAAATGAAGGATTTCGAAGACGAAGGACGTCTCTACCATTATTCGTTCAAGTTGCCGGCTTTTAAGAGTTTCAGACATTATCGGTCTACAAAGGTATACATGACCTCTTATCTCTTACAAGGCTAGGCACACACTCACACATATCATTCTTGTGTGTCCCTTCATGATTTTATTTCATTTACATTTCACTTTCACACACTTGGCAAAATATGCTCATGCATTCACATTTAGTTAATAAACTTTGTGTTTTGCATTTTCTAGGACTATGTCCGGAAACTAGCATATGTGTGTGTATTTGTGTTTATATGTTTCCGTATTTTGTGTTTAGGACTTGAACATGTTCTTATTCAATGCCTTATTGAGTTCCGGTCGTTTCGGTTACTCATTCATAAGGTTTCGAGTCCAAACGTGTTGACTATGCCACTTTACATTCTCTTTCGTTGTGTTGACTTCATCGATGATTTCCGAGATGATTTCTCAACCGTTTTTCAAAGTTGTATAGTCGTTTTCGTGCGTGAGAGAGTCACGGTTCGTAATCCGAAAACGGATTCGAATTCGGAGTTCGGACGCTTGAGATACGGGCCGACGAACCGAGAGTGCGCGGGAGAGGACAGCCCAGGCCGTGGGCCACATGGGCTGGCCGTGGTTGAGGCCGTGGGCCCCACGGCCTGGAGCCCCTTCTGCTCCCGTGTGGGCCACGCGCCCCCCACGGCCTGGGGGTGACGTGGCACCACGTGATTGGCCGAAAAATGCCTTCTCTCTCCTCCTATTTCTTCCCTCTCTCTCTCATTTTGAATTTCAAAGAAGAAAATTTCAGAATTCCCGTCTAGAGTTCTCTCCAATTTTTCCAAACTTCAAAACACCATATCTTCCTCATCCGGAGTCGGATTTGAGTGATTCAAGTTGGAGAGTGTTCATATTTGAGTCCTCTAACATCTCCAAGTGATTTGGTGGCTGATTGATCGTGATTTCAAGTGGTTGGACACTGAAATTCGCACCAGCTGCAGAATTCGAGGTTTGAGTCTCAACTTTGGGATTTCTTGTTATTTCACCTTCCATTTGCTTGGGGTTTCTTCTTCTATATATATGTTATTATTTTATGAAAGCTATTTGAAAAGGTAGCCTGATTATCATTCCAATTGAAACTCAATTTGTGGACTTATGTTGACTAGATTTTATGATTCTAGGTTTTACATTTGTTTGTGAGTTGTATTGTGATTAGAATGGCATCTTAGGTTGTTTGATACTTAATTGAATTAATTTTGTGTTAAAATGACTTTGAGATTTGATTTGGTCCTTTGATTGAAGAAATCAAGGATTTGTGTATTTGTTTGTGATTTAGAGAATATAGGTTTTGATTGATGTAAATCTCAAAACCTTGCTCTATATTTTTGTCTAGTATATTGATTGATTTTAATCTCATATATCTAGACTTTGATTGTATATTGATAGCATCTTGAATTAGGACTTAATGAACATTTTGTGATTCAAGTGTTATATGTGTGAATGAGACTTTGAGTATATGTGTTAGGTGTTTCACATGCTTAGGTTTCTATTCATGGATTTTTGCATCTAGACTTGATTAATTGTGTTTTCACATGTTTTGGTCTATTTGTGCCATAGAATGTATTGATCACATGTTCTATGTTGAAATGAATGTTTGCATCATTTGCATTCACATGATCACACTAGGAAGTCCTTGTAAAAGGCATGAAGTCTTGGTTAGAGTCGGGATGACTCGGATAGCCAAGCAAGAAGTCTTGCCTAGAGTCGGATGACTCGGATAGGTAAGCAAGAAGTCATGGCTAGAGTCGGGAGGACTCGGATAGTCATGCATGGGAGGCTCCCTAGAGGCAAGAGTGCCTTGGATAGGGAGTTGGCTAACATATTGGTAGGCCTAGGCGTATGGTTAGACATAGACTCCGATAGAGCGGGGTACACGGGATGTGTATGCACTCTTGAGGAATTTCTAATCTACCATCGATGTTGGTTGAGTGTGTTGTCCAATATATGGTGGTTCCGCATCATTGAGGGATTTCATACTTTCCAATAGGGTTGGGTAGGCTTAGACTTCACTAGGTTGGGTGAGCTAAAGATTGGTCACTTTGTGAATGTTCTATGTTTACTTTCCAATAATATAGTACCCAATGGTTGTAATTCAACCCGTGGATGTTTCCTCCTTGGAGGTTTTACCACGTTAAAAAATCCCTTGTGTTAATTCTTTCTATCTCTTCTCTTATATTTTAATTGTATATTTTATTGTCTTGATTCATAATATTCACTTGTGATGTATTTTGAACCAAGTCTTTGTATAGTGTGATTAGTGTATTCATTCTATAGATCAATTTGTATCTTTGATTCTTTTGTATATTGTAATATTTGTTTAGTGACATTTTGCTCACTCTTGTAACACATTGAACATCTTATGAAATACAAGTTTATTTTGTTGTTATTATTATTTGATATTTTACCTCACATGACTTGTTGATATACTTAGACATTTCAATTATGATTGTGTCATCATATTGTCTATGTATGTCTATCTTGGATTATAGTGTTATGTGTAAGGCTACCTTGAGGGACAAACGGATGTTTGTTCAAGGGTTTGAAAAAAGGTGTAAAAACCTATTCACCCCCCCTCTAGGTATGCTTTAAGCAATTTAACTTCGTTTGTGTACATTCATTGTGGCTTTATACTTCAACCGTTTTGCTTCTAATGGGTCACTTGGGAGTACATCATTGACGAGATATTCTTTGATTGGTGTGATCCAGCTGTTCCTTTCGCCAAAGACTGCCCCTACTTCTTTTGATCTGACTATGCTCGGCTGCAACAGGCGGATCATGGATATATTTTTAGGCCAGATGTTAATTGTGGCGGATGCCAATTTGGCCAGAGCGTCAGCTTGCTCGTTTTCTTCTCTGGGGACATGAACGATTCTGTATTCTTTAAATCTTCCTAATAGTTCCTTTGCTAATTCCAGGTAGGTAATCATGCTTTCATCTCTCGCTTGGTATTCATCTAGTACCTGATTGACAACCACTTGGGAGTCGCTGAAGATTTCTACCTCATCTGTCCCTAGGACTGTGCAAACTTTTAAACCTGCTATGAGTGCCTCGTATTCAGCTTGATTGTTAGTAGCTTTGAAGTCAAAACGCAGGGCACATTCGACTGAATCTCCTTCCGGGGTTGACACTACTACCCCTGCCCCGCTGCCGTGTGTGTTTGACGAACCGTCAACGCGGAGTTGCCATTTGAACACTTTCTTATTTTGCTCCACCATCATTCTAGCTACCTCTATGCTTGGCTCGGTGAACTCTGCTACAAAGTCTGACACTACCTGTGCTTTGATTGCTGTCCGTGAGAGATACTCTACGTCAAATTCACTTAATTCGATTGCCCACTTTGTTAATCGACCGGATACTTCTGGTTTCTGCAGGATTAATTTCAGTGGGCAGTTGGTATATACCCTGATTTTATGGGCCTGGAAATATGGTCTTAGCTTCCTAGCTACTGTTATTAAGGCGAGTGCCATTTTTTCAGCCGGCGAGTACCTTGTTTCGGCTGGTAATAGTGATTTGCTGGTGTAGTATATTGGCTTCTGGATTCCCTCTTCCTGTCGCACTAGCACGGAGCTTGTGGCTGCTTCAGAGACGAACAAGTACATGTACAATGTTTCTCCTGTTTCTGGTTTTGATAGTAGCGGTGCCTGTCCAAGGTAATCTTTCAAGGCCTGGAAGGCCTTTTCGCAATCCTCATTCCACTCGATTCCCTTTCCCTTTTTTAGAGCTTTGAAAAATGGTAGGCATCGGTCTGTTGACTTGGCTATGAATCTGCTCAGCGATGCTAGGCACCCCGTGAGTTTTTGGACGTCCTTCAAAGTTCTTGGCGAGACCATTTTTGCTAGCGCTTGGATCTTTTTAGGGTTCACCTCTATTCCTCTTTGATGTACCTGATATCCGAGAAACCTCCCAGATGGTACGCCGAATACACATTTTGCTGGATTCAATTTCATTCCATACCTGACCAGCACATCGAATGTTTCCCTTAGGTCATCTGTATGTCTATCTGCTGTGATGCTTTTTGTCAGCATATCGTCAACGTAGACTTCCATATTTCTCCCTATTTGCCTGGCGAACATTTTGTTGACCAAGCGCTGGTAAGTTGCCCCAGCGTTCTTCAGGCCAAATGGCATAACTGTGTAACAATATAACCCCTGATCTGTGGTGAACGCTGTCTTCTCTTCGTCTGGCTTGTGCATCTTTATCTGGTTATATCCTGAATATGCATCCATGAAGCTTAACGTCTCATGTCCGGCTGTTGCATCGACTAATTGGTCAATCCTTGGTAGTGGGAAGCTGTCCTTGGGGCAGGCCTTGTTCAGATCGGTGAAGTCGACGCACATCCTCCATTGATTATTTTTCTTTTTCACTAGGACTACATTCGCCACCCACTCCGGGTACTTGACTTCTCTAATTGACCTTGCGGCGAGTAACTTTGATACTTCCTCTTTTATTGCTGCACTTCTTTCTGGGTTGAAGCTTCTCCGTTTCTGCACAACCGGTTTGCACTTGTCATTCACGGCCAGATTGTGCGAAATTACGCTCCTATCAATACCTGGCATATCTTCGTGGCACCAAGCGAAAATCCCCTTATATTCCTTCAACAAGCTTGTCACATCTTTCTTAACTTGTTCAGTCAGCCTTGCTCCGATCTTCACTGTTTTATTTGGTTCTGCTTCATCTAGAACAACTGACTCAGTGGGTTCTTCTTTCTCTCTGCTCGTTTTGTCCCTTGGGTCCAGTTCGAAGTTTTCCAGATTATCTCCCTGTACTTCCCTGTCTACCTCGAATATGCTCAAGGTTTCCATCCCCACTTTATCTTTAAAGATTGATAGGTTGGCGCAGCGAGCCATCTCCTGTGACCCTCTCAATTCTCCGACACCAAATTCTGTAGGGAATTTTATCTTTGGATTGCCACGCACTCAACAATTATATCAATTTAATATAAAATAAGGAATTTAAGAACACATGCAAAAGACAAGTTTTACGTGGAAAACCCTTGAATGGGAAAAAACCACGGCGCCCCTGAGGGCAGAAGAATAATACTAGGTTTTCGTTGCCTTGTTACACGCTTAGATCTCTCTTACAATTGCTCTCTTTTCTCTCTCTAGATTTCTGAACCCCCTCCTCATGGGATAGGTGGTTCTATTTATACATGTTTTATTAGGGTTTCCCCTTGTTTTCAGCCGTGTGGGAGGAAGGTTTTCCTCTTTGATTCGTACTAGGATCCTTTCTTGTCACGGATCAGGACTCCTTTTCTTTTCATGATTCCTCGCTGTTCTGGGTCTTCTAAAAGTTTTGGGTTTATTTCTGTGTTTCTGCCGAGTCGGTTCAGGCCCAGTGTGCTGGTCCAGCGAGTACCTTTACTTTCTGGGTATCGTATATTTGGCGAGCACACTTCTACATTCAGCGAGTAGGTGTTTAGCTTCGGCGACCATATCTTTGACTTTCTTTTGGCTTGAGCTATTTTATCATTCTGACTTGTCAAACTTCCTCCCTTAACCCGGTCAATAAGTGACGTGGCAGTCTTTCGTTAGCTCTTTTGATGACATGTCAGGTTGGCGAGTTTATACATACAACAAATTTGATAAAAGATGTTAATCAAGTTAAAGGTTCGTTCTTAAATTAAGTATGATTAACTTATGAGTATATAAACAAGCATGATAAGTTTTACCACACATCAAGTTAACGAACAAGTGAACCAAAACTTACAAGCATATAAACAAGCATAATAAGTTTTACCCATTCAATTGAAGAGTGAATGAGAGTACATGATGTAACACACTCTAAACTCAATCATTAAATTATCAAAACCCTAGATTTATGCCGAGCATATTAACAAGCTTGAGCAATAATAAAGAGTTATGACATAGGATGAATTGAATGAATCAAAACTGGAATTAAGAAAATATAATCAATTCTAACAAAGAGCATTCATAGAGGTTCACATTGATTCCCTAGTATGGAGTTAGTTACACATATCGAAAATAAAAAGAGAATGGAAGTAATTGATAAAACCCATGGAAGCCTTCAATGAATTCTTCCAATCTTTGATGTTGAAATCTTCTTCTTCGTCTTCGAATCTTCTATGTGTAAAGATCGATGATGGTATTCTATTGTATGTTTTGAAACAGTCTGTGGTCCGAGAATGAGCGAGAGATTAGGGACGGCCCCCTTTGGTGGCTTGGGACCCCTCTTTTCTGGATGCCCCAAAATTAGGGTTCAAAGGGGTTTAAATAGGTGTAGATGCTAAACCAAGTCCTTAAACAACAAGGAAATCAATTTCCCTTTAGAACTCTACCGTTTTGGGTTTCTATTTCTTTCCTAATCCATCTAAATTGACTATTTATTGAAGGAGGATAAGGATTAGATGTCCACTTTCTTTCCAAGACTTTCACACATGTCTAAGAAGGTAATATTTCCCGTTCCGACAACTTGCGAAACAAATCCTGTAAGTATTCGCAGATTTTATGATTGACTGATCTGACCTTTGGGTACTAAAACGAGCATAACATTTTCTAGAAAATTCAGATTAATGATCTATAAATTGGGATGGAAACTAGACTTCTGGTGCTTCAAATCCATAGGTGGCAGAACACATAGTTCAATTAGAGCTAAGAGATATGTCCCTCACAACATAACCCATCTGCACTGTCACAGGCTACCGCTGCGACAACCATTGTGAAAGCCACAGCGGTTGTCAAAGCGGTCTTCACTGTTCTTGAGAGCGCTTTGACTGCCATTGTGGAAATTCACAGTGGTCTTGAAGGCAGTTGGCATGACAATCATGGAAAATTGCATAAAAGTCCCTGGAATTGATCGCCGCTGGATAGTTCTATAAACTATCGTAAATAATGTGGCGTGGTCGTGTTTATCCGCAAGTGCACGGATCGTTACGATCGCATAGCAGCAAGTACGGTTCGTTCCACAGGGAAAGTATGGTACACGTAAGTAGGTTCTATGCCTTATGTTATAGTCAAGCTATTTACACTAATTACAAGCAAGAAAAGTAAAAGGGAGAGGGTGGCAAGCAATTATCTAAACTAATGACTATGATTATGCTAAGATGGCTAGGATGGAGAATTAAGCTATGCGTATCCTATGGTCACGGATACGTAATCTCTAATTACAACTACAACTAAAGAGATGTAAACCTAATACAATTCTAATTAATCTAAATTAACTAAATTATCAACTAAGTAAGCAAGTAAGTAAATTAACACTAAGTCACTACAATTAAATTACACTAATGTCTCAATTAATTAACTACAACTAAATTATACTAACTTAACTATAACTAACTAAACTAACTAATTCTTGCAAGGTTATGCAAGAGCATGGATAAATGAAAAGGGATTTTATTAATTGATCACAATTAAGCTCACTAGTTCTATGGCATAGGTAATTTAACAACTACCACTCTAAATATTATCAACTATGATTATAGAATGACAATAATAGAGTATTTACACCTAGAACCTAAGAATTAGTCAATAAGTGTTGATCATGTACTTACTAACCAAGACTTCTCCAATATAGCTAATCAAATGTTATTAAACAAGATTACAAGTTACTAATTTGTCCATTAACAACATGCATCCATTCAATTTAACTCAATTCAACATTCAATAACTAAATATGGATATATAAAAGATATAGAGATCAATCAATTACAATAATGAATCATATGAAAATCAATCCCTTAACATAAAGATTATTATACACATACATGTTACATGAATCACAAATACATGAAAGAAGTAATAGATAGAAGTAACCACAAGATGGTAATCTTCTTGTCTTCAATGAAGCTCCGAATCTACTCCTTCCAAGCTATGAAGCTCACATGTAACCATGTAGTGTAAGTTTAAGTTATCTAAGCTATTCTAAGTATTTGTAAGCTAGGTAGGGTTTATTCTAGGTTATTTTTGGATGTTAGGGTTAGTGTTTAGGTTTAGGGAAGATGAATATATATAGTAGGGAAGATTTAGGCAAGTTTGGACGTGCAATCTCCAAGGTCGGTCAAGTGGGCGGGTTCAAACCGTCAAGCTTGCGGGTTTATGCCCGCCGTCGGAAGCCGTCGTGCAAAAATGGATGTTTGAGGCGAGCTTGGACCTTCTGGACTGCGGGAATGTTCCCGCGGCATGAAATCGCCAAGATTTGGCGAGTTTGGATCGTATTTGGGCAGCCAAGAACCCGCTGGAATCAAGCTTGAAGCTTGCATTTCCATGGAAGTTGGTGGACTTGGATGAGAGGCCAAACTAGTGCATGGGAGGCCCAAAATGGACCCATTATGACTAGGAGGAAGTGGGCTTCCGATCTAGGCTGAAATCGGCCGGGAAAACCACTGGAATCTGGTCAAAAATCATCGGAGAAGTGGTCGGGTCACGACCGGGTCGGGTCGGGTCGGACTGGTCGCGGGTCGTGTGACCCGGCTGGAGCTTGAAGAAGGGTGACGTCAGCGTGACATCATGCTGACGCTAAGCACCCCTAAACGACGTCGTTCAGCTTGCTGACGTGGCGCTGATGTCTGCCTTGGCTGGCGAATTACATTCTGCACCCCTGATCTTCTTCTTAATTACATAATCTTCATTCCTTTCCAGAATATTGCACTTTTGCCCCTGATTTCTCCACAATTACACAATTGCCCTTGAACTTCCCTAATTCCCTGAAACTCTTATTTAAACCCTATTAAATACATAAAAATGCTCGGAAACGAATACAAAAGATAGGAAAAGGGAGCGCTAAATGTGAACATTTGGAGCGCGATTAGGAATCTTCCAAAATCACCTTTTCCCTTTGAAATACTTCAAATACCTCATTTGGTTCCAACAACCTGAAAAATGCTTGAGAAACAAGCAATTGATTGGAGGAATAGGGATAAAAAATATATACAATAAATGATCGATTAATGCCCTTGGCTTCTCCTTTGGTTTCACCATAATTGGTGAAATGGCGGTTTGATTGACGCCCTGACCACCGAATGGAGCCGCCATTTGATTCCAGAAGATTCTAGAGTGATTCTACAGTTGTGATTGGTGGCCCCAACTATCGATCGAAATCACCAATGAGACCTGATTAATTTAAATATCTCAGTCTCAAATCGGTGGTTGGATTCAGCAGCCATGAAACCGTCGAATGAAACCACTGAATGAAACTGCCGATGGCGAGTGTCATGGGAAAACTTGACTTTTCACCTACCATGTTCTTGATGTCTATAAATACATCATTATCTCATTCTCTGAATTTAGTTCCTTGACTCCAAGAACCCTAAAGAGAAAAAGAGAGATACTTGAGAGAAAATCAATCAAGAACTCACCTTTAAACACTCGAAACCATTTTCATATGCATCAAACTTCATCTAGCATCATCTAGCTTATCTAGGATGCTTTCTTGCATTGGTTTCACTCAACACACATGCCTTGGTAAGTTTTTCACTAATTTCATCTAATCTTAGTGTCTTACTTAACAAGAAATCTCTTTAATTACTTGTATGTTCTTAGATCATATTCTATTATACGAGATAGAGATTATTGTGTTGTTTTGAATGAGTGTTGTGTTGTGATAGCTATACCTATGATTGATTTATCTTATATAGATATGCTTTATGCCATGACATATAGCAATTAATATATAGGATTGATTTAATTGACATCTTATAATCCTAGAAAAGCATTTAATGTAACCTAGCCTTAATTGCATTTTTGGATATCTTAGCATATTCATATAGGTTGTTTAATCTCTTCATTGAGAAGTAAATCTTGTGGCTAAGGTGGCTTAGTGTGCAAGCAAATTGATCTAGGGTTGCTATTAAAGGCATGTGGGTAGTAGTGGTGGGTTAGTGACTGAGAATGGTTGAGGTCAACCTAGGTTGTGGACATCATTACAAATAATGATTTCGAGGATCGTGTGTGGTGCACATAACAGCTCGAGGTTTTTCCTTGTTGAAGGTTTCCATGTAAAAATCAAGTGTCATTTAAATTCCACACTTTACACTTGATTTATTGTATTGACTAGATTGGGGTTATTTTCGTAAAATTGACTAATTGCGAAAATTTGGTAATAATTGGATTAAAATCTATTCACCCCCTCTAGATAGTTTTATACACACCGCGTAATATTTTTTTCAATTAGTATCATAGCGGGTTCCTAGATATACTTAGGTGATCCTTGCTCATTTTGGTATGTTTTGCATTTTATGTGATTTTGATAATTCATACATTTGCATTCATTTCATTCATTCATAGACACTATGAGTGGGAACGGTGGTGACAATAAGGGTGCTTCTAGCATGAGATCTCCCTTACTCACTGGGTTGAATTATGCCTCTTGGAAAGGCAAGATGGAGTCGTACATTTGCCAAATCCATGATAAGGCATGGATAGCGGTTAAAGATGGCTACACTCCACCGATGATGACTCCTACAGGTGGAGGAGAGGATGTACTCAAGCCTAAGGTGCAATGGAACGCACAAGAGTTTGAAGCATCTAAGTGGAATAGGAAGGCGATGCACGCCATCCTATATGCCATGGATAAGAATCAATACAAATTGATTCAAAACACTAGGATAGCCAAGGCGGCATGGGACATCCTAGAAATGGCACATGAGGGAACCGAAGTGGTCAAAGACTCCAAGCTCCAAGTCCTCCAAACTCAATTTGAGACCATTAGGATGGAAGAGGGTGAGCACTTCAATAACTTCCAAGTGAAGCTAATGGACATTGTGAACCAAAGTCATCAACTTGGTGACCCTTACTCTGATAGAAGAATCAAGCAAAAGATTATGAGATCACTTCCCGAGAGGTTTGAGTCCAAAGTGACGGCTTTAGAAGAAAATAATGACTACAAGAATATGAAGCCGAGTGAAGTTTTTGGAAGAATTCTCGCATTTGAGTCAAGAAAGGAGACCACCTCCAAAGAAGAAAAAGAATATTGCCTTGAAGACCTCCAAGTTAGAGAAGGAGGAGGATAACTCTGATGAAGACATGACACTAATTGTCAAGAGATTCAAGAAATTCTTGAATCTACAAAAGAATGGTTATGGCTCAAAAGGGGATGGCTTCAAGAAGAAGACCAAGCTCAAGAATGATGAGCCAAACCAAGAGATGTCTTCAAGAGAGGGGATTCAATGCTACGAATGTGGAGGATTCAGGCACATCTCCTCAGAGTGTGGAAACTTGAAGGACAGAAGAAAAGGAAACGCGATGGCCACCTCATAGAGTGAGGATGAGAGTGAAGAAAATCCTTCAAGTGATGAAGAGCTTGCCATTAACTACACGAATTTTGGAGCCACTTGTGTAGAAGTTGAAGGAGATGGCAAAGTTGTCTTGAGTTGTGATCCCAAAGAAGGAATAGATGAAAAAGTAGCTAAAAAGGTAGTTGGTGTAGCTACTCATTAGGATATGGCTCATATAACATCAAGTAACGAAAGTGATGGTTTTTATGAGGAAAATGACTCCATTGGTGAGATGGAAAGCATAGGAGATGACTCTAGTGATAAGAATTTATCATCTCACTCCATAAATGGAAATGTGGAGAGTATGGATCTTCATGACTATATAGTTAAGTTTGAAAGCACAAGGATGAAGAACAAGAAAGAAATAAGAAGATTGATGGAGGAGAATCTAGAGCTTTCAACACAAGCTGACCACTTGAGTGGAGAAGTGGTGAGATCTATGAAGGATGAAGATAAGCTAAAAGATGAGTTAGCTTTATCTAAGAGGAATGAAGAAGGATGGCTTCAAGCACCGAGAAGCTTAACCACATGTTGTGAGTTGGAAAAAGGCCAAATGACAATAGAGGTCTTGGCTACATTGATTGTAAGGTTCCCATTTGTTGATTGGCTCATTTCGCGAACAAACCACATGATGGGGTTCTTTGCAAGGGTAGCTTAGGTGTTGGTATTATTGTTCAAAGCCCTTTGAAGACCTCGTCTTGATAAGCACTGAAGGTAAATTTCTATGTGCTTTCTTGTCTTGAAGAGATAGTTGCGCACACTCACTTAGCATTCTTACATTGGTGTGCATACTCTTCACATGTCACATTTCACACTTGCACCTTGTTGTTATATTTTGTTGTGTACTTTTGTGCTTAGCAATTCGTTTCCCGATATTGTTTGGAAACGTCCGCGCATGCACTAGGATGTGCTTGGTTTTACGTGAAGACCGCTTAAGGAGGATGCCCTTGGCTTCTCCTTTGGTTTCACCATCTTTGGTGATTCGGCGGTTTGATCGGTGGCTTGGCCACCGATTTGAAACCGCCGTTTCAGTCCAGAAAGGTCTGGAGTGATTCTGCGGTTATGATCGGTGGCCACGACCGCAGTTCATACTTGATTGATTTTTATTCTTGGGTTTGATTCTACGGTTTGTTCGGCAGTATCAAAACTGCCGTTGCTCTCCTGTCTTTCACGGGAGCCATTTAGCAGTTGAAATCTATGGCCTGGCCGCAGATTGAAACCGCCGATCGGTGCGTTTCTTTGCAACTTATTCAAAACGACCACACTTTGATTTGGCCCCCTATATATATGCCATTTTGTCTTTAGGTCAATTAAGAGAGTTCATATTCAGATTTTATACTTAGGATATTTTTCAAAGACAAGAAAAATTCCAAGAACTCATTTTTAATTACTCAAACACCTTTTCATGATCATCAATCATCATCTAGCATCATCTTTGATCATCTAGATGTCTTTTTGCATGGATTCTTCATCACACTTTGCTTGGTAAGCTTTTCACTAATATCTTACATATTTTGTGTTTTTCTTAACAAACAATCTCAATTTATTACTTGTATGATTTGCATATATCTTTTGATACAAGACTGAGATTAGTGTGTTGTATGTTTGAGAAGTTGTATTGTGATAGCTAATTAGGTTTTGTGCTTAATCTTGATTAGCTAAACTATTTGACATGTCATTTAGTTTTAATATCTAGGATTGTTCTAATTGCATATTCATCATCTTAGATAAGCATATAGGGTTTCCCTTGCTCTATGTTGCATTTGGATATTCATATATTCACTTAGGGTGTTATTCTCTTCATTGAGAAAGCAAGTCTTGTGTGTAGCTTACGGGATTAGGTTGCTTAGATCGCAAGCAAATTGGACTAGGTTCACTTATACCGGGATTAGGTAGGTGTGTGATTACTTTCGGGATTAGGTTGTAATCGTTTTACACATTTATTGGATTCAAGGTTCGAGTGTGGCTTACTTACTAGTCCGTGGTTTTTCCCGTGAGGGTTTCCACGTAAAAATCAAGCGTTATTTAATTTCCGTATTTTATACTTGATTTATTGCTTTATCTAGTTAAGGGGTAATTTCGTAATATTGACTTAACATGAAAAATTGGGTAATAAGTTTAAAATATATTCACCCCTCCCCCCCTCTAGATAGTTTTATACACACCGTGTTATAATTTCTTTCAATTGGTATCAGAGCGGGTTCCTAGATATACATAGGTGATCCTTGCTTATTTTTGGTGTGTTTTGCATTTTGTGTGATTTTTGATTATTCATACAATTGCATTCATTTCATTCATTCATAAACACTATGAGTGGAAACGGTGGAAATGGTGGTGGCAACAAGGGTGCTTCTAGCACAAGGCCTCCACTTCTTACCAGATTGAACTATTCCCAATGGAAAGGGAAGATGGAATCCTACATATGTCAAATTCACGACCGTGCATGGATGGCGGTGGAAGATGGATATGATTTACCCAAGTTGACTCCCGGTGGTAGAGGAGAAGAAGTATTGAAGCTTAAGGCGCAATGGAACGCGTAAGAATTTGAGGCTTCAAAGTGGAATAGGAAAGCGATGCATGCCATCCTATGTGCAATGGACGAAAATCAATATAAATTGATTCAAAATACTAGGATAGCTAAGGAGGCATGGGACATCCTAGAGATTGCACATGAGGGAATCGAAGTGGTGAAGGACTCTAAGCTTCAAGTCCTCCAAACTCAATTCGACATGCTTAAGATGGAGGAGAATGAGTGCTTTAACGACTTCGAGATCAAGGTGATGGACATAGTCAACCAAAGTCATCAACTTGGTGATTCATATTCGGATAGGAGAATCAAGCAAAAGATTATGAGATCTCTCCCTAATAGGTTTAAATTAAAAGTGACGGCTTTAGAAGAAAATAGTGGATATAAGGATATGAAGCCGAGTGAGGTGATTGGGAGACTTTTAGCTTATGAGTCTAGGAAAGGTCCTATCTCACACCCTTTAAAAAGCAAAAAGGAATTGCTTTAAAAGCCTCCAAGGATGAAAATGAGGCAAAGAAGATTGACTCGGATGAAGGCCTTGCCTTGTTTGTAAAAAGGTTTAACAAGGTTATGAAGTTTAGGAGAAAGGGCTTTGGATCAAAAGGTCAAGATTTGAAGAAAAAGGGTCCTTCCAAGAAGTTTGAACCTAGGCAAGAAAGGACCAAAAGGAAAGGGGTCCGATGTTTCGAGTGTGGTGGCATAGGTCACTTTGCCCCCGAATGTGCAAATCACATTGAGAAGAAAAAGGGAAAAGTGATGGCCGCCACTTGGAGTGGAAGTAGTGATGACTCCATTAAGGGAGATGAGTCTTCGGATGATGAAGAGCTCATGGCTAATCTCCTAGCTTTTGCCTCCTCCCATAAAAGCAAAAGTGCTAGTGAAAGAGAGGAAATGAGTTAAGAGGAAAATTACTCAAGTGGAGAAGAAAGTGATTCCTCCTCTAACTCCATAAATGGATTTGTGGAGAAAAAGGTGCTTGCTAAATACCATGCCGAGTTTAATGATTTAGCAATCAAAAGCATAAGAAAGATCAAGATGTTAAGAGAAGAGAATCTTGAGCTTTTATCTCATAATGACCACTTAAGTGAACAAATGGAAAAATTCAAGAAGATGGAAGATAAGCTAAGAGAGGAGTTAGTCTTATCTAAGAGGAATGAAGAAAGTCTAAAGAGGGAGCTTGAAGAAGTAAGAGAGTCTATGACTAGGATGGCTTCTAGCACCAAGAAGCTTAACCATATGCTTGGTATTGGAAAGAGTCTATGTGACAAGAGGGGTCTTGGGTATGAAGATGTCAAGAAGATCTCAACCTCTAACAAGACCGTGTTTGTCAAAAGTTTGAGGAACGAAGAAACTTCATTTGTGCAAATTCCTAGGAAGAGGTTAGAACTAGGACAATGTTCAAATGCACAAGTGAAGATGGGGCCAAGAAGGCAACCTCAAGCTCAACCCTCTAGGGTCCCTCAAGCCAACATTCCTCCACAATTGGCTCACAAAGGAAAAAGACCAATCATGCAACTTCAAGCTAGGAAGCAATCTAGACCGGTTCAACAATGAAGATGGATTGAACCCATTCATCCACAAAGACATGGACAAGGTATGATTCCTTATTTTACTCCTATATGTCACTTTTGTGGATTTGATGGTCATATTAGACCACATTGCTTTTGATATATTAAAATGTGCAAAACTAGAAGCATGGTTGAAAAGAAAAAGAAAAGAGCCATGATGCATGTTCTTAGGAATGATGATTGAAATTCCCTTAAGCAATATAGTGTAAATATACCTAGAGGGGGGGTGAATAGGTATAGGCTCCAAATTCTTCCAATTTAAAAATAATGCGGAATATAATAAAGAGAATGCACACTTGAATAGATTTTAGCAAATGAATTGATTTCACTAATACAAGAGTTAATCAATTTACAAGATATGCAATCAATGTAAGATATGGAAGATAAAGAAAAATAAAAACAAAAATGAACACAAGAGTTTTAACGTGGTAAAACCTCAAAGAGGAAACATCCACGGGTTGATACCACAACCACCGGCAAAGCAATCCACTATGTGAAAAAGGACTTACACACTCAAGCTATCACTCATGATATCCGCTCAAGCTATCAACTCCTAATCTACCCTCGGGCTAGTGAATCACCAAGCCTACTTCCTATCCGAGATGTATCCTACACCTCTAGAAAGCAACTTCCTATCCAAGACGCTCACGTCTCTAGGAAGATTTCGTGCTTAGCAATCCGGATCACAAAGATCCTAGTTAAGCTCTCCTAGCTCAACCATCCGGAGTACCACACTCCTAGCTAAGACTTTTGCTTGACTATCCGGACCACATGTCCTAGTCAAGACTCCCTTGCTCTTCACAAAGCTTCACTCACTTTGCAAGAGACTTCAACCTTATGCAAGGCTATGATCTAAAGTGATGCAAATGATGCAAGCACAATCAAATTAAGCTAGATGATCAATCAAGCAAAATGTACATGTTCAATGATAGTCTAGAATATGATTTCAACACACAATCACAAAATTATCTAGAAATCATGACATGCAAATCAATAAGAACAAAGGTATGAATATTCAATTTATCACACTAAAAACCTAGTTCTTAGATCATGAAACAAAACATAGAAAATAACATGAAGCACATCACACATATATATTTTCTAGAATCAATTTCATGATAAATCAAGTTTAGCACATATATGTTCAAAACAAATCACAAAGCTAAAACTCAATTAACAAATGATCAAACAACCCTAGCAAGTGATCTAACATACTTCTCAACAAATTTCATCAATCAAATAGTAAGAATCAAGAGATGATCAAAGATGAAATCGAAAAAGAAGAAGTTGAAAATCAAACACTGACCACGTACTGAAAATGGATCAGCTGAGAAAAATGGTGAAGTTATCTGCCTCTGGAAATGCTTAAGGTTTGTAGTTCTCTTCGAGACCAACAATTTTGGTTTTTGAATCGATTGATTTCGAGTTCGTATGAGAGAGATATGATCAAAACAAGTAAACAAAAATTGTGAAGAAAAACTGCAGAAAATCGTGAAAGTGTTCTTGAATTTTTTCAAAGTGTGGAGGGAAGGAGGTTGGCTTAAAAGGAGGGAAAGGAGAGAATTTACGAGCGAATCATGTGCTGCCATGTCACCACCCCGTGGGGGGCACGTGGGGCCCACGGGAGCAAAGGGCTCCCTTGCCCGTGGGGCCCACGGCCTCCCTCACGGGCTGGCCAAGTGGCCACACGTGAATCACACTTCTCTCGCGCGCTCCCTTGGTTCGTTGGCCCATATCTTGAGCATCCGACCTCCGATTTCAAATCCGGTTTTGGATTACGAACCGTGACTCCCTCATGCACGCCTATGACTACTCAACTTTGAAAACTGGTTGAGAAATCATCTCAGAATCTGACAATGAAGTCAACACAACAAATGAGAACGAAAAGTAGCATAGTCAACTTGTTTGGACTCGAAACCTTATGAATGAGTAACCGAAACGACTGGAACTCAATAAGGCATTAAATAAGAACATGTTCAAGTCCTAAACACAAAATACGGAAATAAATAAACACATATTTACACAAGCATGCCATATCAAAGAGATAGTCACAAAGCATGCAATTTCACAATGTTTATCAATACAAGATCAATGCATGAGCATGCTATGAAATGTGTGAAAGTGTTATACCAAATGTTTGAACCATGATGCAGGGACACACATGTATGAATTGTGTGTGTGTGCGCTAACGCCTTGCAAGAGGATGGAAGTCAAGATTTACCTTTGACGATTTTCACCTCTTGAAGACGACTTTTGCACTAGACGTTGCTCTTCACTTTTTAAGCTTCCTTTCTTCAAATAATGTCCTAAGCAACAACTAATACAAACATAGAGTGTTTTGCAATGGAATTAAGCCAATACAAATCATAAACCTTACAATGATATTGTTATGCATGATCCTAGAACATCTAGAGCCCATGTACCAAAGACCACTAAGAAAGCTAAGATTGTTTCTAGGTGGATTAGAAAGAATGAAAATGTTTGCCATGTTGCTCAAATAGCCTTGAAGGAAAATTCTTCTAATTTTTGGTATTTAGATAGTGGGTGCTCTAAGCACATGACGGGAAACAAGAGTTTCTTCGAGACTCTTTTTATGGAGGAAGAAGGATAAGTCACTTTTGGTGATGGATCCAAAAAGAAAGTTGTAGGGAAAGGAACCATTTTCGTTCCCAGATTACCCTCCTTATTCAATGCTTTATTCGTTGATGGCTTGAAAGCCAATTTAATAAGCATTTCACATCTAAGTGATAAAGGATATTCCGTCTTGTTTAGTAAAAGTGATTGCTCAATCCTAAAGCCCGATGGACAAACCTTGTTGAAAGGTATGATATCTAGTGACAATTGTTATTGTCTTGAAGCTAGAATAGTCTCAAACAATGTGTCCATGGATGAGCAAAGAGAGTTGTGGCATGAAAGACTTAGCCACATGAACTTTAGGGATTTAAGAACCCTTGGAAAGTTCAATTGTGTGTGTGGCCTCCCTAAGCTTGAGAAGAAAGCCAATGGAATTTGTGGACCTTGCCAACAAGGAAAACAAACCAAGAGCATGCACAAAAAGGGCAAGTATCTCTCCACCAAGGAGCCTCTAGAGCTTCTCCACATGAATCTCATGGGTCTTATGCAAAGCGAGAGTTTAGGTGGAAAGAGATACATTTTTGTTTGTGTTGATGATTTCTCTAGATTTACATGGACATATTTTCTTAGAGAAAAATCCGAAACTTTTGATAAGTTTAAAATGCTTTGTACTAAAATACAAAATGAAATGAATTCTAACATTAAAAGCATTAAATGGATTAGAAGTGACCATGTGAGGGAATTTGAAAATGCCTCTTTTGAAAGCTATTGCAATAGCTTAGGCATCTCCCATGAGTTCTCGACTCCTAGGACACCTCAACAAAATGGAGTTGTTGAGAGGAAGAATAGGGTCCTTCAAGAGATGGCCCGAGTGGTGTTGCTTAGCAACAATGTCCCTAGGAACCTATGGGCTGAAGCAGTCAATACGGCTTGCTATATAGGGAATCGTGTTTTCCTTAGACCCGGATCTAGAAACACCTCCTATGAGTTATGGAAGGGTAGGAAGCCAAATGTTAGCTACTTCTACACATTTGGAAGCAAATGCTACATTTTAAATGACCGTGATCAACTTGGCAAATTTGATGCTAAGAGTGATGAGGGTATCTTTATTGGCTATGCCTTGAATAGTAGAGCCTATAGAGTTTTCAACTTGAAGACTCGAACCATCATGGAATCATCCAATGTTGTCATTGATGATACTAGGCTCAAGTCGAATGACCATGAGGAGGAGGAAGTTTTAGATGACAACGCTCATTTGGAGAGGGTTGTGGTGACTCCCAATGTTGGGACGTCCGATGACAATAATGAGGTCACACAACCTATTACTAGAGTCCCTCTTTTGGACTCTAATGAACTCGCTCCATGGGTTAGAAGACTCCATAACAAAGAGGATGTTATTGGAGATATGAATGAGGGTGTTAGGACTAGGAGTCAAATAGCTAATCTCATTAGCTTTACATGCTACACCTCTCAAATTGAACCCAAAAAGGTTGATGAAGCCTTGAATGATGAATTTTGGGTTCTTGCCATGCAAGAAGAGCTAAACCAATTCGAAAGGAATGAGGTTTGGACTCTAGTTCCTAGGCCTAAAAGCACTCATGTGATAGGCACTAAGTGGATTTATAGGAACAAATCTAATGAGGATGGCAACATAGTGCGGAACAAGGCTAAACTTGTAACACAAGGGTACTCTCAAATTGAGGGTATCGACTTTGAGGAGACTTTTGCTCCCATTGCCCGTTTAGAGTCCATTAGGCTTCTCTTGTCCATCTCTTATGCGCACAAGTTCAAATTGCACCAGATGGATGTCAAGAGTGCCTTCCTAAATGGCTTCTTGCAAGAGGAAGTGTTTGTTGAACAACCCAAGGGGTTTGTGGATGTACACCACCCCAACCATGTCTATCGCCTCAAGAAGGCTCTATATGGGTTGAAACAAGCACAGAGGGCTTGGTATGAGCGCCTCACTCAATTTCTTGTTGACAATAACTACACAAGGGGTAGTGTTGACAAGACGCTATTCATCAAGAAAGACAATGATGAGCTTTTCATAGCTCAAATATATGTTGATGACATAGTGTTTGGCTCCACCAACTGTAAGGTTGATAATTAGTGTTGGCATTAATTCCATATCAAAACGTGTTTATCTTGTAATGTTTAGTGGTTAGTAATTGAAGAATTTTGAAGACGAAGGACGTCTCAACCACAACTCATTCAAGAAGCCGGCTTTTAAGAGATTCGGGCATTATTGGTCGACAAAGGTATTCAAGGACCTCTTATCTCTTACAAGGCTAGGCACACACTCACACATATCATTCTTGTGTGTTCCTTCATGATTTAATTTCATTTACATATCACTTTCACACACTTGGCAAAATATGCTCATGCATTCATATTAAGTTAATAAACTTTGTGTTTTGCATTTTCTAGGACTATGTCCGGAAACTAGCATATGTGTGTGTCTTTGTGTTTGTATGTTTCCGTATTTTGTGTTTAGGACTTGAACATGTTCTTATTTAATGCCTTATTGAGTTCCGGTCGTTTCGATTACTCATTCATAAGGTTTCGAGTCCAAACAAGTTAACTATGCTACTTTTCGTTCTCATTCGTTGAGTTGACTTCATCGATGATTTCCGAGATGATTTCTCAACCATTTTTCAAAGTTGTTAGTCGTCGTCGTGCATGAGAGAGTCACGGTTCGTAATCCGAAAATAGATTCGAAATCAGAGTTCAGACGCCAAAGATACAGGCTGAAGAACCGAGGGAGCGCGCGAGAGAATAGCCCAGGCCGTGGGCCACTTGGGCTGGCCGTTGGTGAGACCGTGGACCCCACGGCTTGGAGCAGCCTCTGCTCCCGTGTGGGCCACGCGCCCCCCACGGCTAGGGGGTGATGTGGCCACACTTGATTGGCTCCCTTGGCCCTTCTCTCTCCTCCTATTTCTTCCCTCCCTCTCTCCATTTTGAAAATGAAGAAGAAACATTTCAGAAATCCCGTAAGCTCTCTCTCCAGCTTTTTCAGATTTTCGAAACACCATATCTTCCTCATCCGGAGTCGGATTTGAGTGATTCAAGTTGGAGAGTGTTCGTATTTGAGTCCTATAACATCTCCAAGTGGTTTGGTGGCTGTTTGATCGTGATTTCTAGTGGTTGATCACTGATTTCCGAACCAGCTGCAGAATCCGAGGTAATGGTCTCAACTTTGGGATTTCTTGCTTTTTGACCTTCCATTTGCTTGGGGTTTCTTCTTCTATATCTATGTTTATGTTTGGTAAAAGCTATTGAGAAAGATAACTTGATTATCATTCTAATTGAAAGTCAATTTGTGGACTAATGTTGACTAGATTCTATGATTCTAGGTTTTACATATGTTTGTGAGTTGTATTGTGATTAGAATGGCATCTTAGGTTGTTTGGAACTTAATTGAATTAATTTTGTGTTAAAATGACCTTGAGATTTGATTTGATCCTTTGATTGATAAAATCTAGGATTTGTGTATTTGTTTGTGATTTAGAGAATATAGGTTTTGATTGATGTAAATCTCAAAACCTTGCTCTATATTTTTGACTAGTATATTGATTGATTTTAATCTCATATATCTAGCATTTAATTGTATATTGATAGCATCTTGAATTTGTACTTCATGAACATATTGTGATTCAAGTGTTGTGTGTGTGAATGAGACTTTGAATGTATGTGTTAGGTGTTTCACATGCTTAGGTTTCTATTCATGTATTTTGCATCTAGACTTGATTACTTGTGATATCACATGTTTAGGTCTATTTGTGCCATAGAATGTATTGATCACATGTTCTATGTTGTATTGAATGTTTGCATCATTTGCATTCACATGATCACACTAGGAAGTCCTTGTAAAAGGCATGAAGTCTTGGTTAGAGTCGGGGTGACTCGGATAGCCGAGCAAGAAGTCTTGCCTAGAGTCGGGATGACTCGGATAGGTAAGCAAGGAGTCATGGCTAGAGTCGGGAGGACTCGGATAGTCATGCATGGGAGGCTCCCTAGAGGCAAGAGTGCCTTGGATAGGGAGTTGGCTATTGTATTGGTAGGCCTAGGCGTATGGTTAGACATAGACTTCGATAGAGCGGGGTACACGGGAGGTGTATGAACTCTTGAGGAATTTCTAATCTACCATCGATGTTGGTTGTGTGTGGTGTCCAATATATGGTGGTTTCGCATCATTGAGGGATTTCACACTTTCCAATAGGGTTGGGTAGGCTTAGACTTCACTAGGTTGGGTGAGCTAAAGATTGGTCACTTTGTGAATGTTCTATGTTTACTTTCCAATAATATAGTACCCAATGGTTGTAGTTCAACCTGTGGATGTTTCCTCCTTGGAGTTTTTACCACGTTAAAAAATCTCTTGTGTTAATTCTTCCTATCTCTTTCTCTTATATTTTAATTGTATATTTTATTATCTTGATTCATAATATTCATAAGTGTTGCATTATGAAGCAAGATTTTGTATAGTGTGATTAGTGAATTCATTCTATAGATCAATTTTGTATCTTTGATTATTTTATATATTGTAATTTTTGTATAGTGACATTTTGATCACTCTTGTAATTCATTGAACACTTATTGAAATACAAGCTCACTTTGTTGTTGTGTTTATTTGTTCTTATACCTCACATAACTTGTTGATATACTTAGACCTTGCTCTTATGATTGTATTATCGTATTGTCTTTGTATGTCTTCCTTGGCTTATTGTGTTGTGTGTAAGGCTACCTTGAGGGACAAACGAAAGTTTGTTCAAGGGTTTGAAAAAGGTGTAAAAACCTATTCACCCCCCCCCCCCCCCCCCCCCTCTAGGTATGCTTTAAGCAATTTAACTTCGTTTGTATACTTTCACCAACAACACCAAGGTCTAACAATTTGTTGATGTCATGTCTCATGAATTTGAGATGAGTCTTGTTGGTGAGCTTAGTTACTTCCTAGGTTTGCAAATTAGGCAATTAGATGATGGGATTTTTATAACCCAAGCCAAATATGCTAAAAACCTAGTGAAGAAGTTTGGTCTTGAAAATGCCAAACATTGTGATACACCCATGAGTACCACTTTGAAGCTAAGCAAGGATGCTAGTGGTAAAAGTGTGGAACAAACTCTATATCGGGGCATGATAGGTAGCTTGCTTCATTTGACCGCAAGTAGGCCCAATATATCTTTTAATGTGGGTGTGTGTGCTAGGTACCAAGCGGATCCTAAAGAGTCACATCTCTCTTCCGTAAAGAGAATCATTCGCTATGTGAATGGGACATCCAACTATGGGATTTGGTACTCTTTTGACACTAATGCTAGTCTTGTAGGCTTTAGTGATGCGGATTGGGCAGGAAATTGCGATGATAGGAAGAGCACATAGGGCGGTTGCTTCTTTCTAGGCAACAACTTGGTGTCTTGGTTTTGCAAGAAGCAAAACTCGATTTCCTTGTCTACGGCCGAGGCCGAGTACATAGCCGCGGGGAGTGGATGTACACAACTCTTATGGATGAAGCAAATGCTAGTAGACTACGGATTCAACCAAGGTACACTCACTCTCTTTTGTGATAATATGAGTGCCATTAATATTTCCAAGAATCCGGTGCAACATTCTAGAACTAAGCATATTGACATCCGCCATCATTTCATTAGAGAGCTTGTTGAAAATAAATGCATAGTACTTGAACATGTAGGTACTAATGATCAACTTGCGGACCTATTTACTAAACCCTTAAATGCTACTCGATTTAAAACACTAAGTAGATCTATTAGGATATGTCTTGTGGAGTGATGAGTTTTGTGATTGACCCTATATGGGGAACTCAAGCAAAGAGAGCAATTTTGCATTCTTGTCACTTGCAAAAAATTTGAAATATCTTATGCCTCTTCTTTTAATTGCTTGAGTAAGCTTGGTTGCACATATGTATATATATTTTCAATTCAATAAGTGTGAACCTTGCTTGTTTACAATCCATGTCATATTTATGTTCAAACATGCATTTTTGGACTAGGAGATGTACATAAGAAGTATGATTTGAATGACCTATAGTTATCTCCATGGCATGATGATTCTTATAACATGCTAATGTCAAATGTAAAAGTATGAATTGATGATTGCGTTCTTAAATGCAAAACTTGTATGAAAAAGTCTTATGAGACTCAAAATGAATAAAGGATCTTGTATCCGTTCAAAGGATCTAAACAATCCAAATGTCTCTCTTTCTTTATTGGTTGAACATGGCTACTATCATACCGATATCTTATCCGGAAAAATCAAATAGGGTGCAAAGTCGCTCATGCCATGTTTCGCTTATAAAGTTGGATATAGTTGCTCTTAAAATAAAATCAATGAAATCTCTATATCCTTGCTTTTCTCATGACAATGGTAAAATTGGTTTCAATTCTTATTAGAAACCTTTGTCATTTGCTTTGCCAAATACCATTGTATTTTGGACTTGAATGCTACATGTCTTGTATGCAAAGCATGTTTGCTTCACACATTTTTCTTCAAATAAATCTCATTGTTTCTCTTTGAAACTAAATATACCACGGTGTGTCTAAAGCTATCTAGAGGGGGGGTGAATAGATTTTACGCTTTTTACCCAATTTTTCGTGTTAGTCAAAATTACGAAATTACCCTCAAGATAATATAAACAAGCAAGTGTAATATGGTGCGGAAATTAAATTAACACTTGAATTTTTACGTGGAAACCCTCACGGGAAAAACCACGGGCTATGTAAGTAAGCCACACTCGAACCTCGAATCCACTAAATGTGCAAACGATTACAACCTAATCCCGGAAGTAATCACACACCTACCTAATCCCGGTATGAGTGAACCTAGTCCAATTTGCTTGCGATCTAAGCAACCTAATCCCGATTGCTACACACAAGACTTAGCTTCTCTTGAAGAGAATACAACCCTAAGTGAATATATGAAAATATCCAAAATGCAACATAGAGCAAGGGAAACCCTATATGCTTATCTAAGATGATTAATATGCAATTAAGAACAATCCTAGATATCAAAACTAAATGACATGTCAAATAGTTAAGCTAATCAATATCAAGTACAAAACCTAATATGCTAGCACAATACAACTTCTCAAACATACATCATACTAATCTCAATTTTGTATCTAGAGCATACAAAATAACAATCAAGTAATTAATTGAGATTGCTAGATAAATTAAACACAAAATATGTAAGATATTAGTGAAAAGCTTACCAAGCAAAGTATGATGAAGATTCCATGCTAGATGACATCTAGATGATCTAAGATGATGCTAGATGATGATTGATGATCATGAAATTGTGTTTGAGTAATTAAAAATGAGTTCTTTGTGTATTTTTCTTCTCTTGAAAAATATCCTAAGTATGAAGCATGAATAAGAACTCTTGTAAATGACCTAAAATCAAGTTAGCATATATATAGAGGCCATAAGTGAAGTGAGGTCGTTTTGAAAACTCGCCAGAAAACTACTCTGTGCGCTGGTGGACCTGCGCTGGTGGACCAGCGCACAAGCCAATTTTGGCTTGAGCGCTGGACGTCAGGTGCTGCCACCAGCGCCAGTCCAGCGGTGCCATACTGGGCGATCGGCGCTGGTGGCCGGCGCTGGTCCACACCAGCGCACGACCAGCGGCGCGCCACTGGGCGATTTGCGCCGGGCGGTGCTGGTCGACCGGCGCTGGTGGACCAGCGCACAACCCTGAAAATGTATCCCACAAGCAATTTTGCAAGGGGTACAAAGTTAAACAAAAATGCATCCTAAAAGCCTAAATGCTATGATGTTTTCAACACAAGATGCAATCATAAAATCAAGCAAGAAGAGATGTAAATAATCATTTATGCACAACAAAAAGAAACACAACATACAAAGATTAAACATATGCATGAGTTGTGAGTGTGTGCAACTATCTCTTCAAGACAAGAAAGCACTTAGAATATTACCTTTGGTGCTTGTCAATAATGAGGTCTTCAAAGGGCCTAATGCACTAATTACAACATCTAAACTACCCTTACAAAGAATCCCCATATATGGTTTGATCACGAAATAAGCCAATTAAAAACAACGGGAATCCTTACACTCTTCAATTAATTGAGATGCATAAAGTGACTTATATGAATATGCAAATATCTTGCATGCTACTATCTCTCGTTGCTATGAGTGACCCGGTTGGGGACTACTCCTTTGCCTATATCATGACAAAAAGGGGGAGTAGGATATGGTAAGGGGAGTTGCAAAATATAGAAGCAATTGTGCATATTGGGGAGAACATTCATTGAGGGGGAGTAACCCGTTGAGGGGGAGCATTGCATACACATACATTGCATAATGTTGTGCCTAATCTTTTAAAATTGCAAATGCTTGTTTTTGTTCTCACTTGATTAATCTCACTTTTTACTTGTATTAGAAATGTTAGAAACTTTATTTTCAGGGATTGATTATTCTACAAGAGGTTAAAGACTTCAAGTTGCATTTTCTTATCTCTTTGTAATGTAGAATATCACTGTAGTCCCGTAGTTTCTATTTCTTTGTGAGGAATCAATGTGAGTGGTGGTTTTGTCATGAAATAGCCAAAGGGGGAGATTGTAAGGTTCCCATTTGTTGATTAGCTCATTTCGTGGACAAACCACATGTTGGGGTTCTTTGTAAGGGTAGCTTAGGTGTTGGTATTATTGTTCAAAGCCCTTTGAAGACCTCGTCTTGATAAGCACCGAAGGTAAATTTCTATGTGCTTTCTTGTCTTGAAGAGATAGTTGCACACACTCACTTAGCATTCTTGCATTGGTGTGCATACTCTTCACATGTCACATTTCACACTTGCACCTTGTTGTTATATTTTGTTGTGTGCTTTTGTGCTTAGCAATTCGTTTCCCAATATTGTTCGGAAACGTCCGTGCATGCACTAGGATGTGTTTGGTTTTGCGCGAAGACCGCTTAAGGAGGATGCCCTTGGCTTCTCCTTTGGTTTCACCATCTTTGGTGATTCGGCAGTTTGATTGGTGGCCTGGACACCGAATTGAAACCGCCGTTTCAGTCCAGAAAGGTCTGGAGTGATTCCGCGGTTACGATCGGTGGCCACGACCGCCGTTTGAAACCGCCGTTCATACCTGATTGATTTTTATTCTCGGGTTTAATTCTACGGTTTGTTCGGCGGTTTCGAAACCGCCGATTGAAACCGCCGTTGCTTCCCTGCCTTTCACGGGAGCCATTTGGCGGTTGAAATCTGCAGCCTGGCCGCAGATTGAAACCACTGATCGGTGCATTTCTTTGCAACTTACTCAAAACGACCTCACTTTGATTTGGCCCCCTATATATGCCATTTTGTCTTTAGGTCAATTAAGAGAGTTCATATTTAGATTTCATACTTAGGATATTGAAAACGCAAATACAATAACGCTCGGTGTGTATGATAAATATATCTAGAGGTGGGGTGAATAGATTTTAACTATTATTACCCAATTTTCGCATGCAAGTCAATTTTACGAAAATGCCCCTACTAGTCAAAAATACAAGCAAGTGTAATATAGTGCGGAATTTAAATAACACTTGATGTATACGTGAAAACCCAACCACTGGTAAAAACCACGGGCTGTTTAGTGCGCCACACTCGGACCTCGAAATCCACTAATTGAAATGGAGTTTACAACCTATGTAGACCTCGTCTAACACTCCGGTCAATAACCCCCCACTTCTACCACGCGGGCCTTTAAAAGTGGCTCTAGTCTAATTGCTTAAGGCCTAAGCAATCTTAGCCTTAAAACTTAATTCTCTAAGAAGAGATTATACAACCTATGTGAATATATATGAATATTCAAATAACAAACAAGGCTAGGTAACCTTAGATGCTTATCTAGGATGATGATATAATCAATTTAAATCAACCCTAGATATCAATTGCTAAATGACATGTCAAATAGCTTAGCTAATCAAGATTAATCAAAATCCTAATTAGCTATCACAAAGCAACACTCAATCAATTCATCACAATTAATTCACTATTCTTGTATTTATCATATGATAAAAAACATACAAGTAAATTAAAAGAGAATAGCTTGATAGTAAAAATACTAAAATAAAATGAACTTAATCAAAATCTTACCAAGCAAGTTGTGATGATGCAAACCCAATCATGGATGCATTCTATATAATCATAGAAGATGCAATATGAAATTTGATGCAAAAAGGATTTGATTTGAGTATTTAAAGGTGAGTTCTTGATTTGATTTTTTCTCAAAAATCTCTCTTTTAAGTTTAGGGTTCTAAGGTGTTAAAGAACTTGTTAAGATAACGAGAAAGTAAGATATTTATAGACATCAAGAAATGGGCATGTGAAAAGACAAGTTTGCCCCTGAAACGCACCAATCGGCGGTTTCAAACGGCGGCCAGGCCGCCGTTCTCAACCGCCGAATTGAACCTGAGAAGACCAAGGAAACAATGGCGGTTTCATTCGGCGGTTTCCGGCGGTTTCGTGACCGCCGATCCAACCGCCGAATCAAACCCGAGAGAAAAATCAATCAGGTCAAAACGGCGGTTTCGTTCGGTGGCCAGGCCGCCGATCACCAACAGAGGTGAAAACTAAGGAGAAGCCAAGGGCATTCTCCGTAGGCAGTCTTCGTGCGAAACCAAGCACTCATTAGTGCAAGTGCGGACGTTTCTGAATTATATCGGGAAACGAATTACTAAGCACATATACACACAACAAGATATCAATCAAAGTGCTAGTGTGTAAAGTGACATGTGAAGAGTATGCACATAAGAACAAATATGCTAAGTGTGTGTGTGCTAACTAAATCTCTTCAAAGAAAACCAAGCACTAGAAATTATACCTTTGGCGTGCTTATCCCTTGAGGTCTTGGAAGGGCCTTCAAGCTTGAAGATCAATCACCTAAATTACCCTTACACAATCAACCCCATCATGTGGTTTGTCCACGAAATAAGCCAATCAAGATATGGGAATCCTAATAGATATTTTTCAAAGACAAGAAAAATTCCAAGAACTCATTTTTGATTACTCAAACACCTTTTCATGATCATCAATCATCATCTAGCATCATTTTTGATCATCTAGATGTCTTTTTGCATGGATTCTTCATCACACTTTGCTTGGTAAGCTTTTCACTAATATCTTACATATTTTGTGTTTTTCTTAACAAGCAATCTCAATTTATTACTTGTATGATTTGCATATATCTTTTGATACAAGATTGAGATTAGTGTGTTGTATGTTTGAGAAGTTGTATTGTGATAGCTAATTAGGTTTTGTGCTTAATCTTGATTAGCTAAACTATTTGACATATCATTTAGTTTTAATATCTAGGATTGTTCTAATTGCATATTCATAGATATGCATATAGGGTTTCCCTTGCTCTATGTTGCATTTAGATATTCATATATTCACTTAGGGTGTTATTCTCTTCATTGAGAAAGTAAGTCTTGTGTGTAGCTTCCGGGATTAGGTTGCTTAGATCGCAAGCAAATTGGAGTAGGTTCACTTATACCGGGATTAGGTAGGTGTGTGATTACTTCCGGGATTAGATTGTAATCGTTTTACACATTTAGTGGATTCGAGATTCGAGTGTGGCTTGCTTACTAGCCCGTGGTTTTTCCCGTGAGGGTTTCCAAGTAAAAATCAAGTGTTATTTAATTTCCGTATTTTATACTTGATTTATTGTGAAACTAATTATAGCACGGTGTGTATAAAACTATCTAGAGGCCGCCGGGGGGGGGGGGGGGGGGGGGGGGGGGGGGTGTGAATATATTTTAAGCTTATTACCCAATTTTTCGTATTAAGTCAAATTACGAAATTACCCCTAAATAGATAAGCAATAAATCAAGTATAAAATGCGGAAATTAAATAAGACTTGATTTTTACGTGGAAACCCTCACGGGAAAAACCACGGGCTAGTAAGTAAGCCACACTCGAACCTCGAATCCACTAAATGTGTAAAACGATTACAACCTAATCCCGAAAGTAATCACACACCTACCTAATCCCGGTATGAGTGAAACCTAGTCCAATTTGCTTGCGATCTAAGCAACCTAATCCCGGATGCTACACACAAGACTTACTTTCTCTATGAAGAGAATAACAACCCTAAGTGAATATATGAATATCCAAATGCAACATAGAGCAAGGGAAACCCTATATGCTTATCTAAGATGATTAATATGCAATTAGAACAATCCTAGATATCAAAACTAAATGACATGTCAAATAGTTTAGCTAATCAAGATTAAGCACAAAACCTAATTAGCTATCACAATACAACTTCTCAAACATACATCATACTAATCTCAAACTTGTATTCAAAGAATATAAAATAACATACAAGTAATTAATTGAGATTGCTTGTTAAGAGAAACACAAAATATGTAAGATATTAGTGAAAAGCTTACCAAGCAAAGTATGATGAAGAATCCATGCAAGAAGACATCTAGATGATCTAAGATGATGCTAGATGATGATTGATGATCATGAAAAAGTGTTTGAGTTAATAAAAATGAGTTCTTGGAATTTTTCTTCTCTTTGAAAAATATCCTAAGTATGAAATCTGAATATGAATTCTTGTAATTGACCTAAAGTCAAAGTGGCATATATATAGGGGGCCAAATCAAAGTGTGGTCGTTTTGATAAGTTAGCCTCATATTTGCCTTGGGCGCTGTACGTAGGGCGCTTCTGTACAGCGCCCCTGCTCTGTTCTCATGAGAAAACAGAGGGGCGCTCTACGTAGAGCGCCCTGTACAGCGCTTTGTACAGCGCTCGTACAGTGACCGAATTAAATCGATCAGGTCTGTACAGTGCTCAACGGGGGCTGTTCGTACAGCGCTTTTGTAGAGCGCTTTTGGGAGCGCCCAATGCAAAAATGCAATCCTAAGTCTAAGCATGACAAGGCAATTGGATATGCAAGATGCAATCAAACTAACATGCAATAAGAGATGTTAATGAGCATTAAAGCACACAAATAAGACACACAACATATAAGGATTAAACATATGCATGAGTTGTGAGTGTGTGCAACTATCTCTTCAAGACAAGTAAGCACATAGAAAATTACCTTCGGTGCTTATCAAGAATGAGGTCTTCAAAGGGCCTTAGCAATAACACCTACACTTAGGCTACCCTTACAAAGAATCCCCAACATGTGGTTTGTCCACGAAATGAGCTAATCAACAAATGGGAACCTTACATATTGCTTTATCTAGTTAAGGGGTAATTTCGTAATATTGACTTAACACGAAAAATTGGGTAATAAGTTTAAAATTTATTCACCCCCCTCTAGATAGTTTTATACACACCGTGCTACAATTTCTTTCATTGATGACAAGGAAGCTTTCTCCTCAAGCAAGATAACCTTTGTCAAGAACATGGACTTCAAGAAGTCTCCTTCTTCTTAACACCCTAGGAAGAAGATTGACCTAAGAGAATGTTCAAGAAGTGCCCAAATAAAGGTGGCACTAAAAGGTCAAGTTATAGCTCAACCAAAAAGGGCTCCTCATGCTAACTTCCTTCAACCTAAAATAAATCAAGGGAAGAGACCGATCTTGTAAGCTCAACCGAGCAAGCAACCTTGTCTTGGTCGACAATAAAGATAGAGAGATCCAATCCAACAACCAAGACAACCACCACGACAAAGGAAAGCACCAATGCATACACGAGGACATGGTATGATTCTTCACTTTACTCCCACTTGTCATTTTTGTGGTATTAATGGTCACATTAGACCAAATTGCTTTCATTATATCAAAATGCGTGGAGTTGAAAGCATGATTGAAAAGAAAAAGGCTAGAGCTAATATGCATGTTCCTAAAAAGAATAAGACCCATTTACATGATCCTATGACATCTAGAGCTCATGAATCTTTGACCACTAGGATTGAAAATGTATCACCTAAGTGGAAAAGAAAAGATGAACCCACATGCTACTGTGCTAACATGTCTCCCATAAATTCAACTAGGTCTAATGGACTTGGTAGGTCTATAGGACCTCATACCCTTCATTAATGCGGGGTGGTAATTGATCCCATATGGGGAACTCAAGCAAAGAGAGCAAGTTTGCATACTTGTCACATGCAAAAATTTGATAAAAATTATGCTTTTTTATTAATTGCTTGAGTAGCTTGGTTGCACATATGCTTATATGTTTTTCTTTTCAATAAGTGTGAACCACTGCTTCGTGTGCAATCCATGTCATATTTATGTTCAAACATGCATTTTTGGACTAGGGGATTTACTTAGGAAGTACTCTTTGAATAACTTATGATTATCTCTATGACATGATGATTCTTTAAATAGCATGCTCAAATGGAAAAAGCATGAAATTCAGGTGACATGCTCAAAATAAAAAAGCATGAAATTCTTATGACATGCTTAAAAATGAAAAGCATGAATTGATGATTGCAATTTCTTAAATGCAAAACTTGTGTGAAAAGCAATAATGAGACTTCAAATGAATAAAGGATCATATATCCGTTCTAAGGATGTTAAAATCCAATGTCTCTCTTGTTTTATTTGTTAAAACATGGCTACTATTATACGGGTATCTTACCCTGAAAAATTGAATAAAGTGCAAAAGTCGCTCATGCCTTATTTTGCTTATAAAGTTGGATATAATTGCCTACTAAATTGAAATCAATGAAAACTCTATATCCTTGCTTTGATTCATGACAAATGGTGAAATTGGTTTGAATTCTATTAAGAAACCTTTGTCATTTGCTTTGCCAAATACCATTGTATTTTGGACTTGAATGTAACATGTCTTGTATGCAAAGCATTTTAATCACACATTTAAAAAAAAAAAAAAATCTCCTTGCTTCTCTTCCAATTAATTGCGTTGCATAAAGTGCATTATATGATTATGCAAATGTCTTGTATTCCTCTATCTCTCTTTGCTATAAGTGACCCAGTTGGGATACTTCTTTGCCTATCTCATGAAAAAATGGGGGAGTAGTATATAGAGGGAGTTTTAGTAGCAAATTCATATATCGGGAAGATTGCGAATTGAAGGGGAGCATTGCATTACACATACATTGCATGATGTTGTGCTTAATTTCTTTAAATGTAAATGCTTGTTTTAATTTCACTTGATCATCTCACATTGCACTTGTCTTGGAAAGTGTAGAAACTTTGTTTTTGAAGGATTGATTGATCTACAAGAGATTGAAGACTTGAAGACTTAGCTTTTAAATATCTCTTTGTAATGTAGAAAATCTTTGTTGACCTTAACGTAGGGAAAAAATACATGCACGCAGCGGAAGCGAGACTAAAAAGAGGTTTAGTATACTTTAAAATTTTTCCATAATTTGAACCTTAACCCTCTAATTAATTAACATATAATACTAAAGATATCATACCTTTGTCACGTGATCCGATTGACATTGCGTCGATGGTAATCCGCAAGATCTTCCAATCTAATCACGAACGTGAATCACCTAGGAGCGTGGTCTCCCTTCTCTTTGAATTGTGTACCTGAGGATGGATTAACAAAACTTTTTCTTTTTCGTTAGTCACAACAAATTCCAAGAGGCTACAAAGAATGTTCTGGTCACTTTTGAATTCACAATCGTTAGATCGAAACTCGTGTGAACCTTATTCGAAATTGTGCACAAAACCTTTTGATATAAAAGTTACTAGTGCACTATCGAAATAAGAACAAACTTTTCTCTCTTTTCCTCTTATGCCGAATTCTCACACTAATCTAAGAGTTGGATTCTATTTTTCTCTAGCAAAAGAAAAAACTCTCTCAAGCAAGAACTCTAGGGTTAGCCAAATTCTTATTCACCTAAAATATATTGTTTGTAGTCACCGAATATAATATATATATGACTCACCCAATTCTTGCCATATAATCTAATATATATATCAGCATGAATTCTTGCCCATATCTCGTTTATAGTGGGCGAATTCTTGCTATATAGAATATATATATATGTCTTACTGAATTCTTGCCATATAATCTAATATATATCTATGACCGTGTGCTTTATAAATATATATATATATATTCCGGCAATTAATTGCCATATATATTTCATATATATCTATATATTGAGGCCGAAATCCTTTACCATGTAGGATTTGTGTCTTTTGACTTAAATCCTAACCCTAGGTAGATTTCCTTATAATTCCAAACCCTAATTCAACTCTTTAGTGTATTTGTGACTATATAAAAGACTTCCTTATTTGACTAGATAAATAAATCTCTTATTTATCTTCTTACCAAATAAAGTCTTTTATTTTATTTATACTACCACAATAGTATACTACTAAGAAACATATTTTCTACTCAGAAAAAGATTTTGATTTTTAATTAAATAATTAATTAATCAATTAATTAATTTCCATTTAATCAAATAATAAAAATAAAACAATATAATATCATATATATATCTCGGCCATGTGCCATATATATATTAATATATCTATATATTGTTTTTCTATTTTATTAAATCCATTGGACCTTAATAAAAGGCCCACATGTGAACCAGACCCATTCTCACTAAAAGAAACAAGCCCACATGCCTTTCATTAATATATTAATATAATTGATCAGGCCATTAAATAAATAATGTGCAAATTATATTCTTAATATATTAAATACAATTCTAGATGGACCCATAAATTGGTCCGGTAGAATATATCAAGTGATCCATGCAAGTCCGTGTGGATTGGGGATCTTGGCGGGCCTATCTAAATTTAAGCTCCAATAGACATAACCCAATCACAATCAACAAATGATTCACTTAGGTTCAATCTATTAATTTTAGTTCATTCCACTAAAGAACTAAAATTGCACTCTTGATTGGCTTATTTCGTGGTGGTTTTGTCACGAAATAGCCAAAGGGGGAGATTGTAAGGATTCCCATATCTTGATTGGCTTATTTCGTGGACAAACCACGTGTTGGGGATTGTATGTAAGGGTAGCTTAAGTGATTGATATTCAAGCTCAAGACCCTCTCATGTCCTCAAGGTTGATAAGCACCAAAGGTAAATTCTAGTGCTTACTTGCTTTGAAGAGATCTAGTTGCACACACACACAACTCATGCATAAATCTTATTCTTGTATGTTGTGTGTTTTATATGTGTGCATGCATGTTCTTGAACATCTCTTCTTGCATGTTTTATTTTAATTGCATCTTGTTCATTGAAATGCCATGACATGTTTAGGTATTAGGATGCATTCACTTCCCACACTTGCACTTCATTATTAGTCTTAAGTGTGGTGTAATTCGTTTCCGTTTGTGTGATCGGAAACGTCCGCGCTTGCACAATGGTGTGCATGTCTTAGCGCGATGGTTGACCACTTGAGAAGGTCTCATTCTTCTCTTGGATAAGTGGTAGTTTTGATTTGATTGTTTGGAGTAAAGTGTCTAGTTTCAAAAGATTAGATTTCAATGTTTTAAATGTTTTTCAAAACTGACCTTTGCATGGTCTTGTGACCATAACTTTTTATACAAAGCTTCAAAATGAGTTTTGAAAATTTCTGTACAAACTAGACACCCATACCTTTCCAACGGTATATTATTCGTAATATTTCATGACCGTTTGAATTGGTTTTAAAATCTCCAAAGTTACAACCAAAACAGGGCAACTCTGTTGTTGTCCGTTTCTGACCTTTGGTCACTCAATTGACCATAACTTTTTCTACAGACATCGAAATGTCATTCTATAAAAACAAGTAGAAAGTAGACTTCCATAACTTTCCAACGATATATCATACGAAAGGTTTTGATGTCGTTTGGTCATGTTTCGAAGCTCTCGAATCTTGAGTCGCTGCACTGACGCGAGTACCGCGAAAATGCCCATATTTTTTCCATTTCTTCCAAAACGACATAGTTTCACTTGGGCATTATAAATACATATCTTTCTCATCATTTTAAGGGGTGTGCCACAAAATCAAACCCTAAAGAGAGAGGCTCCATATTCTTGAGAGAGAAAGAGAGATTTGAGAGAAAATCAAATCAAGAACTCACCTTTAACCACTCAAATCAAATCTCTTTTGCATCATATTTCATATTGCATCTTCTATTACTATATAGAATGCATCCATGATTGGATTTGCATCATCACAACTTGCTTGGTAAGATTTTGATTAAGTTCATCTTATTTGATTATTTTTATTATCAAGCTATTCTCTTTAATTTACTTGTATGTTTTGATCATATGATAAATACAAGATTAGAGAATTAATTGTGATAAATTGATTGAGTGTTGTATTGTGATAGATATCTAGGTTTTTATAATCTATGTTTATCTAAGCTATTATGACATGTCATTTAGCACTTGATATCTAGGATTGATTTTAATTGATTATATCATCATCCTAGATAAGCATCTAAGGTTCCCTAGCCTTGTTTGTTATTTGAATATTCATACATATTCACATAGGTTGCATAATCTCTTCTTAGAGAATTAAGACTTGAGGCTAAGAGTGCTTAGGCCTCAAGCAAATTGGAATAGGGTTGCTAATAAAGGCCCGCTGGGTAGAAGTGAGGGGTTACAGACCGGATTGTTAGACGAGGTCTACATAGGTTGTAAACTTCATTTCAATTAGTGATTTCGAGTTCCGAGTGTGGCGCACTATACAGCCCGTGGTTTTTCCCAGTGGTTGGGTTTCCACGTATACATCAAGTGTCATTTTTAATTCCGCACTATATTACACTTGCTTGTATTTTTGACTAGTAGGGTCATTTTCGTAATATTGACTTGTATGCGAAAATTGGGTAATAATAGTTAAAATCTATTCACCCCCCCCCCCCCCCCCCCCCCCCCTAGATTATGTAGGGAAAAAATAACAAAAGTAGTACACGCAGCGGAAGCGATACTAAAATTAGATTTAGTGACTTTTTAAAAAATTTTCCTTTATGAACCTTAAACCCTTTTAATCAATAAACATGCATATACATTAACAAAAAGTAGATTACCTTTTGTCGCGTGATCCGATTGACTTACGTCGATGGTAATCCGCAAGACCTTCAATCCGAGCACGAACGTAGATCACCTAGGAGCGTGGTCTCCCTTTTCTTTGAATTGCAAACCTGTGAATGGACAAAACAAAACTTTTCTTTCTTTGTTAGTCACAAAACAATCAAAAGAATGTCTAAGATTATTTTGGTCACTTTTGAGTTCTCAATCTAATGATCGAAACTCGCGTGAACCTAGATCGATATCGTATACACAAGCTTATTGATGATTAAGCAATAGTATACTATCAAAGAATAATCTAACACTCCTTTTTGTCTTAGTAGAATAAAAACTCTCTATGAATGAAGAAGAAGAAGAAGAATAAAATCTCAAGCACTCTTGTATGTGTTGGTCGAACCCTATAAGAACACTTATATAGGTTGGCCGAATTTTTCTTTCTTTTTCCTTTAGGGTTGCCGATTTCTATGTAGTTTTTGGATTAGGGTTGGCCGAATTTCATCATGTCACTTATATAGGGTGACCGAAATTCAACCCTAATTCTTTTCAACTTTATAGACTTCAAACCCTAATCCAACTCATTGATTTTTATTCTTTTATTTTGACTAAATAAAAAGACTCCTTATTTGATTAAATAAATAAAATTAATTTATTTCTTTCCTTATCAAACAAGTCTTTTACTTTTAGGAAAGATTTGTTTCTTTAATTAAACAATTAATCAATAAATTAATTAATTCTTATTTAATTAAAAGAAATGAAACAAAATAATATATTAGGTTAAAACATTAACCTTGCCGCCCCACTTGTATAAAATTGGGCCTAATATTATTTTCTTATTTCATTTAATCCACTGAACTTTAAATAAAAAGCCCACATGTGAACCAAACCCATTCTTACTAAAAGAAACAAGCCCACATGTCTTTCATTAATATATTAATATAATTGAGCAGCCCATTACATAAATAATGTGCATATTATATTCTTAATATATTAAATGCAATTCTAGATGGACCCTTAAATTGGTCCGGTAGAATATATCAAGTGATCCATGCAAGTCCGTGTGGATTGGGGATCTTGGCGGGCCATCTAAATTTAAGCTTCAATAGACATAACCTAATCACAATCAACAAATGATTCACTTAGGTCCGATCCATTAATTTTAACTCATTCCATTAAAGAGCTAAAACTGAACTCTTAAATAAAGATAGAAAAGGAAGATGCTCCTCATTCATACCCTAGACAATCATATTGGAGATAGTGTATCCTCGTGATTAATATCAGTAATCGCCAAGAGTTCATAGACCGCCTATAACTCTCCAAGTTACCATATTTACTCATATGACCACGTTTTGAACTTGGATATTTTGACTTGTCCAGAAGCCATGTTTTCAATAGACACTATCGAAAACTCAACGTTGAGATTTAATATCCAATTACCTCAAAACATCCATATGATGATATTATACTCTCATTTAATTAAATGGAGCCACGATGTCCATATCTATAAATGAAGTCCTCTATCGATTAACAAATGAATATCACCAAACTATCGAGGATAGACTATGCGATATAATCGTACTCATTGATAACTCAAATGATATCACTTGCAACCATAAGTCCATCATTTATCTCAGGATTAAGATAGACTCTCCGATTGTCCTGATAATGAAAAGACTATTATCTACTGACGGTTCTAGATAAAGCTTTTCATTGTGACCCAGTTCAATGCACCCAGTGCACTAGATCCTTTTGCTTGAAGACACTCCGATGATTTTAGACTCATCATATCTCATTTGATCCCACTCAAATGCTAGCAAAAGAATTCTACAACTTTAACAAGATAAAGGTGCCCAACCTTTAACTTAAGTTGTGAACATTATTCAAGACTAACTAAAGAATTGTGTCTACCACATACATATCCAGATGTACGAACAATTCTTCTTTTCCCATAGTCTTTAGACCTTATGATTATTTACTTTGACAATTATAATATTAAACTATAAATGCTATACGATTAGTTAAACCAGAAATCACTTTATTAATATGAAAAAGATTGTTAATTACAACATTACACTCTTGCTATTGAGCATAATCCTAACAGATTAATATATTGATAACACGCCTCGAGTATTTAGTTATTTACAATTGGTATCAGAGCGGGTTCCTAGACATACATAGGTGATCCTTTGCTCAATTTTTTGGTGTGTTTTGCATTTGTGTGATTTGTGCTCATTCATACATTTTGCATTCATTTGAATTCATTCACTATACACTATGAGTGGATTCGGTGGCAACCATGAGGGTGCTTCAAGCACACGGCCTCCTCTCCTCACCGGTGTGAATTATGCCTCATGGAAAGGCAAGATGGAGGCGTATGTGTGCCAAATCCATGATAGGGCATGGATGGCAATTGAAGATGGGTATGCACCTCCTATGATGACTTCCACTAGTGGTGGAGAACAAGTACTCAAGCCAAAGGCCCAGTGGTCACCTGAAGAGTTTGAGACTTCAAAATGGAATAGGAAGGCATGGCATGCTCTTCTATGTGCAGTGGATGAGAATCAGTACAAACTGATTCAGAACACTAGGATAGCCAAGGAGGCATGGGATATCCTAGAGGTTGCACATGAGGGAACCGATGTGGTTAAGGATTCCAAGCTACAAGTCCTTCAAACGCAATTTGAGTTGCTTAAAATGGAGGAGGACGAGTGCTTCAATGACTTTAAAGTCAAGTTGATGGATATTGTGAATCAAAGCCATCAACTCGGTGATCCTTATTCGGATAGGAGAGTTAAGCAGAAAATTATGAGGTCTCTCCCCGCTAGGTTCGAATCAAAATTGACGGCTTTAGAGGAGAATAGTACATATAAAGATATGAAGCCGAGTGAGGTGATTGGAAGACTCCTCGCCTATGAATCTAGGAAGGCTCCTAGTATTTCTCCTCCTAAAAAGCAAAAAGGAATTGCTTTGAATGCTTCCAAGGTTGTGAAGGAGGAAAAAGGTGACTCGGACCAAGACATGGCTTTGCTACTTAGAAGATTCAAGAAGTTTGTCAAGTTCGAGAATAAGAGTGTTGGATCCAAGGGCCAAGACTTGAAGAAAAAAGCTCCTTTCAAGAATTTTGAGCCTAGGCAAGAGCGTAGTGAGAAGAAAGGGGTCCAATGCTATGAGTGTGGTGGTATAGGTCACATCTCACCGGATTGTGGGAACTTGAAGAACAAGATGGCAAAAGTGATGGCCACCACTTGGAGTGAAAGTGATGACTCCGAAAATGGAGACAAGTCATCAAGTGATGATGAGCTTACCATCAACTACACGGCTTTTGGGGCCACTTGTGTAGATGGCAAAGTTGTTGGTAAGAATGACTTGACTAGTGATCCCATAGAAGAAAAAATTGAAGAAGTAGCTCTAGAGAAGAAAATTGTAGCTACTCATTGGGATATTACTCTCATTGACTCAAGAGACCATGGTGAAGGTCTTAATGGGGGAAATGACTCCATTAGTGAGAAAGAGAGTGGAGGAGATAACTCAAGTGAAGATGACTCCTCATCTAACTCTACAAATGGAAGTGTAGAGAAAATGGATGTAAATGACTTCATAGTCAAGTGTGAAAGTTCATTGAAGAAGAACAATAGAAAATTGAAGATTTTAGAGGATGAAAATCTTGAACTTTCAACACACAATGACCACTTAAGTAATCAAGTGGAAGCATCCAAGAAGATTGAAGACAAGCTAAGGGATGAGCTAGCTATGTCTAAGAGGAATGAAGAAGGGTTGAAAAGAGAGCTTGATGAAGCTATAAAGTCATTGACCAGGATGACTACAAGCACCAAGAAACTTGACCACATTCTTGGTGGTGGAAAGAACCCTTGTGACAAGAGAGGTATTGGGTATGAAGAAAGCAAGGAGATCACTACTCCAACCAAGACCGTCTTTGTCAAGAGTTTGGGCAAGATAGAAGCCTCGCCGGTGCACACTCCTAGGAAGAAAATTGATCTAGGACAATGTTCAAAAAATGCACAAGTGAAGGAAGCTCCAAGGAGACAACCTCAAGCTCAAAAGTTCCTCAACCAAACTTCCCTCAAGCTCACATTCATCAAGGGAAGAGGCCAATCATGCAAAATGGATCAAGGAAGTAAGCAAGAACCGCTCAACCACAAAGTCATGGGAAGGCTCCTATGCATGCACAAGGACATGGTATGAATTCTAAATTTATCCCTACATGTCACTTTTGTGGTATTAATGGTCACATAAGACCAAATTGCTTTCATTTCATTAAATTATGTAGAATCAAAAGCATGATTGAAAAGAGAATGACAAGAGCTAGAATGCATGCTAATAGGAAGGAAAACATTCATATTCATGATCCTATTATTTCTAGAACTCTTGAACCATTGTCCACTAAGAAGAAAAAAGTCATATCTATGTGGATAAGGAAAAATGAACCCGCTTGCTACGAGACTAACAAGTCTCAAATAGGTTCATCCAAGTCAAATGGACTTGGGAGGTCCATAGGACCTCATGACCTTCATTGATGAAGGATGATGATGACCCCATATGGGGAACTCAAGCAAAGAGAGCTAATTGCATACTTGTTGCATGCAAACATTTGAAAAATCTTATGCTTCTTTGTTGATTGCTTGAGTAAGCTTGGTTGCACATATGTATATATGTTTTCTATTCAATAAGTGTGAACCTTGCTTGTTTACAATCCATGTCATATTTATGTTCAAACATGCATTTTTGGACTAGGAGATTTACATAGGAAGTAAAATTTGAATGACCTATAGTTATCTCTATGACATGATGATTCTTTTATAACATGCTAATGTCAAATGAAAAAGCATGAAATTCATATAACATGCTCACATGAAAAGCATGAATTGATGATTGCATATTCTTAAAAATGCAAAACTTGTGTGAAAGCTAATGAGACTCAAAATGAATAAAGGATCTTGTATCCGTTCAAAGGAATTTACATTCCAATTGTCTCTCTTTCTTTATTGGTTGAACATGTCTACTATCATACGGGTTTTATTCCCAGAAAAATCAAATAGGGTGCAAAGCTGCTCATGACATGTTTGACTTATAAAGATGGATATAGTTGCTCATAAATTAAAATCAATGAAAACTCTATATCCTTGCTTCTCTTATGACATTGGTGAAATTGGTTTGAATTCTTATTAGAAACCTTTGTCATTTGCTTTGCCAAATACCATTGTATTTTGGACTTGAATGCTACATGTCTTGTATGCAAAGCATTTTTGATTCACACATTTTATCAAAATAAATCTCCTTGTTTCTCTCAATTTGATAGAGTTGCATAAAGTGCATTTAATGATTATGCAAATGACTTGAATGCTATCATCTCTCTTTGCTAAATGACCCGGTTGGGGACTACTCCTTTGCCTATATCATGACAAAAAGGGGGAGTAGATTGGTGGTAAGGGGTGTTGCAAATTGTGGTGGCAATTGTGCATGTTGGGGAGACAACACATTGAGGGGGAGTAACCCTTTGAGGGGGAGCATTGCATTCACAATTATTACATGATGATATAGTAGTACTTAAATTCTTAGAATGCAAATGCTTGTTTTTTATTCTCACTTGATTCATCTCACTTTTTACTTGAATTGGAAAGTATAGAAACTTTGCTTACAGGGACTGATTGTTCTACAAGAGATTGAAGACTTCAAGATTTTTTTTTATAAATATATCTCTTTGTAATGTAGATAATCTTTGTTGACCTATAGTTTCTATTATGTTGTGAGGAATTAATGTGAGTGGTGGTTTTGTCACGAAATAGCCAAAGGGGGAGATTGTAAGGATTCCCATATCTTGATTGGCTTATTTCGTGGACAAACCACGTGTTGGGGATTGTATGTAAGGGTAGCTTAAGTGATTGATATTCAAGCTCAAGACCCTCTCATGTCCTCAAGGTTGATAAGCACCAAAGGTAAATTCTAGTGCTTACTTGCTTTGAAGAGATCTAGTTGCACACACACACAACTCATGCATAAATCTTATTCTTGTATGTTGTGTGTTTTATATGTGTGCATGCATGTTCTTGAACATCTCTTCTTGCATGTTTTATTTTAATTGCATCTTGTTCATTGAAATGCCATGACATGTTTAGGTATTAGGATGCATTCACTTCCCACACTTGCACTTCATTATTAGTCTTAAGTGTGGTGTAATTCGTTTCCGTTTGTGTGATCGGAAACGTCCGCGCTTGCACGATGGTGTGCATGTCTTAGCGCGATGGTTGACCACTTGAGAAGGTCTCATTCTTCTCTTGGATAAGTGGTAGTTTTGATTTGATTGTTTGGAGTAAAGTGTCTAGTTTCAAAAGATTAGATTTCAATGTTTTAAATGTTTTTCAAAACTGACCTTTGCATGGTCTTGTGACCATAACTTTTTATACAAAGCTTCAAAATGAGTTTTGAAAATTTCTGTACAAACTAGACACCCATACCTTTCCAACGGTATATTATTCGTAATATTTCATGACCGTTTGAATTAGTTTTAAAATCTCCAAAGTTACAACCAAAACAGGGCAACTCTGTTGTTGTCCGTTTCTGACCTTTGGTCACTCAATTAACCATAACTTTTTCTACAGATATCGAAATGTCATTCTATAAAAACGAGTAGAAAGTAGACTTCTATACCTTTCCAACGATATATCATACGAAAGGTTTTGATGTCGTTTGGTCATGTTTCGAAGCTCTCGAATCTTGAGTCGCTGCACTGACGCGAGTACCGCGAAAATGCCCATATTTTTTCCATTTCTTCCAAAACGACATAGTTTCACTTGGGCATTATAAATACATATCTTTCTCATCATTTTAAGGGGTGTGCCACAAAATCAAACCCTAAAGAGAGAGGCTCCATATTCTTGAGAGAGAAAGAGAGATTTGAGAGAAAATCAAATCAAGAACTCACCTTTAACCACTCAAATCAAATCCCTTTGCATCATATTTCATATTGCATCTTCTATTACTATATAGAATGCATCCATAATTGGATTTGCATCATCACAACTTGCTTGGTAAGATTTTGATTAAGTTCATCTTATTTGATTATTTTTATTATCAAGCTATTCTCTTTAATTTACTTGTATGTTTTGATCATATGATAAATACAAGATTAGAGAATTAATTGTGATAAATTGATTGAGTGTTGTATTGTGATAGATATCTAGGTTTTTATAATCTATGTTTATCTAAGCTATTATGACATGTCATTTAGCACTTGATAACTAGGATTGATTTTAATTGATTATATCATCATCCTAGATAAGCATCTAAGGTTCCCTAGCCTTGTTTGTTATTTGAATATTCATACATATTCACATAGGTTGCATAATCTCTTCTTAGAGAATTAAGACTTGAGGCTAAGAGTGCTTAGGCCTCAAGCAAATTGGAATAGGGTTGCTAATAAAGGCCCGCTGGGTAGAAGTGAGGGGTTACAGACCGGATTGTTAGACGAGGTCTACATAGGTTGTAAACTTCATTTCAATTAGTGATTTCGAGTTCCGAGTGTGGCGCACTATACAGCCCGTGGTTTTTCCCAGTGGTTGGGTTTCCACGTATACATCAAGTGTCATTTTTAATTCCGCACTATATTACACTTGCTTGTATTTTTGACTAGTAGGGTCATTTTCGTAATATTGACTTGTATGCGAAAATTGGGTAATAATAGTTAAAATCTATTCACCCCCCTCTAGATTAATATATTGATAACACGCCTCGAGTATTTAGTTATTTACAGACCCTCCGATGATTTCAGACTCATCATAACTCATTTGATCCCACTCAAATGCTAGCAAAAGAATTCTACAACTTTAACAAGATAAAGGTACCCAACCTTTAACTTAAGTTGTGAATATTATTCAAGACTAACTAAAGAATTGTGTCTACCTCATACATATCCAGATGTACGAACAATTCTTCTTTTCTCATAGTCTTTTGACCTTATGATTATGAAACTAATACGCGGTGTGTATAATATAAAGCTAGAGGGGGGGGGGGGGGGGTGAATAGATTTTATCAAATATTACCCAATTTTCGCATGCAAGTCAATTTGACGAAAATGCCCCTAACTAGTCAAAATAATATATCAAGTGTAATATGTGCGGAATTTAAATAACATAAGATATATACGTGGAAACCCAACCACTGGGAAAAACCACGGGCTGTATAGTGCGCCACACTCGGAACTCGAAATCACTAATTGAAATGAAGTTTACAAGCTATGTAGACCTCGTCTAACACTCCAGTCTGCAACCCCTCACTTCTACCCAGCGGGCCTTTATTAGCAACCCTATTCCAATTTGCTTGAGGCCTAAGCACTCTTAGCCCCAAGACTTACTTCTCAATGAAGAGAAACAACCTAAGTGAATGTATATGAATATTCAAAATGCAAATTAGAGCTAGGTTACTCTATATGCTTATCTAGGATAATGATTTTGCAATTAAAACAATCCTAAATATAAATGGCTAGATGACATGTCAAATAGCTTAGCTAATCAAGATTAATTAAAAACCTAATTAGCTATCACAATACAACACACAATCATGTCAACACAACAATCTCTATTTTGAATAATAGATGTTAATCTAAGAACAAGCAAATAATAAAAGAGATGCCTTGATAAATAAAACACTAATTATAAATGATAATAGTGAAGAACATACCAAGGGAAGTGTGTTGACCAAGACCCATGCAAGTAAACATCCTAACTATACTAGAAAATGTTTAGAAGATATTTTGATGCATATGAAAATGGGTTTTGAGAGTTAAAGACAAGTTCTTGGGAGTTTCTCTCTTGAATATATTTTTGCTCTCTCAAAGTGTGTTTTTTGCCCTAAAAAAAAGAATGAAGAAGAATATATATATATATATATATATATATATATGTGAGTTTCTTTTTTTTTTTTTTTTTTTTTTAACATCAGGTCTGCACGTTTTATATATATATATATATATATGTATATATTTTAACAATACAAAATGCACCAAGTCTGCACGTTATATATATATATATATATATTTAACAAAACAAAATGCACACAAATAAAAAATTTAAATGATGTTAATCAAGTGAGGTGAGCTCACGTGAGATAAAATCAAGAGGTCAAATGATTTGTCAAAGCATATCCACTTAGTCAACATGCAAACACAACAAACATGAGCTCACATATAAGCACAACACACAAATAAATGCCTATGAAAAATCAAAACAAATTGAAGCAAATCAGGTGAGGCGCGTTGAGAGAGGGCGTGGCACCAACGGGGGTAGAGACTTCTCTTTGCCGTGAGCAGCCCGTGGCTCACGCGGTCATGCCACCCTCTTGCGTGCCTTGCTAGGTGTGGCTAACATGCCACACTAAGCTGACTTCGGATCTGAGTGTTCTTCAGTCCAGTTGATCTCGAATCTTAGAATCCAATTCCGTCTTCGGAATTTTGACCAGGACTTAATCATAAATATAGAAAATTATATAACTTTCCAATTTAAGCTCGGAATTAAAATCCGGTTTCCGATAAAAATACGGAATATCCCAAATGTCTCGGAAATCATCCGAAACATATAGAAAAGTCTCCGAATCGCTCGGAACTCATCTATGGACAAATCCACACATAAAAAATATAACAAAGAAGTGCAAGTGAAAAATGTCATGTGAAGAGAATGCATACAAATGCTAGTATGCTAAGTGTGTGTGTGCAACTAATCTCTTCAAAGAAAAATAAGCACTAGAGATTATACCTTTGGCGTGCTTGTCTCTTGAGGACTTGAAAGGGTTTTGAGCTTGATAATGAATCACTTAAGCTACCCTTACATATAATCCCCAACACGTGGTTTGTCCACGAAATAAGCCAATCAAGATATGGGAATCCTTACAGATTATTACTTTTGACAATTATAATATTCAATCTATAAATGCTATAAGATTTGTTTAAATCAGAAATCACTTTATTAATATGAAAAGATTGTCAAAAACAATATTACACTTTTGCTATTGAGCATAATCCTAACAATCTCCCACTTGCGCTATAGCAAATGTGTCATATCTCTCATTCCCATGTTCTCTAGGTGCCCATCAAAACTCTTCTGTGGTAGAGCCTTTGTGTAGGGATACACTAGATTTTCTGCTGACGCGATTTTGGTAATTGTCACGTCGCCCCTTTGAACAATCTCCCTTAAAAGATGATACTTTCTTTCAATGTGTTTTCCTCTCTTGTGACTTCTTGGTTTTTTTGAATTAGCCACTGCTCCACTGTTGTCACAGTAGATAGTGATCTGCTTATTCGCACTAGGAACCACTTCCAAGTCTATCAAGAATTGGCGGAGCCAAACAGCCTCTTTGGCAGCCTCGCATGCAGCAACATAATAAGCTTCCATGGTGGAATCAGCAATACAAGATTGCTTGATACTCCTCCATATGACTGCTCCTCCTCTAATAGTAAACACAGCTCCTGATGTGGATTTTATGGAGTCAGAATCTGATTGGAAATCAGAATCTGTATACCCAACGAGAATTAAATCCCCTCCAGAGTATACAAGCATATTATCTCTCGTTCTCTTGAGATACTTGAAAATATGCTTGACTGCCGTCCAGTGATCAGGACCAGGTTTTGATTGAAACCTGCTAACTATGCCAACAGCAAAACAAATATCTGGTCTAGTGCAGAGCATTGCATACATGAGACTTCCAACTGCCGAGGCATATGGAACTCTACTCATGAATTGCTCTTCATGCTCATTCTTAGGAACTTGTTCCTTAGAAAGTTTGATTCCATGTCTGAAAGGTAACATACCTTTCTTAGAATCCTGCATGGAAAACCTAGACAAGATCTTGTCTATGTATGAAGCTTAGGATAACGCAATCGTTTTATTCTTTCTATCCCTTATTACTTGGATACCTAGAATAAAACTTGCTTCTCCTAAGTCCTTCATATCAAATTGTTTTGATAACCATTCTTTTACTGATGTCAATACACCTACATCGTTTCCGATGAGTAGTATATCATCAACATAAAGAATTTAGGAAAACCAACTTGTCGCAATTAATCCTTTTGCATACACAAGGTTCGTCACAACTTGATCGAACCTTATGTTCCAGGATCAGGATGCTTACTTTAATCCATATTTGGATTTTTACAACTTGCATTGCCTTTTGCCAATGACGACAATCAACATCCTCCATTGCTTCCCAATACGTGTAGGGATCATCGTCGTCCAGGAAATTCTCCATTGATTCTCCCAGACCGATGTATCTCTCGGGTTTTCCACTAACCCTCCCACTACGATGAGGAATGGTAGGTTGTTGATTTTGTGATGGTGCGGAACTTACAATTGGGCTAGGTTGTGTAACCTCTTGTGGAATTGTATTTCTTGACATCTCATTCAGAACAATTCTACTTCTAGGTACAAAATCATTCATATAGTCCTTTTCTAGAAATTTAGCATTTGTCGAAACAAATACTTTAAGATCTGAAGGACTATGGAAATAATATCCTTTAGTTTCTTTTGGATACCCTACAAATATGCGTGTTTCCCAACGAGACTCCATCTTTTCTATCTTTCCTTTTAACACATGCGCAGGATAACCAAATATCCTTAAGTGTTATAAACTAGGCTTTCGCCCAGTCCATAACTCATGCGTTTGTTTGAGGAACCAACTTAGATGGTACATCGTTTGGAATGTATATCGCAGTTTGTAAAGCATATCCCCAAAAAGAAATAGGAAGCGTTGAATAACTCAACATAGACCTAACCATGTCTAAAAGAGTTCTATTTGTCCTTTCTGCCACCCCATTCTATTGAGGTATACCTGGTGCAGAAAACTGAGAAATGATCCCATTATCAATAAGATATTGCTGAAACTCACCAGATAGATATTCTCCACCACGATCAGATCTCAAGATTTTTATGTGTTTCTCAAGCTGTTTTTTCCACTTCAACTTTAAATGCTTTGAACATGTCAAAAGCATTCGACTTATGTCTCATGAGATACACATAACCAAATCTTGAATAATCATCTGTGAAAGTGATGAAGTACTCATATCCACCTCTAACTTGAATGCTTCATAGGACCACATACATCAGTATGCATTAATCCTAAACATTCAGTGGCTCTTGTGCCTTTGGTCCTGAATGACCTTTTGGTCATTTTACCTTCCAAACAGGATTCACAAGTTGGTAGATCATCAACCTTTAAGTCACTTAAAGGTCCATCACTAACCAATCTTTTAATCCTATTAAGGTTAATATGACCTACGCACAAATGGCATAGGTATGTTTCATCTTATGATAATTTTACTCTTTTATGGTTAGGTTGCGTTAATTCTATGTCTAACAAGTGAGAGATATTTCTATGTAAATAGAATAGACCATTTTCCAATGTACCTTTGTAAACAAATTTGTCATCCTTACTAATAATAATTTTTTTTTATTAAAAGTAATCGAATATTCAAATTCATTTAGACAAGAAACTGAAATTAAATTTCTCTTGAATTGAGGTACATAATAAATGTCTATCAAATCTAAATGCCTACTAGAATCTAGATTAACTCTAATATCTCCCGCTGCACTAGTAGACACCAACGCTCCGTTGCTTAAACGCAAGTTGATTTCATTCTTATTCGGCCTTCTCCTTTCTTGAAACCCCCATAAGGAATAACAAACATGATTATTGGCTACTGAGTCTAAGAACCAAGAATCTGTAGATTCTGCCAGTAAACATGTTTCAAGATAATTCACATTACCTTGTTCCTTCTTATTCTGAGACTTTGGGCAATTACTTTTCCAATGTCTCTTTTCACCACAAAAGAAGCACTTCTTTTGATCTTGGTTACTTTCGTAGTCTCCTTCTTGGTAGGCCCAAGTTGCTTTTTCTTCTGTTATTCCTTGACCTTCTGACGGGTCTTAACAGTAGCAACTTTACCAACCATATGAATCTCTTCTAGAGACATCATCATATCAGCAACAGACCCCATTCCTTTATGTTGCTGTTGTAACACGTCGGAGATGGTAGCCATTTGGCCATCTCATTCGAGGTCTTCCACTGCTCATACTCGTCTCTTTGCATCACATTAGATTCATTAGTGAGAGCAGGTGGTTTTTAGGAGTAGTCAGAACAAACTTATGTTTTTCATCTTGCAGCAACAACCCAATTTTCCTTTTCCATGTGACATAATTATCACTAGTTAAAATATTTATCTTTTAGGATGATCATTAGGGATGGGGTCATGATTTCTTAATAAAACAAAAATATATATGAGTAAATAATCATGATAAAGCACTTTCGAACATTTATCTTGATTTAAATAAATAACTCAATCATAAAAATTCAACGGTGATCCAACACCCATAAATGTTACGCCTCCTTTGGGAGTTCGCACTATTTACTAGTTAGACTAGGTCCCACCTAATTGTTAACATAACAACTAGCGTTTTCAATTTTAGCCTTGCAATTTTACTGACAAGAACTCTTGGGAGGATATCAATAAAATTACATTGAGTGTGTTACCAAGATATCGACCCTCAATATTTTCTCTCATGAAAATCCGTCCTTGGGGAGTAGATCTCGTTTGAGTCAATTGTCTAGTCTATCCTTGTAAGGAAGTATGTTGCTAAATTCCATTCATGGACACCCCTTGGGGGGATTACCAATAAATAATAAAGCTCAACTAACCTTGGAGGCCATAGGTGTTGCAAAACACCTTCTCCCACTCAATTATATAAGGCGTGCGATTAAATCCCATAGAATGATTTACCAAGTTATCTAGATGCCAATTTAGATACCTAAATCATTCAATGCATGTTCATACCAAAAGAGATATATGTGTGGCACTCCTATTCTATATGACATGTTATCATACAATAACAAATATCGTAATATTTACGAAAAATAAATAGCCACAATTTTGATCCATCCTAGAAAAACAAGTAAATTACATTTGTTTGAAATACATAAACCCTAACTTGGCGATCAAGTCTTCAAGCGGCCATCGTCCACTTGCACACCCGAAGCCACACGTGGCTGTCCCAAACGCACACCTTGGCTGCCTAGCATGGGCATGCACAGCCCTTATCCATAAGGGCAAGCCATGCGCATCCCATACCAACTCAAGGGTGCGCACGGGTGCTAGGGTGTGTCATTGCTTCCCTTTTCCGCTTCCAATTCTTCAACTCTTCGAATCTTCGAATCTTGAATATATTACAGCAGATTTTACATAATAAATTACTGCAGTATTTTTTTTTTTTAATCACTGCAGTATTTTTAATACAATAAAAAACTGCACTATTTGATACAAAAAAAATCTACAGTATTTTAATACATTAAAAACTGCAGTATTTATTACAATAAAAAAAAAATTAGAGAACCTAGCAACTACCAAGAAGGAACTTTTGGTGATAATAGGCCACCCTTCTTGTTACAATTCCAAAACAAAAATTACATTGAAATTCTAGGACCAAAATCGAGCAACAACAATTCACTTTATAATAACATATATAAATCCATACATTCAACATGTAATTATATATGAGAATACCTAGAGTGCCATCTCTTTCTAAAACATGCATAATCACAATAAAAAGAAATAGATTCACGTATATATACGTTAATTAATTAAAGGGTACAACCAAGGCTCTGATACCAATTGTAGGGAAAAATACGAGTCCAAGCAGCGGAAGCGAGACTAAAATCGAGTTTAGTATAGTTTAAATTTTTTCCATAATTTGATCCTTAACCCTCTAATTAATTAACATATAATACTAAAGATATCATACCTTTGTCGCGTGATCCGATTGACATTGCGTCGATGGTAATCTGCAAGATCTTCCAATCCAATCACGAACGTGAATCACCTAGGAGCGTGGTCTCCCTTCTCTTTGAATTGTGTACCTGAGGATGGATTAAAAAAACTTTTTATTTTTCGTTATTCACAACAAATTCCAAGAGGCTACAAAGAATGTTCCGGTCACTTTTGAATTCACAATCGTTAGATCGAAACCCATGTGAACCTTATTCGAAATTGTGCACAAAACCTTTTGATATAAAAGTTACTAGTGCACTATCGAAATAAGAACAAACTTTTCTCTCTTTTCCTCTAATGCCGAATTCTCACACTAATCTAAGAGTTGGATTCTATTTTTCTCTAGCAAAAGAAAAAACTCTCTCAAGCAAGAACTCTAGGGTTAGCCAAATTCTTATTCACCTAAAATATATTGTTTGTAGTCACCGAATATAATATATATATCAGCATGAATTCTTGCCCTATAATCTAATATATATATCAGCATGAATTCTTGCCCATATCTCGTACATAGTGGGCGAATTCTTGCTATATAGAATATATATATATGTCTTACTGAATTCTTGCCATATAATCTAATATATATCTATGACCGTGTGCTTTATAAATATATATATATATTCCGGCAATTAATTGCCATATATATTTCATATATATCTATATATTGAAGCCGAAATCCTTTACCATGTAGGATTTGTGTCTTCTGACTTAAATCCTAACCCTAGGTAGATTTCCTTAGAATTCTAAACCCTAATCCAACTCTTTAGTGTATTTGTGACCATATAAAAGACTTCCTTATTTGACTAGATAAATAAATCTCTTATTTATCTTCTTACCAAATAAAGTCTTTTATTTTATTTATATTACCACAATAGTATACTACTAAGAAACATATTTCCTAGTCAGAAAAAGATTTTGATTTTTAATTAAATAATTAATTAATCAATTAATTAATTTTCATTTAATCAAATAATAAAAATAAAACAATATAATATCATATATATATCTCGGCCATGTGCCATATATATATATATATATATCTATATATTGTTTTTCTATTTTATTAAATCCATTGGACCTTAATAAAAGGCCCACATGTGAACCAGACCCATTCTCACTAAAAGAAACAAGCCCACATACTTTTCATTAATATATTAATATAATTGGTCAGCCCATTAAATAAATAATGTGCAAATTATATTCTTAATATATTAAATACAATTCTAGATGGACCCATAAATTGGTCCGGTAGAATATATCAAGTGATCCATGCAAGTCCGTGTGGATTGGGGATCTTGGCGGGCCTATCTAAATTTAAGCTCCAATAGACATAACTCAATCACAATCAACAAATGATTCACTTAGGTTCAATCTATTAATTTTAGTTCATTCCACTAAAGAACTAAAATTACACTCTTAAATAAAAATGGAATAAGTAAATGATTCTCATTCATACCCTAGACAATCTTATAGGAGATGGTGTATCCTTGTGAAGAATATCAGTAATCGCCAAGAGCTCATAGACCGCCTATAGCTCTTCAAGTTACCATATTTACTCATATGACCACATTTTGAACTTGGATATTTTGACTTGTCCAGAAGCCATGTTTCAATAGACTGTATTGAAAACTTAACATTAAGATTCAATATCCAATACCTCAAAACATCCATATGATGATATTCTACTCTCATTTAATAAATGGAGCCACGATGTCCATATCTATAAATGAAGTCCTCTATCGATTAACAAATGAATATCACCAAAATATTGAGGATAGACTATGCTATATAATCGTACTCATTGATAACTCAAATAATACCACTTGCAACCATAAGTCCATCATTTATCTCAGGATTAAGATAGACTCTCCGATTGTCCTTATAATGAAAAGACTATTATCTATTGACGGTTCTAGATAAAGCATTTCATTGTAATCCAGTTCAATGCACCCAGTGCACTAGATTCTTTTACTCGAAGACCCTCCGATGATTTCAGACTCATCATAACTCATTTGATCCCACTCAAATGCTAGCAAAAGAATTCTACAACTTTAACAAGATAAAGGTGCCCAACCTTTAACTTAAGTTGTGAACATTATTCAAGACTAACTAAATAATTGTGTCTACCTCATACATATCTAGATGTACGAACAATTCTTCTTTTCTCATAGTCTTTTGACCTTATGATTATTTACTTTTGATAATTATAATATTCAATCTATAAATGCTATAAGATTTGTTTAAATCAGAAATCACTTTATTAATATAAAAAGATTGTCAAAAACAATATTACACTCTTGCTATTGAGCATAATCCTAACACTTAAGTTTCTTTTTTGCTGTGAGGATCAATGTGAGTGGTGGTTTTGTCACGAAATAGCTAAAGGGGGAGATTGCAAGTTCCTCAAAGTTTGATTGGCTTATTTCTGTGACAAACCACAATTGGGGTTTGAAATGTAAGGGTAGCTTAGGTGATTGGTGATCAAGCTCAAAGGTCCTTTCAAGACCTAAAGATGATAAGCACTCCAAATGTATATCTTTTGTGCTTAATTTTCATTGAAGAGATTTAGCTGCACACACACACTTATCATGTTTTCATATGTGTACATTGCTCTTGTGTGCATTCTCTCCACATGTCACATTTCACACTTGCACTTTATTATTGTATCTTGTTGTGTTTTAGTGTGTCTAGTAATTCGTTTCCTGAATATTATTCAGAAATGTCCGTGCATGCACGATGGTGTGATTAGTTTAATGCGAGGATCGCCTTCGGAGAATGCCCTTGGCTTCTCCTTTGGTTTCACCATAATTGGTGAAACGGCGGTTTGATCGGCAGCCCTAACCGCCGAATGGAACCACTGTTTGATTCTAGAAGATTCTAGAGTGATTCTGTGGTTATGATCGGCGGCTTCGACCGCCGATCGAAACCGCCGATGAAACCTGATTGATTTAAATATCTCAGTCTTAAATCGACGGTTGGATTCGGCGGCCATGAAACTGCCAAATGAAATCGCGGTTGTTCCCTTATCAGTCATTTACTGTATATGTTTTTGATCCCCATTCCTCCAATCAAATGCTTGTTTCTCAAGTTATTTAGGTATTTAATTTGTGTGATTTAAGCATTTTCAGGTTGTTGGACTCAAGTGATATGTTTGAAGTATTTCAAAGGAAAAAAAAGTGATTTTAGAAGATTGAAGGAGCTAAAGTGTAATTGTCACAAAGAAGGGGCTAAAGCGTAATTGTCAACATTAAAGTCAACATAAGCAGAAAAGTGAATCGCTTTATCTTTCACAGTGTTTCAACATTAATTTCAAAAGCTTTTTCAAAGCACTTTGACATCCGCTGTTGATCGGTCATTTATTGTATATATTTTTGGTCCCCATTCCTCCTGTCAATTGTTTGCTTCTCGAGTTTTTTAGGGGTTTAATTTGTGTGTTTGAGTATTTTCAGGTTGTTGGATCCAAATGAGGTGTTTGAAGTATTTCAGAGGAAAAGAGCAGTTTTAGATGATTCAAGGGACTTTTATGCCATTTGCCATCAACCACCATGAAAACCGCTATGGATTTCCGCAGCGGAACCCAAAGTGCTCTTAAAAACAGTGAAGGCCGCTCTGATGACCGATGTGGCATTCACAACGGTAGCCCGTGACAGTGCAGATGGGCTGTGTTGTGAGGGACATATCTCTCAGCTCTGATTGACCTGTGTGTCTTGCCACCTATGAATTTGAAGCCCTGGAAGTCTAGTTTCCAACCCAATTTAAGGCTAGTCAATCTGAAATTTCTAGAAGAAGTTATACCCATTTTAGTGCCCGAAGGTCAGATTAGTCAGTCTTAAAATCAGCGAATACTTTTGGGATTTGTTTCGCAGGTTGTTGGAATGGGAATTATCACCTTCTTGGATTTGTGTGAGAGTCTTGGGAAGCAGGTAGACATCTAATCCTTATCCTCCTTCAATAAGTAATCAATTTGGATGGATTAGGAAAGAAATAGAATCCCAAAAAGGTAGAGTTCTAAAGGGGAATTGATTTCCTTCTTGTTTAAAGACTTGGCTTAGCATCTACACCTATTTAAACTCCTTTGAACCCTATTTTCATGATATTGAGGAAAGGGAGGTCCTAAGCCACCAAGGGGGCTGTCCCTCATCCCACCACCACCACAATTGTTGCACTTGGAAGCTTGAAGAAGACGACACTCATGGGTTTTATCAACTCTTTCTCCTCATCCTTTAATCTCTTCATGTGTAACTAATTCCATACTAGGGAATCAATGTGAACCTCTATGAATACTCTTTGTTAGAATTGACTATATTTTCTTAATTCAAGTTTTGATTCATTCAATTCATCCTATGTCATAGTTCTTTATTCTTGTTAATGCATGGTATATGCTAGGAATGAATTTAGGGTTTTTGATAATTTAATGGTCGAGATACACGTGGGTTTCACCATTCTCAACCAATCTTCAATTGAATGGGTAAAATTATTCGTAGCAGGTGTTTGCACGTAAGTTTTGGTTCACTTGTTTATTCACTTAAAGGGTTTTCGGTTGTAGTTTATACATCAGGTTTTGAGGTAAATTATAATTGAGAATACTTGATTCATTCCAGGACCATACGGTAACAATCATACTTAATTTAAGAACGAACCCTTAACTTGGTTAACATCTTTTATCAAACTCAATTCAAAGCATTGAGTAAACGTAGTTGGGGAGCATTGATGACCTAGTCCTCTTATTGATGTGGACGGTCATTAAAGCCTCTCAGTTATAATTATCTCGCAAATACGACGAGTCAAAGGACTAGTATAGCAAGTAAGTAAGGGTCGTTCCCACAGAGAGATGGAATCCCTTAACTGTATTTAGCTCTAGAGTTTATGAAAGCAATGTAAATGGAATGCGGATGTGTGTGTGTATATGGAGATGCAAACTAACTAACTAAAGATAGAAATGTAACCGGGTGCTTGCCTTTCTAATTAATCTACTGCTAATTACGTTATTATACTCCTAAAGGTAAGACACCCTAGCTACGAAAATAATGATGGCTTTGAGGGATGTAAGATATGAGACACATATGAGAAATCGGTTCACCAAACACAAGATGCAAATCATGTATGTAAGGTCTCAGTTTATTGATTGGCTTATTTCGTAGACAAACCACAATATGGGGATACTTGTAAGGGTAGCTTAGGTATTTAATGGTTGGTGCAATGCACAACCAAGGCCCTCTCAAGACCTCAAGAGAAGAAGCACAAAAGGTAAAATTCTAAAGTACTTGCTTTGAAGAGATGTAGTTGCACACACACACAACACTTGCATAATTCTTGTTCTTGAATGTTATGTGTTTGTATTGTGTGTGCATTATTGATTAATTAATCTCTCTTCTTGCATGAGTATATTGATTGCATCTTGTGATTATAATGACATATCTTGTTAGGCATTAGGATGCATTTTCTTTACCTTTTTACCCCTTGCACTTTTGTGTGTGAGCTTAGAAGGAGTGGGTTGTGCACTGGTCGTCATGCGCCAGACCAGCGTAGCACACCAGCGCAGATCGCCCAGTGGTTTGTCGCTGGTCGTGCGTTGGTCGTCCAGCGCAAGCACACCAGCACAAAACGCCCAGTGTTTTGTCGCTGGTGTTGCGCCTTGTGCAAATTTTGTTTCTGTGCTGGTCGTGCGCTGGTCCACCAGCGCACAGAGCAATTTCTGGTGCATTTTTTCAAAACGACCTCACTTCAATTAAGTCCTCTATATTTATGACTCTATGTTTTTACGTTGTTTTTTAAGAGTTCAAAAATCATATTTTTCCTTAGAATATTTTTTCAAGAGAAAAAATTCACAAGAACTCACCTTTAAACATCTGTTCATCAAAGTTCATCTAGGATCATCCATGACCATATAGGATGCATCCATGCATGGTTTAGCATTATCACATCTTTCTTGGTATGTTCTTCACTAATCTCATCTAATTTTAGTGTTTTTCATATTAGGACATCTCTTTAATTACTTGTATGTTTTTAGATAATATGCTAAATACAAGTTAGAGATTATTGGTGATATATTTGATTGAGTGTTGTATTGTGATAGCTATCTAGGTTTTCATAATCTATGTTTAGCTAAGCTATTTGACATGTTATTTAGCTATTAATCTCTAGGATTATTTTTGTAAGGATTCCCGTTTTGTTGATTGGCTTATTTCGTGGGCAAACCACAAGTTGGGGTTTGGTTGTAAGGGTAGTCTAAGTGATTTGTTGAAGATCAAAGACCCTTTCCAAGTCCTCAAGAGGACAAGCACCAAAGGTATATATCTAGTGCTTACATTGTCTTGAAGAGATATAGTTGCACACACACACAACATGCATAACTTTTATTCTTGAATGTTGTGTTTATATTTTGTGTGCATTGTGCTTTATTGATTTATTTAATATCTCTTCTTGCATTTAATTGATTGCATCTTGTTCTATGAAATGCCATGACATGATAGGCATTATGATGGATTCAATACCCACACTTGCACTTCATGATTAGTCTTAAGTGTGGTGTAATTCGTTTCCATTTGTGTGATCGGAAACGTCCGCGCTTGCACGATGGTGTGCTTGTCTTAGCGTGATGGTTGACCACTTGAGAAGATCTCATTCTTCTCTTGGATAAGTGGTAGCTTTAGTTTGGTTGGGTTGATTGGAGTAAGGTGTCTAGTTTCAAAAGATTGGATTTCAATGTTTTAAGTGTTTTCAAAACTGACCTTTGCATGGTCGTGTGACCATAACTTTTTACACAAAGCTTCAAAATGAGTTTTGAAAATTTCTGTACAAACTAGACACCCATACCTTTCCAACGGTATATTATTCGTAATATTTCATGACCGTTTGGATTGGTTTTGAAATTTCCAAAGTGACCACTAAAACAGGGCATCACAGCTGTTATCCGAATCTGACCTTTGGTCACTCAAATGACCATAACTTTTTCTACAGTTATCCAAATTATGTTTTGTTAATTGGAGTAGAAAGTAGACTTCCATACCTTTCCAACGGTATATTATATGAAAGGTTTCGATGTCGTTTGGTCATGTTTTGAGTCGCTTGAAAATCAAGCTTTGTGCTGTGACGCTTCGCCGCGGTTTCAGTACCGCGGGTTGTGCAACCGTGGCAGTCGAGCCACAGAGCAACCGCGATAGTGTGATTCAGGGGTAAAATTGTCTTTTCACTTGCCTTGTTCTTGATGTCTATAAATATCACACTTTCTCATTATCTGAACAAGTTCTTTACTCTTAAGAACCCTAAACTTCAAAGATAGATTTTGAGAGAAAATCAAATCAAGAACTCACCTTTAACCACTCAAATCAAACCCCTTTTGCATCAAATTTCATATTGCATCTCCTATGTCTATATAGAGTGCATCCATGTATGGGTTTGCATCATTACAACTTGCTTGGTAAGATTTTGATTAATTTCATCTTATTTTAGTATTTTAAATACCAAGCCATCTCTTTTAAATTACTTGTATGTTTTAGATCATATGCTAAATACAAGAAAAGAGATTAATTGTGATGAATTGATTGAGTGTTGTTTTTGATAGATATCTAGGTTTTTATAATCTATGATTATCTATGCTATTTGACATGTCATTTAGCAATTGATATCTAGGGTTGATTTAATTTGAATATATCATCATCCTAGATAAGCATCTAAGGTTCCCTAGCCTTGTTTGTTAATTGAATATTCATACATATTCACATAGGGTTGTGCATCTCTTTTGAGAGATTGAAGTCTTGGTCTAGGGTTGCTATTACAGGCCTGCGGGTAGTAGTGGTGGGTTACAGACCGGGATTAGGCTTAAACATCATTACAAGTAGTGACTGCGAGGACCGAGCAAATTGGAATAGGGTTGCTAATAAAGGCCCGCTGGATAGAAGTGAGGGGTTACAGACCGGAGTGTTAGACGAGGTCTACATAGGTTGTAAACTTCATTTCAATTAGTGATTTCGAGTTCCGAGTGTGGCGCACTAAACAGCCCGTGGTTTTTTCCCAGTGGTTGGGTTTCCACGTAAACATCAAGTGTCATTTATTATTTCCGCATCTTATTACACTTGTATGTATATTTGACTTGCTAGGGGTATTTTCGTAAAATTGACATGCACACGAAAATTGGGTAATAATTAGCTAAAATCTATTCACCCCCCCTCTAGCTTTATATATTAAACACGCCTTGAGTATTTAATTACTTACAATTTTAATTGCCATATTGTCATCCTAGATAAGCATATATGGTTCCTTAGCTCTTTATTGCATTTTGGATATTTTATATATTCACATAGGCTCTTTATCTATTCATTGAGAAGTAAGACTTGTGTAGCTTCCGGGATTAGGTTGTGTAAATCACAAGCAATTGGACTAGGTTCACTTATACTGGGATTAGGTAAGCGTGTGATTATATATCGAGATTAGGTTGTAATTATTTACACATTTAGTGGATTCGAGATTCGAGGTTCGAGTGTGGCGCACTTACTAGCTTGTGGTTTTTCCCGTTAGGGTTTCCATGTAAATATCAAGTGTTATTTACATTCTGCACCATATTACATTTGCTATATTATATTGACTATTAGGGGTATTTTCAACCATACATGAAAATTGGGTAAAATCGGATAAAATCTATTCACCCCCCCTCTAGATTAATATTATACACACCGAGTATTTGTTTCAATGTAGATTGTAGATCATGTGAATACCATTTAATTCAGTAAAGGGTTCGTTCTCTTGATTAGGGAATTCCCAAAATCAAGTCATCACTCTCTAAGGTCGGAAGAGTAATTGTGTCTAGGTTTAGACCCATTAAGCACAAGAACATGAACCAAAGCTATCCTAATAAAGTTATGCATAAGCTTCTCCAACTCTATAGAGCTAATAGCCAAGCTCATACCCGGAATGGTAATCCAAGCACAAACTCAACTCTCAATCACTCTAATCATTCTAAGCATAGCATGTTGAATCTTTTACCAACATACATACATAAATGAGATATTTGATTACAACTACTCCTACATCTATAGTTAATCTACTCCTAATCTCATCCATACATACATATCAATATATAACTCTCCATACATATGAATATCACAATAAGAGATATCAACCATAGACATATCAATGAATGGAACAATACCAGATCAAATCTAAGAACAATACATATATATATATTAACATAAATGTTGGTTTACAAATAATCCCACATAGGTTACACATCAATAGAAAATACAAAGAGATGAGTAATAAGAGATAACCCTTGAAGACAAATCCTCCAAAAGCTCTCCGTATCTATTAACTTCCATGGCTCGACACACAAGCCCTCATTTCTCTTCGTATCTAATCCTCCATGGAAGGCTTTCCATGGAGGAAATCTTCCATGGAAGCTTGAAGGTTGCTCTCTCTCTTTTGTTGTGTTGAATCTAAGAAGGGTTTCTTAGAGCAAGGGTTAGGGTTCTAAAACTCTTTAGAAATTCTTCCGTGGCTTAATGATCCTCTGTTCTACGAGTTCATTCTCACGGTGGAAACCCGCGGTGCTCTTCTTCTCTATATATTTGCCCTATTTTGCCCACATTAGGTATAAACACCATATTTGTGGGATATTTACCTGCACAAAACTAAAACACACATTATATACACAAAAGATAGGAAAAAGGAGCACTAAATGTGAAAATTTGGAGTGCGATCACTTACCTCTTGATCACATTCACATATTCTTGTTAACTGCTTTGTTAGTTTAATTTAGTTTTAATCAATCAATCAATCAATCAACCAATCAAAATCTCTTGGATACTGTTACTTGCTTAGTTAAATTAGAATTAGTTTATAATCGGTAAATCACTTTTCCTCATGGGAACTATCCCTACTTGTTGTTGTACTTATCTCATGATTCGTGCACTTGCGAGTTAGGTTTTTATAACGCGATTTTATCCATCAGCTGTGTAAGCCAGAGTGGCACGTGCAGCGGTGCAATAAAATTGTGTCCAGTTCTTTACGCCGTGATGGCTGCTCTAAATTTTTACAGCGGTTCTAAGAGCATTTCCAAGGGCAGGGGCAACCGCCTTCATGACCGCTCTAAGCTGCGTCGTCAAAGCCACATCGCTGCGTAAATCAATGAAGACCACTTTCATGACCGTTTTGGCTTTCAGAGCGGTAGTGACAACGGTAAGGCAATTCCACGCTGATGTTGGATTTCTAATCACATTCCAGAGACCGATGGCTATAAATACATGAAGAAATTAGGGTTTTGCTCGCTCATTCTCGGACCACAGACCGTTTCACAACATACAACAGAATACTATCATCCATCTTTACACATAGATGATTCGAAGATGAAGAAGAAGATTTCAACATCAAAGATTGGAAGAATTCATTAAAGGCTTCCATGGGTTTTATCAATTACTTCTCTTCTCTTTTTATTTTTGATATGTGTAACTAACTCCATACTAAGGAATCAATGTGAACCTTTATGAATGCTCTTTGTTAGAATTGATTATATTTTCTTAATTCAAGTTTTGATTCATTCAATTCATCATATGTCATAACTTTTTATTATTGCTCATGCTTGTTAATATGCTCGGAATGAATCTAGGGTTTTGATAATTTAATGATTGAGTTTAGAGTGTGTTACGTCACGTACTCTCAATCACTCTTCAATTGAATGGGTAAAACTTATCATGCTTGTTTATATGGTCGTAAGTTTTGGTTCACTTGTTCGTTAACTTGATGTGTGGTAAAACTTATCATACTTGTTTATATGCTCGTAAGTTAATCATACTTAATTTAAGAACGAACCCTTTACTTGATTAACATCTTTAATCAAAGTCAATTCAAAACATTGAGTAAACGTAGTTGGGGAGCATTAATAACCTAGTTCTCTCACCTCTTGATCACATTCACATATTCTTGTTAACTGCCTTCTTAGATAATTCGGTTTTAAATCAATCAATCAATCAATCTCAAATCTCTTGGATACTTTTACTTGCTTTGCTTTAATTGAAATTAGTTTAAACAATAATTCACTTTTCCTCGTGGGAACGATCCTTACTTTCCGTTGTACTTATCTCACGATTCATGTACTTACGAGTTAGGTTTTATAACACAATAATATCCATCAAGTTTTTTGCGTCGTTGCCGGGGATTAGTAAATTTATTGGTTATTTCTAGTTTTAGTTTTAGTTAATAGGTTTAATCTAATTTAAGTAGTCGAGCCATTAATTTTTAGTTTTTTTTTTTTTTTCATATTTTTATTATTTTCTTTTTCATTCTTTCTTTCTTTCTTGTCATAGTTTACTTGTGTTTGTCTGATTTCAAGTGTTGACAGCAGATGCAAGGTAGAAGATCTCAGCAGGGAGAATTATTACCTTTGAACGATAACATTAATCACATCAGAAATCAAGCAATGGAAGGCGTTCCAAATCAGAACCAAGAAAGACTCAATCAGTGTCTTGACCCTATTCCCAACCTTGTTCCAAATCTAGCTTATGAGCTAGGACCAAAGCCCATCAGAACTATGAAGGATTACAATAGGCCGGTTGTGAGCAACCATCCCTTGTGCATTGTGCTAGAACCTGCAGCAAGGAATTATGAATTGAAAAGTATGCACTACAACCAGCTGTCTATTTTCCACGATCTACCAGATGAAGATGTGCTTTTGTTCATCAGAGAATTCTACGTAGCAATACAATCCTTCCCTAACCATAGGATTACAAAAGACCGGCTGCGCATGAGGTGTATCCCACACGCATTAAAACATGAGGTGAAGACATGGATGTTGACATTGCCTCCAACATCTTTAAGAACCTGGGATGAAGTAAGGGAAAAGATTACTGATCAGTATTACGCACCTCCAAAAGCCAGTGAAATCCGAGCCAAAATTTTGAGATTCTTTCAACAAGACAATGAGACTTTTTATGAGGCGTGGGAGTGTTTCAAGAAGTTTACCTGGGATTGCTCTCAGCACAGATTTCTTACTAATCAGCTATGTTAGTGGTTTTATGATGGTCTGACTGAAGTGTCAGGTCTTTTAGTGAACAATGCTTGCGGAGGATCCATGTATGACAAAGCACCTGAGGAGGTATACGCCATCTTTGAAAAGTTGGCCCAGAACTCTTGTCACAAAAATTCTAGGAGGAAGAAGGGAATCTATACCATAGATGCCAACACAAAAAATTCTATTCAAATGATGTAGGTATTGAAGAAATTAGATACTCTTACTAACAATATGGGACAGATGAAACAAAAAGTGTTTAGGGGAGAACAAGAAGCAGGAAGTCCTGGACCTAGTGATTTTGAAGAAGCACAAGCCATGAACGACATCAATCCAAGCTAGAGAGATCCCAACTTTTCTTGGACCAACAATCAAGGCAATGGAAACCGATAAGGAAACAACAACCAAAGGCAATATAATGTTGGTGCTCAACAAAATTTTGATTACCAACCTAAGAAACCTTCTATGGAAGATACGTTGCAACAGATTCAGCAACAAAACCAGCATATTCAACAACAAATGTTGCAAATGCAGCAACAAATGAAACAAACCCAACAAAATAACGAGATACAATTTCAGAATATTCATGCTTCATTGAAGAAGATGGAAATGCAAGTTTGGCAATTAGCCGATACCAATCAAAGGAATGAACCTAGAAAGTTTCTAAGTTACACCGAGCAAGGAAAGGCAATAACAATTCTCTAGGATGGTACAGTTTTAAACAATGATATGCTTGCTGAACTTTCTAATGATTTTGCTAATGTTTCAGGTATTGCTAGAGAAATTAAGCTTTTAAATAAGAAAGAAGTGGAGCCCAAACCTAAAAGATACATCTCAACTTCATAAGTCTCCAAGTCCTTATGTGCCCCCGATTCCTTTTCCGGGAAGACTTCAGAAGAGCAAGCTGAACCAATCCTTCAAAGAGATCTACAACATCTTGTCAAATGACAAAGTCAGTTTGCAAACCATGGAAGTGATCCATAAGATGCCAGCCTATGCAAAATATTTCAAGGAGCTCAATTCGAGAAATAGGAAAACTAATTCTCATGAGACGGTGCTAGTTCCAGATGAAGTAAGTGATTTACTCCAAAAGAGATTGCCCCAAAAACTCAAGGATCCTAGAAGTTTAAACATCACCATCATGGCGGGAGAAACACGAAAGGAAAGGGCCACACTAGATTTAGGGGCGAGCATTAATTTGATGTCATATGCTATGTATAAGGATATGGGGTTGAGTGATCTTAAACGAATCAACATGAAGCTTCTACTTGCCGATCGATCTATAAGGTATCCTCGTGGAATTGTGGAGGATGTTCTGGTCCAAGTTGACAAGCTCATCATACCTGCAGATTTTATCGTGTTAGACATGGAAGAAGAAGGCACTAGTGCAAAGGACTTACTTATTCTGCTCATAAGACCATTCATGTCAACCGCAAAGGCTATCATAGATGTGCATAAGGGCAAGGTTTCCATGATAGTGCTTGATGAAACAATTGAAGTTGATGTCTTTGAATCCAAGAAGCAACTGGTGGCTGCACTTGATTTTTTAGCAGTTGAGGCCTGCTTATCTGACGATCTGTCAGACTTATTTGATGATGATTTGGATGCACTCATGTAGATATTAGGTAGTGAGGCGAAAAAGGTGGTTGACCGAGTGGATAATCAAAGTGTCAGTTCCACCACTTTAGATTTGATGGCAAAAATTGAGGTTCTTGAAAAAGAAAAGGAGTCATCGAGGCACAAGTCCAAGAAATTTTCCGAAGAGATGGAAGAGCTCAAGGATGAATTTGCTCAACGGACAAGGATAATGAAGGCGGAGATTGAACAAAGAGACAGAGCCTTGGAGATCATGAAAATTAAGGAACTTGAACACAATGCAAAGCTTGCAAGTGCTGAACAAGAGATCAAGTCATTGATTGATGAGTCAAGTGATTCCATCACCCAAAAGGTCGATTCAATTCCGAAAAGGAAGAGAAGAAATAGAAGGAAGCGAGCCATACCAACAAATCACATCCATCAAGAAGGTAATATCTATAGATTTGTCCATGTTTGTCATTATTGCAATATAAAAGGGTCACATTCGTCCAAGGTGCTATGAGTATATCAATCAACGCAAACGAGGGAGAATGAATCAAAAGAATGTGAGGAAGATGTGGATCAGAAAGAATGAGCTCAGAGTAATTGAGCGTGGCAAAATTGTTAGGTTGAAGAAACTTAGTGATGAGTATGTCATTGATACTTCACCATCGGTGGATGAGGGTTCCAGTAGTAAGGAATTCGCCAAGCCCAAAGAGCCGTAGGGCTCTCATGCGTCTCGCCTAGATGTTAAATAAAGCGCTTGGTGGGAGGCAACCCACCTAGGTAATTTCTTTTTAATTTTTGTTTTTGTTTGCTAGTTTTTGTGTTTTGTGTTTCGAGTTTTTGCCTTCTATGATTTTTCTTTATTTGTTGTCCATACTTTTAATGTCATATGAACATTGAGGACAATGTTTAGATTAGGTTTGGGGGTGTGAATTCATGTTTGTTTTATTCTTTGAAAAAAAAAAATCTGCGAAAAAAGTGCCTTGTTTCAAAATTTTTTGAGGCAAACGTTTTGTTAAAACTGTATTGATTGGTGAAGAAATAAATTTTTCTGTCTATGGTGGGTTCTTCTATTTTTCGATATGAATCCAACAATATAAAGAACATAAATATCTGGGTGGTGGTTTAAAAGTTATGATTGTTTCTTCAACCAAAGGTCATGGGCGATGCCCTGTTGTTGCGAAACGGTGCGTGCACTATTTGCGTTGTCTATTTTCATACTTTTCCAATGCAAATTTTGAAATAATTTCTAAATGAAAAGTGTGTGTTTGCATGTCTATTATCTTGTGTTAAAATTTGGTTTACCTTTGCTGAGTAATTTGAGAGATATGCATTAACGAACAGACATAGGTCAATTTCGAAAGTCACCATTTTTCGAATTTTTGTCCTCCTTGTTGAGATGTTTCTTTTGTGTGCTTTAAGAGCCGTAATATATGCTTTATTCACTAAGTTTAAACTAACTTCTTGCCACTTAAGTACTGCATTGCATTTTTCAAAACTCATGACATGCTCTTGATGTGATAGCGGATAGGAAGCCTAGTTTGATTGCCATGTTAATAGTGGAGACTATCCTTGTGAGTTCACTAAGCCAAAAAGCTTACATAATGACATATTATGAGGTTTAGTTTGTTTCTACTCTTTAAGCACTCAATAGGTTCTTAGCATTAGATTCGATCTCCATAGGTTGTACATTGAGCATTAAAGAACAATTCTCATGAAAAAGATATCACATGTGGACTTTGCTCTTGATTTGGTTGAACCATTAGAAGTGATATAGGCAATGTGTGCTTGAACTCACTTAAAAGGCCTTAAATATTTCCTACCTTATGTGTGTGCTCCATAGTCCTATTTGAAGCCAAACATAATGAGCCTTTTTCTTTCATCACCCACATTAACTTAACCCCAATAAACCATGATTTAGCCATACCTTATAACTTGGGATCATATAGAGAAAATGATGAAGATGTTTGAAGGGAGTTCGAAATAGGTGACTCGTGATGTGCATGTACCAAGGAAAAAGCAAGAAGACAAACACCAAAGTGGTGTCAAGAAGAAATGTATTGAAAATTTGTTGTATTAATAATATTTTTTTAAAAAAAAAATAGAGAAATGAATGAGATGATGAATCAAATAAAAGAGAAAAGGAATAGAGATTTACAATGAAGTGATGAGAAATCAAAGTCAACTCAAGAAGGAGGATGAACAAAAATATTTCAAAAAGCCTGGATGCAAGTGGAATGAAGAATTCGAAGAAATTCGGCCAAGTATGAAGATTGTCGAAGAATTTCTCGATATGATCCTAGGTTTGTTTGCTATCCTTTTCCCGTTCTTTCTTAGCCTACACACAATGACCCCTTTACAACCAAAGAAAAGACCTAATTGATCTTTTGGGGATGCTAGCTCGAGAGTAAGGTAAACATGTGCTCTATCTTGTTCTGAATGTTTGATTCTTTTCATGAGATCTTTTGCATACAAATCAAGCGTTCTTTCAATGATATATTCTTATGCGATTATAACTTGAAATTTTCTTGTGTGAAACAAATTATAGCACGGTGTGTATAAAACTATCTAGAGGGGGGGGGGGGGGGGGGGGTGAATAGATTTTAAACTTATTACCCAATTTTTTCATGTTAAGTCAAAATTACGAAATTACCCCTAACTAGATAAAGCAATAAATCAAGTATAAAACGCGGAAATTAAATAACACTTGATTTTTACATGGAAACCCTCACGGGAAAAACCACGGGCTAGTAAGTAAGCCATACTCGAACCTCGAATCCACTAAATGTGTAAAACGATTACAACCTAATCCCGAAAGTAATCACACACCTACCTAATCTCGGTATAAGTGAACCTAGTCCAATTTGCTTGCGATTTAAGCAACCTAATCCCGGAAGCTACACACAAGACTTACTTTCTCAATGAAGAGAATAACACCCTAAGTGAATATATGAATATCCAAATGCAACATAGAGCAAGGGAAACCCTATATGCTTATCTAAGATGATGAATTTGCAATTAAAGCAATCCTAGATATTAAAAACTAAATGACATGTCAAATAGTTTAGCTAATCAAGATTAAGCACAAAACCTAATTAGCTATCACAATACAACTTCTCAAACATACATCACACTAATCTCAATCTTGTATCAAAAGATATATGAAAATCATACAAGTAATAAATTGAGATTGCTTGTTAAGAAAAACACAAAATATGTAAGATATTAGTGAAAAGCTTACCAAGCAAAGTATGATGAAAAATCCATGCAAGATGACATCTAGATGATCAAAGATGATGCTAGATGATGATTGATGATCATGAAAAAGTGTTTGAGTAATAAAAGGTGAGTTCTTTGTGTATTTTTCTTGTCTTGAAAAATATCCTAAGTATGAAATATGAATATGAACTCTCTTGATTGACCTAAAGTCAAAGTGGCATATATATAGGGGCCATAAGTGAAGTGAGGTTCGTTTTGAAAAACGCACCAGAAATTGCACTGTGCTTTAGTGAGCTTGCGCTGGATGACAAGCGCACGACCAGCGCATAGGCAAAAATTGCACAGGCGCTTGACGACCAGCGCGGCGCACGACCAACGGCACACCATTGGGCGATTTGTGCTGGTGTGGACCGGCACACGACCAGCGACAGACCACTGGGTGATCTGCGCTGGTGTGGACCGGCGCACGACCAGCGACAGACCATTGGGCGATCTGCGCTGGTCTGGCGCATGACGACCTCACCAGCGCACAGCCACCTCCTTTGAACCCCACAAACAATATGCAAGGGGTAAAAAGGTAAAGCAAGATGAATCCTAAAAGCCTAACATGATATGACATATAATCACAAGATGCAATCAAGATAACAAGCAAGAAGAGATGTTAATGAACATTAATGCACAAAAAATAAGACACACAACATTCAAGGATTAAACATATGCATGAGTTGTGAGTGTGTGCAACTATCTCTTCAAGACAAGTAAGCACATAGAAATTTACCTTCGGTGTTTATCAAGACGAGGTCTTCCAAGGGCATTGAGCAATAACACCAACACTTAAGCTACCCTTACAAAGAACCCTAACATGTGGTTTGTCCACGAAATTAGCCAATCAACAAATGGGAACCTTACATTGTGCATAACTTCTTTCGCATATGCTTGATGAGTGAATTTGCCTAGGTTCGGTGTGAAATTAATGAGTGACATCTTGTGAGAATTAGAGTCGAGGCGAATTATATCTATGGCGTTTGGTGAATGTGTCTTTGAAGCTAGAATATCTTGAGCTTGGGCTTTTCATTAAAATATAAGCAATGCGTTCAGTTTTGTGACATAATTTTAGTCATTACTTATTGGCTCTAACATATATTGGCTTTGAATGCTACATTTGAGTTTGTATCTTGATTATTTGGTTCTTCGCAGAAAAATATTTGTGGGTAGCATAGCTGTAAACCTTCAGGAGACAAAACTCCTCTTGCTAGGGACACCTAGAGGTTTAAAGGCTAGTAGTATACGCTCAATACTATCGTGTTCCCTATGAAAGTGGCTTAGTTAGGATTTTTATTTCTAGATTTAGTTTTTAATTTTTGTTCTCTTAGTTTGCTCGAGGATGAGCAAAAGATAGGTTTGGAGGCATTTGATTGGTCATTTATTGTATATGATTTTGATCCCCATTCCGCCAATCAAATGCTTGTTTCTCAAGTTATTTAGGTATTTAATTTGTGTGATTTGAGCATTTTCAGATTGTTGGACCCAAGTGATATATTTGAAGTATTTTAGAGGAAAAAAGGTGATTTTAGAAGATTGAAGGAGCTAAAGCATAATTGTCACAAAGAAGGGGCTAAAGCGTAATTGTCAACATTAAAGTCAACAAAAGCAGCAAAGTGAATCGCTGTGTCTTTCACAGCGTTTCAACATTAATTTCAAAAGCTTTTTCAAAGCATTTTGACATCCGCTGTGTAAGCCAGAGCAACACGCACAATGGTGCAATAAATTATGTCTAGTTCTTTACGCTGTGATGGCCGCTCTGAATTTCTGCAGCGGTTCCAAGAGTGTTTCTAAGGGCAGAGGCAACCGCCTTCATGATCGCTCTAAGCTGCGCCGTCAAAGCCACAGCGCTGCATAATTCATTAAAGACCACTCCCATGACCGCTCTGGCTTTTAGAGTGGCAGTGACATCGGTGAGGCAATTCTACACTGATGTTGGATTTTTAATCACGTTCCAGAGACCGGTGGCTATAAATACATGAAGAAATTAGGGTTTTGCTTGCTCATTCTCAGACCACAGATCGCTTCACAACATACAACAAAATACCATCATCCATCTTTACACATAGAATATTTGAAGACGAAGAAGAAGATTTCAACATCAAAGATTGGAAGAATTCATTGAAGGCTTCCATGGGTTTTATCAATTACTTCTCCTCTTTTTATTTCCGATATGTGTAACTAACTCTATACTAGGGAATCAATATGAACCTCTATAAATGCTCTTTGTTAGAATTGATTATATTTTCTTAATTCAAGTTTTGATTCATTCAATTCATCCTATGTCATAACTCTTTATTATTGCTCATGCTTGTTAATATGCTCGGCATGAATCTAAGGTTTTGATAATTTAATGATTGAGTTTAAAGTGTGTTACGTCATGTACTCTCAATCACTCTTCAATTGAATGGGTAAAACTTATCATGCTTGTTTATATGCTCGTAAGTTTTGGTTCACTTATTCATTAACTTGATGTGTGGTAAAACTTATCATGCTTGTTTATATGCTCGTAAGTTAATCATACTTAATTTAAGAACGAACCCTTAACTTGATTAACATCTTTTATCAAAGTCAATTCGAAGCATTGAGTAAATGTAGTTCGGGAGCATTAATAACCTAGTTCTCTCACCTCTTGATCAAATTGACATATTCTTGTTAATTGCTTTCTTAGATAATTCGGTTTTAAATCAATCAATCAATCAATCTCAAATCTCTTCGATACTGTTACTTGCTTAGTTTTAATTGAAATTAGTTTAAATGATAATTCACTTTTCCTCGGGGGAACGATCCTTACTTTTCGCTGTACTTATCTCACAATTTGTGCACTTGCGAGTTAGGTTTTTATAAAATGATAATATCCATCATTCCCTTATTCTCTTGGGTTCTATTCAGCTGTTGGATCGACGGTTTTGAAACTGCCGAATGAAACCTCCGATGGCGCATTTTAGGGGCAAACTTGACTTTTCACCTACTTTGTTCTTGATGTCTATAAATACATCATTATCTCATTATCTGAATTCAGTCCCTTGACTCCAAGAACCCTAAAGAGAAAAGGAGAGATACTTGAGAGAAAATCAATCAAGAACTCACCTTTATACACTCAAAACCATTTTCATATGCATCAAATTTCTTCTAGCATCATCTAGCTTATCTAGGATGCTTTCTTGCATGGGATTTACTCAACACAAATGCCTTGGTAAGTTTTTCACTAATTTCATCTAATCTTATTGTTTTACTTAACAAGAAATCTCTTTAATTACTTGTATGTTCTTAGATCATATTCTACTATACAAGATAGAGATTATTGTGTTGTTTTGATTTAGTGTTGTGTTGTGACAGCTATATGAAAGTATACAAACAGAGTTAAATAGCTTAAAGCATACCTAGAGAGGGGGGGGGGGGGGGGGGGGGGTGAATAGGTTTTTACGCCTTTTTCAATCTCTTGAACAAACTTTCGTTTGTCCCTCAAGGTAGCCTTACATACAACACATAAACCATAAATCTATACATAGACAGGATAAGCATATGATCATATAAGCATAGTGATCAGTCTAATTCTATGCTTATATTTCGCCCGTTTTCCTTTGTGTTTGCTTGTTTCTTGGGTCCTTTTGGTGGGTTTATGTGTTTGTTGAGCCTTTGTAGGTTGCTTACCATGGAAGTAGTGATCGGATCTCATTTGGGAGAAGATGGAGTCAAAAGTTGAAGAAGAGCCAAAAATTACTATTTTCCGCGGCCTATGCCGCTCAAAAGGCAAGTGTACCTCCAGCGGCGCAGCAGGCGGTGAGAAGGAACTATTTTCCGCGGCCCATGCCGCTCAGCGTGCAAGTGCACCACCAGCGGTCTACCCAGCGAGTCAAAGCAGTGTGTGCGTGCCTATTTTCTGTTGCCCATGCAAGTGCCTACCCAGCGGCACGGGCAGCGGTGACCCGCCTTTTCAGTTCCTCGAGCCAGGTCAGAAGACCTAATAAAAAGGAAAATATAAGGGGGTCGTAAGAGAATATAAAAGAGGGGACACACAACACAGAAAGAGGATACCCATTCCATTCATTCATTCTACCATAAGCTCCATCAATTGAGGATTATTGGAAACAAGAAGACGACGGAGACTTCAAGACAAGAGCATCTCACCATCATGGGTTTTCTCTTCTTCTCTTCTATGTTTTTGTTCTCTCCATTGATATGTAACTAAACCTATAACTAGGGGATGATGTAACCGATTTTGGATAATGTGAACAATTAGTCTATCTTTTGTTAATCAATTTGGTTTCGTTTTGTTTATTGAATTAATTGCTCTATTCTACTTTCCCTGATTATGTTGTGACCGCAAGTGATTTGAGTTTTGTAGTTTAGTTTATCTATGAGATTAGGGTTTAGGTGTGGATGACCGTTCCATTTAAATCTGAATCAAAAGCTTAATAAACAGGAAAATTGATATATGCATGACTGTGCTATGTTAATTTGGCTTAGAGTTTTGTGTAAAATATGGGTTTTGACAATTGCTCATTACATGACCGTGTGTGAGTAGTAGGAAGAACCCTAGATCATTAATCCGTATTTGTTGCATGACCGTGTGCGAGTATTGGAAAGGATCTTCGAACCTAATTGAATTATCTTGAAAACAAGCCCGTAACTGGATTGAAGTGTTTAACGAGACTGATTGTGAGCATTGAGTGTCTAAGAAAGGTGCATCGATTCCCTAGTATTTCTCTCCATATATTCATTCTTTGATTTGATTATTCTTTGATTTGATTTTAATTGATTTTAGTTTTTAGTTCAAGTAGTCATAATTTAGGTTAATTTTAGAGTTAAACAATCTTCCAAAGAAAAGCATTATGCAATTTAGTTTTCGCATTTAGAATAACATTTTGCTAGATTAATTGGTTTTGACCGATAAAATCGCCGATCCCAGTGAACGAACTTTCTTAGTAAATTGAACACAGATTTTACTGCATCACATAGTCTATGAATATCAATTAGTTGTATGAGGTATTAGAACATATAAACACAACAACAAATAATACTTGTATTCCAATATTTGTTCAATGTATTACAAGTATAATCAAATAATACTATACACAAGAAATACAATATACAAAAGAATTATAAATACAAGTAAGATCAAATGACAAAGATCACAAATCACACTTTACAAAATCTTGTTTCAATATACATCACAAGTGAATAATATGCAACAAGATAACAACATACACATATACAAATATAAGAGATAGAGATAGAAAGAATTAACACAAGAGATTTTTTTAACGTGGTAAAACCTCCAAAGAGGAAACATCCACGGGTTGAATTACAACCATTGGGTACTCATATATATTGGAAGGTAAATAAAAAATTCCACAAAGTGACCAATCTTTAGCTCACCCAACCTAGTGGAGTCTATGTCTACCCAACCCTATTAGAAAGTACGAAATCCCTCAATGATGCGGAGCCACCATATATTGGACAACAAACAAAACCAACATCGATGGAAGATTAGAAATTCCTCAAGAGTGCATACACATCCCATGTACCTCGCTCTTTTGGAGTCTATGTCTATCCATACACCTAGGCCTACCAACATATAAGCCAACTCCTTATCCAAGGCACTCATGCCTCTAGGGAGCCTCCCATGCATGACTATCCGAGTCTTCTCGACTCTAGCCATGACTTCTTTCTCAGTTATCCGGACCTCATATCCTAACTAAGACTTCCTTGCTTGACTATCCGGACTCCTCGTCCTAGTCAAGACTTCATGCCTTTTTTACAAGGACTTCCTAGTGTGATCATGTGAATGCAAATGATGCAAACAATCAATTCAACATAGAACATGTGATCAATACATTCCATGGAACAACTAGACCTAAACATGTGAGAACACAAGTAAAGAAATCTAGATGCCAAAAACATGAATTAAACCTAGAGTATGTGAAAAACATCTAACACAAAAACTCATAGTTCTATTCATACAAATAAAACTTTGAATAAAAGCATATACATAAAGCACATATTCAAGATGTAATAAACATACACAAAAAGGCTAGAATCATAAAATTCATTCAATGAATATTCTAGCCAACGATTTAGAGCATGGATAAATTGATAAATTAATTGAATCCTAGATGTCTCTAAAAGCACATATAAGAGCCTTAATCCTAGATTACATCAACCAAGGATCAAAACACATTTCAAGGATTATTAATCATAAAATGATTGAATAAAGTCACAAATAATCCTAGATATCAATCTAATCATAATACAACTCTCAAACATGTGAAAAACCCAGAATCTAAGAAACTAGTTCACATATATCTCTAATTAGACTTTTGATTAAAATTGATTATGAAGCTATCTTTCTCTATAGCATTCATAATACATACACATACATATAGAAGAAGAAACCCCAAGGTAATTGAAGGTTATAAAGAGAAGAAATCCCAAAGATATGAACACTACCTTGGATTCTCTAGCTGGTTCGGTTTTCATTGTGCAACCACCAGAAAAATCGATCAAACAGCTGCCAAATCACTTGGAAAAGGTAGATGACTTGATTACGAACAATCTCCAACTTGAATCACTCAATTCGAGTTTGTATGAGAAAGTTATGATGATTTGAAGATGAGAAAATTGGAGAGAAAATTCTAGACGGGATTTCACACTTTTTCTTCTTGAAAAAAAAAGGGAGGGAATTTGGGAATTTAAAAGGAAGGAGAGAGAAAGGAGATTTCGGCCAATCAAAATAGGCCACCTCAGCCCAGGCCCATGCGGGGCGCGTGGGCCACACGGGACCGGAGGGCTGGTCTGGTTGTGGGCCCCACGGCCTCCACACGAGGTGGCCTAGCTTGGTCACTTGGCCTCGCTAGCTTCTCCCGCGCACCATTCGCGTTCTTCAGCCGTATTTGGGCATCCAAACTCCAAATTCGAATCCGTTTTTGGATTACGAACCATGACTCCCTCACGCACAACAAAGACTACGAAACTTTGACAAATGGTTGAGAATTCATCTCGGAAAACGACGACAAACACAACTCAACGAATGAGAACGAAAAGTAGCGTAGCTACATCGTTTGGACTCGAAACTAAATGAATGAGTAACCGAAATGACCGGGACTCAATAAGAAATCATAATAGAACATATTCACAAATAACCACAAAATCACACACATATGCCTTTCCTAGACATAGTCCTAAAACATGCAAATTCCAATGATTATCAAATTAAAGCTAATGCATGAGTATACATTACCAAGTGCGTGAAAGTGATATATAAATGATATTCAACCATGAAGGAACACACAAGAATGTCATGTGTGTGTGTGCCTAGCCTTGTATGAGAAATGAGGTCCTATTACCTTTGTAGACCGATGAAGCACATTTCTCCTTAAAGCCGGCATCTTGCATGAATTGTGGCCAAGACTTTCTTTGACGTCTTGAATCTTCAAAACTTAGACCACTAAACATTACAAGAAAAACATGTTTTGATATGGAATACATGCCAAGACAAACCAAAAACCTAACAATCTCCCCCTTTGGCAAATTCCATGTCAAAACCCCTAAACATATACTAAAACAATTACAAAGAAAATTTGGTCACAATGAGTACAATGAGTTACACATTTAGACACAAATTAAAAATAACAAGTCTTGAACTTCATCTTGGTCTTCTCTTGATATCACCTAAAATAAACTTGAAAGCACAAGAATATCCAAGAGACAACACATATGGCAATATATATTCATTGGCAAGAAAAATAACACATTTAAAGTTCAAAATGGATCATGTATGCTCCCCCTAAATATATGCATCCAACAAAGTATACTAGCCAAGAATCAACAAAAAAAAAAATATATTACAAGCCATAGAGTTCAAACTTGATACCACATACACCAAAAACTAAAAAAATATATATATATATATATGACATAATATGAGACTAAGTAAGCTAGATATATATCTCCCATATTTCTCTCCTTTTTTGACATGATATGAAGCCAAAAGAAAAGAGTAAGAAAATATACCTCAAAGTCATTTCTAGCCACTTTTATCACCAAGGAAGATTGTGTGACTTGATGATCTCACATATTGCTTTGAAGTGGATGCCTTGCTTTCCAAAAGCTTGATCTTTCCATCTTGTTGCACCACTTTAGCATTAAGTTCTTCAATCTTCCTTTGTGAAGCCTCAATCATCTTTCGTGACTCTTCCACCTCAGTCTTCAAATGAATAGCCTAAATAGGAAGACTAGGAGCACTGGAACCAATACTTGAATCAAGTGATTCTCCAAAAAGCCTAAATGTATCACTAAGCTTTCCCTTTTCCATGTATGACATGATAGTTACATGTTTCTCACTTAAATTCTCTAAGGGAGGAAGTAACACATCATAGTCTTCTTACTTTAAACCTTTGACTAAACAAAAATGAGAGATAAAACCCAGAAATGGTAATTTCTTATCCAACCGAGATGCACGTGCCGCTATCTCAGTATGTTCAATAAGCACCTCACCAAGATTAATGGGCTTGTTAAGCATTAGTAGAGACAACAAGATTAGAACAAACAAATAAATGCCAAAAAGCACTAACTTTGGTCAACTCGCTTTGCCTAATGAAGGCACGTTTCCCCCACATAAAATTGACATAATCACAAAGAGTTTTACTCATTAAATCAAGGTTTTCCAAGACATCAACATCAAGGAAATCCGACTCAATATCTTCAGGCAAACCTAGAAATTCATTCTACTTCCAAGCACAAACTCTAAAGACAACTCCTCTCATGTCCATAACCGCATCCTCAACGGTGGTACTTGATTGATATACATGATAAAATTCTCTAACCATTGTCTCATTAACAATTCCTATCATATCAATCCAAGTATTCCATTTTCTTTACATAATTACCTTATGAACATAAGAGTTAATACAAGAGTTATGTCAATACCTTTTTCTTGAATAATCTTTTTACTTCCAAAGATTCCCAAACTTTTCATCTTGCTAGCTTTGGAAACCTTGGACGAAGAAGTAGACTTTGACTTGTCAATAGGATTCGAAGGATTAGAAACACCAACTTTCTTAGCCTTTCCCATAACCATGTATCACAAAAACACTAAAAACAAAATGAGAGGAAACATAGAAACAAGTTAGTGACCAATAAACATATACGAAGACAAAAACATCATTTTTGAACAAATCATCATGCATATAAGAATTTATCATAGCATCTCCAAGATTTATCAAAAATAAGAATAATGCCAACAAACAACAATTTTGAAGAATCATGAGAACAAATCATACAAGAGAACAAAACATAGCATATAATGCTCCCCCTTGATAAATGCCCCATCTAGCATCTAGATAGACAATTGTTCACATGTATCGCCACACATTCACATCACAAGCAATTTCAATAGATTTTTCAAATAAGTTTCATAAATCAATGAGAGTTACACTAAGATTTTCAATCACTCTCATATATCTTCTAAAATTGCTAAAGTATCAATATACCAAATAAGCAAATGTGAGTGTGTGAAGATTTTGCTTCAAGTATATTAAAGGAAGTATTTTGAAAATCAAACATGCAAACATTTTCAACATCTATTTATCTCAAGTCTTTCAGTAGAAAGGTCAAACCGATCATCATCCAAAATTTTGCTTTTAAAAAGAATAGATCTCAATCTTTGAGCGAAGTGTGTGCATATGGCTCGTTAATCCATTTCTATTTGACAACCCGAGCTAATTTGATTTTTCAACTATACTCCAAAAGCCTTTTTGTTTTGTTTTAGGCTTGAATCAAATTTTTTTTTTTTTTTTTTAATGATTCATTTCAACACTTCTTTGACTTTTAACAAACATAAACATATACGCCTCATGGCGGCTTTCATTCATCACAATGGTGTAGCCCTTTCCTACATTGGGCGGCTTCACAACCAAGGTGTGTAGCCCTTTCCATAAGGGTGCCTATTGAGTTCTATGTTGCCGAAGTAAATGGATACCGACCATTGGTCATTTTTAAATGTACTAGTCCTTAAGACTTCAAGTTATATCCATATTTACATTAATCAAACTCAACACACTTAACCAAACATATAAGAGAAGCAAAGTGCATTTTAGAAACCAAGTTTTATGGCTTAAAAGCACATGATCAAAAAGCAAGTAAAGAGATTTACTTAAGATCTCTACTTTTCAAGAGAGTAGCTTTCAAAGAATATGAAGCATATTTTTCAAAACTTGCCACTTAACAATCATACAAACAAAAACTCACATCATGATTAAGATCAATGTGAACAATTATCACAAAAAGACCTTAGACTAGCAAATGTCAACGAGAACTATATAAACACTATATTAGTTCTCAAGTATGACAAACTTCATGAAGTGATACACATAATGAGTTGAGAGATGAAAGAATAGATAAGCAAGCAATGTGATATTGGAGATACCTTCACAAGCTATTTTCATCAAATGCAAGGCCTTCACCCTTTTTTATGAGTCCTCTTGGCTTGTAAGTCCTCATGACTATAGGTTATAGATGTGTCGAATCCAAGAGACTAAAGACTATGCATTTCAACTCAAAAAAAAAAAAAAAAATGACTTTCTCTAAAAGACTTAACATGATTGTAACCATATAGATTTCATAAAACAACTTCTCAAAAAGTTAATCAATAAATTTCGACTATCATAACAAAAAAAATGTGAGATAGCTAAGTTCATGTTAGGTTGTAGAGATACAAAGCAAACAAGCTAAGCTTCTTAACAACAAAACACTAATCTTAAAGCTAACACACATGTGCAACTTACACTATTGGTAAGAGCACTCACCCTTGACAAATTTTGTCTTGGGTGGACTTACACAAATATTATCAAGATTCTCTTTGACAACAATGTTGAATCTAGAGTAAAGTTCTTCCATAACTTTATTAACAATTATATCATTGATACTCTTCTTTTCAACATTATTAGCAACACATGCATTGTCAAATTTTGCAAGGTTTCTATTCTTCACATTCTGGACATTCTTAACATGCTTTGAGATGTTATCATGCTTTCCATATTCAAAAGCTTTAGCATGCATAAAATGAGGTCCAATCTCTCTATTCCTAGATGCATTTTCTATGTTGCAATATTCAATGAATTTATAGCACTTGGGCTTGATATGGTCTACGGTATTGCAAAAATGACATATAGGAACAAAAGAAGAGATTTTACCTTCCGGAATGGGAGAAACACAAATGGGAGTTTCAAGCGGTACCTTGTTCTTCAACTTGTTCTTTTTCTTGGAACATCTCTTCTTAGGAGCTTTCTTGTCAACAATAACCTCGCTTGTAGGAAGTGATGCTTTTATGAGCTTCTCATTAACTACCGCATTGCTTGAGCCTTCTAAAGACAAACTAGAGATGATCCTCTCCTTTTCAAGAACAATTCCCTCAACTTCTCTAAGCTTCTTGGCAAGAGCATTCTTTTCACCCAAGAGCCTCCGAGTAGTTGAAACAAACTCATCCACTTGTATCTTGATCAAATCATCATTCTCATCAATCTCTCTTAAAGCTATCTTCCAGTTTTCTTCAAGACAATTCATTTTAGCCAAAAGATCAATGATAGTAGAATCTTCACTTAAGCATTCTTGATGATTTAGATCATCCTCCTTGACCAATGAATCTACACAAACATCCTCTAGGATAGAGTGAGAAGCCGTGAAGGCAACAAAGTTGCTCACAAGCTCTTCATCACTAGAAGACTCATCACTTGAGCACTCCATGTGGCTGCCATGGCTTTTCCCTTCTTGTCCTTCTTAGTATCACCACTTGGACAATCCAAAGCATAATGTCCAAACTTCTTGCACTTGAAGCATTGAACCTTTCTATTACTCTTAGCATGACCACTCCTCTCATGAGGTGGAGCAAAGGATTTCTTAACTTCCTTGTCCCTTAAGTACTTGCCATTTGGCTTGGCACCTTTCCTCATGAACTTCCTAAACTTCCTAACCAATAAAGCCATCTCCTCATCATCATCGCTGCTACTAGCTTTCTTGACAACCATGAGAGCTAAACCCTTGTTCTTAGCCTTTGGTTTTATGCACGCCTCAAAGGTTTGAAGAGATCCTAGCAACTCATTTAAGCTCATGACATCAACGTCTTTGCTCTCTTCAATAACGGTAACCTTGGCTTTAAACCTCTTTGGAAGTGATTTAAGAATCTTCCAATTTAGCCTCTCACCAGAGATAGGAGTACCAAGAGCTTGGCATTGGTTGGTGATGTCTAGTAGCTTGTCTTGGAAGTCAACAAACTTGTCTTCCTCACCCATTTGCAAAACCTCAAATTGGGAAGTGAGCAATTGAAAACGAGACTTCTTCACCACTTTAGTCCCTTCATTGGTGACTTGGAGAGCTTCCCACGCCTCCTTTGCAGTTTCTAGGTTTTGAATGTAGGAAAATTGTCTACTATTAACACCTCCGAAAATAGCATTCACTGCCCGATGATGCCATTTTGCTAACTCGAACTCTTTTGTAGACCACTCACTCCTAGGCTTGGAAACGATCACTCCATTCTCACTCTTATTGGGAGCAAGGTAACCTTCTTCCATGGTCATCCAAGCTCTCTCATAAGTAGAGCGAATGTAAGCCTTCATCCTCAATTTCCAAAACCCGTAGTTGTGACCCTTGAGAAGAGGATTGAAACTAAATATACCCCGGTGTGTATAAAGCTATCTAGAGGGGGGGTGAATAGATTTTACGCTTTTTACCCAATTTTTCGTGTTAGTCAAAATTACGAAATTACCCTCAAGATAATATAAACAAGCAAGTGTAATATGGTGTGGAAATTAAAATAACACTTGAATTTTTACGTGGAAACCCTCACGGGAAAAACCACGGGCTATGTAAGTAAGCCACACTCGAACCTCGAATCCACTAAATGTGCAAACGATTACAACCTAATCCCGGAAGTAATCACACACCTACCTAATCCCGGTATGAGTGAACCTAGTCCAATTTGCTTGCGATCTAAGCAACCTAATCCCGATTGCTACACACAAGACTTAGCTTCTCTTGAAGAGAATACAACCCTAAGTGAATATATGAAAATATCCAAAATGCAACATAGAGCAAGGGAAACCCTATATGCTTATCTAAGATGATTAATATGCAATTAAGAGCAATCCTAGATATCAAAACTAAATGACATGTCAATTAGTTTAGCTAATCAATATCAAGCACAAAAACCTAATATGCTAGCACAATACAACTTCTCAAACATACATCATACTAATCTCAATCTTGTATTCAACAAATATAAAATCACATACAAGTAATTAAATTGAGATTGCTAGATAAGAGAAACACAAAATATGTAAGATATTAGTGAAAAGCTTACCAAGCAAAGTATGATGAAGAATCCATGCAAGATGTCATCTAGATGATCTAAGATGATGCTAGATGATGATTGATGATCATGGAAAAGGTGTTTGAGTAATTAAAAATGAGTTCTTGGAATTTTTCTTCTCTTTGAAAAATATCCTAAGTATGAAATCTGAATATGAACTCTTGTAATTGACCTAAAGTCAAAGTGGCATATATATAGGGGGCCAAAACAAAGTGTGGTCGTTTTGATAAGTTTGCCCACTATTTGCCTTGGGCGCTGTACGTAGGGCGCCCTTGTACAGCGCCTGTACAGCGCCCTTGCTCTGTTTTCACGAGGAAACAGAGTGGCGCTGTTCGTACAGCGCTTTGTACAGCGCCACGTACAGCGCCCCAACAGCGACCCAACAGCGACCGATTAAATCGATCAGGTCTGAACAGCGCTCAATGGGCGCTGTTCGTACAGCGCTTCTGTACAGCGCTTTTGGGGGCGCCCAGTGCAAAAATGCAATCCTAAGTCTAAGCATGACAAGGCAATTGGATATGCAAGATGCAATCAAACTAACATGCAAGAAGAGATGTTCATGAGCATTAAGGCACACATAAAAGACACACAACATATAAGGATTAAACATATGCATGAGTTGTGAGTGTGTGCATCTATCTCTTCAAGACAAGTAAGCACTTAGAATATTACCTTTGGTGCTTGTCAATAGTGAGGCCTTCAAAAGAGCCTAAGCAATAACAACACATCTAAGCTACCCTTACAAAGCATCCCCACATGTGGTTTGATCACGAAATAAGCCAATTAAAAACAACGGAAATCCTAACAAGGATGCCTATAATTCGAAGCCCCTTCGGTCATCACGTCATCTTGGAAAACCATACTATAAAAACCTAAGCTATTCACTCGTAAGTATAACCCGGATCACGTCGAGTGCCGTTCGACGACCCGCTCTGATACCAAATGAAAGTATACAAACGGAGTTAAATAGCTTAAAGCATACCTAGAAGGGGGGGGGGGGGGGGTGAATAGGTTTTACGCCTTTTTCAATCCCTTGAACAAACTTTCGTTTGTCCCTCAAGGTAGCCTTACATACAACACATAAACCATAAATCTATACATAGACAAGATAAGCATATGATCATATAAGCATAGTCTATGAATATCAATTAGTTGTATGAGGTATTAGAACATATAAACACAACAAAAAAGAATACTTGTATTCCAATATTTGTTCAATGTATTACAAGTATAATCAAATAATACTATACACAAGAAATATATTATACAAAAGAATTATATATATAAGTAAGATCAAATGACAAAGATCACAAATCACACTTTACAAAATCTTGTTTCAATATACATCACAAGTGAATAATGTGCAACAAGATAACAACATACACATATACAAATATAAGAGATAGAGATAGAAAGAATTAACACAAGAGATTTTTTTAACATGGTAAAACCTCCAAGGAGGAAACATCCACGGGTTGAACTACAACCATTGGGTACTTATATATATTGGAAGGTAAATAAGAAATTCCACAAAGTGACCAATCTTTAGGTCACCCAACCTAGTGGAGTCTATGTCTACCCAACCATATTGGAAAGTACGAAATCCCTCAATGATGCGGAACCACCATATATTGGACAACATACAAAACCAACATCGATAGAAAATTAGAAATTCCTCAAGATTGCATACACATCCCATGTACCCTGCTCTTTTGGAGTCTATGTCTATCCATACACCTAGGCCTACCAACATATAAGCCAACTCCCTATCCAAGGCACTCATACCTCTAGGGAGCCTCCCATGCATGACTATCCAAGTCTTCCCGACTCTAGCCATGACTTCTTGCTCGGTTATCCGGACCTCATGTCCTAACCAAGACTTCCTTGCTTGACTATCCGGACTCCTCGTCCTAGTCAAGACTTCATGCCTTTTACAAGGACTTCCTAGTGTGATCATGTGAATGCAAATGATGCAAACAATCAATTCAACATAGAACATGTGATCAATACATTCCATGGAACAACTAGACCTAAACATGTGAGTACACAAGTAAAGAAATATAGATGCTAAAAACATGAATTAAACCTAGAGCATGTGAAAAGCATCTAACACAAAAACACATAATTCTATTCATACAAATAACACTTTGAATAAAAGCATATATATGAAGCACATATTCAAGATGTCATAAACATACACAAAAATGCTAGAATCATAAAATTCATTCAATGAATATTCTAGCCAAAGATTTAGAACATGGATAAATTAATAAATCAATTGAATCCTAGATGTCTCTAAAAACACATATAAGAGCCTTAATCCTAGATTACATCAACCAAGGATCAAAACACATTTCAAGGATTATTAATCATAAAATGATTCAATTAAGTCACAAATAATCTTAGATATCAATCTAATCACAATACAACTCTCAAATATGTGAAAAACCTATAATCTAATAAACTAGTTCACATATGTCATTGATTAGAGTTTTGATTAAAATTGATTATGAAGCTATCTTTCTCTATAACATTCATAATACATACACATACATATAGAAGAAGAAACCCCAAGGTAATTGAAGGTTATAAAAGAAGAAATCCCAAAGATATGAGCACTACCTTGGATTCTCAAGCTGGTTCGGTTTTCAGTGTGCAACCACCGAAAAAATTGATCAAACTGCTGCCAAATCACCTGTAAAATGTAGAGGACTCGATTACGAACAATCTCCAACTTGAATCACTAAATTTCAAGTTCGTATGAGAAAAGTTATGATGATTTGAAGATGAGAAAATTGGAGAGAAAATTCTAGACGGGATTTCACACTTTTTCTTCTTGAAAAAAAATGGGAGGGAATTTGGAAATTTAAAAGGAAGGAGAGAGAAAGGAGATTTCAACCAATCAAAATTGGCCACCTCAGCCCAGGCCCATGTGGGGCGCGTGGGCCACATGGGACCAAAGGGCTGGTTTGGCCGTGGGCCCCACAGCTTCCACACAGGGTGGCCTAGCTTGGCCATTTGGCCTCACTAGCTTCTCCCACGCACCACTCGCGTTCTTCAGCCGTATTCGGGCATCCGAACTTTGAATTCAAATCCGTTTTCTGATTACGAACCATGACTCCCTCACGCACAATGATGACTATGAAACTTTAACAAATGGTTTAAAATTCATCTCGGAAAATGACAACAAACACAACTCAACAAATGAGAACGAAAAGTAGCATAGCTACATTGTTTGGACTCGAAAGTAAATGAATGAGTAACTGAAATGACCAGGACTCAATAAGGAATCATAATACAACATGTTCAAGTCTAAATATAAAAATACGGAAACAAATAACCACAAAATCACACACGTATGCCTTTCCTTAACATAGTCCCAGAACATGCAAATTCAAATGATTATCAAATTAAAGCTAATGCATGAGCATACATTAGCAAGTGTGTGAAAGTGATATATAAATGATATTCAAGCATGAAGGAACACACAAGAATGCCATGTGTGTGTGTGCCTAGCCTTGTAAGAGAAATGAGGTCTTATATACCTTTGTAGACCGATGAAGCACATTTCTCTTTGAAGCCGGCATATTGCATGAATTGTAGCCAAAACTTTCTTTGACGTCTTGAATCTTCAAAACTTAGACCACTAAACATTACAAGAAAAACACGTTTTGATATGGAATACAGGCCAAGACAAACCAAAAACCTAACACTTTACCTAGGATTGATTTATCTTATATAGCTATGTTTTATGCCATGACATATAGCAATTAATATCTGGGATTGATTTAATTGACATCTTATAATCCTAGATAAGCATTTAGTGTAACATAGCATTAATTGCATATTTGGATATCTTAGCATATTCACATAGGTTGTTTAATCTCTTCATTGAGAAGTAAGTCTTGTGGTTAAGGTGGCTTAGTGTGCAGGCAAATTGATCTAGGATTGCTATTAAAGGCCTGCGAGTAGTAGTGGCAGGTTAGTGACTTAGAATGGTTTAGGTCAACCTAGGTTGTGGACATCATTACAAACAGTGATTTCGAGGATCATGTGTGGCACACATAACAGCCCGTGGTTTTTCCTTATTGAAGGTTTCCACGTAAAAATCAAGTATCATTTAAATTCTGCACTTTACACTTGATTTATTGTATTAACTAGATTGGGGTTATTTTCGTAAAATTAACTAATTGCAAAAATTTGGTAATAACTGGATTAAAATCTATTCACCCCCCTTCTAGATAGTTTAATACACACCGTGTACTATTTGTATCATAGTAGGTAACAACTCTTGTTAACCGCAAAATTTGGCAAAGGATCAAAGAAGAATTTTCCATCCATATTCGAGGCTGAAAGAACTACCAAGGCGGAATCTAGTTACCTCCTATAAAGAGTCCAAACCAAAGTACTTAGGCACACCTCCGGATTATCCGGATTGAGATCAAGGACACTAGGATTCCTAAGTAGCGGACAACACAGTATACAAGGTCCTGGAATCCCCCCACCACTACATAAACCAAGTATCCCGCTACTACCTAGACTAGACCAAGTATCTCGCTACCACCCGGTCCGAGTATCCCGTTACCATGCAGACCCAATATCCCCATACTCTATTGTTTTAATATCTCACTGCAGCGTCAACTGGTGCCCCAATACCCTGATTCCATAAAGAGGTAAGTTACCTCGATCCATCCCTAAAAACCGGCTAGCTCGATATGCAAAAGCACCAGGAAGGACAGATCGTAAAGGTGAATCTAACCTACTCAAAAGACAGTTTAAAGCGACAATAAAATGCCACCGTTCAAGACCAACACATAATTATGCTCATTCCTGCCACTAAGTCTCCTACTTGAATAAAGAGTCAACTCTTACACAAATTGCCAGAGATGGAATCGCTTGATTCTAGGGATCAAATCCCCCGACTATCTCGTTGATCACCAAGGAAAGTCCTGTAATTACTAAAACCCTAGACCGAAGTTATAGGAGTGCATGACAAGAAACAGGGCCTATATATACATCGCATTATCACACGGAAAAGGGACAGCAACTTGAGTGCCTAACCCTACTAGAGATTTTTTCCAATTGTCGACATGTATGAGAGCTCTATCGCCAATTAAGTCTTTTATTCTCATCACCATAGCTGTTTAAATCCTCTATTGTATTTTTTATTATTCATATGTTATCAATAAAAAAGTGTTACGAGGGATCCTTATATTACATTGGTTTTGGCCCACTATTATCATTGCATTTTTGTCGATTTTAAGCAAAGGGTATCGAACTACTTGATATCCCGCCGACTAAAATCTACCCCGATTACAGTCTCTTGAATTGTTAATTAGAAAAATCATCCTAGTGACAATTTTCGGTTAACACTTTTGGCACTACCTGTGGGAAACAAAACCCCCAACTTTTTACAAAGCTACCTAGCTCTACCTAGAAGAATCCAAAGATGAGGCTCCGATCCTCTCAGGGGCATCCCAACCCCTCAGGACCCCATTCCCTCGCTTTCACTCAGAGAAACCAAAGGAAAAGGAAGGGAACTAGAAGCAAGGTCCCGGCACCGATTCCTCTGCCCAATGCAGGCTCCGGCCCCTAGGACCCCGCGGTCTAGGGGGTAAATCGGGATACCATGGAAAAGCATGCTGCTGCTTACGTGGAAAGCATCCGCCTTCGGATGATCGCCCAAGAAATACCTTTGGAAGCAATCAGACTCGTAGGAGGAGCCGGACCGAGTACTCGGGTACCAGTCTTTGACAGAATTGGACCACCCCTTACCAGTGCCAGATTATCCAGGAGATTCCAGACTCCGACAGGTGAAGTCAGCATTTAAGGTCCCTCCTAGAAAGATCCAGCCAACAGTTAGACCGACAGCAGGAAAGAGAGCTCTGTAGCCCGATGTAGGTGGTAGTACCGGGCCTAGGAGAAACCAGCGGCGTACCTGGCCTCGGAGAGAGAGACGCAAGGAGACAGCCGCTAAATGACCGAAGAAGGAGTCCCCGAAGCCTGCGCCTACAAAGAAATTTCAGAACCAACCTCCAAATAGGTCGACTTACAGGCCGACACCTCCTTCCCAGCATCGAGATTGATACCCGGTGAGGAGGATCCCCCCCTAAAACAACACCTCCACTAAGAGAAGTAACCCGGATAGCAACGGAAGAAGACTAGTACAAGCATTACACTGCCCTCAATGCATCTCGGGAAACTATATACCTCGCTATCTGTGACAAAGGCCTGCTCAGGAAGCCCGATCCAATGAAGATCCCAACCGATCAAAGGAATCGCTACAAGTACTACAATTTTCATGAGGATGTGGGACACAACACATCTGAATGCTACCGCCTCTACAACCAGATCGAAGGACTAGTAAGGGGAGGACTCTTAGATGAGTTTTCACAGTAGGTTCGGGAAAGCATCAAGGCAGGAAAGAAGGGGCAAGGAGAGATGCGAGATGCGAGATGCGAAAAGAAGAAGGAAGGCCGATAATAAAGACTTGATACAGCGAATCCAAGTCATCAGTGGAGGCCCAACACTAGGGACTTCTAACAATTCAAGGAAGAACCATGCTAGGAAAATCCCGAAGTTTACCACCGGTCATGATATACTCTGGGTCTCCAGGGGATCTCAAGACTATTCCCATTATGGCTAGATCATTTTCACGGAGGAGGATGCATATAACGTGGTTCAACCTCAAGATGATCCAATGGCAATCACAGTACATATCGCTAATTGCTGGGTTCACCGTATCCTGATAGATATTGGGAGCAGTGTTGACATTCTGTTTAAAGGAGCAATGGAAAAGCTTAACCTGAAGAACCCCTGTTACAACAGCTGCACCACACCCCTGTACGGTTTTACAGGAGATTCCGTAATACCAGTCGGGACTCATATTCTACCAATAATAATTGGAGAGGCTCCCCTTCAATAGAATGTCATGACAAAGTTAATTGTGGTTGATACCCCGTCCGCCTACAACGCAATCTTAGGAAGACCTTTTCTATCAGGAATCAGGGGAGTGATGTCCGTTTACCACAACCTCCTAAAATTCCCAATAGGAACCAAGGTAGGAGAAGTTCATGGGGATCAACAAGCTGCCCACGCATGTTATGCGATGTCCACTAATCCCACCAAATTGGCCAATCGGTATGCCCGTGCAACCAACGAACCATGCCATGGGATACCAGGGCAGGACCACTATGACCTAGAATAAAGAGAAGTACCAAATATGATTATAGAAGAAACAAAAGAGGAAGAACGGGGATGGATTGGTGGACATCCAACAGAGCAGTTAGAAGAAATACCAATCAGGAAGGGAGATCCGACCAAAGTGGTGATGATAGGAGTGCACTGGAATGTGGAGTGAAGAGGAGCCTGATTAAATTATTTGAAGAATATAATGACATTTTCGCCTGGAGCAATGATGAAATGCCAAGTATCCCTCTCAACTTAGCTTCTCATAGGTTGGTAATAGATGCAACCTTCAAGCCGGTCAAACAGAAGCGAAGGCATTTCAACAGCGAGTGAAACACCGCGATACAGGAAGAGATGGATAAACTTCTTAAAGCCAGATTCATTAGAGAATCCCGTTAACCCGAATGGATCAGCAACGTGGTCATGGTGACCAAAACCAATGGGAAGTGGCGCATGTATGTAGATTACACCGACCTCCACCAGGCCTGCCTTAAAGATAGCTTCCCGTTACCTAAAATAGACCAGCTAATCAATGCTACTGCAAGTAACAAACTTATGAGCTTCATGGATGCCTTCTCGGGGTATAACCAGATCATGATGCACCCCGTCGATCAAGACAAGGCTAGCTTCATCACCGGGTAAGGTCTTTATTGATACAAGGTGATGCAATTCGGCCTCAAAAATGCTAGAGCCACTTACCAGCGATTGGTAAACAAGATCTATAGAAGTCTACATTGACGATATGATCACAAAGTTCCAGACGACCGACCAGCATCCAGAAGATTTGCATCAAACCTTCCAAGTAATAAGGGAAATCTAGATGAGACTAAATCCGGCTAAATGTGCTTTCGGGGTAGCTGCAGGAAAATTTCTTGGGTTCATGGTACATAAGAGGGGGATCGAAGCCAACCCAAAGAAAATCAAGGCCATCATGGATCTTGAATCCCCTACTACCCTGCAGCAGGCATAGGGATTGACTGATCGGATAGCAGCATTAAACCGCTTCATATCTCGATCTATAGATAAGTGCTTACCTTTCTTTAAAATCATTAAGCAAGGTAAGAAGATGAAGTGGGATCAAGAGAGTGAGCAAGCATTTAAGGTGTTGAAGAAGTACCTAGCTAGTCCACCCTTGCTAGTAAAACCCCTTCTAAGAGAAGAGCTACAGCTGTAATTGGTAGTATCAGAAACTGCAACAAGCGGGGCCCTGGTGAAGGAATGTAGTGATAGGGCCCAAAGACCAATCTACTATATGAGCCGTGCTCTGACAAAATCTGAGAAGAATTATACTCTCTTAGAGAATCTCGCTTATGCTCTGGTGACCATAGCTAGAAAGCTTCGGCCTTATTTTCAAGCTCACACAGTTATAGTAATAACAAGCTAGCCACTAAGATAGTTCCTCCAAAGGCCAGACGTATTGGACAGGCTAGTCTTGTGGGCCCTAGAGCTTACTCAGTATGACATTAAATACAAAGCAAGGATGACAATCAAGGCTCAGGCCATGGCCAACTTTGTAGCAGAGTTCAGCACGACCCATCCGGATACCACTACAGTTCAAAACTTGAATCAAGAGTCCCTAGAGTGGCCCACTGGTTGCAAGGCCTGGGTACTGTATACGGATGGAGCATCAAATCAAGCCAGTTATGGTGTCGAGATCATCCTTACATATCCTGAAGAGATCGAATGCAACCACTGTTTCAGGTTTGAATTTAAAGCCACCAATAATGAGGCGGAGTATGAAGCTTTATTAGCAGGAATGAAGGTCGCAGAAGAGTTGGGAGCTGATTTCCTCTTGGTTAGAAGTGATTCCCTATAAGGAAAAATACGTGCACGCAGCAGAAGCGAGACTAAAATAAAGGTTTAGTATAGTTTAAATTTTTTCCATAATTTGAACCTTAACCCTTAAATTAATTAAACATATATATATACTAAAAAGTAGAATACCTTTTGTCACGTGATCCAATTGACTTTGCGTCGATGGAAATCCGCAAGATCTTCCAATCCTATCACAAACGTGAATCACCTAGGAACGTGGTTTCCCTTTCTTTGAATTGTGTACCAAAGGATGGAAAACAAAATCTCTCCTCCTGATCGTTAGTCACAATAAAATCCAAGAAACTAGAAAGTATGTTCCGGTCACTTTTGAATTTAACAACCGTTAAGATTGAAACTCGCGTGAACCTAATTCGAAATTGTGCACAAAGCCTTTTGATATTCAAGCTTACAAGTGCACTATTGAAATTAGAACTCTCTTTCTCTATTTCTCTCTTGGCCGAAATTAAACACTTGTCTAGAGTATGAATTATTTTTCTAAGCAAAAGAAAATAATTCCCTCAAGCTAGGAGAAGAAAAAGAAGTGGCCGAATTCTATACTATGTATTATATAGGGTGGCCGAATTCTTCTCCTTTTATTATTAGGGTTGCCGAAATCTTCTTGTGTTAGGATTTAGGGTTGGCCGAATTCTCTCCCAAAGAGGATTTGTGCTTTACCCTAATACCTATCAACTTTAGAATCCTAACCCTAATACAACTCATAAGTGTTTAATCCTATTATGACTTATTAAAAGACTTCCTTATTTGATTAAATAAATAAACCTTATTATCTATCTTCTTACCAAATAAGTCTTTTATCTTTAATATACTACTACCAATAGTATAACTCTAGGAAACATATTTCTTGATCAGAAAAAGATTTTGATTCTCAATTAAATGATTAACTAATAAATTAATTAATTTCCATTTAATCAATCAATAAAATAAAATAATATTATAGACTATTATTCTAGTCTTGCCGCCCACACCATATACATGGGCCTAATATTATTTTCTTATTTTATTTAATCCATTAGACTTTAATTAAAAAGCCCACATGTGAACCAGACCCATTCTTACTAAAAGAAACAAGCCCACATGCCTTTCATTAATATATTAATATAATTGATCAGCCCATTAAATAAATAATGTGCAAATTATATTCTTAATATATTAAATACAATTCTAGATGGACCCATAAATTGGTCCAGTAGAATATATCAAGTGATCCTTGCAAGTCCGTGTGGATTGGGGATCTTGGTGGGCTATCTAAATTTAAGCTTCAATAGACATAACCTAATCACAATCAACAAATGATTCACTTAGGTCCGATCTATTAATTTTAACTCATTCCACTAAAGAGCTAAAATTGAACTCTTAAATAAAGATGGAATAAGTAAATATTTCTCATTCGTACCCTAGACAATCTTATTGGAGATGGTGTATTATTGTGAAGAATATCAGTAATCACCAAGAGCTCATAGACCGCCTATAGCTCTCCAAGTTACCATATTTACTCATATGACCACATTTTGAACTTGGATATTTTGACTTGTCCAGAAGCCATGTTTCAATAGACTCTTTAAGATTCAATATCCAATATCTCAAAATATCCATATGATGATATTCTACTCTCATTTATAAATGGAGCCACGATGTCCATATCTATAAATGAAGTCCTCTATCGATTAACAAATGAATACCGCTAAACTATCGAGGATAGACTATGCTATATAATCGTACTCATTGATAACTCAAATGATAACACTAGCAACCATAAGTCCATCATTTATCTCAGGATTAAGATAGACTCTCCGATTATCCTGATAATGAAAAGACTATTATTTATTGACGGTTCTAGATAAAGTATTTAATTGTGATCCAGTTCAATACACCCAATGCACTAGATTCTTTTACTCGAAGACCCTTCAATGATTTCAGACTCATCATAACTCATTTGATCCCACTCAAATGCTAGCAAAAGAATTCTACAACTTTAACAAGATAAAGGTGCTCAACCTTTAACTTAAGTTGTGAACATTATTCAAGACTGTAAGGATTCCCAATTATTGATTGGCTTATTTCGTGGAAAAACCACATATGGGGCTTGTTGTAAGGGTAGCTTAGGAATTGGTGAAAGTTCAATGGCCCTCTCAAGACCTCAAGAGAAGAAGCACCAAAGGTAACTTATAGTGCTTGATTTACTTTGAAGAGATATAGTTGCACACACACACAACACTTGGATATCTCTTATTATTGAATGTTGTGTGTTTGTATTATGTGTGCATTATTGATTATTTAATCTCTCTTCTTGCATATGTTGATTGCATCTTGCAATTAAAATGCCATGACATGTTTAGGCATTAGGATGCAAAGCCATGAATTCTATTCATGCATGTTTAAGTGATTGCATCTTTTTCATTGAAATGCCATGACATGTTTAGGCATTAGGATGCATTCACTTCCCACACTTGCACTTCATGATTAGTCTTAAGTGTGGTGTAATTCGTTTTCGTTTGTGTGATCGGAAACGTCCGCGCTTGCACGATGGTGTGCATGTCTTAGCACGATGGTTGACCACTTGAGAAGGTCTCATTCTTCTTTTGGATAAGTGGTAGTTTTGGTTTGGTTATTTGGAGTAAAGTATTAGTTTCAAAAGATTAGATAAATGTTTTTCAAAACTGACCTTTGTATGGTTGTGTGACCATAACTTTTTATAAAAAGATTGAAAATGAGTTTTGTAAAATTTTGGACAAACTAAACATCCATACCTTTCCAACGGTATATTATTCGTAATATTTCATGACCATTTGGATTGGTTTTAAAATCTCCAAAGTTACAACCAAAACAGGGCAACTCTGTTGTTGTCCGTTTCTGACCTTTGGTCACTTAATTGACCATAACGTTTTTTACAGACATCTAAATTTCATTCTGTAAAAACCAGTAGAAATTAGATATCCATACCTTTCCAACGATATATCATACGAAAGGTTTTGATGTCGTTTGGTCATTTTTCAAAGTGCTCGAATCTTGAGTCGCTGCACTAACGCGAGTACCGCGAAAATGCCCATAATTTTTCCATTTCTTCCAAAACGACATAGTTTCACTTGGGCATTATAAATACATATCTTTCTCATAATTTTGAGGGCTATGCCACAAAATCAAACCCTAGAGAGAGAGGCTCCATATTCTTGAGAGAGAAAGAGAGATTTGAGAGAAAATCAAATCAAGAACTCACCTTTAACCACTCAAATCAAATCATTTTTGCATCAAATTTCATATTGCATCTTCTATGTCTATATAGAATGCATCCATGCATGGGTTTGCATCATCACAACTTGCTTGGTAAGATTTTGATTAACTTCATCTTATTTTAGTATTTTTACTATCAAGCCATCTCTTTTAAATTACTTGTATGTTTTAGATCATATGCTAAATACAAGAAAAGAGAATTGATTGTGATGAATTGATTGAGTGTTGTATTGTGATAGCTAATTAGGTTTTTGCTTAATCTTGATTAGATAAGCTATTTGATATGTCATTTAGCTCTTGATATTTATGATTGATTTAATTGTTATATCATCATCCTAGATAAGCATCTAAGGTTCCCTAGCCTTGTTTGTTCTTTGAATATCATCATATATTCACATAGGTTGCATTATCTCTTCATTGAGAATTAAGACTTGTGGCTAAGTGTGCTTAGGCCACAAGCAAATTGGACTAGAGCCACTTTTAAAGGCCTGCGTGGTAGAAGTGGGGGGTTATTGACCGGAGTGTTAGACGAGGTCTACATAGGCTGTAAACTCCATTTCAATTAGTGGATTTCGAGGTTCGAATGTGGTGCACTAAACAGCCCGTGGTTTTTCCAGTGGTTGGGTTTCCACGTATATATCAAGTGTTATTTAATTTCCGCACTATATTACACTTGCTATATTATATTGACTATTATGGGTATTTTCGTAATCTTGACTATACACGAAAATTGGGTAAAATTAGTTAAAATCTATTCACACCCCCCCCCCCCCCCCCCCCCCCCCTTCTAGATTAATATTATACAAACCATATAATTTGTTTCAAAGACTAACTAAAGAATTGTGTCTACTTTATACATATCCAGATGTACGAACAATTCTTCTTTTCTCATAGTCTTTTGACCTTATGATTATTTATTTTGACAATTATAATATTAAACTATAAATGCTATAAGATTTGTTAAACCAGAAATCATTTTATTAATATGAAAAGATTGTCAATTACAATATTACACTCTTGCTATTGAGCATAATCCTAACATTCCCAATTGGTAATCAACCAAGTATCTGGCGTATATCGGGCGAAAGGTGACAACATGGTAGCCTATCTAAAAAAAGTCCAGTAGGTAGCTACGAAATTCAAAGGTATGAAGATGGAATAGATTCCTCGAGAGAAGAATCACCAAGCAAATGCCTTGGCCAAGATAGCCGCAACCGGAGGCCAAACAATACCTAAAGGGGTACCACTCCAATTGATACCTCGACCCAGTATTGCCACAGGTTTAGAAGTGAGCCCAGTTTTCCGACTCCTTTGCTGGATGGATCCTAAAGCTGACTACCTCCAAAGTGACACTCTTCCAGAAGATCTAGATCAAGCCCGCAAACTTAAAACGACCACTACCCGGTACTGCCTGGTAGAATGATACCTATATCGCAAAGGAAAGTCACTCCCGTTGTTGAGATGTTTGCATCGGGATGATGCCCAATGGGCGCTAAACAAGGTACATGCAGGGGACTGTGGCAACCATGTATCAAGAGAGACCTTGGCTTACCAAGTTTTTAGAATGGGTTACTACTGGCCTACTCTTCACTAGGACGCTAAGAAATTTGCGCAATTCTGTGAGTCTTGTCAGAAGATGGCAAACCTTCATCACCTACCTCCAAAAAGACTTGATTCGATCAGCACACCTTATCCATTTGCTATCTAAGGACTAGACCTGATCATGCCACTTCCCACTGCGCTTGGTCAAGCTAAGCATGCTGCAGTGGCCATAGACTACTTTACTCGGTGGGTGGAAGCAAAATCCCTAGTCCAGATAACAGAAGCAAACACCACGAGCTTCGTCAAGGAAAGCATTGTCTACAAATTCGGTACCCCGATGGCCATAATCACTAATCTGGGTAAGCAATTTAACAATGCCAACTTCAGGTTTTTCTGTGAAGAGCGGGGTATCGACCTTCGTTTTGCTTCGGTGGCCCATCCTCAGACTAATGGGCTGGTGGAAGTGACCAATAAGACCACCAAGAAGTTCCTAAAGAAGAAGCTCCAAAAGAAGAAAGGGAAGTGGGTATATCGGACTACCAAAAGGACTACTACTAGGGAAACCCCCTACTCACTGGCTTTCAGGACAGAAGTAGTCTCACTTATCGAGCATAGGCTCACATCCTTCAGGGTCCAACACGTTGAGTTAAAGGATAATGAAACAAAACTGAGAGCCAGTTTGGACCTCCTCAATGAGAAGCAAGACAGGGCTACAGAACGAGTAGCAGCCTACTAGAGCAAGATAGCCCGATGTTTCAATAGAAAGGTGAGGTCTCGAAACTTTAAAGAAAGGGACTTGGTTCTTAGGAAGGTGACCCAGAATACGGGGTACTAGCTCATAGCTGGGAAGGTCCCTACCTAATAAAGATAGTGGTTCGGAAGGGAGCCTGCAGGTTAGAGGACATGGATGGTTACCTGGTAGACCACACTTGGAATGCCGATCACCTAAAAAGATTTTACCCTTAGAGTTTGAAGAAGAATTTATTTCGATTGGTATATTTGTAGATGTGTACCCCGCTTTTGCTTTGTATTCGCTTCTTGAAAAATTCAATAAAAATCAGTTTTGTTCTCCTACATAATTCTCCTATTTTCGCCTTGAAATATTCGCCACAACTAGACAGAATCAAGACCAGGAGAGCTGCATAGCAATTGTGATACCCTGATCTGGGTCCATACCCACCAGGAGGATCACCATGATAAAGTTCCTCAAGACCATGAAAAACCAAATGGTATTCCTACTGCCTTGGTCGGGGAATACCCTCCTCCAAGAAGGATCTGGTGCTCAACCGCTTAAATGGTATAGTTGCCAGCCATATTTTGGATGCGAAGTTGTGGCCCTGGTTGCTCGTCGTAGTCCTTAAGACCAGGAGAGCCTATACGGCACTCCTACTGCCTCGGCCAGGGAATACCCTCCGCTGGGAAGGATCGGGATAATGTAATTATTTGCAAGGATCATCTAGTTGAAGGATCAGGATCCTCTAGTAGGATGCTTGATACCTAAGTTTTGCCACTTGAAGACTTAGAGCAAAAAGGGGCCTTAATTCCCTACCAGGGTGAGGCCTTTAATGGATCGGGATACCCGATACCTTCTCTCGCAATGAGAGATCTGATGCCAGAGTGATCCCGATTACCTACCAGATGCAAGTAAGCCGGATACCCTGACCCCTTAGTACAGGTATGTTAAGTTGCACGGTTCACCAATATTGTCACCTAAGCATCGGGCATCCCGATTCGCCTTGGAAAAGTCAAGAACCAAGACCCCCTGCATAGGAGGTGCCTGGTACTTCAATGTACGTTGTTCGAGTTAGATACCAAAAAACAACCTTGATGGCTTTCAAGGAGTAAAATCACCAGACTTAGACCACAAGTTTTACTTATGAAATGGTATAGTCGAAACTTCACAAGGGGACTACTTAGCGGAATACTACTGACTAAATACCCGGCCACCAAGACTTAATCAAAAACCAACATATCAAGAAAGCGTTGTTCAAGATTATGGGGGATATCAAACAAATCCAAAATACTAATGATGTTCCAAGTAAGTTATTATTTGAGTGGTGATTATACGAGGTCCTTCCCAAAGCCAGCAAGCATTCGAAACCTCAAAATCCTATGGAAACCTACTACAAGCAGATAATAACAGTATAATGGTTACCAAGAAATGGAATTCTATTAATCAATCAGGGCGCCCAACCCCCGTTTCCCGGGCTACAAGTGTAGCAAAGAATATATATAAAAGAAGAAAGGAAAGGGGATCATGCAACATTTTGTCTATCTCCTACCTCTTGGCTCTGGCCTACAGCATTTTCAGCCTCCTTGGCTCCTACTGCTTCTAAATCGATCTGAACCTCCCCGGTCTCCAATAGCCTAGCTTCAACAGAAGCTTCCACTCCCTCAATCGGTTCAGGCACTACATCTGTAAGGGCCCCGATATCAGGCGTTTGATCAGCTTGAGGGATTGGAGGATCAACGACATGCAGTTTTTTCTCTTGAGGCAGAGAAGAGACCAAGGTAGCAGCGGGATCCCCCTAGACTAGAGTAGCATCTGAAAATTGACTAGCCTTGGCTAATATTTGGTCCAAACTGTAAGGTTCATGATTAGTATTGGCTTGATTCCATTGCAAAATGCTCTATATTTGTATTAGTTGTTGCTTAGGATGCTCTTGGAAGAAAAGAAGCTTAAAAGGTGAAGAGCAACGTCTAGTGCAAATGTCGTCTTCAAGAGGTGAAAGCGTCAAAGGTATACTTCGACTTCTATCCTCTTGCAAGGCGTTAGCGCACACACACACAATTTATACATGTGTGTCCCTACATCGTAGTTCAAATATTTGGTATAACACATTCACACTCTTCTTAGTACGCTCATGCATTGGTCTCTTATAGACAAACATTGTAGAATTGCATGCTTTGTGACTATCTCTTTGATATGGCATGCTTGTGTGAATTTGTGTTTGTTTGTTTATGTATTTTGTATTTTAGACTTGAATATGTTCTTATTTGATTCCTTATTGAGTTTCGGTCGTTTCGGTTACTCATTCATAAGGTTTCGAGTCCAAACGACTTAGCTAGGCTACTTTGCGTTCTCATTCGTTGAGTTGACTTCATCGTCATTTTCCAAGATGATTTCTCAACCTTTTGTCAAAGTTTCTTAGTCTTTGTCATGCATGACGGAGTCATGGTTCGTAATTCAAAAATGGATTCAAAATCGGAGTTCGGATGCCCAAGATACTGCTGAAGAACGTGAGGGTGCACGGGAGAGCAAGCTTGGCCAAGCGGCCAAGCTTGGCCAAGCCGTGGGACCCACGGCCAGAGGACCTCTCTAGTCCCGTGTGGCCCACGCACCCCCTATGGGCTTGGCTGAGGTGGACTCTTTTGGTTGGCCAAAAATCCTCTCTCTCTCCTCCATTTAAACACCTCTCCTTCCCTCCAAACATTTACAACTTGAAGAACATTTCGAAAAGAAATTCTGCAGAATTCTTCAACATTTTAGTTTTAGTATTTTGATCATAATTTTCTCATACGAACTCGAAATCAATTGATCCAAAAGCCAAAATTGTTGGTCTTAATGAGGGCTACAAACCCCCAGCATTTCGAGAGGCAGCTGACTTCGTCATTTTTCCCAGTGGCCTGATTTTCAGTACGTGGTCAAGGTTGTATGTTCAACTTCTTCTTTTTCATTTCATCTTTGATCATCTCTTTTATTCTTACTATTTGATTGATGAAATATGTTGAGAAGGATGTTATATCATATGCTAGGGGTGTTTGATCATTTGTAAATTGAGTTTTAGCTTTGTGATTTCTCTTGAAGATATATGTGCTAAACTTGATTCAACTTGAAATTGATTCTAGAAAATGTATATATGATGTGCCTCATGTTATTTTCTAGGTTTAATTTCATGATCTAAGAAATAGGTTTTTAGTCTGATATATTGAGTATTCATACCTTGTTCTTATTGATTTGCATGTCTTGATTTCTAGATACTTTTGTGATTGTTTGATGAAAGCATATTCTAGATTATCATTGAACATGTACATTTAGCTTGATTGATCATCTAGCTTAATTTGATTGTGTTTGCATCATTTGCATCACGTAGATCATTGATCAGTCTATTTCTATGCTTATATTTTGCCCTTTTTGCTTATGTTTATGCGCGTTTCTTGGATCCTTTTGGTGGGTTGATGTGTTTGTTAAGTCTTTGCAGGTCTCTTACCATAGAAATGTTGATCGGATCGTATTCTGGAGATGATAGAGTCAAAAGATGCAGAAAGGGCATTTATTCCCATTTTCCGCGGCCCATGCCGCCCATCAGGCAGGTGCACCGTCGGCGGTGCAACAGGCGCCAGTGAAGTTCCCTTTTCCGCGGCCCATGCTGCTCAAGAGGCAAGTGCCTACTCAGCGGCACGCCAAGCGAGCCATTCCAGTTTTGTGGAGTTAGTTTTTCCGCTGCCCATGCACGTGCCTACCCAGCTGCACGTTGAGCGGTGGACCGCCTCCTCGTCCTCTCGTTACTGCAAATGACCTATAAAAAGAAGGAAAAAGAAAAAATAAAGGAGTCGACAGATAGACAGATAGAGAGGGTTTTAAAACCACCATTCATTGATTCATTCCATCAGAGGAGATTACTTGAAGTAGGAAGACGACGGAGATCTCAAGTCAGAAGCATCACACCATAATGGGTTCTATCTTCATCTCTTCTATGTTTTTGTTCTCTCCATTGATGTGTAACTAAACCTTTATTAGGGGATTGATGTAACCAATTTTGGACAACTCTATGTAATCAATTAGTCTATCTTTTTGTTAATCAATTGGGTTTTAGTCTTGTCTATTGAATTAATTGCTAAATATTATTGATTCATATTATTTTGTGGCCTCAATTGATATGGGTTTGTGATTTAGTTTATCTTTGAGATTAGGGTTTGGATGTGAATGGCCTTTCCATTTAAATCACAATCATAAGCTTAATAGACTTGAAAATTAATGTTTGCATGGCCTTGTAGCATTGATTTGGCTTAGAGTTTTGTTCATAGGGATTTCATTACTATCACTTGACACATGGCCTTTGTGCGAGTGGTGGGAAGGAGATTCGTTCTTAATTGTTTATCAAAACAAGCCCTAAACTTTATTGAAGTGTTTATTGAGACTAATTGAGAGCATTGAGTGTCTAAGAGAGGTGCATCGATTCCCTAGTATCTCCCCATATATTCATTCTTTGATTTGATTATTCGTTGATTTGATTTTTAGTTCAAGTAGTCATAATTTAGGTTAATTCTAGAGTTAAACAATTTTACCAAAGAAAAGCATTATGCAATTTAGTTTTTCGCATTTAGAGTAACCTTTGCTAGATTAATTGGTTTTAATTGATAAAATCGCCGATCCCAGTGAACGAACTTTCTTAGTAAATTGAACACAGATTTTACTGCACCAATTTTGGCGCCGCTGCCGGGGATTGGTATAGATTCTATTAGTTGGATCTAGTTAGTTTAGGTTAGGTAGTGTGTGTCATTAGATTTTATTTTTAGTTTTTAGTTATTCTCTTGTTTCATCTTACTTCGTGGTAGTTGTGTTTTTGGTGTTTCAGGTTTTACAGGTGTATGAACGAACGTCGTTCGCTTGGAGGTATTCTAATCCCTGCTAACGACGAGATTGACCGAGTAGGCCGAGTTGCTAGACAATTTGAAGAGTTAGATCCTTTAGTTGAGGATATGGGTGATCACGGTGAGCAACGTGACCGGGTTATTCGAGCTGAAAGAGAGGATCATGATGAACAAGGTGTTCAGAATAGACAGGAAATTCGAGACAATCCACCGGGTCCTCCAAGACGTGCACTAGAAGATGAGATCAGACTAATGAGAGAGTCTGGACAGCCTATGTTGGGAGACCAACCTCAGCCTATTGTGTTAGATGCCATAGCCAGGAGTTATGAGTTGAGGGGTAGCCATTTAAACATGCTGCCATCTTTTCACGGTTTAGCAACAGAAGACTGCCTCCAGTTTATGAAGGATTATCAAGCTACCGTAGGGAATTTCCCGATGGGCCGATTGACAGAAGAGCAGTTGAGGATGAGGTGTTTTCGGTATTGTATGAAGGACAAGGGCATCAAGTGGTACAATTCAGTAAGGGCAGGATCTTTGAGATCATGGGTTGATGTGTGCACTACATTCTTCAACAGATTTTTCCCTGCTTCTAAAGCAAAAGAAGTCCGGATCAAGATAGCTAGTTTCAGTGAAGAAGATGGTGAGTCGTTCCATGAAGCATGGTCGCGATATAAGGAGCTGTTAGATCAAATTCCCCCTCACATGGTGACAGAGGAGTACAAAGTCCGCACTTTTTATGATGGATTGACACCTTTCACACAGAACATTGTTGACAATGCCTGTGGGGGTATCATTACCAGGAAATCTGCTTTAGAGATTGCTGAGATCTATGAAACTTTGGCTCTAAACTCCCAACATAGAAGTTCAATGGTCAGAAAAGGAGGTAAGTATGAGGTCAACCAGACAACTGGGGTGGAAATTCAGATGGCGAATCTAGCTAAGCAAGTACAAGCTATGATGGCCCAAAACTCGAATAGGGCTCAACAGCAGTTAGGGGTGAACTCAGTGCAAGATGGAGATGGGATACCATTTGAGACAGAGGAGGTTCAAGCTTTCAATTACCAAAGAGGGAGGAACGATCCTTACTCGAATACCTACAACCCTGCATGGCGTAACCATTCGAATTTATCTTATTCTGACTCTAACACTGCTCTTAATAGTCATCAGCTCATTCCACAGAACACTCAGGGAACAAATCAAGGAGGGTACAACAGAGGCACTTACCAAGGTCAAGGTTCCAATAGTCAACCTCAACAATGGAACAATGCAGCTAATAGAGACAGTACCACCTATCAGCCGAAGAAGAGATCCTTGGAAGAAATTGTGACATCCCTTGCTGAGAATACAGAGCGTTTCTCACGTGATACAAATCATAGAATTAACAACGTTGAGGCATCCATTAAGAATTTAGAAACACAGATGGGGCAAATAGTCGACCCAGTCCGCAAGAATGAACCAGGAAGGTTTCCTAGCCAATCAGAGCAAGCCAAGGCATTGACTGTGTTGAGAAGTGGGCGAGTGTTAGACACTGAAGTTGTCAGGGGGCAACAGAAAGAGGGCACCAGGGGATCAGAAGAGGTGAGTGAGAAGGAGACTAACGCAGAAGAAGAAGTAGTGGTAGAGACACCCAAGAAAACCTCAGTTTTACATAAGTCATCAGACCCTTATGTTCCACCCCCTCCATATGTTCCACCAATTCCTTTTCCTGGGAGGCTTAAAAGGGACAAGCTTAGCAAGGCTTTCAAAGAAATTTTTGATGTTCTGTCCAAGGTACATGTGAACTTGCCTTTACTTGAGATGATAGAAAAGATGCCTGCCTATGCAAAATTTTTCAAAAGCCTTCACACCAACAGACAGAAATTTGGGCCGAATCATCAGGAATACATAGCAGGTAGTGCTAGTGCAGTTTTACAGAAGGAACTTCCTCCCAAGCTGAAAGATCCGGGCAGTTTCTGCATCAATATCACGGTAGGAGGTACCCAACTTGAAAGAGCAATGCTAGATTTAGGTGCCAGTATTAATTTGATGCCGTATTCTATTTACAAGCAGCTAGGGTTAAATGAGTTGAAGCCTACAACAATGTCACTTCTGTTAGCAGATGGTTCGGTAAGATATCCGAGAGGGCATGTTAAAGATGTTCTGGTCCAAGTTGGGAAACTTATAATTCCTGCTGATTTTGTGGTATTAGACATGGAGGATGTGAGCAAAGAGACTAACATGAGACCTGTTCTTTTGGGTAGACCGTTCATGGCAACAGCAAAGACATTTATTGATGTGCAGAATGGAAAACTTTCAATGACAGTGTTAGATGAGACAGTGGAGTTCAAACTTTTTGAAGCATCATCATACCCTGCCGGAGCTGATGATTGTTCATTCATCGAGGTTTTAGACCCTGGGGTTGATGGAGTATTCAAGGATGAGGATTTGGCAGATTGGGATTGGGATGATCAAGACGACATGACTGAAGATAGTTCTAAACTAGCTGAAGAAGAAGTTGCAGACTTCCAAGTTTCAACTGTCAGTTTTGCCAATGATCCACCACCAAAGTTGGAGCTCAAGGAGTTACCAACAACTCTGAAGTATGTGTATCTAGGTGATAATGAGACATACCCGGTAATTGTTGCTTCAGAATTGTAGAGTACCGAGGAAGAAAGGCTCATTGGGGTTCTACAGAAACATAAGTCAGCTATAGGATGGTCAATTGAAGATATCAAGGGAATCAGTCCAACAATTTGCATGCACAAGATATTTCTCGAAGAAGAGTCTAGACCATCAAGAGAAGCCCAGAGGAGATTAAATCCGATAATGAAAGAGGTAGTGAAGAAAGAGGTCCTGAAACTTTTACAAGTGGGGATAATTTATCCTATATCAGATAGTAAGTGGGTCAGCCCGATTCACGTGGTTCCTAAGAAATCAGTTATTACCGTGGTTCGCAATGAGCAGAATGAGTTGGTTCCACAGAGGCTTCAGACAGGATGGAGGGTGTGTATCGACTACAGGAAGCTGAACACTGCTACTAGAAAAGACCACTTCCCTCTTCCATTCATAGATCAGATGCTCGAGCGATTGGCAGGGCACAGTCACTATTGTTTCCTCGACGGGTACTCAGGTTACAATCAGATAGCTATCGCACCAGAAGATCAAGAAAAAACTACTTTCACTTGTCCATTTGGGACGTTCGCATACAGAAGGATGCCATTCGGTCTCTGCAATGCACCAGGTACTTTTCAGAGGTGTATGATGTCAATAATTTCAGATATGTTGGAAGAGATCATTGAGGTATTCATGGATGACTTCTCAGTGTTTGGGGATTCATTTGATTTGTGTTTGCACAACCTTACCTTAGTCCTTAAGAGATGCGAGGAGAACAATTTGGTGTTGAACTGGGAAAAGTGCCACTTCATGGTTCAACAAGGGATAGTTCTGGGACATGTGATTTCAAGAAGAGGAATTGAAGTGGACAAAGCTAAGGTGGAGGTGATCAGTAGTTTACAGCCTCCAAAATCCTTGAAAGATGTGCGGTCGTTTCTTGGGCATGCGGGTTTTTACAGAAGATTTATAAAGGATTTTTCGAAGATAACAAGGCCCTTATGTTTACTTCTACAAAAAGAAACTGAGTTCGAGGTGACTGAAGAGTGCATGGTAGCATTTAACACTTTGAAGAATGCATTGACCACCGCACCAGTAATAATTCCACCTAATTGGGAATTGCCCTTTGAATTGATGTGTGACGCTTCGGATTATGCTATCGGAGCAGTTTTGGGGCAGCGAGTAGATAAGGTTCCGCACGCAATATACTATGCTTCTCGAACCTTAAATGACGCTCAATTGAACTACTCCACAACTGAGAAGGAGCTTCTCGCAGTAGTCTTTGCATTGGAGAAATTCCGAACTTACTTGGTGGGCGCCAAAGTCATTATATATTCGGACCATGCAGCCCTTCGTCATCTTCTTCAGAAAAAGGATGCCAAACCTAGATTGATTTGGTGGATCCTCCTGCTACAAGAATTTGACTTGGAGATACGAGACAAGAAAGGTAGTGAGAACGTGGTTGCTGATCATCTAAGCAGGTTAGTGCGGGTAAACCCGGATGAGGTAGACATATTGCCATTGCATAAGAAGTTTCCAGATGAACAATTGTTGGCTGTAATAGATAGTGAACCATGGTATGCTGATCTGGTTAACTATTTGGTAAGTGGGGTAGTCCCAGAGGATTTGAACTCACAAGGAAGAAAAAGGTTCATTACAAAAGCGAAAAAATACTTTTGGGATGACCCTTATTTGTACACTCATGGTCCTGATTCTGTGATAAGAAGATGTGTTCCTGAGTCAGAGCAGATAGACGTTCTGAAATTTTGTCATGAGTTGCAATGTGGAGGACATTTTGGTGCAAGAAAGACAGCTTTGAAAGTGTTGCAATCTGGATTCTTCTGGGAATCTTTACATAAAGATACAGTCCGGTTTTGTTTGGCATGCGACAGATGCCAACGTACGGGGAGCATAAGTAAGCGAAATGAGATGCCCTTATCTGGAGATTTGATAATAGAGCTTTTTGATGTCTGGGGCATAGATTTCATGGGACCATTCCCACCATCTTGTGGTTATAGTTACATCTTGGTAGCAGTTGATTATGTGTCAAAATGGGTAGAAGCAAAGGCCACAAGGAATAATGATGGGCAAACTGTGGTGAAATTTGTGAGGGAGACGATATTTGCAAGATTCGGGACTCCTAGAGCTATCATTAGCGATGGAGGTACGCATTTTTGCAACAGATCCTTTGCTGCACTTTTGAAGAAATATGGTGTAAGGCATAAGGTTGCTACACCATACCACCCACAGACTTCAGGACAGGTTGAGGTCAGCAACAGACAAATAAAGAGTATCCTAGAGAAGACAGTCAATTCCACTCGAAAGGATTAGGCGTTGAAGTTAGATAATGCATTGTGGGCCTACAGGACAGCTTTCAAGACACCTATTGGGATGAGTCCATATAGGTTGGTCTTTGGGAAGGCGTGTCACCTTCCAGTAGAACTCGAGCATAGAGCCTTATGGGCAGTCAAGAAGTTGAACTTTGATTATGACAAGGCCGGTGAGGAGAGGAAACTTCAGCTGTGTGAACTCGAGGAATTTCGCTTGGAAGCGTATGAAAGTGCAAAACTATACAAGGAAAAGACTAAGTTGATACATGACAAGATGATAGTGCATAAAGACCTTCGTCCCGGTATGCAAGTGCTGGTGTTCAACTCCCGGCTGAAGCTGTTTCCCGGTAAGTTGAAGTCTAGATGGTTTGGACCATTCAGGGTCACACAAGTTTTTCCCCATGGAGCTGTAGAAGTGCAAAACCAGAAGAATGGCAACATGTTCAAGGTAAATGGGCATCGGGTTAAGCCTTACATTAAGGATTTCAGAGCTGTCGTTCGATTGGAGGATTCCGTGCTTATAGAGCCGTAGAGCTCTCACACGTCTTGCCTAGACGCTAAATAAAGCGCTTGGTGGGAGGTAACCCACCTAGGTAACATTGTTTTTTCTCTTTCGTTTATTTTCTTTAGATTAATTTGAGTCAGTAATTAGTGTGAGTCGTCTGTTAGTGAAGAGTATTATTCAATCCAGGTTTGGGGGAATCGAGATTTCCGGTTGTGTTGAGCTATGAGCAGATATGTTTTATGTGTGTGTTGTTTGCCTTGATCAAACCAGGTAGAACTGCACGAATTATGGAATTAGCGCTTGGTAGACCGCTCAAGATGCACATGCACGAGCCGCGGTACGAGCAACTTCAACACCACTGGAATGGCTCGCCACCTAGACCGCTCAAGATGCATGGTGCATGACCAGCGGTAAGTGAAGACCTGATGCTTGTAGAGTTTCACGCGGGATGCACCGCCCAAGAGGCACAGTGTCCACACAGCGGGCAATATTTAATTGAAACACTGGAATGGCTCGCTCAAGGGACTGCTCAAGTGGCGTTGTGCATGGCCAGCGGTTAATGACGTTCTGATTCTCTCCATGATTTAACGCCGCCTAGACCGCCCAAGAGACAGCTGCACAAGCCACGGCCAATATTTAAGTGCATCACTGGTTTGGCTCGCCTGGCGTGCCGCCCATGATGCATGTACCTGCCAAGCGGTACACCCAGCGGTCCAATTAATAAAACGGTGCGTTGGACTCTCCAGGTAAGTTTTTTTTCCCTTTACCGCTGATCGGACCGCTGCCCATGCAGCGTGTCTCGTCAGCGGTTGGTCCAACTTTGCCCTACTCTATTAAAAAGTGGCGAGCAGTTTTGTGGGTCTCATTTGACCCACAAACGGCTGCACACTTTTGTTCTCTCTTCCTCCTCTTTCTTTTCTTCTCTCTCAATTTCTCTCCGTAGTCTCTACTCTCCTAAATTTCGACTACAAGGTATGCTTTCTCTTCTCTCTTCTATTTTACTTTAATGGCATTAACTTATGAAGTTTTGATTTTACAATGTGGTATGAAGAGATTGAGAGTTTTTCATGCTCAAATTCGGATTCTATGTCTTAATCACCAATGGGCTTTGTTCAAATTGATCTATTTAGCATGATTAAGTTTACTGGGTTGTGTTTTTCACTTGGTATATAAGGAATTCCGAATATTGTTGTTCTTAGGAGAGTTTGAATGTTTTTGCTTGAATAATGGTTGCCATGCTTGATTTTGAAGGATATATTTGGTTTAGATGAACTTGCATGTGATTTATTTGGTGTTGCATGTGATTTATATGGTATTATAAAAATATTTGGAGCTGAATTTTGAAACGAAATGCTGCCGAATTTTTGGTAGAAATTTGTGTGTAATTTTGGCTTGTGTTATCTGCAGATGGCAAGGACTGCTATAGCGAAGCGTCCTCGGGTCAGTACATCCGATAAGGGGAAACAAAAGGCATTGCCAAAACAAGCACAACACAAGGACTTTAAGAGTCGGTTCAGCAATTTCCTCAGGCGACCTTGGATTATTGAGAGGGGAATTGATGTTGAGAGTTTGGTACAGACACCTGTTCCACAGATGGTTACAGACCGCGGATGGGGTGGATATGTTGCACGCCCACCAAGGCCGAACAGGGGGATTGTGACAGAGTATTATGCTAGTGCTGTACCAGGGAGACTGTTGGTTGGAGAACCAGTTTTAGTGCAGGGTGTTGAGGTTCATATAACTCCGGAGGCCATTAATCAGTACTTTAACGCTCCGGAGGTGGCTATCAGTAACGGTCGAGGGATAGAGTATATTGCAGATCTTGACCCCTATAGAGGACGAGTGGCTGCAGGCCTTAGGATGGATGGACAGGCGGAATGGGGTACATTAGTGAAGCTGTACCAGCGCGACACGCATGCCGATGTTGCCTTTTGGAACCTTTTCCTGACATACTCACTGATGCCATCTCAGCACCGTTCAGAGATCTTTTATGACCAGGCCCGTGTGTTGCTACGTTTGAGGTCAGGTGGCCCTATCAATATTGGACGGGTGATTTTCAATGCCATTCAAGACGCCAATGCGCACGATGACCAGTCCATGGTTTTTCCGTGTTTGATCACTGCTTTCTGTAGACAGGCAGGCATTGATGTGAGTGCAGGATTAGAGAATCATGACCCGAGTATGATGAACTTGACGAACTGGAACCAGCAGTTAGTCCTGAGGGGCCTTCCTCCTATTGGAAATTATGGGGAGAGAAGACGTTGCCGAGAAGAGCGAGAGGCAAGAGAGGCTGAGGCAGCTGCACTTTTACAAGACCAGCCTCAAGGGGCACCACAGGCCCCTCAGATAGGCGGAGCTCAACCAGGAGGTGATCCATTTACCACTCTTTTGCAGGCTATGCAGACGCATATGGATTTGCGCTTCGCGCAGTTGGAGGGTCGATTAGATACTCGTTTTGACACTATCGAGACTAACATAGAGGAGCTGCGTGGGATGCTGACTAGCCGGTCTTCTGTGGCTAGTGGGAGTGGAGTGCCATTTCAGCCCCCTATGCCTGACCAGGATCCTTTTGCAACCGGTGGATCAGGTGTCGAGCCGCAGGATTTTGACCAGCGGACCCCGATTTTGAACTTTGATGATGAGCAGCAGATGCAGGATGACACGATAGACTCCGATCAGGGGACCGAGATCTTACAGCTCTCCGATGAGGATGGAGGAGATTAGCAGGCTATGATTTTTTTTTTCTTTTTCTTTTTGAACTTTTATTTGCTTTTGTTTTTCCTTTGTTTTTCTTGCCTGTCTTTTCTTGCTTGTCAACATTGAGGACACTGTTGAGTTTAGGTTTGGGGGTATGTTGAGTCTTGGGTCATGTTTTTCAGTGTTTTAGAGTCTGTCGTTCCTGCAATAACCTTGATGAGATATTTTGGTATTTGACTTTGAAATGATATGCTTAAATCACTGGGTTTAAACTAACATCTTGCCACTTAGAGTATTGCATTGCATTTTCAAAATTTATGACATGCTCTGGATGTGATAGTGGATAGTGTTAGGATTATGCTCAATAGCAAGAGTGTAATGTTGTAATTAACAATCTTTTTCATATTAATAAAGTGATTTCTGGTTTAACAAATCGTATAGCATTTATAGTTTATATTATAATTGTCAAAGTAAATAATCATAAGGTCTAAAGACTATGGGAAAAGAAGAATTGTTCGTACATCTGGATATGTATGTGGTAGACACAATTCTTTAGTTAGTCTTGAATAATGTTCACAACTTAAGTTAAAGGTTGGGCACCTTTATCTTGTTAAAGTTGTAGAATTCTTTTGCTAGCATTTGAGTGGGATCAAATGAGATATGATGAGTCTAAAATCATCGGAGTGTCTTCGAGCAAAAGGATCTAGTGCATTGGGTGCATTGAACTGGATCACAATGAAAAGCTTTATCTAAAACCGTCAATAGATAATAGTTTTTTCATTATCAGGACAATCGGAGAGTCTATCTTAATCCTGAGATAAATGATGGACTTATGGTTGCAAGTGATATCATTTGAGTTATCAATGAGTACGATTATATCGCATAGTCTATCCTCGATAATTTGGTGATATTCATTTGTTAATCGATAGAGGACTTCATTTATAGATATAGACATCGTGGCTCCATTTAATTAAATGAGAGTATAATATCATCATATGGATGTTTTGAGGTAATTGGATATTAAATCTCAACGTTGAGTTTTCAATAGTGTCTATTGAAAACATGGCTTCTGGACAAGTCAAAATATCCAAGTTCAAAACGTGGTCATATGAGTAAATATGGTAACTTGGAGAGTTATAGGCGGTCTATGAACTCTTGGCGATTACTGATATTAATCACGAGGATACACTATCTCCAATATGATTGTCTAGGGTATGAATGAGGAGCATCTTCCTTTTCTATCTTTATTTAAGAGTTCAGTTTTAGCTCTTTAGTGGAATGAGTTAAAATTAATGGATCGGACCTAAGTGAATCATTTGTTGATTGTGATTAGGTTATGTCTATTGAAGCTTAAATTTAGATGGCCCGCCAAGATCCCCAATCCACACGGACTTGCATGGATCACTTGATATATTCTACCGGACCAATTTAAGGGTCCATCTAGAATTGCATTTAATATATTAAGAATATAATTTGCACATTATTTAAGTAATGGGCTGCTCAATTATATTAATATATTAATGAAAGACATGTGGACTTGTTTCTTTTAGTAAGAATGGGTCTGGTTCACATGTGGGCTTTTTATTTAAAGTCCAATGGATTAAATGAAATAAGAAAATAATGTTAGGCCCAACCTTATACAAGTGGGGCGGCTAGGTTAAGGTTTTAACCTAAAAATATTATTTTGTTTCATTTGTTTTAATTAAATAAGAATTAATTGATTTATTGATTAATTGTTTAATTAAAGAAACAAATCTTTCCTAAAAGTAAAAGACTTGTTTGATAAGTAAATAAATAAATTAGTATTATTTATTTAATCAAATAAGGAGTCTTTTTTATTTAGTCAAATAAAAGAATAAAAATAAAAGAGTTGGATTAGGGTTTGAAGTCTATAAAGTTAAAAAGAATTAGGGTTGAATTTTAGTCACCCTATATAAGTGACATGATGAAATTCGGCCAACCCTAATCATATACTGCATAGAATTCGGCAACCCTAAAGGAAAAAGAAGAAAAATTCGGCCAACCTATATATATGTTCTTATAGGGTTCGGCCACATCAATTTTTGGTGCTTGAGTTTTTATTTTCTTTCTTCTTCTTCTTAATTCTAAGAGAGTTTTTATTCTAGAGAGACAAAAAGGAGTGAAAAATTATTCTTTGATAGTATACAATTGCTTAAACATCAATAAGCTTGTGTATACGATATCGATCTAGGTTCACGCGAGTTTCGATCATAAGATTGAGAACTCAAAAGTGACCGGAATAATTTTGACATTCTTTTGATTGTTTTGTGACTAACAAAGAAAAGAAAGTATTTGTTTGGTCCATTCACAGGTTTGCAATTCAAAGGAAAGGGAGACCACGCTCCTAGGTGATCCACGTTCGTGCTCGGATTGAAGGTCTTGCGGATTACCATCGACGTAAGTCAATCGGATCACGCGACAAGAGGTAATTTACTTTTGTTGATATATATGCATGTTTATTGATTAAAAGGGTTTAAGGTTCATAAAGGAAAAATTTTAAAAGTCACTAAATCGTCTTTAGTATCGCTTCCGCTGCGTGTAACACTTTTATTTGTTTATTTTTCCCTACAGATAGGATGCCTAGTTGGATTGCCATGATTAATAGTGGAGACTACCCTGTGAGTTCACTAAGCCAAAGTGCGTACATAAATGACATATATGAGGGATTATTTTGTTTCTACTCTTTAAACACTCAATAGGTTCTTAGCATTAGATTTGATCTCTATAGGTTGAACATTGAGCATTATAGAGCATTCATCATAAAAGATTTCACATGTTATCTTTGATCTTGAGTAAGTCGAACCAGTGGAAGTGATGTTAGCCTATGTGTGCATGAACCTCTTAAAAGGCCTGTAATATTTCCTACCCTATGAGTGTGTGCTCCATAGCCCTGTTTAAAGCCAAACACTGATTGCCTTTTCTTTCTTCACCACATTTACTGTAACCCATGTAAGCCATATTATAGCTGTAGGGAAAAATACCAAAGAAGTACACGCAGCGGAAGCGATACTAAAAATTAGATTTTAGTGACTTTTAAAAATTTTTCCTTTTTGTGAACCTTAACCCTTTAAATTAATTAAACATATATAATCAAAAGTATCATACCTTTGTCGCGTGATCCGATTGACATTGCGTCGATGGTAATCCGCAAGATCTTCCAATCCAATCACGAACGTGAATCACCTAGAAGCGTGGTCTCCCTTTCTTTGAATTGTGTACCTGAGGATGGACAACAAAATCTTTTCTTTTTCGTTAGTCACAAAAACTTCTAAGAGATAACGAAGAACGTTCCGGTCACTTTTGAATTCTCAATCTAATGATCGAAACTCGCGTGAGCCTTATTCGAAATTGTGCACAAAACCTTTTGATGTAAAAGTTACTAGTGCACTATCAAAATAAGAACAAACTCTTCTCTTTATACCTCTTGACCGAAATTATCACACACTAGTCTAAGAGTTGGATTCTATTTTTCTCAAGTAAAAGAAAAAACTCTCAAGTCCGAAGACTTAGCAATTAGGGTTAAGCCATTCACTTTGCACAAAAATAAATAAATATGTATATATATTGCTGCACGACTTTTCATGCATATATAAAATATGTATATTGCACTAATCAATACTAAATGCATTCTCAAAAAAACTTCTTATACTGCACGCCTTAAACAATATATATCTCTTTGCACGCCTAAAACTGCATGCCTTATATACCTCCATATTTTTTCGGCCTTATATTTAATATATATTTATATATTGTGGCCAAAATCATCTACCATGTAGGATTTGTCTTTTGACTTAAATCCTAACCCTAGGTAGATTTCCTTAGAATTCCAAACCCTAATCCAACTCTTTAGTGTATTTGTGACTATCTCAAAGACTTCCTTATTTGATTAAATAAATAAACCTTATTATTTATTTTCTTCCCAAATAAGTCTTTTACTTTTAGTATACTACTACCAATAGTATAACTCTAGGAAACATATTTCCTGATCAGAAAAAGATTTTGATTCTTAATTAAATAATTAATTAATAAATTAATTAATTCTCATTTAATCAAATAATAAAATAAAATAATATAATAAGCTAATTTATTAGCCTTGCCGCCCAAGTACTCTATCATGGGCCATATATTATTTTTCCATTTTATTAAATCCATTGGACCTTAATAAAAAGCCCACATGTGAACTAGACCCATTCTTACTAAAAGAAACAAGCCCACATGCCTTTCATTAATATATTAATATAATTTAACAGCCCATTAAATAAATAATGTGCAAATTATATTCTTAATATATTAAGTACAATTCTAGATGGACCCATAAATTGGTCCGGTAGAATATATCAAGTGATCCATGCAAGTCCGTGTGGATTGGGGATCTTGGCGGGCTATCTAAATTTAAGCTTCAATAGACATAACCTAATCACAATCAACAAATGATTCACTTAGGTCCGATCCATTAATTTTAACTCATTCCACTAAAGAGCTAAAATTGAACTCTTAAATAAAGACAGAAAAGGAAGATGTTCCTCATTCATACCCTAGACAATCATGTTGGAGATAGTGTATCCTCGTGATTAATATCAGTAATCGCCAAGAGTTCATAGACCGCCTATAACTCTCCAAGTTACCATATTTACTCATATGACCACGTTTTGAACTTGGATATTTTGACTTGTCTAGAAGCCATGTTTTCAATAGACACTATCGAAAACTCAACGTTGAGATTTAATATCCAATTACCTCAAAACATCCATATGATGATATTATACTCTCATTTATTAAATGGAGCCACGATGTCCATATCTATAAATGAAGTCCTCTATCGATTAACAAATGAATATCACCAAACTATCGAGGATAGACTATGCGATATAATCGTACCATTGATAACTCAAATGATATCACTTACAACCATAAGTCCATCATTTATCTCAGGATTAAGATAGACTCTCCGATTGTCCTGATAATGAAAAGACTTTTATCTACTGACGGTTATAGATAAAGTATTTCATTGTGATCCAGTTCAATGCACCCAGTGCACTAGATCCTTTTGCTCGAAGACACTCCGATGATTTTAGACTCATCATATCTCATTTGATCCCACTCAAATGCTAGCAAAAGAATTCTACAACTTTAACAAGATAAAGGTGCCCAACCTTTAACTTAAGTTGTGAACATTATTCAAGACTAACTAAAGAATTGTGTCTACCACATACATATCCAGATGTACGAACAATTCTTCTTTTCTCATAGTCTTTAGACCTTATGATTATTTACTTTGACAATTATAATATTAAACTATAAATGCTATAAGATTTGTTAAACCAGAAATCACATTATTAATATGAATAGATTGTTAAAAACACTATTACACTCTTGCTATTGAGCATAATCCTAACAATAGCCATACCTGTTAACTTGGGATCATGCTTTGAGATGGTGAAGAAGGTTGAAGAGTTCGCATAAGAAGTTGTGCGAAAGTGATACGAGTCAAATGAAGAATGAGCTGCATTCAATCCAAATGTAAGAGGCAAGGTTGTAGTTTTTGTAATCAAAAAAAAAAAAAAAAAAAAAAAAAAAAAAAAAAAAAAAAGAGAAAGTTTTACCACCAAAATGAATGGTGAGTTGCGTATGCCAGAAAAAGAATCTAAGGAACACAACATGTCAAAGGACTTAAGTGTTGTATCTACTCTCGAAGGAGTGGGCAAAAGTGAATGGTGAATTAAGGGGACATCAATGAATGGTAAGTGGCATTATTCCACTTGCAAAGGAAGTCAATGAAGACCTAAGAGCTTGTGCCAAGCCGTAAAGGTAACTGAAGACTCTCACTGAATGATCCTAGGGTTTTGAACTCCTACATCCCGTTCCTTTCTAACCTTCACCCAATAGCCCCATTACAACCTAATGAAAGGTCTAATCGATCTGCTGGTTATCCTTGCTATGAAAGTAGAAGTGTATGTGTGTTTATCTTGCTCATAATGATTCGATTCTTTTCATGAGATCTTTGCATTCAAATCAAGCGTTCTTTCAATGACATATTCATATGCGATTATAATTTGAAATTTCTTGTGCATAACTTCTTTCGCATATGCTTGATGAGTTTATTTGCCTAGGTTCTGTGAGAAATATGAGCGATATCTGGTGAGGCTTAGAGTCAAGGCGAATTACATCTATGGCGTTCGGCAAAGTGTTCTTGATGCTAGAATATCTTGAGTTTGGGCTTTTCATCTAAAACTGAGCAATGCATTCAAGTTTGTGACATAATGTTAGTCTTTACCTATTGGCTTTTGCATGCATTGTTTCAATCTGAGCATTAATCGATTGCATCTCGAATGATCGGTTTTGTGGGATATGTTTGTGGGTGTCATAGCTGAGAACCCTCAGGAGACAACACTCCTCCTACTAGGGACACCTAGAGGTTTAAAGGCTTGTAGCATGTGCTCAATGCTATCGCATTCCCTGCGAAAGTGGCTTTATTAGGATTTAGTTTTTCAGTTTAGGAATGTTTGGTTTTGCTCGAGGACTAGCAAAAGATAGGTTTGGGGGTATTTGATCAGTCTATTTCTATGCTTATATTTTGCCCTTTTTGCTTATGTTTATGCGCGTTTCTTGGATCCTTTTGGTGGGTTGATGTGTTTGTTAAGTCTTTGCAGGTCTCTTACCATAGAAATGTTGATCGGATCGTATTCTGGAGATGATAGAGTCAAAAGATGCAGAAAGGGCATTTATTCCCATTTTCCGCGGCCCATGCCGCCCATCAGGCAGGTGCACCGTCGGCGGTGCAACAGGCGCCAGTGAAGTTCCCTTTTCCGCGGCCCATGCCGCTCAAGAGGCAAGTGCCTACTCAGCGGCACGCCAAGCGAGCCATTCCAGTTTTGTGGAGTTAGTTTTTCCGCTGCCCATGCACGTGCCTACCCAGCGGCACGTTGAGCGGTGGACCGCCTCCTCGTCCTCTCGTTACTGCAGATGACCTATAAAAAGAAGGAAAAAGAAAAAATAAAGGAGTCGACAGATAGACAGATAGAGAGGGTTTTAAAACCACCATTCATTGATTCATTCCATCAGAGGAGATTACTTGAAGCAGGAAGACGACGGAGATCTCAAGTCAGAAGCATCACACCATAATGGGTTCTATCTTCATCTCTTCTATGTTTTTGTTCTCTCCATTGATGTGTAACTAAACCTTTATTAGGGGATTGATGTAACCAATTTTGGACAACTCTATGTAATCAATTAGTCTATCTTTTTGTTAATCAATTGGGTTTTAGTCTTGTATATTGAATTAATTGCTCAATATTATTGATTCATATTATTTTGTGGCCTCAATTGATATGGGTTTGTGATTTAGTTTATCTTTGAGATTAGGGTTTGGATGTGAATGGCCTTTCCATTTAACTCACAATCATAAGCTTAATAGACTTGAAAATTAATGTTTGCATGGCCTTGTAGCATTGATTTGGCTTAGAGTTTTGTTCATAGGGATTTCATTACTATCACTTGACACATGGCCATTGTGCGAGTGGTGGGAAGGAGATTCGTTCTTAATTGTTTATCAAAACAAGCCCTAAACTTTATTGAAGTGTTTATTGAGACTAATTGAGAGCATTGAGGGTCTAAGAGAGGTGCATCGATTCCCTAGTATCTCCCCATATATTCATTCTTTGATTTGATTATTCGTTGATTTGATTTTTAGTTCAAGTAGTCATAATTTAGGTCAATTCTAGAGTTAAACAATTTTACCAAAGAAAAGCATTATGCAATTTAGTTTTTCGCATTTAGAGTAACCTTTGCTAGATTAATTGGTTTTAACTGATAAAATCGCCGATCCCAGTGAACGAACTTTCTTAGTAAATTGAACACAGATTTTACTGCACCAATCATAGCCTTGCATTAGGTTGAAGTCTCTAGCAAAGTGAGTGAAGCTTTGTGGATAGAGCAAGGAAGTCTTGATTAGAGTCGGGAGGACTCGGATAATCAAGCAAGGAGACTTGTCTAGGGTAAGGGGGATCCGGATAGGCAAGCAAGAAATCTTCCTAGAGACGTGAGCGTCTTGGATAGGAAGTTGCTTTCTAGAGGTGTAGGACACATCTCGGATAGAAAGTAGGCTTGGTGATTCACTAGCCCGAGGGTAGATTAGGAGTTGATAGCTTGAGCGGATATCGTGAGTTGATAGCTTGAGTGTGTAAGTCCTTTTTCACATAGTGGATTGCTTTGCTGGTGGTTGTGGTATTAACCCGTGTATGTTTCCTCTTTGAGGTTTTACCACGTAAAAAATACTTGTGTTCATTTTTGTTTTACTTTTCTTTATCTTCCATATCTTACATTGATTGCATATCTTGTAAATTGATTAACTCTTGTATTAGTGAAATCAATTCATTTGTTAAATCTAATCAAATGTACATTTTCTTTGTTATATTCCGCGTTATTTTTAATATTGGAAGAATTTGAGTCTATACTTATTCACCCCCCCTCTAGGTATATTTTGCACTAAACTCCACCCAAAGGTTCCCTACACATCAAAGTCAACAGGAAAAGCTTGGACGACTTCACAGGAAGCGGTAAAGTACCCGAGCTCGAAGGAATCATCTACCCTCGCATTCAGAGCTCGCACTGCATTCCGCAAGACCCGGTTGTCCTCTAAAAGCTGGGCTTTTACCCTTGCTAGCTCTTCCCTCTGGGCATGCCGGCATGTAGATTTGGTAGTTTCTGTGTTGTAAGCACGCCTCATGCGTTCCAGATCGACCAAGGCTTCCTACCTCCCCTGCTCAGATGCTGCCGCAGACTTGATTAAATCATCTACAATCTCACAAGACCGGGCCTGGTCCATCCTAGCTTCCTCCAACTCTGCTCTGGCTGCGATGCTAGCCTCATGGAGGGACTTCATCTGTTTTTCCACTGCCAGGTTAAATTTGAAAGCCTACAAAAAAAGAGAGGGGGGGTGGGGTGGGGGGGGAAGGGTAAGTACCTTCCTTGTACCATCCAACTAAAGTAGGAAGACCAAAAAGTCATACCTCAACAAGCATAGAAGCCCCCATTGTTACCAACATGTCCCTTGACATGGAAACCATAGCATCAGTATCAGCATCAGTGCAAGCCGCGGCAAGGCGGGATATTATCTTTTGCCTGCTCCAATCAACCGACCTCGATCCAGAAGATTGGTCGACGAAGGGGGTGGGTATAGAAGCAGTTCCCTTCTCCTTTTCCGCTCTATAAGGCCGTTGAGAACGAGCGGGTGAGGGAGCTGAAATGGAAAGAGAATCCGCCGGTGGAAGCCCAATAGGGGAAACAATAGGAGCCCATTTCAGGGTTTGGACAGAGGTGTAGGGCAAAATACCGGTCAACGCAGTGGAAGCGAGACTAAAATCGATTTAGTATGTTTTAAAATTTTTTCTTTGATGAACCTTAACCCTTTAAATTAATTAAACATACATATAAACTAACAAAAAGAAGAATACCTTTTGTCGCATGATCCGATTGACTTACGTCGATGGTAATCCGCAAGATCTTCAATCCTAGCACGAACGTGAATCACCTAGGAGAGTGGTCTCCCTTTTCTTTGAATTGCGTACCTGAGAATGGACAAACAAACTTTCTTTTTCTTATTGTTAGTCACAAAACAACCAAAAGACTACAAAGATTATTCCGGTCACTTTTGACTTCTCAATATAATGATCGAAACTCGCGTGAACCTTATTCGAAGTTGTGCACACAAGCCTATTGATGTATAAGCAATTAGTGTACTATCAAAAGAATAATCTCTTCTCTCTTTTTTGTCTTGGCCGAATTTCACACACACTAATCACTAGAGTAGGATTTATTTTCTAAGCAAAAGAAAAAATCTCAAGCAAAGCAAGTAGTAGGGTGGCCGAATTTCATCACCTCACTTATATAGGGTGACCGAAATTCAACCCTATTGTCTTTTAGGGTTGCCGCATTCTCTCTTGTGAGAGTTTGTGTGTGACCGAAATCCTCACTCTAAGAAGATTTAGGTTTTACCAAAACTCTTACACTCTTGAGAACCCAAACCCTAATCCAACTCTATAGTGTAGTATTAGATTATGACTAAATTAAAAGACTTCTTATTTGATTAAATAAATAAACTTAATTATTTATTTTCTTACCAAACAAATCTTTTACTTTTAGCATACTACTACCAATAGTATAATTCAAGGAAATATATTTCCTGATCAGAAAAAGATTTTGTTTCATAATTAAATAATTAATTAATAAATTAATTAATTCTCATTTAATCAAACAATAAAATAAACTAATATTTTTGACTAAATAATTAGCCTTGCCGCCCACACCTTGTATATATGGGCTCAATATTATTTTTTTATTTTATTTAATCCATTAGACTTTAATTAAAAAGCTCACATGTGAACCAGACCCATTCTTACTAAAAGAAACAAGCCCACATGCCTTTCATTAATATATTAATATAATTGATCAGCCCATTAAGTAAATAATGTGCAAATTATATTCTTAATATATTAAATGCAATTCTAGATGGAACCATAAATTGGTTCGGTAGAATATATCAAGTGATCCATGCAAGTCCGTGTGGATTGGGGATCTTGGCGGGCTATCGAAATTTAAGCTTCAATAGACATAACCTAATCACAATCAACAAATGATTCACTTAGGTCCGATCCATTAATTTTAACTTATTCTAATAAAGAGCTAAAATTGAACTCTTAAATAAAGATAGAATAAGAAGATGTTCCTCATTCATACCCTAGACAATCATATTGGAGATAGTGTATCCTCGTGATTAATATCAGTAATCGCCAAGAGTTCATAGACCACCTATAACTCTCCAAGTTACCATATTTACTCATATGACCACGTTTTAAACTTAGATATTTTGACTTGTCTAGAAGCCATGTTTTCAATAGTCACTATCGAAAACTCAACGTTGAGATTTAATATCCAATTATCTCAAAACATCCATATGATGATATTATACTCTCATTTAATAAATGGAGCCACGATGTCCATATCTATAAATGAAGTCTTCTATCGATTAACAAATGAATATCACCAAACTATCGAGGATAGACTATGCTATATAATCGTACTCATTGATAACTCAAATGATATCACTTGCAACCATAAGTCCATCATTTATCTCAAGATTAAGATAGACTCTCCGATTGTCCTGATAATGAAAAGACTATTATCTATTGACGGTTCTAGATAAAGCTTTTTATTGTGATCCAGTTCAATGCACCCAGTGCACTAGATTCTTTCACTCGAAGATACTCCGATCATTTTAGACTCATCATATCTCATTTGATCCCACTCAAATGCTAGCAAAAGAATTCTACAACTTTAATAAGATAAAGGTGCCTAACCTTTAACTTAAGTTGTGAACATTATTCAAGACTAACTAAAGAATTGTGTCTTCCTCATACATATCCAGATGTACGAACAATTCTTCTTTTCTCATAGTCTTTAGACCTTATGATTATTTACTTTGAAAATTATAATATTAAACTATAAATGCTATAAAATTTGTTAAACCAGAAATCACTTTATTAATATGAAAAAGATTGTCAATTACAATATTACACTCTTGCTATTGAGCATAATCCTAAGAAGAGGATCCACGAGCTTTGGCAGCTTTAGCTAACATCTCGCTTATGGTAGGGCGCGTTAGGACTAAAGCGGGAAGTGGGAAGCGGGATAGGAAGACTCGGAGGTGACCCCACCGAAGTTGAAGAAATTGTCGATATAGGTTGATCATGCTTAGGGAGGACACCAGTGGTAGTTGTAGCGCCAAAATCAAGATAAGGGATAGGAGAATCAATAGGAGAATTGGCAAACGAAGCATCTTGAATCTCTAGACCTATAAGAGCGGGAAAGGAAGGCACATGGGGGGACGGCGGATACTATCAGACAAGAAATCGATGTTAGACCAAAGAATAACGAGACAAAAGAAAGGGGGAATGAAAAGACAAAAAATTACGTACTAGGATGAGCTAGAGAAATTCTTAAATATCGGTTTACCCGGGCACTATCGAAGGAATCAGAGGTGGGATGTTTCACGTTTGTGTAGAATCAGGCCGCGATTCTCTTCAAAATGCCCAGTGATTCCTTGGAAAATTTTCCTTTACCCCATTTATCTTGGCCGCTGAACTGGGTAGGAACCAAATAGTCGACCCCGTCAACCAAAATCGAATTTCCCCAATCGCTTCTTACCACAACCCACTCTTCACGCCACGGGCGGGGATATTTCTCAGCAGCTCCAGGGATGACAAACCTTAGAGAATTCTTCGCTCTCAAATAAAAATAGCTCTTGGGTTCCGTTTTGATGGCAGCCACTTGGAAGATATACCGGAAATCATCAAATCCAGGCTCCTTCTCTATATTGTCAATCTCGCATTGTTCCCTCCAAAGCACTAAAAATCCAATCAGGTGCTTCAAGCGAACCAAGAATCCTAAACTCCAACCCCGACAAGATACTAGTGTTCAAGTCAAGGGGGACTTCTGTTAACCGCCAAATTTGGCGAAGGATCAAAGAAGAATTTTCCATCCAGATTCGAGGCTAAAAGAACTACCAAGGCGGAATCTAGCTACCTCCTATAAAGAGTCCAAACCAAAGTACTTAGGCACCCCTTCAGATTATTTGGATTGAGATCAAGGACACCGGGATTCCTAAGTAGCGGACAACACAGTATATAAGGTCTTGAAATCCCCCCGCCACTACATAAACCAAGTATCCCGCTACTACCTAGACTAGACCAAGTATCCCGCTACCACCCGGTCCGAGTAACCCGCTACCACGCAAACCCAATATCCCGATACTCTGTTGTTGTAATATCTCACAGCAGCGTCAACTGGTGCCCCAATACCCTGATTCCATAAAGAGGTGAGTTACCTTGATCCATCCCTAAAAACCAGCTAGCCCGATAGGCAAAAGCACCAGGAAGGACATATCGTAAAGGTGAATCTAACCTACTCAAAAGATAGCTTAAAGCGACAATAAAACGCCACCATTCAAGACCAACACAGAATTATGCTCATTCCCACCACTAGGTCTCCTACTTGAATAAGGAGTCAACTCTTACACAAATTGCCAGAGAAGGAATCGCTTGATTCTAGGGATCAAATCCCTTGACTATCTCGTTGATCACCAAGGAAAGTCCTGTAATTGCTAAAACCCTAGACCGAAGTTATAGGAGTGCATAGCAAGAAACAAGACCTATATATACATCACATTATCACACGAAAAAGGGACCGCAACTTGAGTGCCTAACCCTATTAGAGATTGAAACTAATTATAGCACGGTGTGTATAAAACTATCTAGAGGGGGGGTGAATAGATTTTACGCTTTTTACCCAATTTTTCGTGTTAGTCAAAATTACGAATTTACCCTCAAGATAATATAAACAAGCAAGTGTAATATGGTGCGAAAATTAAAACAACACTTGATTTTTACGTGGAAACCCTCACGGGAAAAACCACGGGCTATATAAGTAAGCCACACTCGAACCTCGAATCCACTAAATGTGCAAACGATTACAACCTAATCCCGGAAGTAATCACACACCTACCTAATCCCGGTATGAGTGAACCTAGTCCAATTTGCTTGCGATCTAAGCAACCTAATCCCGGTTGCTACACACAAGACTTACCTTCTCTAGAAGAGAATACAACCCTAAGTGAATATATGTGAATATCCAAAATGCAACATAGAGCAAGGGAAACCCTATATGCTTATCTAAGATGATTAATATGCAATTAAGAACAATCCTAGATATCAAAACTAAATGACATGTCAATTAGTTTAGCTAATCAATATTAAGCACACAACCTAATATGCTAGCACAATACAACTTCTCAAACATACATCATACTAATCTCAATCTTGTATCCAAAGCATACAAAATAACAATCAAGTAATTAATTGAGATTGCTAGATAAGAGAAACACAAAATATGTAAGATATTAGTAAAAAGCTTACCAAGCAAAGTATGATGAAGATTCCATGCAAGATGACATCTAGATGATCTAAGATGATGCTAGATGATGATTGATGATCATGAAATAGTGTTTGAGTAATTAAAAATGAGTTCTTTGTGTATTTTTCTTCTCTTGAAAAATATCCTAAGTATGAAGCTTGAATATGAACTCTCTTGAGTGACCTAAAATCAAGTTAGCATATATATAGAGGCTATAAGTGAAGTGAGGTCATTTTGAAAACGCGCCAGAAAATTGCTTTGTGCGCTGGTGGACCTGCGCTGGACGACAGGCGCAGGACCAGCGCATAAGCACATTTTTGCTTTGGCGCTGGACGTCATGCGCTCACACAGGCACCAGTCCAGCGGAGCCATACTGGGCGATCAGCGCTGGTGGCCTTGCGCTGGTGTGCTGCGCTGGATGACCGGCGCTGGTGGACCGGCGCTGGTGGACCAGCGCTGGTGGACCAGCGCACAGTCCACAACTTTGAACCCCACAAGCAATCATGCAAGGGGAACAAAGGTAAACTAAGATGCATCCTAAAAGCCTAAATGCTATGATGTTATAAACACAAGATGCAATCATAATAACAAGCAAGAAGAGATGTAAATAGGCATTGATGCACAACAAAAAGAAACACAACATACAAAGATTAAACATATGCATGAGTTGTGAGTGTGTGCAACTATCTCTTCAAGACAAGTAAGCACTTAGAGTATTACCTTTGGTGCTTGTCAATAATGAGGTCTTCAAAGGGCCTAATGCAATAACAACAACATCTAAACTACCCTTACAAAGAATCCCCACATATGGTTTGATCACGAAATAAGCCAATTAAAAACAACGGGAATCCTTACAGAGATTTTTTCCACTCATCGACATGTATGAGAGCTCCATTGCCAACTGAGTCTTTTATTCTCATCACCATAGCTGTTTAAATCCTCCATTGTATTTCTTATTATTCATCTGTTATCAATAAAAAAACGTTACGAGGGATCCTTATATTACATTGGCTTTTGCCCACTATTATCATTGGCTTTTTGTCGATTTTATTAGGAAGCAAAGGGTATCGAACTACTTGATATCCCGCTGACTGAAATCTACCCCAATTCCAGTCTCTTGAATTGTTAATTACAAAAATCATCCCAGTGACAGTTTTCGGTTAACAGCTCTGAAGGAGGTAAACATTGCTGCCTGGGTAAAACTGGAGGATACCAAGAAGGACCTGGCTCGGTCTGAAAAGAGTATAGCCTAGTTGAACAGGTCCTTGATAGAGGCTGAGAGGAGCAGGGAAGATGCCTTGGTGGACTTGGAGCGGTTGAAGCGCGCCCTAGATACAGAGACAATTAGGTCGCTTGGCCGTTGTGAGGAAATAGAGGGTTTGAGAGGGGAGAAGACCTTGCTTCAAGACGAAAACCGTCTCCTGCGGGATATGGTGCAGGCTCTAGAGGCCAGGGTGGACGAATTCCTTGGGGATGGGTACTTATTCGCATCCCACGAGGTCGCCAAAGCCCTTCTTCCTACCTTTGATCTGCAGACCACTTTTAGGTGGAACTGGGAATAGATCATGGCCAGGGTTACCTAACTCTCAAGTGCTACCCTGGTTATAGAGGATCCTCATCGAGCAAAAACTATCCCGGATCCTTCCCTCCCCTAATAGCTTGACCTGCCTGATACTGATCCAGTAGGAACAATCGTGGAGATGCTTCCTAATCCTTCTGCCCATCGAGATGACCAAATGCAAGATGTAGAGGATCCTACTGAGATTGAGCCAGTGAAGGAGGTGGAGGATCTTTCTATACCCGAGGTACCATTAGCTGGAGATCTTGGCTGACGCAAGGACCAAGGTGGCAGAGGAAGCAGGTGTTGCGGGATCAAACCAAGATGCATGGTAGAAGATGCTGGGGATGCATGATTTGATGTTGTTTTTATCTCTTTTCTCATACATTTTTGTAGCCTAGAAATGGGGGTTAGGCTCCCTGTTTGATCAATACATGTATATATATATATATATTGCAAGTATATAAATATATATATGTTCATGTTGAATCCAAGCAGGGCTTGATACCCATATACTCATAACCTTGATAGAACATACTTGAAATGTTGATGTTGACTGAGTCTCTACTTCATCTAGGATGGTATCAAACTTTTACTACCCACCTCTCTCTATAAATATCTCGCTCTTGCTCTCCACTTACTTATACTGATTTAAATTTCAAAAAAAAAAACCTTGACTCTCTTTCAAAATCTATAACCTTCTTTCAAAAAGTCTTCCTTTTCCTCCTTTGAGTTCCAACTATGTCTTCTCCAATAAAATCTTCTAGTAGTCTTGGCGAGCTTCTCAATCAAAAGGAGAATCACTCGATTGATAGCCCTTCCCTAATTTTGAGGAAGAGGGATCTAGATGGAAACGACGTAATGGTAGACGGGCTTCTTTCTTCATTTCATAATTTTTGAATTGTCTATCCTAAACACAAGGAGCAAATGAAACCTCATCAAGTGGAAGGCTTTAATTTTCTTCGTAGTAATTTGGTAACAGATGATCCTAGGGGATGCATCTTGACTCTTGATCCTGGTTTGGGCCGGACCTTCATGATCATCATGCTAGACCAATGGTTATACTTCTCAAAGGAATTCTGGGTACATGGAAAAGAGAGTTTTAGATATGGCAAGTGGAAGATCTTCCTCTATTGGGCCTCTACTATGTCGAGGCGGATAGTCGGGCTCAACAATTAGAGGTGTTGAAAAAGTGGATTGAGCAGAAGAGTGTACTCCTTTTTTGGTGCAAACAATTCTCTTTCATTGCTTGTGATAAGGAATCCAGCCTGGTATTCATCACTTGTCAAGAGGTACTGCTCAAGCAACTTTCTACTTTAATCCCAGACAAGGGCCACACTCCCAAGAATGAGGATATTGATGTGCTTCAATCTCTTCCCAAGGTGCAGATTGAGCTAGTGAAAAAGACAGAGATTTCTACTGAACTGAGGGAATCAGGAACCGGTGAAGCCCTGATTGATCTAGGACCTGTTGGGACCGAGGGGGTCAATGATGCTAGTGCTGCAGACCCAGACCAGGGGGCATGAGAGGAGGATGAAGCTAATCCTTCAACTTGATGTGTTTATATATATATTTTTTGTATGTAGCTCGAAAATGTAACTCGGGCTCCCTTATGTTTTGTTATTGCCCATAATCGGGGTCTAGGCACCCTACTTGATCAATGGAAATTCTCTTCTTTTAAACATATTGTCTTACTTGTTCGCACTAGATCTTGATAGGATTCGATGTTTGCATGCTTGTCCATAATCGAGATAAGACTTACTTGGAATGTTGGCAGTACTTGGCATTTAGATACTTGTACATAATCCAGACAAAACTTACTTGGAATGATGATGGTACTTGGTGCTTGCATGCTCGTCCCATAATCCGGATATAACACACTTGAGATGTTTGATGTTGATTAAGTCTTAGTACCCGGATACTTGTCAGAGGTATCTGACACGCCCCGAAACGGTCTATAATAAAGTATCCCCGACAGCGCCAATAACTCGATCGGCGCACGCGGGACACGCGATAGTTCTATAAACTATTGTAAAATAAATGGGGCACGTATGTTTATCCGCAAGCGCACGGATCGTTACGATCGCATAGCAGCAAGTACGGTTCGTTCCACAGGAGTTTGTGAGGTACCTTTTATCAGTTTTAGTTTTATATATTATATATACTATTTACACTAATTACAACATATTTACATTATTTACATGCAAGAAAAGTAAATGATGAGGATGGCACAAACAAGTAATTAAACTAAGATGCAAAAAGTAAAGGAGGATGCCAAGTAAGCAATTACACTAACTAATAACTAAATTAAACTAAGATGGCATTTTAACTAAATTATACTACATCTAAGGATTGTCATCTCCTTAGTAACTAATTAATCTATCAACTAAACTATAACTACAATTATCTAAATTAAATTAACTAAACTAACTAATTAAACTAATTACCATCTAATGCAATGATCTTGCAAAAGTGGTAATGAGACTTGGGATGTTGGGATATTGGTGTACAAGTGCAATTATCCAATTAATTAGTTGATTCCTATTAACCTAGGGTAGTCTAACACCATTAATAAAGGCACATGCATTAATAATCATTCATGCATAATCTAAATTGTATTACATGCTTATGAATTAGTTAATTCAAACAACACATATATGAATTAAAGCTCAAGATAGAAAATCAACTCATATCATAGATAATATACAAAGTACACCAAATCCCAACATCAATATTAGTTACATAAAATAACTAAGGTGGTATGGGTGGTGAGATATTACATTACACTAAGCTAAACTAAACTATTTGGGTGTAACTATGGTGCCTTTTGGATATTTGGGAGGTGTGTTTTAGGTTAGAGGAGGAAATATATATATAGGGAACTGTTTTGGGGAGGTTTTGGACGGAAATATCTTCAAGTCGGTCATCCTGGCGGGTTCAGAACTGCTGGCCAGCGAGCTTGTGCCCGCCGTTGAAGCTCGCCTTGAAGAAATTGAAGTCAGCGGCGAGTTCTGACCTTCTAGACCGCGGGTACTTTCCCGCTGCATGAAACCGCTAAGATTTGGCGAGCTTGGACATGCTGGATCGCGGGAGAATGGCCGCCGAACCAAGCTTGAAGGCTTGAACATCCATGGAGGTTTGGAAGATTTGTTGGAGTTGAAAACCTTTGCATGGGAGGCTAAAAGTGGGTGCAACGTGACCACCGTGGAGTGGGCTTCCGAGTTAGGTGGAAAACCATCGGAAAAGTGGCTGGAAAACCGTCAGAAATGGCCGGAGAAATGTCGGATCTATCACCGGTTCGGGTCGGGTCGGGTCGGGTCTGAACCGGGTAGGGCTGACCCGGTTTGCTGAGGAAGACGCCACGTCAGGCGTGACGCATGCAGTGCCAAAACGCCGTCGTTCCAGGGGTGACGTGGCAGGCGCGCTGTGCGTTGGCTGGCATTTTACAATCTGCACCCCTGATCTTTCCCCTATTCACAGAATCATCAATAATTGCCCAAATATTGCACTTTTGCCCCTGAATTGTCCAAAATAACAATTTTACCCCTGAATTTCCCTAATCACCTGAAACACTTATTTATCCGTTAAATACCCGGTTTTACCTGAGAAACAAGCACAAAAAGATAGGAAAAGGGAGCGCTAAATGTGAACATTTGGAGCGCGATCAGTATCCTGGTAGGTAGTCTCCTTGTAAGATTTGATAGGAATTTTACAAGCAATTTGCACCAAGGACCATCTAACCCTGATGAAAAGGACTGATCCCCATAGGTGACCAAGGCTGCTTTGATAGTCAAATTAGGATAATGCAAATCGAAGTACTAGGTACTTCCTGCATAGGAGATCTTGATTGTGAACCGATCTTGGTAGTCCGCTAAGGCTACTACTCGATTCTCACAAGGTAAGTCGGGGTACCAGGTAATCCTGCACAAGGAATCCTAGCCCCTAGGCGAATTGATCCCGATAGGCGACTGTAGGGAAAAATAATAACAAAAGTGGTAAACGCAGCGGAAGCGATACTAAAAACGATTTAGTGACTTTTAAAAATTTTCCTTTATGAACCTTAAACCCTTTTAATCAATAAACATGCATATATATTAACAAAAGTAAATTACCTTTTGTCGCGTGATCCGATTGACTTACGTCGATGGTAATCCGCAAGACCTTCAATCCGAGCACGAACGTGGATCACCTAGGAGCGTGGTCTCCCTTTCCTTTGAATTGCAAACCTGTGAATGGACCAAACAAAAACTTTCTTTTCTTTGTTAGTCACAAAACAATCAAAAGAATGTCAAAATTATTCCGGTCACTTTTGAGTTCTCAATCTTATGATCGAAACTCGCGTGAACCTAGATCGATATCGTATACACAAGCTTATTGATGATTAAGCAATAGTATACTATCAAAGAATAATTTCACACTCCTTTTTGTCTTTCTAGAATAAAAACTCAAGCACAATAGATTGTGGTGGCCGAACCCTATAAGAACATATATAGGTTGGCCGAATTTTATCTTCTTTTTCCTTTAGGGTTGCCGAATTCTATGTAGTCCAAGATTAGGGTTGGCCGAATTTCATTATGTCACTTATATAGGGTGACTTAAATTCAACCCTAATTCTTTTCAACTTTATAGACTTCAAACCCTAATCCAACTCCTTGATTTTTATTCTTTTATTTTGACTAAATAAAAAGACTCCTTATTTGATTAAATAAATAAAACTAATTTATTTATTTCCTTGTCAAACAGGTCTTTTACTTTTAGGAAAGATTTGTTTCTGTAATTAAACAATTAATCAATAAATTAATTAATTCTTATTTAATTAAAACAAATGAAACAAAATAATATTTTAGGTTAAAATTTTAACCTTGCCGCCCCACTTGTATAAGATTGGGCCTAACATTATTTTCTTATTTCATTTAATCCATTGGACTTTAAATAAAAAGCCCACATGTGAACCAGACCCATTCTTACTAAAAGAAACAAGCCCACATGTCTTTCATTAATATATTAATATAATTGAGCAGCCCATTACTTTAAATAATGTGCAAATTATTTTCTTAATATATTAAATGCAATTCTAGATGGACCCTTAAATTGGTCCGGTAGAATATATCAAGTGATCCATGCAAGTCCGTGTGGATTGGGGATCTTGGCGGGCCATCTAAATTTAAGCTTCAATAGACATAACCTAATCACAATCAACAAATGATTCACTTAGGTCCGATCCATTAATTTTAACTCATTCCACTAAAGAGCTAAAACTGAACTCTTAAATAAAGATAGAAAAGGAAGATGCTCCTCATTCATACCCTAGACAATCATATTGGAGATAGTGTATCCTCGTGATTAATATCAGTAATCGCCAAGAGTTCATAGACCGCCTATAACTCTCCAAGTTACCATATTTACTCATATGACCACGTTTTGAACTTGGATATTTTGACTTGTCCAGAAGCCATGTTTTCAATAGACACTATTGAAAACTCAACGTTGAGATTTAATATCCAATTACCTCAAAACATCCATATGATGATATTATACTCTCATTTAATTAAATGGAGCCACGATGTCCATATCTATAAATGAAGTCCTCTATCGATTAACAAATGAATATCACCAAACTATCGAGGATAGACTATGCGATATAATCGTACTCATTGATAACTCAAATGATATCACTTGCAACCATAAGTCCATCATTTATCTCAGGATTAAGATAGACTCTCCGATTGTCCTGATAATGAAAAGACTATTATCTATTGACGGTTCTAGATAAAGCTTTTCATTGTGATCCAGTTCAATGCACCCAGTGCACTAGATCCTTTTGCTCGAAGACACTCCGATGATTTTAGACTCATCATATCTCATTTGATCCCACTCAAATGCTAGCAAAAGAATTCTACAACTTTAACAAGATAAAGGTGCCCAACCTTTAACTTAAGTTGTGAACATTATTCAAGACTAACTAAAGAATTGTGTCTACCACATACATATCCAGATGTACGAACAATTCTTCTTTTCCCATAGTCTTTAGACCTTATGATTATTTACTTTGACAATTATAATATAAACTATAAATGCTATACGATTTGTTAAACCAGAAATCACTTTATTAATATGAAAAAGATTGTTAATTACAACATTACACTCTTGCTATTGAGCATAATCCTAACAGCGACTAAGGCCATTTTAGCACCGGGTCTTCTGTTAGGCGAACCAAGGTACTTAGGAATCCCCATACGAGGAATCCTGGTTCTCTTTTGGTGAAAACACACTTCAAGGAGTTCGGGTGCCGGGTTTTCTTGTTTTTTGGAATCCCAGTACTTAGACGAGATATACACTTATATGATTATGTATTTAAATGAGTTCGGGGTACTTGGCATTCCCATGTATATGGAATCCTAGTACTTAGTTGATAGTATAGATGAATCACGGTACCTAGCATTCTTGTTTCTGGGAATCTTGGTACTTAGGCGAAATGTGACCCTGGTAGGCGACTATGCCATTTAGATACCAGGTCCTTCCTGGCGGGATTGGGTGATCGGTCATTTATTGTATATGTTTTTGATCCCCATTCCTCTAATCAATTGCTTGTTTCTCGAGTCTTTTTGGGTTTTAATTTGTGTGTATGAGCATTTTCAGGTTGTTGGATCCAAATGATATGTTTGAAGTATTTCAAAGGAAAAAGGTGATTTTGGAAGATTCAAGGGACTATTAAGCAATTTTCCACCAAACACCTTCAAGACCGCTGTGAATTCCCACACAGCGGCATGCAAAGCGGTGTAAAAACATTGTAGACTACTACGAAAACCGCTCTGGCTTTCGCAGCGGTAGCCCGTCACAGTGCAGATGAGCCATATTGCGGGGCCCATATCTCTTAGTTCCGATTGAACTGTGTGTCCTGCCACCTATGGATTTGAAGCCCCGGAAGTCTAGTTTCCAACCCAATGTACGGCTCATCAATCCGAATTTTATAGAAGAAGTTATGCCCATGTTAGTACCTTAAGGTCAGATCGGTCAGTCTAAAATCCACGAATACTTTCGGGATTTGTTTCGCAAGTTGTCGGAACAGGAAATATTACCTTCTTGGATATGTGTGAGAGTCTTGGGAAGCAAGTAGTCATCTAATCCTTATCTTCCTTCAATAATTAATCAATTTGGATGGATTAGGAAAGAAATAGAATTCCAAATAGGCTTGTATTCTCAAAGGGATTAGATTTCCTTGTTGTTTAAGGGCATGGCCTTGCATCTACACCTATTTAAACCCCTTTAAGCCCTAACTTTGGGTGACCAGCTGGAGAGCCAGCCAAGGGAGGTCCCAAGCCACCAAGGGGCCGTCCCCCATCACCATCATCCATCATCCATCTTTACACATTGAGAGTTTGCAAGACGAAGAAGACTCACCATCGAAGATTAGAAGAATTCGTTGAAGGCCTCAATGGGTTTTATCTTTTCTATCTCTTGTCTTTTTATTTCCAATATGTGTAACTAAATCCATACTAGGGAATCAATGTGAACCTCTATGAATGCTCTTTGTTAGAATTGATTATATTTTCTTAATTCAAGTTTTGATTCATTCAATTCATCCTATATCATAATTCTTTATTCTTGTTGATGCATAGTTTTATGCTAAGTATGAATTTAGGGTTTTTGATGATTTAATGGTTGAGATGCGCATGGGTTTCACCATTCTCAACCAATCTTTAATTGAATGGATAAAATTATTGTTAACTGCCAAAAATGGCGGGCACCAAAAAAGAATTTTCCACTAGTCCTGAGAAGAAAGCCGGGATGCAAAGTGACAGTGGGAAAGATGTTCGGGTACCCCATCTGCTAGCTGACGGGCTAGAATAAAAAGATCCTACCCACCTCAACTAGGTCCAAGGTCTTCGGAGCCAGGAAAGCATTAGGAAGCTGTAAAGAGAAGGGCCCTAGAGACACAACCATCACGAGATCCTGGCTCCCACCTACCCCGAGTACCCCGATATCCGGGTATCCAGGTATTCCAATACCTGGAACCCGATATCTGCAAACATCGCCTTAAGAGGAGCAAGAGGGAATGTGGGATACCTATAGTACCCCGACCAGCAAAACTCGTGACATATACATAAAAAGACAACACCAGGATCCCAGTATACTGACCCCGCTGAAGCAGGAGGCGAGCACCCCGAAGAGCAGACCACATATAAAGACAAACATTAAATGCCACCGTTCAAGATAGAAATTCAAGTTACAACACGGCATTCATTCCAGCCATAAATAATCCTATTTCGAATAGGGGTCAACTTATTTGGAACCGAGAAAAAAGGAATCGCCTGATCTTTCGGGATCAATGTCCCGACGAATTCGTTAGACTCCAAAGGAAGGCCCGTGCATCACTGAAACCCTAGACCGAAGTTCTAGGAGTGTTCAGCAAAGAAGCGGGCTTATATATGGATGATATGTTCACAGGAAAAGAGGACCTCACTTTTTTCTACTTATCGACAGGCACGAAAAGCTCCATCTCGATTGTCCACCAAGATGTTTTATTTTCTCCCCTACTGTAATCTCAATAGTTCAAGCATCGAGTTGTAAAATCTTATTACAGTCGTTATATATATAATACATAAACAGTTTTATGCTTTCATACTCACCATATCAGGAAATTATCCCTTCTACTACTTGCATCCATTATTCTTAGTAGATTCATAAGATATAGCGGGGTATCGGGATACTGCACATCCCGCTAGCCTAGATCTATTTAGATTCAGGCCCTTCATATATCATTAATTTGAAATTGCACCCCGGTGACAATTTTAGGTTAACACTTTGGCACCGTCTGTGGGAACAAACCCCCCCACCATTAACAAACTTTAAAGATTCAACTCAGAAGAAGATAGAAGATGAGGCTTCGATCCTCCCAGGGGCAACCCTCAAACTCAAGGCCCCATTCCCTCTCTTCCACCCAGAGAAATCAAGGGAAAAAGAAGGGAATTAGAAACCAGATCCCGGCACCAGTCCCACCACCAAATCCCGGATCAACACCACAGGACCCTATGGTCCCAGAAGCGGCAAGGGAGGCCATAGAGTAACATGCCGCTGCCTATGTGGAATGCATCCGCCTTCGGATGATCGTCCAAGGGATACCCTTTGAGACACCCCGACTTACAGAAGGGGCTGGACCAAGTACCCGGGCACCAGTTTTTGATAGACTCGGACCATCTTTACCCGTGCATAATCATCCTGAAGATCTAAGACACCGGTTGGTGAAATCAGCTATTGACATCCCGCCAAGAAAGGCCCAGTCGACAACAAGGCTGGCGGCAAGAAAAAGGGATCCTTAACCGGACGCAGGTGGCAGTACTAGATCCAGGAGGAATCAGCGGGGTACCAGTCGTCGGGAAGAGGAGCGTAAGGAACCTGCTGAGGAATCAGAAACCTCGGACAATGAAGACTCAATAGCACGATCTGGACACAACGGATCTAAAGGCCTTGAGGATCAGATGGCCAAGATGGTGAAGGAGCTTGAGGAACTGAAGAAAGGGAAACAACGGGATATTCGGAAGAACCCCTTAGGGGAGATGAACGTGCCATTTTCCAGGAGGATTCGGGAAGCCGAGTTACCCCCTAAGTTCAAAATGCCCACTGAGAAGTATTCCGGATCAGAGGATCCCATGAGTCACATGGAGAGCTTTGTCCACCAGATGAAAATCCAGAACGCTACCCGGTCAGCCATGTGCAGGATGTTCCCTTCAACACTGACCGACTGTGCTAAGACTTGGTTCAGAAAGTTGCCCCCGGGAAGTGTGGATTCATTTACAAAGCTCACTACCGATTTTTGTGCTCAATTTCAGGAGATCAAGCCTCGCCCCAAGGATTCCGTCCTATTGCAATATGTAATCCAGGAAAGGACTGAAACGCTGAGATCTTACGTAGAGAAGTTCCACAAGGAGGTGGTCCAGATGGGAGTATTCACCGAGAAGGAGACCCTCGCCAACTTCAGAAGGAACTTGTGGGCTGGTAGGTTATTCTTATCATTTGCCAAACACCCGCCTGAAACATACCAGGAGGCCTATGATAGGGCGCTGGAGTAGGTAGACATAGATGAACAGCTCCCAATTAAGGTTGAACATGACGAAGCCCGGTCATCCAAGCGGTCTAAGAAGGAATCTCCTAAGTCGGCACGTACGAAGAGAGTCCAGAACCCTCCTCCGAATCGATTGACGTACAGGCCGCCACCTCCTCAATACTGGGAAAGGTACCTTGCTAGAAGGACTCCACCCCGAGCAACCCCTCCGCTAAGAGAGGTAGCCCGCATATCAACTGAGGAAGATTGGTATAACCATTACACTCCTCTCAATGCCTCTCGGGAAACCATATACCTAGCCATTCGTGATAAGGGCTTACTTAGGAAGCTCGATCCAATAAAAATCCCGACTGATCAAAGAAATCGTTACAAGTATTATGACTTTCATGAGGATGTCGGGCACAACACGTCTGAATGCTATAGCCTCCGCAACCAAATCGAGGGGTTGGTGAGAGGGGGACTTTTGACTGAATTCCTGCAACAAGTACTGGACAGCATCAAAGTGGGAAAGGAAGTACAGAAGGAGATGCGGGACACAGAAGAAAGGAGGAAAGATGAAGGGAAGGATTTAATGCAACAGATCCAGGTCATCCATACCATCAGTGGAGGGCCAACTATAGCCGGGATTTCTAACAATTCAAGAAAGAATCATGCTAGGAAGATCCCGAAGCTTGTTACTGGCCAAGATGTGTTCCGGGTATCCCGAGGGTCTCGGGAATACCCACGGTCCGCTTAGATCATTTTCACTGAGGATGATGCTTACAACACGGTGCAGCCCCATGATGATCCAATGGTGATCACAGTTCAGATTGCCAATTGCCAGGTCCACCACATCCTGATAGACACCGAAAGTAACGTGGATATCCTGTTTAAAGGAGCATTGGAAAAACTCAACCTTAAGAATCCTTGTTACAACAGTTGCACTACTCCTTTATACGGATTTACCCGAGACTCCATGATACCAGTAGGAACACACATCTTGCCCGTGATAATTGGAGAAGCCCCCCTTCAGCAGAACATCATGATTGAGTTCATCGTGGTAGATACCCCATCCGCCTACAATGCAATCTTGGGAAGACCTTTCTTGTCAGGTATCGGGGGAGTCCTGTCCATTTATCACAATGTCCTGAAATTTCTAGTTAGGACCGAAGTAGGAGAAGTCAGGGGAGACCAGCAAGCAGCCTGCACATGTTATGCAGTGTCTACCAACCCTGCTACATTAGCAAGGCAATATGCCCACGTTATCCATAAATCGGGTATCAGGGAGGCATAATTGGAGAGCACAATGGGAGAAGAGTGGGAAAGGTTAGAGAAGTATCACGCAGAACAGTTTGGAAATGAAGTTGAGTACCCGGTATGTCACCTCGAGAAGAAGGGTCTCTCTAGGAGGACTTAGTCTCAAGATTTGAAGAAGAGCGTTAGCTCGGTTGGTATATTTCTGATGTATATACCCCGACCTTTTCTGCTTTGTATTTGCTTTTGAGAAATTCAATAAAGTCAGTTTTAGTGTTCCTAATTTCGCCTAGCAAGCCTTCATCGCTCTTTTTTTGCCTCGAGACCAGGAAAATCTATATGGGATTCCTGCTGCCTTGGTTGGGGTATACCCTCGTCCAGGAAGGACCTGGTGCTCAAATGCATAAGGGGTGTAGTCACCTGCCAGGATCTATCTTATCAAGACCAGGAGAACCTATATGGGCCTCCTGAAGCCTCAGACGGGGAATACCCCCCTCTAGGATGAACTTGGTGTTAAGGTGGCCTCAGCTGCTTACCAGGACAGTTCGCCAAGAAACCAAGGTAATCCATCTGGATACTCGATATCTCTCTACAGCGTACTACCACTTCTCCTTATTTCATCTAAAGTTCTGGATTGAAATGGCTTTAGTAGTCGTTCAGGACTAGGCATCAAGGAACTGGGCCATCACTCTCAGGGGCCGAACATTTCACCTCGGTGGGCAACTAAGATGAATCCATCATCAGAATTCCCGACGAGGAAGTCGACAAGGATAAACAGAAAATGATCATAGCATTGAGTATCAAGTAGATTACTATTAATGGGTATTATTGGCCAAGGACTGTGTTCGAGAAACAAGACCAACCAAGAACCTACCGTCCACTAGCAAGCTAAGGTGGGAGCTAAACTATACAGGGATCGGGGTAATCCTTACTTGGATCACGTGCAAACATACAAGTCCCACTTTTGAACAAGGCATAAGTTCACAAGCAAGCGTATGGAGAAAGGAAATGATCGCAAAAAAGGATGGAATTCATTAAGTCAAGCAGGGTGCCCAATCCCCGTTACAAGGCTACAAATAAGTTACAAGGCAAGTCTCATTAAAGTAAAAGGTAAAATCATGTGTCGCCCCCTTCTCCCGCATGCGTTTCCTACCAGGATCCCTCCATCTGTTCTCCTCCTGTCTGCTGTCCTTTAAGTGAGCTGGCTGCAACTGGAAAACCCACTTCCTCCATGTGCTGAGCAGAAATCTGTCCTAGGTCGGCTGAAGTAGAAGGGGGATCTTGAGCCTCAACCCCGAGTGAGCCATCAGAAGCAGACAAGTTAGAGGATGGGTTGTAGGGAAAAATACCGGTCAACGCAGCGGAAGCGAGACTAAAAATAGATTTAGTATGTTTAAAATTTTTCCTTTGATGAACCTTAACCCTTTAAATTAATTAACCATACATATAAAGTAACAAAAAGTATAATACCTTTTGTCGCGTGATCCGATTGACTTTCGTCGATGGTAATCCGCAAGATCTTCAATCCTAGCACAAACGTGAATCACCTAGGAGCGTGGTCTCCCTTTTCCATGAATTGCGAACCTGAGAATGGACAAACAAACCTTCTTTTTCTTTTGTTAGTCACAAAAACAGTCAAAAGACTACAAAGATTATTCCGGTCACTTTTGAGTTCTCAATCTAATGATCGAAACTCACGTGAACCTAATTTGATATTGTACACACAAGCTTATTGATGAATAAGCAAATAGTGTACTATCAAAAGAATAATCTCTTCTCTCTTTTTTCGTCTTGGCAGAATAATCAAACACTTTTCTATGAGTATGAGAAGAAGAAGAAGAAGAAATTGATTCAGTAAAACTTAGGGGTGGCCGAACCCTATATTATTTCTTATATAGGGTGGCCGAATTTTCTCCTCTTTTCCTTTAGGGTTGCCGAAATCTACTTGTTGTTGTATTAGGGTTGGCCGAATTTCGGTCACCTCTGCCGAATTTCATCACCTCACTTATATAGGGTGACCGAAATTCAACCCTAATTCCCATCAACTTTTAGACTCCTAACCCTAATTTAACTCATAAGTATTTTTATTCTTTTTATTGACTTAATTAAAAGACTTCTTATTTGATTAAATAAATAAACTTTAATTATTTATTTTCTTACCAAACAAGTCTTTTACTTTTAGTATACTACTACCAATAGTATAATTCTAGGAAACATATTTCCTGATCAGAAAAAGATTTTGTTTCTTAATTAAATAATTAATTAATAAATTAATTAATTCTCATTTAATTAAACAATAAAATAAAATAATATTTTTTGACTAAAAACTTAGCCTTGCCGCCCCACATGGAATATATGGGCCAAATATTATTTTCTTATTTTATTTAATCCATTGGACTTTAAATAAAAAGCCCACATGTGAACCAGACCCATTCTTACTAAAAGAAACAAGCCCACATGCCTTTCATTAATATATTAATATAATTGATCAGCCCATTAAATAAATAATGTGCAAATTATATTCTTAATATATTATATGCAATTCTAGATGGTACCCATAAATTGGTCCGATAGAATATATCAAGTGATCCATGCAAGTCCGTGTGGATTGGGGATCTTGGAGGGCTATCTAAATTAAGCTTCAATAGACATAACCTAATCACAATCAACAAATGATTCACTTAGGTCCGATCCATTAATTTTAACTCATTCCACTAAAGAGCTAAAATTGAACTCTTAAATAAAGATAGAATAAGAAGATGTTCCTCATTCATACCCTAGACAATCATGTTGGAGATAGTGTATCCTCGTGATTAATATCAGTAATCGCCAAGAGTTCATAGACCGCCTATAACTCTCCAAGTTACCATATTTACTCATATGACCATGTTTTGAACTTGGAAATTTTGACTTGTCCAGAAGCCATGTTTTCAATAGTCACTATCAAAACCTCAACGTTGAGATTTAATATCCAATTACCTCAAAACATCCATATGATGATATTATACTCTCATTTAATAAATGGAGCCACAATGTCCATATCTATAAATAAAGTCCTCTATCGATTAACAAATGAATATCACCAAACTATCGAGGATAGACTATGCTATATAATTGTACTCATTGATAACTCAAATGATATCACTTGCAACCATAAGCCCATCATTTATCTAAGGATTAAGATAGACTCTCTGATTGTCCTGATAATGAAAAGACTATTATCTATTGACGATTCTAGATAAAGCTTTTCATTGTGATCCAGTTCAATGCACCTAGTGCACTAGATTCTTTTACTCGAAGACACTCCGATGATTTTAGACTCATCATATCTCATTTGATCCCACTCAAATGCTAGCAAAAGAATTCTACAACTTTAACAAGATAAAGGTGCCCAACCTTTAACTTAAGTTGTGAACATTATTCAAGACTAACTAAAGAATTGTGTTTACCTCATACATATCCAGATGTACGAACAATTCTTCTTTTCTCATAGTCTTTAGACCTTATGATTATTTACTTTGACAATTGTAATATTAAACTATAAATGCTATAAGATTTGTTAAACCAGAAATCACTTTATTAATATGAAAAAGATTGTTAATTACAATATTACACTCTTGCTATTGAGCATAATCCTAACATGGGTCTGGGAAGACGGCCTCCTGCGAAGGTCCTCCTTGATTAGGATCAGCATCTGAAAGAATGACGGCCTTAGCCATAATGTGGTCCCGATCCCAACCAAGAGGAGTCAGCAGGTCGAAAGGAGGAGGGAAGGCCTTGGCAACCTTGCAAGAGGCAGTAAAATATCCATCCGTGAAGGAAGAATCCATCCAGGATTCTAAAACCTTCACTGAACCACGCAGGAACCGGTTCTCATCTGAAAGGACTACCATCTCTGCCTTGACGGACTCCTTCTCAGCTTTGCGCTAGGTGGAAATGATGGTCTCCGTATCATAGGCATGCTGCATCCTTTCAAGCTCCACCAGAGCATCTTGCCTCCCGGATTCTGACTCAGCCGCAGTTTTCACCAAAGAAGTAACATTTTCTTCAGCCCGAGCCAGGTTGTCCTTGGTTTCCTCCACTTGGGCCTGAAGGGCCAAATTGGCCTCCCTTAAGGCCAACGCTTGCTGCCCCATGGCTAAGGCAAACTTGAAGCCCTACATAAGAAAGGAAATTAAAAAAAAAAAAAAAAAAAAAAAAAAAAAAAGAGGAGTTATATATGTAACAAGCATGAAAAGTTGGAAGTATATACCTCGGCAAGCAAGGCGGCCCCCTTAGTGACTAGGATATCCGTCGGCAAGGAAGACATCTGATGCAAGCCTTCTCCAGGGCAGGCTGCTATGAACTTGTAAACAATGTCATCCTGGCTGCTATCTTATGGCCTTGACCCAGAAGGGAGATCAGTAGAAGGAGTTCTGGAAGCGGATACTTTAGCTTTCTCCACCCCGGTAGGTTTGTCCTTCTCCACCCTTCCAGTCCGTTTGGCTGAAGGAACCCAAGAAGGAGGAGAGCCTGCCATGACTGTAGACTTGGGAACAACAGCCTTAGCAACCGGCTTCGTCTTGAGGACTGGAGAGTTTTTTACTTTGGCCGCCTTCGCTAACATTTCGCTGAGAGAGGGACGTGCGGTGATTTTCGTCAAGGAAGGATCCAGAGAACGGAGCGACAACCCCATTGAAGCAGGATGAGAAGAGGATGCCGAAGGGTGTGACCCCGAAAGAAACCTAGTACTGGGGGGAGAAGGAATGGGAGAGCGAGGCATGCGGAAAGCCGTTGAGGTAGTAGGAGGAGATGCCGGAAGAGGAACTACTGAAACTACAAAAGAAAAGAGATGTTTAAAAAAAAAAAAAAAAAAAAAAAAGACGATGAAGGAGGGGTGTTAACCAAGCACGGTCACTTACCGAGTTCAGCAACAGCTATCCTCAGGTACCTCTCCAATCGAGCCCCTTCAAAGGGATCACAGGAAGGGTACTGCATGTTCATGTAACACCTTTCCTGAATCCTCCTCAGGATCTCCCTGGATTCGAAAGACATTTTCCCCAAACTCCATATTTCTTTGGAGGATAACTGGGTAGGAACCGGGTACTCGGTCCCCCCGATATGAACCGAGTGACCCCAATCCCCTTCGACTACAATCCACTCATCCTTCCACGGTTGATTGTACTTCACCTTTGCCCCGGGCACGGCGAACTTCATTTTGTTGTTGGGTCTCAATTAAAACTGACCCCGAGGAGACAGGTTGGCCACTTGGTAAATGTAGCGGATTTTGTCGAAGCCCGCCTCCCTCTGTAAGTTATCCCTCTCACACTGTAAGGTTCACTATTTGTATTGGTTTGATTCCATTGCAAAACACTCTATGATTGTATTAGTTGTTGCTTAGGACATTATTTGAAGAAAGGAAGCTCAAAGAGTGAAGAGCAACGTCTAGTGCAAAAGTCGTCTTCAAGAGGTGAAAATCGTCAAAGGTAAATCTTGACTTCCACCCTCTTGCAAGGTGTTAGCGCACACACACACAATTCATACATGTGTGTCCCTACATCGTGGTTCAAACATTTGGTATAACACATTCACACACTTCATAGCATGCTCATGCATTGATCTTGTATTGACAAACATTGTGAAATTGCATGCTTTGTGACTATCTCTTTGATATGGCATGTTTGTGTGAATATATGTTTATTTGTTTTCGTATTTTGTGTTTAGGACTTGAACATATTCTTATTTAATGCCTTATTGAGTTCCGGTCGTTTCGGTTACTCATACATAAGGTTTCGAGTCCAAACAAGTTGACTATGCTACTTTTCGTTCTCATTTGTTGTGTTGAATTCATCGTCGGATTCCGAGATGATTTCTCAACCATTTTTCAAAGTTAAGTAGTCGTAGTCATGTGTGAGGGAGTCACGGTTCATAATCCAAAAACGGATTTGAAATTTGAGGTCGGATGCTCAAGATATGGGGCAACGAACCGAGGGAGCGCGCGAGAGATGTGCAAATCACGTGTGGCCACTTGGCCAGCCCATGTGGGAGGCCGTGGGCCCCACAGGCAAGGGAGCCCTCTGCTCCCGTGGGCCCCACGTGCCCCCCACGGGGTGCTGACATGGAAGCATGTGATTCACTCGGAAATTCTCTCCTTTTCCCTCCTTTTAAGCAAACCTCCTTCCTTCCACACTTATGCAATTTTTTGAAGAACACTTCATTTCCCGCATCAGTTTTTCAACAATTTTCGTTTACTTGTTTTGATCATATCTCTCTCATACGAACTCGAAATCATTCGATTCAAAAACCAAAATTGTTGGTCTCGAAGAGAGCTACAAACCCCAAGCATTTCTAGAGGCAGTTGACTTCGGCATTTTTCTCAGCTGGTCCATTTCCAGTCCGTGGTCAGTAGTATGTTTCAACTTATTTCTTTTTCAATTTCATCTTTGATCATCTATTGATTCTTTCCATTTGATTGATGAAATTTGTTAAGAAGTATGTTAGATCACATGCTAGGGTTATTTGATCATTTGTTAATTAAGTTTTAGCTTTGTGATTAGTCTTGAACATTTATGTGCTAAACTTGAACTATCATGAAATTGATTCTAGAAAATATATGAGTGATGTGCTTCATGTTATTTTCTATGTTTTATTTCATGATCTAAGAACTAGGTTTTTAGTGTGCTAAATTGAATATTGATACCTTTGTTCTTATTGATTTGCATGTCTTGATTTCTAGATAACTTTTGTGATTGTGTGTTGAAATCATATTCTAGACTATCATTGAACATGTACATTTTGCTTGATTGATCATCTAGCTTAATTTGATTGTGCTTGCATCATTTGCATCACTTTAGATCATAGCCTTGCATTAGGTTGAAGTCTCTAGCAAAGTGAGTGAAGCTTTGTGTAGAGCAAGGGAGTCTTGACTAGGACATGTGGTCCGGATAGTCAAGCAAAAGCCTTAGCTAGGAGTGTGGTACTCCGGATAGTTGAGCTAGGAGAGCTTAACTAGGATCTTTGTGATCCGGATAGCTAAGCATGAAATCTTCCTAGAGACGTGAGTGTCTTGGATAGGAAGTTGCTTTCTAGAGGTGTAGGACACATCTCGGATAGGAAGTAGGCTTGGTGATTCACTAGCCCGAGGGTAGATTAGGAGTTGATAGCTTGAGCGGATATCATGAGTGATAGCTTGAGTGTGTAAGTCCTTTTTCACATAGTGGATTGCTTCGCCGGTGGTTGTGGTATCAACCCGTGGATGTTTCCTCATTGAGGTTTTACCACGTTAAAATCATTGTATTCAATTTTGCTTTACTTTCCTTTATCTTCCATACATTACATTGATTGTACAACTTGTAAAATTGATTAACTCTTGTCTTAGTATAATCAATTCATTTGCTAAATCTAATCAAGTGTGCATTTGCCTTGTAATTTTCCGCATTATTTTTATTGGAAGAACATTGGAGCCTATACCTATTCATCCCCCCTCTAGGTATATTTCACTACTACATTATGGGAAATTTCATTTGGTATCAGAGCGGGTGTCTAGACGCACTTAGATTGATCCTTTCTTTGTAGTATTTTTGTGTTTGTTTTCGTTTGTGATAAAATCATGATTAAGGAAGTATATTCCTATGTGGCTTCTTTTGTTGAACATATTGACTTAGATGAGAAAAAGATCAATGATCTTACTTTTGAAAATGAATGTTTATCCAAAGTCAATATGTCCCTCAACAAGAAACTAGAAGATCATGCTTTTGGCTCAAAAGAATTCGATGAACTTAAAGACAAGATTCTAAGTCTAGAATTTTATCTTAAAGATAGCAATGATAGACTTGGTATCTTGAAGTAAGAAATTGAGCAAAGAGATTGTTCTCTTGTTAATGCTAAGAAACTTGAAAATGTGCTTAAATCCAAACTTAATGAGCATTTAAATCAAGAGAAAAAGTATGAACAATGGCTTGATAAATCACGTAAAGATGTTATGTTTAGTGATGACATAGCGGAAAAATATGCCATTGAAATTAGGATGCTTCGTGAGAAACTTGATGAGGCTAATAGGATGATTAGCAAGATGTCATCTAGTTCTAACAAAGTTGAAACCCTCATTAAAAGTGGAAAGCATCCATGTGACAAAAGAGGTTTTGGTTATATCAATGAGAAGGAGACTCCTTCATCTAACAAATCTATTTTTGTCAAAGCAAGTATTGAAACAAATGTAGGTACACTCACTCAAGGTAAAGCTATGAAAGCTACCGGAGGTGCCTCTACATCAACAAGGAAGTTCAATGGAAGAACTCAACAAGATCAAATTCAAAAAGCATCAACCTCAAATGGAAGAGGTGAAGCACCAAGGGTTGCTCTTCAAAGAGGTAAAATTGTGAGAAGACCAAATGCTATGGAAGCAAATGCAAATGGTAAAATTCTCAAATTCATACCTATTTGTCATCATTGTAATATGGTAGGACATATTCGACCTAGGTGTTTTGAATACATTCGGAAATGTGAATTTGATAATGCTTTTCATGATATGTCTTTGAATGGACCTAGGCAATCATCCATGTATGGATATAGAAATAGACCTAGGAAGACCTTGGAAAAGCATGTTGTTGAAAGAGTTGTTGATGACTTGCTTGCTAAATCTTGTGTTGTGCCTCACTCTACTATGCATAAGAAAGTTGATAATGCTTTGCTTGATATTTTTGAAAATGTGACCAATGAGGTCAAGGTGCATGTTAAAAAGTCTAACATTGAGTCAAAGCATGTTAGTAGTAAGAGTGAGAGGCGTATTGTGAAGAGTGTATGGGTTAGAAAGGACACTCCAAAATGTCTAGTTGTATAATATGCTTTAAGGGCCAACTCCTCCTATTCTTGGTACCTAGATAGCGGTTGCTCTAGGAACATGACCGGGAACAAAGAGTTCTTTAAGAATCTTGTTTTAAAGGATGGAGGTTGGGTCACTTTTGGTGATGGTACCAAAAAGAAAGTTCTAGGCAAGGGAACAATATGTATCCCCGGATTGCCTAAACTTCGAAACACTTTGTTTGTTGATGGGTTACAAGCTAACTTGATAAGCATTACTCACTTGTGTGAAATTTATAAAGAAGTTAGCTTTAACAAAGATGTGTGCACAATAATTGATAAAAAGGACAATGTTGTCCTAAGAGTCAAAAGGTCTATAGACAATTGCTATTGTCTTGAGATAGACCCTTTAACTTGCAACATGGCACATGAGTGCAACAAGCTTGATTTGTGGCATCAACATTTGGGCCACATGAACTTTAAGGGCATAAATAAGCTTGAAAAAGGTTGCATTGTTAGAGGTCTACCTAGTCTTGGTAGTAAGCTAGAAAGTGTTTGTAAACCTTGTCAATTAGGTAAACAAACCAAAGTGTCTCATAAGAAGAGCACTTCCATAGCTACCAAGAAGCCTTTGGATCTTGTGCACATTGCCAATAATCTTGTAAAGGAACATACTAAGAAAGCTTGGATTAAAAAGTATGATGTGAAAAATGTTCCTAGTCATTCTTCTAAGCATGTTTCTAATGATAACTCTTTGAATGTTGTGCATGTTAATGACAATCATGTCAAGAAGAATGTCAAGAAGATTTGGTTGAAAAAGAGTGTTTCACATGATCATATTCATAGTCTTGATGATATTTTTGTTGATGGCAATAATGATGTGTTTAACATGAGTAATATCTTTATAAAGAAGATTGTTGATGTTTTATCTTCTAGATATACTATTGCCTTAAGAAATGATCATGATGTTTGTGTTTGTGCTCTAAAGACCATATGGGTCAATGATGAGGACTCTAGTGAGGAGGTGAGCTCTAGAGATGAGTCTTCTAGTGATGAAGAGTGTGTGAACAACTTTGTTGCCTTCACGGCCTCTCATTCTATCCTAGAGAATGTATGTCAAGATTTATTAGACAAGGAGGTTGATACAAATCATCAAGTGTGCTTAAGTGAGAATCCTACCTATATTGATCTTTTGGCTAAGGTGAAGTGTCTTGAAGATAGTTTGAAGATAGCCTTAAGTGAGGTGGATGAGAAGAATGATTTGATCAAATTACAAGTGGATGAGTTTGTTTCAACAATTCAAAGGCTCTTAGGTGAAAAGAATGCTCTTTTCAAGAAACTTAGAGAAGTTGAAGGGATTGTTCTTGAAAAGAATAGGATTATATCTAGTTTGTCTTTAGGAGGCTCAATTGACTTGGTAGTTGAGGAGAAGCTCATAGAAGCATCACTTCCTACAAGCAAGGATAATGTCATTGTTGATGTGAAAGCTCCTAAGAAGAGACGTTCCAAGAAGAAGAACAAGTTGAAGAATAAGGTACCCCTTGAAACTCCCATTTGTGCTTCTCCAATCCCGGAAGGTAAAATTTCTCATTTTGTTCCCATATGTCATTCTTGCAATACCATAGGTCATACCAAGCCCAAGTGCTTTGAATATATTGAATATTGCGAAATAGGAAATGCATCTAGGGATAAAGAGATTGAACTTCATTTAAGCATGCTAAAGCTTTTTAGTATGAAAAGCATGATAATGTCTAAAGAGCATGTTAAGAATGTCCGGATTGTGAAGAATGGAAACCTTGTAAAAATTGACAATGCATGTGTTGCTAGTAATGTTGAAAAGAAGAGTATCAATGATATTCTTGTGAATCAAGAGATGGAAGAACTTTATTCTAGTTTCAACATTGTTGTCAATAAGAATCTTGATAGTGTTTGTGTAGTTTCACCCAAGACCGAATGAGTCAAGGGTGAGTGCTCTTACCATTAGTGTAAGATTGCACATGTGAGTTAGCTTTAAGATTAGTGTCAAGTTGTTAAGTAACTTAGCTATCTAGCTTTGTCTCTATATAACTTGATATGAACTTAGCTATCTCACATATTTGCTATGATAGTCGAAATCTATTGATTAACTTTTTGAGAAGTTGTTTTTATGATATCTATATGGTAACAATCATGTTATGACTTTTAAAGAAAGTAATTTTTTGTTTGGCTGAGTTGGATTACATTGTCTTTAGTCTCATGGGATCGACACACCTATAACTTGTAGTCATGAGGACTTACAAGCCAAGAGGACTCATAAAAAGGGTGAAGGCTTTGTATTTGGTGAAAATAGCTTGCGAAGGTATCTCTATATCATATTGCTTGCTTACTTGATTTTTCATCTATCAACTCATTGTTTGTATCACATTCATGAAGCATGTCATAATTGAGAACTAGTATATTGTTTATATGGTCCTCTTTGACATTTGCTAGTTTAAGATCTTTTGATGATAATTGTTCACATTGATCTTAATCATGATATGTGTTATTGTATGTATGATTGCGGTCGGAAGTGTATGCACATAATTACTTTGGATGAAACAAATCCTTAAGGATTATGAGATAGAACAAGGAAAAATGACACTTTATTGTGATAACTTAAGTGCCATTAACATCTCTAAAAATCCGGTTCAACACTCCCGCACTAAACACATAGACATTAGGCATCATTTCATTAGAGATCTAGTTGAACATTCTATTGTTACTCTAGAGCATTTGCCTACTAAAAATCAACTTGCGGACTTGTTCACTAAGCCCTTGGACAAAGAGAGGTTTAAAACTCTTAGAATGTCCATTGGCATGATTTGTGTTGATTGATGTCTTTGTGTGATTGTGAGTGGCTTGATGAGCAAAACTTTAATTGTATATCATTGTCTTTAAGAGCTACTAACTTGAGAAGTAATGATCTTTAACAAGTATCTTTTATTGTTTTTAGATCATGCACTTGAGCTTGAAAATCTTATTTTTGAAAAGTGCACTAATGCTTCACTTGTATGTTTTAGTTTTTGAGTATATGTGGTTGAATATGTGTAGATAATGGATGCATCTAGAAGTTTATTGTTAAGTACATGATAGATGACCTATGGTATGTATCCATTTTGCTTCGGCACTACATAGTAATCAACGAGCACCCTCATGGAAAGGGCTACACACCTTGGTTGTGAAGCCACCCAATGTAGGAAAGGGCTACGCCATTGTGATGAGTGAAAGCCACCATGAGGAGTATATGTTTTTGTTAGTAAAATCAAAGAAGTGTTGAAATGAATCATTTAAAATAAAAAATCTTTGATTATAAGCCTAGAAGAAATGAAAAATAAAAGGCTTATTGGTGTATAGTTGAGAATTGTGAAATAGCTCGGGTTGACAAATAGAAATGGGAAAACGAGCCACATGCACACACACGCTCATATGTTGATATCTATTCATTTTAAAAGCAAAAACCGGATGAATATCGGTTTGACCTATTTTTGGAAAGGCTTTAGATGGATAGGTGTGGATAAAGTTTGCATGTTGATATCACAATTACTCCTACTATATATTTGAGAAGCATTCACACACACACACTTTGCTTATGTGCTTGATTCATTAGCAATGTGAGAATATTTTTGAGAGATTAATGAAAATCTATGATTCTCTCTTGAACTTTGACAAGTTATGAAATATTTTCTCTTATTGCTTGATTGTGTGATTGTGTGTTGTCCCTTGTGAACAAATCTACTTGTTGATAATGTGTGGAGCATATGTTAAGGGGGAGCTTTAGTTTATTCAACTTTCGCTTTCTATACGATTTGTTTGCTTAATATCTCGTTCTTTATCTCTTGTGTCCCTTGTCTATTTCTTGACAAAAAGGGGGAGAAAATGTATACCTCACCATGTTTGATATTGGGGAGTTTTTGTATACTTCACACCTTGTGTGGAAATTGTTCCAATTGTGTGAATCTTATTCCTCTTTGTGCTTAATTGTGACTTTGTCTTAAGGGGGAGAAAGAATTCTTTCTTGATAATGTTAAGGATAGTTAGTTCTTTGAAATTGGGAAACTAAGGGAATGCTTTAATTTGAACATATTTTATTCACTTGAGATAATACATTTGTGTATGAGATAAGGGATATCTTCTATGTTTGTTGTTTGGTTAAATAACTCACCATTCTTCTTTAGAGAAAATCTCTTGTTTGGTTGCTATTTTCTCTCATAGGTACTTTGAAGACCGAAAGAGGAATTCTTGAAGACTTGAAGATTTTTTAGTCTAGGAATTTCTTTGTAATGTGAGATTGAGAGTATGCTATCATCTTGAGTTTATTTGAGTGAAACATTGTATGGTGACGTTGAGTGTTTTTGCCAATGGAATAGCCAAAGGGGGAGATTGTAAGGTTCACTATTTGTATTGGCTTGATTCCATTGCAAAACACTCTATGATTGTATTAGTTGTTGCTTAGGACATTATTTGAAGAAAGGAAGCTCAAAGAGTGAAGAGCAACGTCTAGTGCAAAAGTCGTCTTCAAGAGGTGAAAATCGTCAAAGGTAAATCTTGACTTCCACCCTCTTGCAAGGTGTTAGTGCACACACACACAATTCATACATGTGTGTCCCTGCATCGTGGTTCAAACATTTGGTATAACACATTCACACACTTCATAGCATGCTCATGCATTGATCTTGTATTGACAAACATTGTGAAATTGCATGCTTTGTGACTATCTCTTTGATATGGCATGTTTGTGTGAATATATGTTTATTTGTTTTCGTATTTTGTGTTTAGGACTTGAACATATTCTTATTTAATGCCTTATTGAGTTCCGGTCATTTTGGTTACTCATACATAAGGTTTCGAGTCCAAACAAGTTGACTATGCTACTTTTCGTTCTCATTTGTTGTGTTGACTTCATCGTCGGATTCCGAGATGATTTCTCAACCATTTTTCAAAGTTGAGTAGTCGTAGTCGTGCGTGAGGGAGTTATGGTTTGTAATCCGAAAACGGATTCGAAATCGGAGGTCGGATGCTCAAGATATGGGGCAACGAACCGAGGGATCACGCGAGAGATGTGCAAATCACGTGTGGCCACTTGGCCAGCCCGTGTGGGAGGCCGTGGGCCCCACGGGCAAGGGAGCCCTCTGCTCCCGTGGGCCCCACGCACCCCCCACGGGGTGCTGATGTGGCAGCACGTGATTCGCTCGGAAATTCTCTCATTTTCCCTCCTTTTAAGCAAACCTCCTTCCCTCCACACTCATGCAATTTTTTGAAGAACACTTCATTTCCCGCATCAGTTTTTCAACAATTTTCGTTTACTTGTTTTGATCATATCTCTCTCATACGAACTCGAAATCATTCGATTCAAAAACCAAAATTGTTGGTCTCGAAGAGAGCTACAAACCCCAAGCATTTCTAGAGGCAGTTGACTTCGGCATTTTTCTCAGCTGGTCCATTTCCAGTCCGTGGTCAGTAGTATGTTTCAACTTATTTCTTTTTCAATTTCATCTTTGATCATCTATTGATTCTTTCCATTTGATTGATGAAATTTGTTAAGAAGTATGTTAGATCACATGCTAGGGTTATTTGATCATTTGTTAATTAAGTTTTAGCTTTGTGATTAGTCTTGAACATTTATGTGCTAAACTTGAACTATCATGAAATTGATTCTAGAAAATATATGAGTGATGTGCTTCATGTTATTTTCTATGTTTTATTTCATGATCTAAGAACTCAGTTTTTAGTGTGCTAAATTGAATATTGATACCTTTGTTCTTATTGATTTGCATGTCTTGATTTCTAGATAACTTTTGTGATTGTGTGTTGAAATCATATTCTAGACTATCATTGAACATGTACATTTTGCTTGATTGATCATCTAGCTTAATTTGATTGTGCTTGCATCATTTGCATCACTTTAGATCATAGCCTTGCATTAGGTTGAAGTCTCTAGCAAAGTGAGTGAAGCTTTGTGTAGAGCAAGGGAGTCTTGACTAGGACATGTGGTCCGGATAGTCAAGCAAAAGCCTTAGCTAGGAGTGTGGTACTCCGGATGGTTGAGCTAGGAGAGCTTAACTAGGATCTTTGTGATCCGGATAGCTAAGCACGAAATCTTCCTAGAGACGTGAGCGTCTTGGATAGGAAGTTGCTTTCTGGAGGTGTAGGACACATCTCGGATAGGAAGTAGGCTTGGTGATTCACTAGCCCGAGGGTAGATTAGGAGTTGATAGCTTGAGCGGATATCATGAGTGATAGCTTGAGTGTGTAAGTCCTTTTTCACATAGTGGATTGCTTCGCCGGTGGTTGTGGTATCAACCCGTGGATGTTTCCTCATTGAGGTTTTACCACGTTAAAATCATTGTGTTCAATTTTGCTTTACTTTCCTTTATCTTCCATATATTACATTGATTGTACAACTTGTAAAATTGATTAACTCTTGTCTTAGTATAATCAATTCATTTGCTAAATCTAATCAAGTGTGCATTTGCCTTGTAATTTTCCGCATTATTTTTAATTGGAAGAACATTGGAGCCTATACCTATTCACCCCCCCTCTAGGTATATTTCACTACTACATTAAGGGAAATTTCACACACTGCTCCTTCCAAAGCACCAAGAACCCGTCAAGTTCTTCTAGAACCCAGGGGAAATCTTGAGTGGAGCCAGCTCCAAGGCCACTAGTAATCTGCGGAGTGAAGGGTGAAGTGGGAGCCGAACCCCGCACTCGAAGGCAGCCACGTGGATCAATAGGCGGCCTGTAGGGGGGGTGTACACATCGTAACCCCGGTAAGGAAGAGATAGAGAAATGTGGTCCGGTATCCTGAAGGTCTTCCTCAGTCGAGTGAGAGTGTCGGATTTACAGACGGAATCTAGAATAATCCGACCGTCGTGGAAGGAAGACAATAGGCCCGTATGAACCCCTGGAAGGTTGGTAGCTGGGATATCATCATCCCCTGTTTCGGTGTCGACGTCGTTGTCTTCATCATCAATAATCTGAGCTGGGTTTTCGGGCCTAGTGTCGGAACCCGACCCGGCACCATAAGCCACAGTGGAAAGATGGCGCTTGAGCGGAGTATTATCGTCGGTGACACCACCCTCGCCCTGACTTTGCTTTATTCTGGTAGACGTCAGGGAGTCCTCTCCTTACCTCATTCGCCCCGCTTTAAGCATCTCGTCGATACTGTTAGGAAGATTCGGAGAAGTAGGTTGAGGAGTAGCCAAGACCGCCGGGACATCTCCTGGGAGGACTGGCGTAGAAGCTGGGTTTTTAGATGATGAAGCCATTCGAGTAGGAAAAGGAAAGCAAAGAAGATTTTTAGAGAAGGAAGGCTTGAGAAAGAAGAAGAAACAGAAGCTTTAAGAGGTTCAAATAAGCGTGAGCGTATGAGGGAAGATAAAAGGGAACATTTATAGGCAAAGGCGGACAGTTATCGAGGTAGAGGAAGAGATGGAGTCGGAGATGAATCATGACGGTTTCAAGGGGATCGCACCAAAAACGGCCCATTTAAAATCCAAAAATAGACGTTATCTAACACGTGGTTAGAGCATTAAATGCTATCAAATCCAAGAAAGATCCTCTCATCGATTATGGAAGCCAGCCGGACGAGACTAGACAAGCAGACAAGACAGAAAATACTTCGAACGGACTAGAGGATCCTGACTCCAACCCCAGTAAGATATCGGTATTCAAGTCAGGGGGGACTTCTGTTAACCGCCAAAAATGGCGGGGACCAAAAAAGAATTTTCCACTGGTCCTAAGAAGAAAGCCGGGATGCAAAGTGACAGCAGGAAAGATGTTCGGGTACCCCATCTGCCAGTTGACGGGCTAGAATAAAAAGCTCCTACTCACCTCAACTAGGTCCAAGGTCTTCAGAGCCAGGAAAGCATTAAGAAGCCGTAAAGAGAAGGGCCCTAGAGACACAACTATCACGAGATCCTAGCGCCCACCTACCCCGAGTACCCCGATACCCGGGTATCTGGGTATCCCGATACCTGGAACCAATATCTACAAACATCGCCTTAAAAGGAGCAAGAGGGAATGCAGGATACCGATAGTACCCCGACCAGCAAAACTCGTGACATATACATAAAAAGACAACACCAGGATCCCAGTATACCGACCCTGCTGAAGCAGGAGGCGAGCACCCCAAAGAGCAGACCACATTTAAAGACAAACATTAAACGCCACCGTTCAAGATAGAAATTCAAGTTACAATGCGGCATTCATTCCCACCATAAAGAATCCTATTTTGAATAGGGGTCAACTTATTTGGAACCGAGAAAGAAGGAATCGCTTGATCTTTCGGGATTAATGTCCCGGCGAATTCGTTAGACTCCAAAGGAAAGCCCGTGCATCACTGAAACCCTAGACCGAAGTTCTATGAGTGTTCAGCAAGAAAGCGGGCCTATATATGGATGATATGTTCACAGGAAAAGGAGGAACCGACTTTTTTTTCTACTTATCGACAGGCACGAAAAGCTCCATCTCCATGGTCCACCAAGTTGTTTTATTTTCTCCCATACTGTAATCTCGATAGTTCAAGCATTGAGTTGTAAAAATCTTATTAAAGTCATTTATATATACATAAACAGTTTTATGCTTTCATACTTTCACCTGTTAGGATTATGCTCAATAGCAAGAGTGTAATATTGTAATTAACAATCTTTTTCATATTAATAAAGTGATTTCTGGTTTAAGAAATCGTATAGCATTTATAGTTTAATATTATAATTGTCAAAGTAAATAATCATAAGGTCTAAAGACTATGAGAAAAGAAGAATTGTTCGTACATCTGGATATGTATGTGGTAGACACAATTCTTTAGTTAGTCTTGAATAATGTTCACAACTTAAGTTAAAGGTTGGGCACCTTTATCTTGTTAAAGTTGTAGAATTCTTTTGCTAGCATTTGAGTGGGATCAAATGAGATATGATGAGTCTAAAATCATCGGAGTGTCTTCGAGCAAAAGGATCTAGTGCACTGGGTGCATTGAACTGGATCACAATGAAAAGCTTTATCTAGAACCGTCAATAGATAATAGTCTTTTCATTATCAGGACAATCGGAGAGTCTATCTTAATCTTGCGATAAATGATGGACTTATGGTTGCAAGTGATATCATTTGAGTTATCAATGAGTACGATTATATCGCATAGTCTATCCTCTATAATTTGGTGATATTCATTTGTTAATCGATAGAGGACTTCATTTATAGATATGGACATCGTGGCTCCATTTATTAAATGAAAGTATAATATCATCATATGGATGTTTTGAGGTAATTGGATATTAAATCTCAACGTTGAGTTTTCGATAGTGTCTATTGAAAACATAGCTTCTGGACAAGTCAAAATATCCAAGTTCAAAACGTGGTCATATGAGTAAATATGGTAACTTGGAGAGTTATAGGCGGTCTATGAACTCTTGGCGATTACTGATATTAATCACGAGGATACACTATCTCCAATATGATTGTCTAGGGTATGAATGAGGAGCATCTTCCTTTTCTATCTTTATTTAAGAGTTCAGTTTTAGCTCTTTAGTGGAATGAGTTAAAATTAATGGATCGGACCTAAGTGAATCATTTGTTGATTGTGATTAGGTTATGTCTATTGAAGCTTAAATTTAGATGGCCCGCCAAGATCCCCAATCCACACGGACTTGCATGGATCACTTGATATATTCTACCGGACCAATTTAAGGGTCCATCTAGAATTGCATTTAATGTATTAAGAATATAATTTGCACATTTTTTATGTAATGGGTTGCTCAATTATATTAATATATTAATGAATGACCCGTGGGCTTGTTTCTTTTAGTAAGAATGGGTATGGTTCACATGTGGGCTTTTTATTTAAAGTCCAATGGATTAAATGAAATAAGAAAATAATATATAGCCCATTTGTTTAATTGGGGCGGCAAGAAGGTTTTTAACCTAATATATTATTTTGTTTCATTGTTTTAATTAAATAAGAATTAATTAATTTATTAATTAATTGTTTAATTAAGAAACAAATCTTTTCTGAATAGGAAATATATTTCCTAGAGTAATACTATTGGTAGTAGTTTACTAAAAGTAAAAGACTTGTTTGAAAAGAAAATAAATAATTAATTTTATTTATTTAATCAAATAAGAAGTCTTTTTTATTTAGTCAAATAAAAGTAATAAAAGATTTATGAATTAAATTAGGGTTTGAAGTCTTAAACTAAATAGGAATTAGGGTGCAATACAAACTTCTTTTTGGCTTGAGTATTGCGGCAACCCTAGTCCCTTTTAGGTTAGGATTTTCGGCCACCCTAAAGAGAAAGAAGAGAAGAAAATTTGGCAACCTATATATACACTCTTATAGATTTCGGCCAACCGAATGCTTGGTGCTTGAGATTCTATTTTCTTCTTCTTCTCAATTCATAGAGAGATTATTTTATTCTACTAAAACATAAAAGAGTGTTAGATTATTCTTTGATGGTATACTATTTGCTTATTCATCAATAAGCTTGTGTGTACGACATCGATCTAGGTTCACGCGAGTTTCGATCATTAGATTGAGAGCTCAAAAGTGACCGGAATAATCTTAGTATTCTTTTGATTGTTTTTGTGACTAACAAAGAAAAGAAAAGTTTGTCTGTCCATTCACAGGTTTGCAATTCAAAGAAAAAGGAGACCACGCTCCTAGGTGATCCACGTTCGTGCTAGGATTGAAGATCTTGCGGATTACCATCGACGTAAGTCAATCGAATCACGCGACAAAAGGTATTATTCTTTTGTTAGATAATATATATGTTTAATTGATTAAAGGGTTTAAGGTTCATAAAAGGGAAAATTGTTTAAAAGTCACTAAATCTATTTTTAGTCTCGCTTCCGCTGCGTGCACTACGGTATTTTTCTCTACAATTGGTATCAGAGCCTAGGTTGAACCCTTTTAATTAATTAACGTATATATACGTGGATCGATTTCTTTTTATTGTGATTATGCATGTTTAGAAAGAGATGGCACTCTAGGTATTCGCATATATAATTACATGTGATGTATGGATTTATATATGTTTTATATGGATTGTTATTGCTCGATTTTGGTCCTAGATTTTCAATGTAATTTTTGTTTCGGAATTGTAACAAGAAGGGTGGTCTATTATCGCCATAATTCCTTCTTGGTAGTTGTTAAGTTTTTTATTTTTTTTAATTTATTATGTGCAGTTTTTTTTTTTACTTCAGTTTTTATTTATTTATTATGTGCAGTTTTTTGTTTGTAAAAGGTACTGCAGTGATTAAAAAAAAAAAAAAATACTGCAGTATTTTATTTGTTTAAATACTGCCGTAATATATTTAGGTGTTGAAGATTCGAAGACACGAAGAAAAACGAAGCAACCGGAACCGAGAACGAGCACCGTGCTCACCCTAGGAGTGGATTGGGCTGCGCATGGCAAGCCCAAGATTGGTGGGCTGCGCACGGCAGCCCTGGGAGTCTTCATGGGCTGCGCACAGCAGCCCCTTTGTAGGGTTGTGGGTTGTGCACGCCCATGGGGTTGGGCTGAAGGATGAGCGTATGGTTGATGGGCCACTTGAAGATCTTGTATTCCTAAACAATTGTAATTTACTTGTTTTTCTAGGATGGGCCAAAATTGTTGCTATTTAATTTATGTTTAAATATTACAATATTTGTTATTGTATGATAACATGACATATAGAATAGGAGTGCCACTCATATATCTCTTTTGGTATGAACATGCATTGAATGATTTAGGTATCTAAATTGGCATCTAGATAACTTGGTAAATCATTCTATGGGATTTAATCACACGCCTTAAATAATTGAGTGGGAGAAGGTGTTTTTGTAACACCTATGGCCTCCAAGGTTAGTTGAGCTTAATTATTTATTGGTAATCCCCCCAAGGGGCGTCCATGAATGGAATTTAGCAACATACTTCCTTACAAGGATAGACTAGACAATGGACTCAAACGAGATCTACTCCCCAAGGAGGGATTTTCGTGAGAGAAAATTAAGGGTCGATATCTTGGTAACACACTCAATGTAATTTTATTGATATCCTCCCAAGAGTTCTTGTCAGTAAAATTGCAAGGCTAAAATTGAAAACGCTGGTTGTTATGTTAACAATTAGGTGGGACCTAGTCTAACTAGTAAATGGTGCGAACTCCCAAAGGAGGCGTAACATTTATGGGTGTTGGATCACCGTTGAATTTTATGATTGAGTTATTTATTTAATTCAAGATAAATATTTAAAAGTGCTTTATCATGATTATTTACTTATATATGTTTTGTTTTATTCAGAAATCATGACCCCATCACTTATAAACATCCTGAAAGACAACACTTTAACTGGAGATAATTATGTCACATGGAAAAGGAAAATTGGGTTGTTGCTGCAAAGTGAAAAACATAAATTTGTTCTAACTACTCCTAAACCACCTTCTCCTAATAATGAATCTAGCATAATGTATAGAGATGAGTATGAGCAGTGGAAGACTTCAGATGATATGGCAAAATGTTACATTATGACCACTATCTCCGACGTGTTGCAACAGCAGCATGAAGGAATGGAGTCCGCTGCTGATATAATGATGTCTCTAGAGGAGATGTTTGCTATGAAGTCCAGGACGACTAAGAGAGAGGCAGTGACTGCTTTGTTGGGAAAAATACTAAGAAGTACACGCAGCGGAAGCGAGACTAAAAATAGATTTAGTGACTTTTAAAAATTTTTCCTTTTATGAACCTTAAACCCTTTAATCAATTAAACATATATATTATCTAACAAAAGAATAATACCTTTTGTCACGTGATCCGATTGACTTACGTCGATGGTAATCCGCAAGATCTTCAATCCTAGCACGAACGTGGATCACCTAGGAGCGTGGTCTCCCTTTTCTTTGAATTGCAAACCTGTGAATGGACAAACAAACTTTTCTTTTCTTTGTTAGTCACAAAAACAATCAAAAGAATGACTAAGATTATTCCGGTCACTTTTGAGTTCTCAATCTAGTGATCGAAACTCGCGTGAACCTAAATCGATGTTGTACACACAAGCTTATTGATGAACAAGCAATTAGTGTACCATCAAAGAATAATCTAACACTCTTTTATGTTTTTAGTAGAATAATAATCTTTCTATGAATTGAGAAGAAGAAGAAAATAGAATCTCAAGCACCAAGCATTATTATGGCCGAATTCTATAAGCATGAATATATAGGTGGCCAAAATTTTCTTTCCTTCTTTTCTTTTAGGGTGGCCGAATTCTCTAACCTAAATGGACTAGGGTTGCCGCAACATACAAGCTTAAAAGAGTTTGTGTTGCACCCTAATTCCCATCTAGTTTAAGACTTCAAACCCTAATTTAATTCATAAATCTTTTATTCTATTATTTTGACTAAATAAAAAGACTTCTTATTTGATTAAATAAATAAAACTAATTATTTATTTCCTTATCAAACAAGTCTTTTACTTTTACTTTTAGGAAATATATTTCCTGATCAGAAAAGATTTGTTTCTTAATTAAACAATTAATTAATAAATTAATTAATTCTTATTTAATTAAAACAATGAAACAAAATAATATTTTAGGTTAAAATTAACCCTTGCCGCCCCACTTAGAATAAATGGGCCAAATATTATTTTCTTATTTCATTTAATCCATTGAACTTTAAATAAAAAGCCCACATGTGAACCAGACCCATTCTTACTAAAAGAAACAAGCCCACATGCCTTTCATTAATATATTAATATAATTGAGCAGCCCATTACTAAAATAATGTGCAAATTATATTCTCAATATATTAAATGCAATTCTAGATGGACCCTTAAATTGGTCCGGTAGAATATATCAAGTGATCCATGCAAGTCCGTGTGGATTGGGGATCTTGGCGGGCCATCTAAATTTAAGCTTCAATAGACATAACCTAATCACAATCAACAAATGATTCACTTAGGTCCGATCCATTAATTTTAACTCATTCCACTAAAGAGCTAAAACTGAACTCTTAAATAAAGATAGAAAAGGAAGATGCTCCTCATTCATACCCTAGACAATCATATTGGAGATAGTGTATCCTCGTGATTAATATCAGTAATCGCCAAGAGTTCATAGACCGCCTATAACTCTCCAAGTTACCATATTTACTCATATGACCACGTTTTGAACTTGGATATTTTGACTTGTCCAGAAGCCATGTTTTCAATAGACACTATCGAAAACTCAACGTTGAGATTTAATATCCAATTACCTCAAAACATCCATATGATGATATTATACTCTCATTTAATTAAATGGAGCCACGATGTCCATATCTATAAATGAAGTTCTCTATCGATTAACAAATGAATATCACCAAACTATCGAGGATAGACTATGCGATATAATCGTACTCATTGATAACTCAAATGATATCACTTGCAACCATAAGTCCATCATTTATATCAGGATTAAGATAGACTCTTCGATTGTCCTGTTAATGAAAAGACTATTATCTATTGACGGTTCTAGATAAAGCTTTTCATTGTGATCCAGTTCAATGCACCCAGTGCACTAGATCCTTTTGCTCGAAGACACTCCGATGATTTTAGACTCATCATATCTCATTTGATCCCACTCAAATGCTAGCAAAAGAATTTTACAACTTTAACAAGATAAAGGTGCCCAACCTTTAACTTAAGTTGTGAACATTATTCAAGACTAACTAAAGAATTGTGTCTACCACATACATATCCAGATGTACGAACAATTCTTCTTTTCCCATAGTCTTTAGACCTTATGATTATTTACTTTGACAATTATAATATTAAACTATAAATGCTATACGATTTGTTAAACCAGAAATCACTTTATTAATATGAAAATGATTGTTAATTACAACATTACACTCTTGCTATTGAGCATAATCCTAACAATCTCCCACTTACGCTATAGCAAATGTGTCATATCTCTCATGCCCATGTTCTCTAGATGCCCATCGAAACTCTTCTGAGGTAGAGCCTTTGTGAAGGGATCCGCTAGATTTTCTGCTGACGCGATTTTGGTAATCGTCACGTCACCTCTTTGAACAATCTCCCTTAAAAGATGATACTTTCTTTCAATGTGTTTACCTCTCTTGTGACTTCTTGGTTCTTTCGAATTAGCCACTGCTCCGCTGTTGTCACAATAGATAGTGATCTGCTTATTCGCACTAGGAACCACTTCCAAGTCAATCAAGAATTGGCGAAGCCAAACAGCCTCTTTGGCAGCCTCGCATGCAGCAACATACTCAGCTTCCATGGTGGAATCAGCAATACAAGATTGCTTGATACTCCTCCATATGACTGCTCCTCCTCCAATAGTAAACACAGCCCCTGATGTGGATTTTCTGGAGTCAAAATCTGATTGGAAATCAGAATCTATATACCTAACGGGAATCAAATCCCCTCCAGAGTATACAAGCATATTATCTCTCGTTCTCTTGAGATACTTGAAAATATGCTTGACTGCCGTCCAGTGATCAGGACCAGGTTTCGATTGAAACCTGCTAACTATGCCAACAGCAAAACAAATATCTGGTCTAGTACAGAGCATTGCATACATGAGACTTCCAACTGCCGAGGCATATGGAACTCTACTCATGAATTGCTCTTCATGCTCATTCTTAGGAACTTGTTCCTTAGAAAGCTTGATTCCATGTCTGAAAGGTAACATACCTTTCTTGGAATCCTGCATGGAAAACCTAGACAAGATCTTGTCTATGTATGAAGCTTGGGATAATGCAATCGTTCTATTCTTTCTATCCCTTATTACTTGGATACCTAGAATAAAACTTGCTTCTCCTAAGTCCTTCATATCAAATTTTTTGCTAACCATTCTTTTACTGATGTCAATACACCTACATCGTTTCCAATGAGTAGTATATCATCAACATAAAGAATCAGGAAAACCAACTTGTCGCCCTTAATCCTTTTGTATACACAAGGTTCGTCAGGATTCTAAATAAATCCAAAACCTTTGACAGCTTGATCAAACCTTATGTTCCAGGATCTGGATGCTTGCTTTAATCCATATATGTATTTCTGCAACTTGCATACCTTTTCCATTTGGCCCTTTTCAATGAATCCCTCTGGTTGCATCATGTAGATGCTTTCGTCAAGACTTCCATTAAAGAAAGCTGTCTTGACGTCCATTTGCCAAATCTCTAGATCTAAAGATGCTGCAATGGATAAGAGTATCCTAATAGATTTAAGCATGGCCACAGGAGAGAAGGTTTCCTCGTAATCGATACCTTCTTTCTGTGTATACCCTTTAGCTACCAATCTAGCTTTAAAGGTTTCCACCTTTCCATCCATACCTCTTTTCCTCTTGTATACCCACTTGCACCCAATGGGTTTTATCCCTTTAGGTAAGTCTACAAGGGACCAGACTTTGTTATCGAACATAGATTCAATCTCAGATTGCATTGCCTTTTGCCAATGGCGAATATCAACATCCTCCATAGCTTCCTTGTACGTATAGGGATCATCGTCGTCCAGGAGATTCTCCACTGATTCTCCCAGACCGATGTATCTTTCGGGTTGTGTTCTAACCCTCCCACTACGACGAAGAATGGTAGGTTGTTGATCTTGTGTTGGATTGGAACTTACAATTGGGTTAGGTTGTGTAACCTCTCGTGGAATTGTATCTCCTGACATCTCATTCAGGACAATTCTACTTCTAGGCACAAAATCATTCATATATTCCTTTTCCAGAAATTTAGCATTTGTCGAAACAAATACTTTAAGATCTGAAGGACTATAGAAATAATATCCTTTAGTTTCTTTTGGATACCCTACAAATATACATGTTTCTGAACGGGACTCCATCTTTTCTGTCTTTCCTTTTAACACATGTGCAGGACAACCAAATATCCTTAAGTGTTGTAAACTAGGCTTGCGCCCAATCCACAACTCATGCGGTGTTTTAGGAACAGACTTAGATGGTACATCGTTTAGAATGTATATAGTAGTTTGTAAAGCATATCCCCAAAAAGAAATAGGAAGTGTTGAATAACTCAACATAGACCTAACCATATCCAAAAGAGTTCTATTTCTCCTTTCTGCTACCCCATTCTATTGAGGTGTACCTGGTGCAGAAAACTGAGAAACTATCCCATTATCAATAAGATATTGCTAAAACTCACCAGATAGATATTCTCCACCACGATCAGATCTCAAGATCTTTATGTGTTTCTCAAGCTGATTTTCCACTTCAGCTTTGAATGCTTTGAACATGTCAAAAGCATCCGACTTATGTCGCATGAGATACACATAACCAAATCTCGAGTAATCATCTGTGATGGTGATGAAGTACTCATATCCACCTCCAGCTTGAATGCTCATAGGTCCACATACATCAGTGTGTATTAATCCTAAACATTCAGTGGCTCTTGCACCTTTGGCAGAGAACGTCCTTTTGGTCATTTTACCTTCCAAACAAGATTCACAAGTTGGTAGATCATCAACCTTTAAGTCACTCAAAGGTCCGTCACATACCAATCTTTTAATCCTATTAAGGTTAATATGACCTAAGCGTAAATGCCAAAGGTAGGTTTCATCTGTTGATAATTTTACTCTTTTATGATTAGGTTCCGTTATTTCTATGTCTAACGAGTGAGAGATATTTCTATGCAAAAAGTATAGACCGTTTTCCAATGTACCTTGGCAAATAATTTTGTCATTCTTACTAATAATAAAAACTTTATTAAAAGTAACTGAATATCCAAATTTATTTAAACAAGAAACTGAAATTAAATTCCTCTTGAATTGAGGTACATAATAAACGTCTATTAAATCTAAATGCCTTCTAGAATCCAAATAAACTCTAATATCTCCCACTGCACTTGCAGACACTAACGTTCCGTTGCCCAAGCGCAAATTGATTTCATTCTTACTCAACCTTCTCCTTTCTTGGAACCCCTGCAAGGAATAACAAACATGATTAGTGGCTCCTGAGTCTATGATCCAAGAATCTGTAGAATCAGCCAAAAAACATGTTTCAAGATAATTCAAATTACCTTCTTCCTTCTTGTTCTGGGACTTTGGGCAATTTCTCTTCCAATGTCCCTTTTCACCACAAAGGAAGCATTTCCCTTTGATCTTGGTTACTTTCTTGGTCTCCTTCTTGGTAGGCCCAAGTTGCTTTTTCTTCTGTTGTTTCTTGACCTTTTGACCTTATGATTATTTACTTTGACAATTATAATATTAAACTATAAATGCTATACGATTTGTTAAACCAGAAATCACTTTATTAATATGAAAAAGATTGTTAATTACAACATTACACTCTTGCTATTGAGCATATTCTTAACATGCTTTTATGAATCTTAGGATGAAACCTGGACAGGCTGTGAAGGATCACATGATGAAAGTCATAGCACATCTCAACATTGCTGAACTGCATGGCGCTGAGATAGATGGTGAGACAAAGATTGATATGGTTGTCAATTCATTGTCAGATTCCTTTGATCAGTTCAAATTGGACTACACTTTGAACAAAAAGGAATACACCTTACAAGGCCTGATGCAAGATGTTCAAAGTGCTGAAAAGATCCTTGTGAAAGGCAAAGGTCAAGAGATTCATATGATGCATCTACATGATGCAACCAGAGGGATTCATTGAAAAGGGCCAAATGGAAAAGGTATGCAAGTTGCAGAAATACATATATGGATTAAAGCAAGCATCCAGATCCTGGAACATAAGGTTTGATCAAGCTGTCAAAGGTTTTGGATTTATTTAGAATCCTGACGAACCTTGTGTATACAAAAGGATTAAGGGCGACAAGTTGGTTTTCTTGATTCTTTATGTTGATGATATACTACTCATTGGAAACGATGTAGGTGTATTGACATCAGTAAAAGAATGGTTAGCAAAACAATTTGATATGAAGGACTTAGGAGAAGCAAGTTTTATTCTAGGTATCCAAGTAATAAGGGATAGAAAGAATAGAACGATTGCATTATCCCAAGCTTCATACATAGACAAGATCTTGTCTAGGTTTTCCATGCAGGATTCCAAGAAAGGTATGTTACCTTTCAGACATGGAATCAAGCTTTCTAAGGAACAAGTTCCTAAGAATGAGCATGAAGAGCAATTCATGAGTAGAGTTCCATATGCCTCGGCAGTTGGAAGTCTCATGTATGCAATGCTCTGTAATAGACCAGATATTTGTTTTGTTGTTGGCATAGTTAGCAGGTTTCAATCGAAACCTGGTCCTGATCACTAGACGGCAGTTAAGCATATTTTCAAGTATCTCAAGAGAATGAGAGATAATGTGCTTGTATACTCTGGAGGGGATTTGGTTCCCGTTGGGTATACAGATTCTGATTTCCAATCAGATTCTGACTCCATAAAATCCACATCAGGGGCTGTGTTTACTATTGGAGGAGGAGCAGTTATATGGAGGAGTATCAAGCAATCTTGTATTGCTGATTCCACCATGGAAGCTGAGTATGTTGCTGCATGTAAGGCTGCCAAAGAGGCTGTTTGGCTCCGCCAATTCTTGATTGACTTGGAAGTGGTTTCTAGTGCGAATTAGCAGATCACTATCTAATGCGTAAGGATTCCCGTTGTTTTTAATTGGCTTATTTCGTGATCAAACCATAATTGGGGATTCTTTGTAAGGGTAGTTTAGATGTTGTTGTTAGTGCATTAGGCCCTTTGAAGACCTCATTATTGACAAGCACCAAAGGTAATATTCTAAGTGCTTACTTGTCTTGAAGAGATAGTTGCACACACTCACAACTCATGCATATGTTTAATCCTTGTATGTTGTGTTTCTTTTTGTTGTGCATCAATGCTTATTTACATCTCTTCTTGCTTGTATTTATGATTGCATCTTGTGTTTATAACATCATAGCATTTAGGCTTTTAGGATGCATATTAGTTTACTTTTGTTCCCCTTGCATGATTGCTTGTGGGGACAAAAATGTAGGCTGTGCGCTGGTCCACCAGTGCCGGTCGACCAGCGCCGCTCACCGGGGTAAAACGCCTAGTGGAGCGCCGCTGGTCGTGCGCTGGTGTGGACCAGCGCAAGCCACCAGCGCCAATCGCCCAAGTGTGCACCGCTGGACTGGCGCTGGTGGCAGCGCCTGTCGTCCAGCGCTCAAGCCAAAATTGGATTGTGCGCTGGTCCTGCGCAGGTCCACCAGCGCACAGAGCATTTTTCTGGCGAAATTTCAAAACGACCTCACTTCACTTATGGCCTCTATATATATGCTAACTTGATTTTAGGTCACATACAAGAGTTCTTATTCATGCTTCATACTTAGGATATTTTTCAAGAGAAGAAAAATACACAAAGAACTCATTTTTAATTACTCAAACACAATTTCATGATCATCAATCATCATCTAGCATCATCTTAGATCATCTAGATGTCATCTTGCTTGGAATCTTCATCATACTTTGCTTGGTAAGCTTTTCACTAATATCTTACATATTTTGTGTTTAATTTATCTAGCAATCTCAATTAATTACTTGATTGTTATTTTGTATGCTTTAGATACAAAATTGAGATTAGTATGATGTATGTTTGAGAAGTTGTATTGTGCTAGCATATTAGGTTTTGTGCTTGATATTGATTAGCTTAACTAATTGACATGTCATTTAGTTTTCATATCTAGGATTGTTCTTAATTGCATATTAATCATCTTAGATAAGCATATAGGGTTTCCCTTGCTCTATGTTGCATTTTGGATATTTTCACATATTCACTTAGGGTTGTATTCTCTTCAAGAGATGGTAAGTCTTGTGTGTAGCAATCAGGATTAGGTTGCTTAGATCACAAGCAAATTGGATTAGGTTCACTCATACCGGGATTAGGTAGGTGTGTGATTACTTCCGGGATTAGGTTGTAATCGTTTGCACATTTGGTGGTTTCGAGGTTCGAGTGTGGCTTACTTACATAGCCCGTGGTTTTTCCCGTGAGGGTTTCCACGTAAAAATTCAAGTGTTAATTTAATTTCCGCACCATATTACACTTGCTTGTTTATATTATCTTTAGGGTAAATTCGTAATTTTGACTATCACGAAAAATTGGGTAAAAAAGCGTAAAATCTATTCACCCCCCCTCTAGATAGGTTTATACACACCGTGCTATATTTAGTTTCAATTGGTATCAGAGCGGGTTCCTAGACATACATAGGTGATCCTTGCTTATTTTGGTGTGTTTTGCATTTTGTGTGATTTTTGATCATTCATACATTTGCATTCATTTCATTCATTCATAAACACTATGAGTGGAAACGGTGGAAATGGTGGTGGCCACGAAGGAGCTTCTAGCACAAGGCCTCCACTTCTTACCGGATTGAACTATTCCCAATGGAAAGGGAAGATGGAATCCTACATATGCCAAATTCATGACCGTGCATGGATGGCGGTGGAAGACGGATATGATCTCCCTATGATGACTCCCGCGGGTGGAGGACAAGATGTTTTGAAGCCTAAGGCGCAATGGAACGCGCAAGAGTTTGAGGCTTCAAAATGGAATAGGAAGGCGATGCATGCCATTATGTGTGCAATGGATGAGAATCAGTACAAGCTTATTCAGAATACTCAGATTGCCAAAGTGGCATGGGACATCCTTCAAGTTGCACATGAGGGAACCGAGGTGGTGAAGGAGTCCAAGCTTCAAGTCCTCCAAACTCAATTTGAGTTACTTAGGATGGGAGAGGATGAATGCTTCAACGACTTCGAAATCAAATTGATGGACATAGTAAATCAAAGCCATCAACTCGGAGACCCGTATTCGGATAGGAGAGTCAAGCAAAAAATTATGAGATCTCTCCCGGATAGGTTTGAATCAAAGGTGACGGCCATAGAAGAAATTAGTGGCTACATGGATATGAAGCCAAGGAGGTAATTGGGCGTCTCCTTACATATGAGTCTAGGAAGGTTCCTAGCACCACTACTCCTCCTAAGAAGTCTAAAGGAATAGCTTTGAAAGCATCTAAGGATGCAAAGGAGGCAAAGCATGAATCGGATGAAGACCTTGCCTTATTTGTGAAAAGGTTCAACAAGGTTATGGGGTTCAAGAAGAAGAAGAAGAAGAAGAAGGGATTTGGGTCAAGAGGACAAGATTTGAAGAAAAAGAGTTCCTTCAAGAAGTTTGAGCCTAGACAAGAGAGGACCGAAAGGAAAGGGGTCCGATGCTTTGAGTGTGGTGGGATTGGTCACTTTGCCCCCGAATGTGCTAATCACAATGAAAGAAAGAAGGGTAAAGTGATGGCCGCCACATGGAGTGGGAGTAGTGATGACTCCATTAAGGAAGATGAGTCTTCAAGTGAAGAAGAGCTCATGGCTAACTTCCTAGCTTTTGCCTCTTCTCACAAGAGCAAAAGTGCTAGTGAAAAAGAGGAGATGAGTCAAGAGGAAATTGACTCTAGTGAAGTAGAAAGTGACTCCTCTTCTAATTCCAAAAAGAAATTTGTGGAGCAAAAGGTGCTTGCTAAATACCATGCCGAGTTCAATGATTTAGCAATTAAAAGCACAAGAAAGATTGAGAGGTTGAGAGAAGAGAACCTTCAACTTTCGGCTCACAATGACCACTTAAGTGAACAAGTGGAAAGATTGAAGAGGAGAGAGGATAAGTTAATTGAGGAGTTAGACTTATCCAAGAGAAGTGAAGAAGGCTTGAAGAGGGAACTTGTAGAAATTAAAGGGTCCTTTGCTAGGATAGATTCTAGCACCAAGAAGCTTGATCATTTACTTGGTGTTGGAAAGAGTCCAAGTGACAAGAGAGGTCTTGGGTATGAAGATGGCAAGAAAGTCTCAACCTCTAACAAGATAGTGTTTGTCAAGAGCTTGAAGAACGAAGAAACTTCATTTGTGCAACCTCCTAGGAAGAAGTTAGAAGTAGGACAATGTTCTAATGCACAAGTGAAAATGGGGCCAAGAAGGAAATCTCAAGCTCAACCTCCTAAGGTTCCTCAAGCCAACACTCCTCCCAAATTGGCTCACAAAGGAAAGAGACCAATCATGCAACCTCAAGCTTGGAAGCAACCAAGACCGGTTCAACAACGAAGATGGATTGAACCCACTTATCCACAAAGACATGGACGTGCTCAAAGGCGAGGTATGATTCCTTTTTTCATCCCTATTTGTCACTTTTGTGGTTGTGATGGTCATATTAGACCAAATTGCTTTCAATATATTAAAATGTGTAGAAAACAAAGCATGATTGAAAAGAGAAAGAATAGAGCCAAGATGCATGTTTCTAGGAATGAAAATATTGATTTGCATGATCCTAGAAATAGTAGAGCACATGTACCAAAGACCACTAAGAAAGCTAAAATTGTTGCTAAGTGGATTAGAAAGAATGAAAATATTTGCCATGTTGCACAAATAGCCTTGAAGGCAAATTCTTCTAATTTTTGGTATTTGGATAGTGGGTGCTCTAGGCACATGACGGGAAACAAGAGTTTCTTCGAGACTCTTGTTATGGAGGAAGGTGGAAATGTCACTTTTGGTGATGGTTCCAAAAGAAATGTTGTAGGGAAAGGAACCATTTCCGTTCCCGGATTACCCTCCTTATCCAATGCTTTATTTGTTGATGGCTTGAAAGCCAATTTAATAAGCATTTCACATCTTAGTGATGAAGGATATTCCGTCTTGTTTTCTAAAGACTATTGCTCTATCCTAAAACCCGATGGACAAACCTTGTTGAAGGGCATGAGATCTAGCGACAATTGTTATTGTCTTGAAGCTAGAATTATATCTAATCATGTGTCCATGGATGAGCAAATTGAGTTGTGGCATGAAAGACTTGGCCACATGAACTTTAGGGATCTACGGACCCTTGGAAAGTTCAATTGTGTGCGTGGCCTCCCTAAGCTTGGGAAGAAAGCCAATGGTATTTGTGGACCTTGCCAACAAGGAAAGCAAACTAAAAGCATGCACAAAAAGGGTAAGTATCTCACCACCAAGGAGCCACTTGAGCTTCTCCACATGGACCTCATGGGTCCCATGCAAACCGAAAGTTTGGGTGGAAAGAGATACATTTTTGTTTGTGTTGATGATTTCTCTAGGTTCACATGGACATATTTTCTTAGAGAAAAATCTGAAACTTTTGATAAGTTTAAAATGCTTTGTAATAAAATTCAAAATGAAATGAACTCTAATATTAAAAGCATTAAACGGATTAGAAGTGATCATGGGAGGGAATTTGAGAATGCCACCTTTGAAACCTTTTGTAATGGTTTAGGCATCTCCCATGAATTTTCTGCTCCTAGGACACCTCAACAAAATGGAGTTGTTGAGAGGAAAAATAGGGTCCTTCAAGAGATGGCCTGTGTGATGTTGCTTAACAACAATGTCCCTAGGAACCTATGGGCCGAAGCCATCAACACGGCTTGCTATATAGGAAATAGAGTGTTCCTAAGGCCCGGTACTAGAAACACCTCCTATGAGTTATGGAAAGGCAAGAGGCCAAATGTTAGCTACTTCCACACTTTTGGAAGCAAATGCTACATTTTGAATGACCGTGATCAACTTGGCAAATTCGATGCTAAGAGTGATGAGGGTATTTTTATTGGCTATGCCTTAAATAGTAGAGCCTATAGAGTTTTCAATTTAAAGACTCTAAGTGTTATGGAATCATCCAATGTCGTATTTGATGATACTAGGCTCAAGTCTAATGATCATGAGGAGGAGGTTATTTTTAGTGATGATTCTCCTTTGGAGGAGATTGTGGTGTCACCTAATGTTGGGACATCTAATGTCAACAATAATGACACACAACCTATTGATAGAGTTCCTCTCTTGAACTCTAAAGAACCCGGTCCATGGGTTAGGAAACTCCATGATAAAGAAGATATCATTGGAGAAGTTAATGGGGGTGTTAGGACTAGACGTCAACTTGCTAATCTTATTAGCTATACATGCTACACCTCTCAAATTGAACCCAAAAAGGTTGAAGAAGCCTTAAATGATGAATTTTGGGTTCTTGCCATGCAAGAAGAGCTAAACCAATTCGAAAGGAATGAGGTTTGGACTCTAGTTCCTAGGCCTAAGACCACTAATGTCATAGGCACTAAATGGATATTTAGGAACAAATCCGATGAGGATGGCAACATAGTGCGGAACAAGGCTAGACTTGTAGCACAAGGGTACTCTCAAATTGAGGGTATCGACTTTGAGGAGACTTTTGCTCCCGTTGCCCGCTTAGAGTCCATTAGGCTTCTCTTGTCCAACTCTTGTGTGCACAAGTTCAAATTGCACCAAATGGACGTCAAGAGTGCCTTCCTCAATGGCTTCTTGCAAGAGGAAGTGTTTGTTGAACAACCTAAGGGGTTTGTGGATGCACACCACCCCAATCATGTTTATCGCCTCAAGAAGGCACTTTATGGGTTGAAACAAGCACCGAGGGCTTGGTATGAGCGCCTCACTCAATTTCTTGTTGACAATAACTACACAAGAGGTAGTGTTGACAAGACACTATTCATCAAGAGAGACAATGATGAGCTTTTCATAGCTCAAATATATGTTGATGACATAGTGTTTGGCTCCACCAACAACACCAAAGTTCAACAATTTGTTGATGTTATGTCTCTTGAATTAGAGATGAGTCTTGTTGGTGAGCTTAGTTATTTCCTAGGTTTGCAAATTAGGCAAATGCATGATGGGATTTTCATAACCCAAGCCAAATATGATAAGAACCTAGTGAAGAAGTTTGGTTTAGAGAAAGCCAAACATTGTGATACACCCATGAGTACCACTTTGAAGCTAAGCAAGGATGCTAGTGGTAAAAGTGTGGAACAAACTCTATATCGGGGCATGATAGGTAGCTTGCTTTATTTGACCGCAAGTAGGCCTGATATATCTTTTAGTGTGGGTGTGTGTGCTAGGTACCAAGCGGATCCTAAGGAGTCCCACCTCTCTTCCGTGAAGAGGATCATTCGCTATGTGAATGGGACATCCAACTATGGGATTTGGTACTCTTTTGACACTAATGCTAGTCTTGTTGGCTTTAGTGATGCGGATTGGGCAGGAAATTGTGATGATAGGAAGAGCACATCGGGCGGTTGCTTCTTTCTAGGCAACAACTTGGTGTCTTGGTTTGCAAGAAGCAAAACTCGATCTCCTTGTCCACGGCCGAGGCCGAGTACATAGCCGCAGGGAGTGGATGCACACAACTCCTATGGATGAAGCAAATGCTTGTAGACTACGGATTCAATCAAGGTACTCTCACTCTCTTTTGTGATAACATGAGTGCTATTAATATTTCCAAGAATCCAGTTCAACATTCTAGAACTAAGCATATTGACATCCGCCATCACTTCATTAGAGAGCTTGTTGAAAATAAATGCATAGTACTTGAACATGTAGGTACTAATGATCAACTTGCGGACTTATTTACTAAACCCTTAGATGCTACTCGATTTAAAACTCTTAGTAGATCTATTGGGATATGTCTTGTGGAGTGATGTTCTATGATTGACCCCATATGGGGAACTCAAGCAAAGAGAGCTATTTTGCATTCTTGTAACTTGCAAAAAATTTGAAATAACTTATGCCTCTTCTTTTGATTGCTTGAGTAAGCTTGGTTGTACATATGTATATATGCTTTCAAATTCTATAAGTGTGAACCTTGCTTGTTTTACAATCCATGTCATATTTATGTTCAAACATGCATTTTTGGACTAGGAGATTTACATAGGAAGTATGATGTGAATGACCTATAGTTATCTCCATGACATGATGCTTCTTAAATAACATGCTAATGCTAAATGAAAAATCATGAAATTCATACAACATGCTCACATGAAAAGCATGAATTGATGATTGCATATTCTTAAAAATGCAAAACTTGTGTGAAAGCTAATGAGACTCAAAATGAATAAAGGATCTTGTATCCGTTCAAAGGAATTTACATTCCAAATGTCTCTCTTTCTTTATTAGTTGAACATGGTTACTATCATACGGATATCTTATCCGGAAAAATCAAATAGGGTGCAAAGTCGCTCATGCCATGTTTCGCTTATAAAGTTGGATATAGTTACTCTTAAATTAAAATCAATAATCTCTATATCCTTGCTTTTCCCATGTCATTGGTGAAATTGGATTGAATTCAAATTAGAAACCTTTGTCATTTGCTTTGCCAAATACCATTGTATTTTGGACTTGAATGCTATATGTCTTGTATGCAAAGCATGTTGGATTCACACATTTTCTCAAATAAATCTCCTTGTTTCTCTCAAATTAATTGTAGTGCATAATGTGACTTATATGTATATGCAAATCTTGCATGCTTCTATCTCTCGTTGCTATGAGTGACCTGGTTGGGGACTACTCCTTTGCCTATATCATGACAAAAAGGGGGAGTAGGATATGGTAAGGGGAGTTGCAAAATATAGAAGCTTTTGTGCATTTTGGGGAGAACATACATTGAGGGGGAGTAACCCTTTGAGGGGGAGCATTGCATTTATCATACATTGCATACATTTGGTAATGTTGTGCCTAAACTCTAAAAATGCAAATGCTTGGTATTGTTCTCACATGATTAATCTCACACTTTTCTTGAATTGGAATTGTTAGAAACTCTTTTCAGGGATTGATTATTCTACAAGAGGATTGAAGACTTCAAGTTGCATTCTCTTATCTCTTTGTAATGTAGAATATTATTGTAATCCCGTAGTTTCTATTTTTTTGTGAGGAATCAATGTGAGTGATGGTTTTGTCACGAAATAGCCAAAGGGGGAGATTGTAAGGATTCCCGTTGTTTTTAATTGGCTTATTTCGTGATCAAACCATAATTGGGGATTCTTTGTAAGGGTAGTTTAGATGTTGTTGTTAGTGCATTAGGCCCTTTGAAGACCTCATTATTGACAAGCACCAAAGGTAATATTCTAAGTGCTTACTTGTCTTGAAGAGATAGTTGCACACACTCACAACTCATGCATATGTTTAATCCTTGTATGTTGTGTTTCTTTTTGTTGTGCATCAATGCTTATTTACATCTCTTCTTGCTTGTATTTATGATTGCATCTTGTGTTTATAACATCATAGCATTTAGGCTTTTAGGATGCATATTAGTTTACTTTTGTTCCCCTTGCATGATTGCTTGTGGGGACAAAAATGTAGGCTGTGCACTGGTCCACCAGCGCCGCTCACCGGCGTAAAATGCCAAGTGGAGCGCCGCTGGTCGTGCGCTGGTGTGGACCAGCGCAAGCCACCAGCGCCAATCGCCCAAGTGTGCGCCGCTGGACTGGCGCTGGTGGCAGCGCCTGTCGTCCAGCGCTCAAGCCAAAATTGGCTTGTGCGCTGGTCCTGCGCCTGTCATCCAGCACAGGTCCACCAGCGCACAGAGCATTTTTCTGGCGAAATTTCAAAACGACCTCACTTCACTTATGGCCTCTATATATATGCTAACTTGATTTTAGGTCACATACAAGAGTTCTTATTCATGCTTCATACTTAGGATATTTTTCAAGAGAAGAAAAATACACAAAGAACTCATTTTTAATTACTCAAACACAATTTCATGATCATCAATCATCATCTAGCATCATCTTAGATCATCTAGATGTCATCTTGCATGGAATCTTCATCATACTTTGCTTGGTAAGCTTTTCACTAATATCTTACATATTTTGTGTTTAATTTATCTAGCAATCTCAATTAATTACTTGATTGTTATTTTGTATGCTTTAGATACAAAATTGAGATTAGTATGACGTATGTTTGAGAAGTTGTATTGTGCTAGCATATTAGGTTTTGTGCTTGATATTGATTAGCTTAACTAATTGACATGTCATTTAGTTTTGATATCTAGGATTGTTCTTAATTGCATATTAATCATCTTAGATAAGCATATAGGGTTTCCCTTGCTCTATGTTGCATTTTGGATATTTTCACATATTCACTTAGGGTTGTATTCTCTTCAAGAGAAGGTAAGTCTTGTGTGTAGCAATCGGGATTAGGTTGCTTAGATCACAAGCAAATTGGACTAGGTTCACTCATACCGGGATTAAGTAGGTGTGTGATTACTTCCGGGATTAGGTTGTAATCGTTTGCACATTTGGTGGTTTCGAGGTTCGAGTGTGGCTTACTTACATAGCCCGTGGTTTTTCTCGTGAGGGTTTCCACGTAATAATTCAAGTGTTAATTTAATTTCCGCACCATATTACACTTGCTTGTTTATATTATCTTGAGGGTAAATTCGTAATTTTGACTATCACGAAAAATTGGGTAAAAAAGCGTAAAATCTATTCACCCCCCCTCTAGATAGGTTTATACACACCGTGCTATATTTAGTTTCATACTGTGACAATAGTGGAGCAGTGGCTAATTCGAAAGAACCAAGAAGTCACAAGAGAGGTAAACACATTGAAAGAAAGTATCATCTTTTAAGGGAGATTGTTCAAAGAGGTGATGTGACGATTACCAAAATCGCGTCAGCAAAAAATCTAGCGGATCCCTTCACAAAGGCTCTACCTCAGAAGAGTTTTGATGGGCATCTAGAGAACATGGGCATGAGAGATATGACACATTTGCTATAGCGCAAGTGGGAGATTGTTAGGATTATGCTCAATAGCAAGAGTGTAATATTGTAATTAACAATCTTTTTCATATTAATAAAGTGATTTATGGTTTAATAAATTGTATAGCATTTATAGTTTAATATTATAATTGTCAAAGTAAATAATAATAAGGTCTAAAGACTATGAGAAAAGAAGAATTGTTCGTACATCTGGATATGTATGTGGTATAGACAATTCTTTAGTTAGTCTTGAATAATGTTCACAACTTAAGTTAAAGGTTGGGCACCTTTATCTTGTTAAAGTTGTAGAATTCTTTTGCTAGCATTTGAGTGGGATCAAATGAGATATGATGAGTCTAAAATCATCGGAGTGTCTTCGAGCAAAAGGATCTAGTGCACTGGGTGCATTGAACTGGATCACAATGAAAAGCTTTATCTAGAACCGTCAATAGATAATAGTCTTTTCATTATCAGGACAATCAAAGAGTCTATCTTAATCCTGAGATAAATGATGGACTTATGGTTGCAAGTGATATCATTTGAGTTATCAATGAGTACGATTATATCGCATAGTCTATCCTCGATAATTTGGTGATATTCATTTGTTAATCGATAGAGGACTTCATTTATAGATATGGACATCGTGGCTCCATTTATTAAATGAAAGTATAATATCATCATATGGATGTTTTGAGGTAACTGGATATTAAATCTCAACGTTGAGTTTTCGATAGTGTCTATTGAAAACATGGCTTCTGGACAAGTCAAAATATCCAAGTTCAAAACGTGGTCATATGAGTAAATATGGTAACTTGGAGAGTTATAGGCGGTCTATGAACTCTTGGCGATTACTGATATTAATCACGAGGATACACTATCTCCAATATGATTGTCTAGGGTATGAATGAGGAGCATCTTCCCTTTCTATCTTTATTTAAGAGTTCAATTTTAGCTCTTTAGTGGAATGAGTTAAAATTAATGGATCGGACCTAAGTGAATCATTTGTTGATTGTGATTAGGTTATGTCTATTGAAGCTTAAATTTAGATAGCCCGCCAAGATCCCTAATCCACACGGACTTGCATGGATCACTTGATATATTCTACCAGACCAATTTAAGGGTCCATCTAGAATTGCATTTAATGTATTAAGAATATAATTTGCACATTATTTATGTAATGGGCTACTCAATTATATTAATATATTAATGAATGACATGTGGGCTTGTTTCTTTTAGTAAGAATGGGTCTGGTTCATATGTGGGCTTTTTATTTAAAGTCCAATGGATTAAATGAAATAAGAAAATAATATATAGCCCATTTGTTTAAGTGGGGCGGCAAGAAGGTTTTTAACCTAATATATTATTTTGTTTCATTGTTTTAATTAAATAAGAATTAATTAATTTATTAATTAATTGTTTAATTAAGAAACAAATCTTTTCTGAATAGGAAATATATTTCCTAGAGTAATACTATTGGTAGTAGTTTACTAAAAGTAAAAGACTTGTTTGAAAAGAAAATAAATAATTAATTTTATTTATTTAATCAAATAAGAAGTCTTTTTTATTTAGTCAAATAAAAGGAATAAAAGATTTATGAATTAAATTAGGGTTTGAAGTCTTAAACTAAATAGGAATTAGGGTGCAATACAAACTTCTTTTTGGCTTGAGTATTGCGGCAACCCTAGTCCCTTTTAGGTTAGGATTTTTGGCCACCCTAAAGAGAAAGAAGAGAAGAAAATTTGGCAACCTATATATACACTCTTATAGATTTCGGCAAACCGAATGCTTGGTGCTTGAGATTCTATTTTCTTCTTCTTCTCAATTCATAGAGAGATTATTTTATTCTACTAAAACATAAAAGAGTGTTAGATTATTCTTTGATGGTATACTATTTGCTTATTCATCAATAAGCTTGTGTGTACGACATTGATCTAGGTTCACGCGAGTTTCGATCATTAGATTGAGAACTTAAAAGTGACCGGAATAATCTTAGTATTCTTTTGATTGTTTTTGTGACTAACAAAGAAAAGAAAAGTTTGTTTGTCCATTCACAGGTTTGCAATTCAAAGAAAAGGGAGACCACGCTCCTAGGTGATCCAAGTTCGTGCTAGGATTGAAGATCTTGCGGATTACCATCGACGTAAGTCAATCGGATCACGCGACAAAAGGTATTATTCTTTTGTTAGATAATATATATGTTTAATTGATTAAAGGGTTTAAGGTTCATAAAAGGGAAAAAATTTTAAAAGTCACTAAATCTATTTTTAGTCTCGCTTCCGCTGCGTGCACTACGGTATTTTTCCCTACATCACCATATCAGAAAATTATCCCTCCTACTACTTGCACCCATTATTCTTAGTAGATTCATAAGATCTAGTGGGGTATCGGGATATTACACATCCCGCTAGCCTAGATCGATATAGATCCGAGCCCTTCATATATCGTTAATTTGAAATTGCACCCCGATGACAATTTTAGGTTAACAGAAGATAATGAAAAGTAAAGCGAAAATAGACACAAGAATATTTACGTTGTAAAACCTCAAAGAGGAAACATCCACGGGTTGATATCACAACCACCGGCAAAGTAATTCACTATGAAAGAAAGAGATACACACTCAATGCAATCAACTCCTAGTCTATCCACAGGACCAAGTGAATCACTCCCCTACTCCCTATCCAAGATGAGTCTTTCACCTCTAAGAAGCAACTTCTTATCCAAGGCTCTCAAGCCTCTAGGAAGATTTCCTTGCTTAGCTATCTAGATCCAAAGATCCTAGTTAAGCTTCCCTAGCTCAACCATCCGGAGTATCACACTCCTAGCTAAGACTTTTGCTTAGTTATCCGGATCCTCTTGATCCTAACTAAGACTTCTTGCTTGGCTATCCGGAATCCTTTCCTAGCCAAGTCTTCTTTCTCAAGATAAAGCTTCACTCACTTTAATCAAGACACTTCAACCTTTTCACAAGGCAATGATCTAGGTGATGCAAATGATGCAAATCACAACCAAATAAAGCAAGATGATCAATCAAGCTCTATGAACATGCTTAGAGATATTCTAGGATATATTTTCAACAAATAAACACAAATGTACCTAGAAATCAATACATGTGAATCAATAAGAACAAGTCAAGAATATTCAATATATCACTTAAGAATTCTTTGTTCTTAGATCATGAAATTAAATCTAGAAATTATCAAGAGACACATCATACAAGGTATTTCTAGAAACAATTTCAAGTTTAATCAAGTTTAGCAAAATATGTTCAAATAAGATCACAAGGCTAAAACTCAATCAATCAATCAATCAATCATAATAACCTAGAATGTGAACTAACATCATTCTTAACACATTTCATCTATCAAATAAGAAAATTAAAAGAGATGATCAAAAATGAAAGTAAGAAGAAGATGTTTCACATACAAGTATGAACCTCGGACTGAAATCTGCTCTCAGCGACGAATCACGAAGTCACTTAGCTCTAAAAATGCTTGGGGTTTGTAGCTCTCATCATGACCAACATTTTTGGCTTTTGAATCAAGTGATTTAGAGTTAAAATGAGAAAGTTTTGATTGAAACAAGATACCAAAAAATCAAGAAGAAATTCTGCACATCATTCTTTTTCAATTTTCTTCAAGTTTTGTTTGGAGGGAAGGAAAATGATTTTTAAAAAAGAGAAAGAGGGAAAGGAAGCACCCAATTGAAGTGTGCCATGTCACCTGGCCCGTTTGGGGCACGTGTGGCACACGTGGGCAGAGGACACGTCTGGCCGTGTGGCACACGGCCTCCACACGTGGCCCTCCAAGCTTGGCCGTTGGCCTAGCTTGCTCCTCTCGCGCTCCGCTCGCATTCATCGATCGTATCCGGGCCTCCGAACTCTGATTTTGAGTCCATCTTCAGATTACGAATCATGACTCCCTTACGCACAACAATGACTAAAAACTTTGACAAAAGGTTGAGAATTCATCTTGAAAAATGACGACGAAGACAACTCAATGATTGAGAACGCAAAGTAGCGTAGCTACATCGTTTTGACTCGAAACCTAATGAATGAGTAACCGAAATGAATGAGACTCAATAAGGAATCATATGAGATCATGTTCAAGTCTAAAATACAAGAAACACAAACAATTAAACACAAGACCATACAAGTATGCCATTTCCTAGACATAGTCTTAAAACATGCAACTCTACAATGTATGACAATATTGTTAAAAGGTTTAAATGATATTGTTGGGCCCTTTCCCATTAGCTTAAGCTTTTAGGTCTATTGGTTACTAACATGGTATTAGAGCGTTGGTTGTCTCAGTAGTCTTGGGTTCAACTCCCCCCATGTGATTGCATTTGCATTTGTCATTAGTTATTTGAATATGTGTTTAGGCTCGGGCCACGTGCCAAGCCATATGGTCTTGCATGTGAGGGGGTGTGTTAAAAGGTTTAAATGCTATTGTTGTGCCCTTTCCCATCAACTTTGAAACTAATTAATGCACGGTGTGTATAAAACTATCTAGAGGGGGGGTGAATAGATTTTACGCTTTTTACCCAATTTTTCGTGTTAGTCAAAATTACGAAATTACCCTCAAGATAAAATGACCAAGCAAGTGTAATATGGTGCGGAAATTAAATTGACACTTGATTTTTACGTGGAAACCCTCACGGGAAAAACCACGGGCTATGTAAGTAAGCCACACTCGAACCTCGAATCCACTAAATGTGCAAACGATTACAACCTAATCCCGGTAGTAATCACACACCTACCTAATCCCGGTATGAGTGAACCTAGTCCGATTTTGCTTGCGATCTAAGCAACCTAATCCCGATTGCTACACACAAGACTTAGCTTCTCTTGAAGAGAATACAACCCTAAGTGAATATGTGAAAATATCCAAAATGCAACATAGAGCAAGGGAAACCCTATATGCTTATCTAAGATGATTAATATGCAATTAAGAACAATCCTAGATATCAAAACTAAATGACATGTCAAATAGTTTAGCTAATCAATATCAAGCACAAAAACCTAATATGCTAGCACAATACAACTTCTCAAACATACATCATACTAATCTCAATCTTGTATTCAACAAATATAAAATCACATACAAGTAATTAAATTGAGATTGCTAGATAAGAGAAACACAAAATATGTAAGATATTAGTGAAAAGCTTACCAAGCAAAGTATGATGAAGAATCCATGCAAGATGTCATCTAGATGATCTAAGATGATGCTAGATGATGATTGATGATCATGGAACAAGTGTTTGAGTAATTAAAAATGAGTTCTTTGGAATTTTTCTTCTCTTTGAAAAATCTCCTAAGTATGGAATCTGAATATGAACTCTTGTGATTGACCTAAAGTCAAAGTGGCATATATATAGGGGGCCAAAACAAAGTGTGGTCGTTTTGATAAGTTTGCCCACTATTTGCCATGGGCGCTGTACGTAGGGCGCCCTTGTACAGCGCCTGTACAGCGCCCTTGCTCTGTTTTCACGAGGAAACAGAGTGGCGCTGTTCGTACAGCGCTTTGTACAGCGCCACGTACAGCGCCCCAACAGCGACCCAACAGCGACCGATTAAATCGATCAGGTCTGAACAGCGCTCAATGGGCGCTGTTCGTACAGCGCTTCTGTACAGCGCTTTTGGGGGCGCCCAGTGCAAAAAATGCAATCCTAAGTCTAAGCATGACAAGGCAATTGGATATGCAAGATGCAATCAAACTAACATGCAAGAAGAGATGTTAATGAGCATTAAGGCACACATAAAAGACACACAACATATAAGGATTAAACATATGCATGAGTTGTGAGTGTGTGCATCTATCTCTTCAAGACAAGTAAGCACTTAGAATATTACCTTTGGTGCTTGTCAATGGTGAGGTCTTCAAAAGGGCCTAAGCAATAACACAACATCTAAGCTACCCTTACAAAGCATCCCCACATGTGGTTTGATCACGAAATAAGCCAATTAAACACAACGGGAATCCTAACAATCTCCCCCTTTGGCTATTTCGTGACAAAACCACCACTCACAATGATTCCTCACATAGAATTAGAAACTACGGGACTACAATGATTATCTACATTACAAAGAGATAAGAAAGTAAAAAACTTCAAGTCTTCAATCTCTTGTAGAACAATCAAGTCCTGAAAATAAAGTTTCTAGCATTTCCAATACAAGTAAAGTGTGAGATTAATCATGTGAGAACAATACCAAGCATTTGCATTTTTAGAATTTAGGCACAACATTAGCAAATGTATGCAATGAATGATAAATGCAATGCTCCCCCTCAAAGGGTTACTCCCCCTCAATGTATGTTCTCCCCAAAATGCACAAAAGCTTCTATATTTTGCAACTCCCCTTACCATATCCTACTCCCCCTTTTTGTCATGATATAGGCAAAGGAGTAGTCCCCAACCGGGTCACTCAAAGCAACGAGAGATAGAAGCATGCAAGATATGCATATACATATAAGTCACTTTATGCACTTCAATTAATTTGAGAGAAACAAGGAGATTTATTTGAGAAAATGTGTGAATCCAACATGCTTTGCATACAAGACATATAGCATTCAAGTCCAAAAAACAATGGTATTTGGCAAAGCAAATGACAAAGGTTTCTAATTTGAATTCAAACCAATTTCACCAATGTCATGGGAAAAGCAAGGATATAGAGATTATTGATTTCAATTTTAAGAGCAACTATATCCAACTTTATAAGCGAAACATGGCATGAGCGACTTTGCACCCTATTTGATTTTTCCGGATAAGAAATCCGTATGATAGTAACCATGTTCAACTAATAAAGAAAGAGAGACATATGGAATGTAAATTCCTTTGAACGGATACAAGATCCTTTATTCATTTTGAGTCTCATTAGCTTTCACACAAGTTTTGCATTTTTAAGAATATGCAATCATCAATTCATGCTTTTCATGTGAGCATGTTGTATGAATTTCATGCTTTTTCATTTAGCATTAGCATGTTATTAAAGAATCATCATGTCATAGAGATAACTATAGGTCATTTACATCATACTTCCTATGTAAATCTCCTAGTCCAAAAATGCATGTTTGAACATAAATATGACATGGATTGTAGATAAGCAAGGTTCACACTTATAGAATTGAAAACATATATACATATGTACAACCAAGCTTACTCAAGCAATCAAAAGAAGAGGCATAAGTTATTTCAAATTTTTTGCAAGATACAAGAATGCAAAATAGCTCTCTTTGCTTGAGTTCCCCATATGGGGTCAAACATAGAACATCACTCCACAAGACATATCCCAATAGATCTACTAAGAGTTTTAAATCGAGTAGCATCTAAGGGTTTAGTAAATAAGTCCGCAAGTTGATCATTAGTACCTACATGTTCAAGTACTATGCATTTATTTTCAACAAGCTCTCTAATGAAGTGATGGCGGATGTCAATATGCTTAGTTCTAGAATGTTGAACCGGATTCTTGGAAATATTAATTGCACTCATATTATCACAAAAGAGAGTGAGAGTACCTTGGTTGAATCCGTAGTCTACTAGCATTTGCTTCATCCATAGGAGTTGTGTGCATCCACTCCCTGCGGCTATGTATTCGGCCTCGGCCGTGGACAAGGAAATCGAGTTTTGCTTCTTGCAAAACCAAGACACCAAGTTGTTGCCTAGAAAGAAGCAACCGCCCGATGTGCTCTTCCTATCATCACAATTTCCTGCCCAATCCGCATCACTAAAGCCTACAAGACTAGCATTAGTGTCAAAAGAGTACCAAATCCCATAGTTGGATGTCCCATTCACATAGCGAATGATCCTCTTCACGGAAGAGAGGTGGGACTCCTTAGGATCCGCTTGGTACCTAGCACACACACCCACACTAAAAGATATATCGGGTCTACTTGCGGTCAAATAAAGCAAGCTACCTATCATGCCACGATATAGAGTTTGTTCCACACTTTTACCACTAGCATCCTTGCTTAGCTTCAAAGTGGTACTCATGGGTGTATCACAATGTTTGGCTTTCTCTAAACCAAACTTCTTCACTAGGTTCTTAGCATATTTGGCTTGGGTTATAAAAATCCCATCATGCATTTGCCTAATTTGCAAACCTAGGAAGTAACTTAGCTCACCAACAAGACTCATCTCAAATTCAAGAGACATGACATCAACAAATTGTTGAACTTTGGTGTTGTTGGTGGAGCCAAACACTATGTCATCAACATATATTTGAGCTATGAAAAGCTCATCATTGTCTCTCTTGATGAATAGTGTCTTGTCAACACTACCTCTTGTGTAGTTATTGTCAACAAGAAATTGAGTGAGGCGCTCATACCAAGCCCTCGGTGCTTGTTTCAACCCATAAAGTGCCTTCTTGAGGCGATAGACATAATTGGGGTGGTGTGCATCCACAAACCCCTTAGGTTGTTCAACAAACACTTCCTCTTGCAAGAAGCCATTGAGGAAGGCACTCTTGACGTCCATTTGGTGCAATTTGAACTTGTGCACACAAGAGATGGACAAGAGAAGCCTAATGGACTCTAAGCGGGCAACGGGAGCAAAAGTCTCCTCAAAGTCGATACCCTCAATTTGAGAGTACCCTTGTGCTACAAGTCTAGCCTTGTTCCGCACTATGTTGCCATCCTCATCGGATTTGTTCCTAAATATCCATTTTGTGCCTATGACATTAGTGGTCTTAGGCCTAGGAACTAGAGTCCAAACCTCATTCCTTTCGAATTGGTTTAGCTCTTCTTGCATGGCAAGAACCCAAAATTCATCATTTAAGGCTTCTTCAACCTTTTTGGGTTCTATTTGAGAGGTGTAGCATGTCAAGCTAATTAGATTAGCTATTTGACGCCTAGTTCTAACACCCTCATTAACATCTCCAATAACATCCTCTTTGTTATGGAGTCTTCTAACCCATGGAGCGGGTTCATTAGAGTCCAAGTTAGGAACTCTAGTACTAGGTTGTGTGACTTCATTAGATGTCCCAACATTGGGAGTCACCACAACCCTCTCCAAAGGAGAGTCATCCTCTAAAACATCCTCCTCCTCATCATTTTTGGACTTGAGCCTTGTATCATCAATGACAACATTTGATGATTCCATGACGGTTCGAGTCTTCAAGTTGAAAACTCTATAGGCTCTACTATTCAAGGCATAGCCAATAAAAATACCCTCATCACTCTTAGCATCAAACTTGCCAAGTTGATCACGGTCATTTAAAATGTAGCATTTGCTCCCAAATGTGTGGAAGTAGCTAACATTTGGCCTCTTGCCTTTCCATAATTCATAGGAGGTGTTTCTAGTACCGGGCCTTAGGAACACTCTATTTCCTATATAGCAAGCCGTGTTGATGGCTTCGGCCCATAGGTTCCTAGGGACATTGTTGCTAAGCAACATCACACGGGCCATCTCTTGGAGGACCCTATTCTTCCTCTCAACAACCCCATTTTGTTGAGGTGTCCTAGGAGCGGAAAACTCATGGGAGATGCCTAGGCTATCACAATAGCTTTCAAAAGAGGCATTCTCAAACTCCCTCCCATGGTCACTTCTAATCCGTTTAATGCTTCTAATATTAGAATTCATTTCATTTTGCAATTTAGTACAAAGCATTTTAAACTTATCAAAAGTTTCGGATTTTTCTCTAAGAAAATATGTCCATGTAAATCTAGAGAAATCATCAACACAAACAAAAATGTATCTCTTTCCACCTAAGCTCTCGGTTTGCATAGGACCCATGAGATCCATGTGGAGAAGCTCTAGGGGCTCCTTGGTGGAGAGATACTTGCCCTTTTTGTGCATGCTTTTGGTTTGTTTTCCTTGTTGGCAAGGTCCACAAATACCATTGGCTTTCTTCCCAAGCTTAGGGAGGCCACGCACACACTCGAACTTTCCAAGGGTTCTTAAATCCCTAAAGTTCATGTGGCCAAGTCTTTCATGCCACATCTCAACTTGCTCATCCATGGACACATTGTTTGAGACTATTCTAGCTTCAAGACAATAGCAATTGTCGCTAGATCTCATACCTTTCAATAAGGTTTGTCCATCGGGCTTTAGGATTGAGCAATCATTTTTACTAAACAAGACGGAATATCCTTCATCACTTAGATGTGAAATGCTTATTAAATTGGCTTTCAAGCCATCAACAAATAAAGCATCTGATAAGGAGGGTAAACCGGGAACGGAAATGGATCCTTTCCCTACAACCTTCTTTTTGGATCCATCACCGAAAGTGACATATCCACCTTCCTCCATAACAAGAGTCTCGAAGAAACTCTTGTTTCCCGTCATGTGCCTAGAGCACCCACTATCCAAATACCAAAAATTAGAAGAATTTGCCTTCAAGGCTATTTGTGCAACATGGCAAACATTTTCATTCTTTCTAATCCACTTAGCAACAATTTTGGCTTTCTTAGTGGTCTTTGGTACATGTGCTCTATTATTCCTAGGATCATGCAAATCAATATCATTATTCCTAGGAACATGCATCATGGCTCTTTTCTTTTTCTTCTCTATCATGCTTCTAGTTTTGCACATTTTTATATAGCGAAAGCATTGTGGTCTAATATGACCAACAAATCCACAAAAGTGACAAATAGGAGTAAAATAAGGAATCATACCTTGTCCTTGTCTTTGTGGATGAAGGGGTTCAATGCGTCTTCGTTGTTGAACCGGTCTAGGTTGCTTCCAAGCTTGAGGTTGCATGATAGGCCTCTTTCCTTTGTGAGCCATTTGAGGAGAAATGTTGGCTTGAGGAACCCTAGGGGGTTGAGCTTGAGGTTGCCTTCTTGGCCCCATCTTCACTTGAGCATTTGAACTTTGTCCTATTTCTAACTTCTTTCTAGGAAGTTGCACAAGTGAAGTTTCTTCTTTCTTCAAGCTCTTGACAAATATGGTCTTGTTAGAGGTTGAGATCTTCTTGTCATCTTCATACCCAAGACCCCTCTTGTCACATGGACTCTTTCCAACACCAAGCATATGGTCAAGCTTCTTGGTGCTAGAATCCATCCTAGTCATAGATTCTCTAACTTCTTCAAGCTCCCTCTTTAGACTATCCTCATTCCTCCTAGATAAGACTAACTCCTCTTTTAGCTTATCTTCCATCTTCTTGAATTTCTCCACTTGTTCACTTAAGTGGTCATTTTGAGATGCAAGTTCAAGATTTTCTTCTCTCAACATCTTGATCTTTCTTGTACTCTTGATTGCTAAATCATTAAATTCGGCATGATATTTAGCAAACTCCTTTTTCTCCATAAATCCATTCATGGAGTTAGAGGAGGAATCACTTTCTACATCACTTGAGTCATTTTCCTCTTGACTCATTTCCTCTCTCTCACTAGCACTTTTGCTTTTATGGGAGGAGGCAAAAGCTAGGAGATTAGCCATGAGCTCTTCATCATCCGAAGACTCATCTCCCTCATAGGAGTCATCACTACTTCCACTCCAAGTGGCGGCCATCACTTTCCCCTTTTTCTTCTCAACATGGTTTGCACAATCGGGGGCAAAATGACCTATGCCACCACACTCGAAACAACGGACCCCTTTCCTTTCGGTCCTTTCTTGCCTAGGTTCAAACTTCTTGAAAGAGCCCTTTTTCTTCAAATCTTGACCTTTTGACCCAAAGCTCTTCCTTCTAAACTTCATAACCTTGTTGAACCTTTTTACAAACAAGGCAAGGTCTTCATCCGAGTCAACCTTCTTTTCCTCCTTTTCATCCTTGGAGGTTTTTAAAGCAATTCCTTTTTGCTTTTTAGTGGGTGTGGAGATAGGCCCTTTCCTAGACTCATAAGCTAGAAGTCTCCCAATCACCTCACTCGGCTTCATATCCTTATAACCACTATTTTCTTCTAAAGCCGTCACCTTCGATTCAAACCTATCGGGTAGAGATCTCATAATCTTTTGCTTGATTCTCCTATCCGAATATGGATCACCAAGTTGATGGCTTTGGTTGACTATATCCATCAACTTGATCTCAAAGTCGTTGAAGCACTCATTCTCCTCCATCTTAAGCGTCTCGAATTGAGTTTGGAGGACTTGAAGCTTGGAGTCCTTCACTACTTCGGTTCCCTCATGTGCAATCTCTAGGATGTCCCAAGCCTCCTTAGCTATCCTAGTATTTTGAATCAACTTGTATTGATTTTCGTCCATGGCACACAAGATGGCATGCAACGCCTTCCTATTCCACTTTGAAGCATCAAACTCTTGCGCGTTCCATTGCGCCTTAGGCTTCAAAACATCTTCTCCTCCACCCGCGGGAGTCATCATAGGGAGATCATATCCGTCTTCCACCGCCATCCATGCACGGTCATGAATTTGGCATATGTAGGATTCCATCTTCCCTTTCCATTGGGAATAGTTCAATCCGGTAAGAAGTGGAGGCCTAGTGCTAGAAGCTCCTTCGTGGCCACCACCATTTCCACCGTTTCCACTCATAGTGTTTATGAATGAATGAAATGAATGCAAATGTATGAATGATCAAAAATCACACAAAATGCAACACACACCAAAATAAGCAAGGATCACCTATGTATGTCTAGGAACCCGCTCTGATACCAATTGAAACTAATTAATGCACGGTGTGTATAAAACTATCTAGAGGGGGGGGTGAATAGATTTTACGCTTTTTACCCAATTTTTCGTGTTAGTCAAAATTACGAAATTACCCTCAAGATAAAATGACCAAGCAAGTGTAATATGGTGCGGAAATTAAATTGACACTTGATTTTTACGTGGAAACCCTCACGGGAAAAACCACGGGCTATGTAAGTAAGCCACACTCGAACCTCGAATCCACTAAATGTGCAAACGATTACAACCTAATCCCGGTAGTAATCACACACCTACCTAATCCCGGTATGAGTGAACCTAGTCCGATTTTGCTTGCGATCTAAGCAACCTAATCCCGATTGCTACACACAAGACTTAGCTTCTCTTGAAGAGAATACAACCCTAAGTGAATATGTGAAAATATCCAAAATGCAACATAGAGCAAGGGAAACCCTATATGCTTATCTAAGATGATTAATATGCAATTAAGAACAATCCTAGATATCAAAACTAAATGACATGTCAAATAGTTTAGCTAATCAATATCAAGCACAAAAACCTAATATGCTAGCACAATACAACTTCTCAAACATACATCATACTAATCTCAATCTTGTATTCAACAAATATAAAATCACATACAAGTAATTAAATTGAGATTGCTAGATAAGAGAAACACAAAATATGTAAGATATTAGTGAAAAGCTTACCAAGCAAAGTATGATGAAGAATCCATGCAAGATGTCATCTAGATGATCTAAGATGATGCTAGATGATGATTGATGATCATGGAACAAGTGTTTGAGTAATTAAAAATGAGTTCTTTGGAATTTTTCTTCTCTTTGAAAAATCTCCTAAGTATGGAATCTGAATATGAACTCTTGTGATTGACCTAAAGTCAAAGTGGCATATATATAGGGGGCCAAAACAAAGTGTGGTCGTTTTGATAAGTTTGCCCACTATTTGCCATGGGCGCTGTACGTAGGGCGCCCTTGTACAGCGCCTGTACAGCGCCCTTGCTCTGTTTTCACGAGGAAACAGAGTGGCGCTGTTCGTACAGCGCTTTGTACAGCGCCACGTACAGCGCCCCAACAGCGACCCAACAGCGACCGATTAAATCGATCAGGTCTGAACAGCGCTCAATGGGCGCTGTTCGTACAGCGCTTCTGTACAGCGCTTTTGGGGGCGCCCAGTGCAAAAAATGCAATCCTAAGTCTAAGCATGACAAGGCAATTGGATATGCAAGATGCAATCAAACTAACATGCAAGAAGAGATGTTAATGAGCATTAAGGCACACATAAAAGACACACAACATATAAGGATTAAACATATGCATGAGTTGTGAGTGTGTGCATCTATCTCTTCAAGACAAGTAAGCACTTAGAATATTACCTTTGGTGCTTGTCAATGGTGAGGTCTTCAAAAGGGCCTAAGCAATAACACAACATCTAAGCTACCCTTACAAAGCATCCCCACATGTGGTTTGATCACGAAATAAGCCAATTAAACACAACGGGAATCCTAACAAACTTAAGCTTTTGGGTTTGTTGGTTAATAACAAATATGAGTTCAATGCATGAGCATACTTCAATGGTGTGTGATTGTGTTATACCAAATGTAGCACAATGATCAAGCCATTACATATATAGAATTTTACCCTCGATTTTCGATAATTTTGATTGACTTTCGAGTAAATTCATGAAATTTATGGCTCGATGTTGATTGTACAGGTACTTTTTGTATTCTAGGTGGAAGAATGAAGAAATCCAGTGATTTTGGGCTAAAAGCGGCGAAAGGAGAGCATTTGGGGGCAAAACGGTCATTTGGCAAGAAAAGATGGATTCGGCGGTTCAATTCTGTGGCCTGGCCGCAGATTGAAACCGTCGTTTTCCTCCAGAGGCATCAAGTCAATTCTGCGGCCAGAGTCCAACCGCCGATCAATTTCAGAATGTCACTTTTCCATTCTGCGGTTTCGTTCTGCGGCCAGGCCGTAGATTGAAACCGCAGAATTCGTGCCACTTCAGCAGCACTGGGATTTCAACCCTAGCTCATGGGACCCCATATATATATATCCCCCTTTTCTCTTTCCTTAAGGCATTCTCCACCATTTCATGAAACCCTACCCTCTCTCTAAAACTCTCTAACCTCTCTCTAACCCAAAGCTCCATTAATTCATTCCAACAACATTCTTTCCACCTCATTTTGAAGAATAATTGAAGAGAGAAGAAAGGAGTCACCAAGGTCAAGGAGATTCCAAGCTTATCAAGGGACAAGAAGACTTATGAAGATTTTTGTGGGTTTTCTCTACAATCTTTCTCTTTTCATTTCTATTTTCATTATGTGTAACTAAACCCTTTTATTAGGGAATTGATGAGACAACTTATGTGATAATCCCATGTATTTGAACTAGTCATCTATTTATACAAATCCTCTCTTGGTACATTTTCATTTCATTGCCTTGAAGTTGCCATTTTTACTTATAGCTTATACATCAATAGGTTTTTGTGTACAACTTCGAATAAGGTTCACGCGAGTTTCTATCATTAGATTGAGAACTCAAAAGTGACCGGAATAATCTTTGTAGTCTTTTGGATGTTTTGTGACTAACGATCAGAAAAAAGAGATTTTGTTTTCCATCTTCAGGTACGCAATTCAAAGAAAGGGAGACCACGCTCCTAGGTGATTCACGTTCGTGATAGGATTGAAGATCTTGCGGATTACCATCGACCCAAGTCAATCGGATCACGCGACAAAAGGTATTATACTTTTATTAGTATATATATATGTTTAATTAATTTAAAGGGTTAAGGTTCATCAAAGGAAAAAATTTAAAATATACTAAACTCGTTTTTAGTCTCGCTTCCACTACGTGACCGTATTTTTCCGTACAAGCCCAACCTTCAGCGAGACCAAGGGTGAAAGACAAAGCTCCACATCCCGACGCTGAAAGGAGTAAAGGATCTAGAAAGAGTCCTAGAAGGAAACCTCTTAGAACAACTCCTCTGTTGAAAGAAGTAGCCCATATAGTAGAGGAGGAAGATGAATACAACCATTACACCCCCCCTCAATGCATCGCGAGGGAAGCCGGGTCCCATGAAGACCCTAGCCGACTGGAGAAACCGATACAAGTATTGCGATTTCCATGAGGATGTGAGCCATAACACGTCAGAATGCTACAGTCTTCGAAACCAGATTGAAAGGTTGATAAGGGGAGGTCTTTTGATTGAATTTCTACAGCAGGTGTGAGACAGCATCAAAGAAGAGAAGCAGGTACAGGGCGTGATGCATAAGGCAATAGAGAGAAGGAGAGATGGAACCTCCAAGTGATTCGTACCATCAATGGGGGACCCACCTTGGCTGGAACCTCCAACAATTCAAGAAAGAACCATGCAAGAAATATCCCCAGATTCGGTACTGGACATGACATACTCAAAGTCAGCAGTGAACCCCGAGACATATCCCATACTACCAGGATCATTTTCACGGAGGAAGATGTCTACAATACAATTTAGCCCCACGATGACCCCATGGTCATTTCGGTACAGATCGCCAATTGCCGGGTTTATCGTGTCTTGATTGATACTGGGAGCAGCGTTGACATCTTGTTCAAAGGAGCTCATGAGCAACTCAATCTAAAAAATTCATGTTACAATAGCTACACTTCGCCTTTATACGGGTTCACAGAGGACTCTGTGATGTCAATAGGATCAAAGATTTTGCAAGTAATAGTTAGAGAATCTCCACTTCAGCAGAACATTATGACGGAGTTCTTCTTGGTAGACACCTCGTCAGCTTACAACGCAATTCTGGGAAGACCTTTCCTGTCGGGGATTAGGGGGGTACTGTTTGTCTATCATAACGTCCTGAAATTCCTAGTAGGAACAGGAGTGGGAGAACTCAGAGGGGATCAGCAAGCAGCCTGCAACTGTTACGCAGTGTCGGCCAACCCAGCTGCGCTCGCCAAGTAATGCGCACATGTAGCCAGTGAACCAAGCCAAGGGATGCCGGAGCAAGATCACTATGTCTTGGAAGATGGAGAAGTACCAGACCTGATTATCGAAGAACCAGAAGAAGAGGAACAGGGATGGGTTAGTGGACATCCCGCAAATCAATTAGAAGAAGTACCTATCAGGGGAGACGACCTGACAAAGGTGGTAAAAGTCGGTGGGGGTCTGGATAGCAAGATCAAGAAGGACTTAATAAAACTCCTTAGAGAATACATCGATATCTTCACCTGGAGTCACGAAGAGATGCCCGACATCCTACTCAGCCTGGTGATCGTGCTTCAAATGTTTACATTTAGCGCCCCTTTTACCTTGTTTTTGTAATCATTTTCTAAGCATTCCATGTGTTTAATGTTGTAAATAAGTCTTTTCAGATAAAGTAGGCAATTCAAGGGCATTTTTGTCCAAGGTGAAGAAAAAAGGGAAATTTAGGCAGAAAATAGAAGAAAAGCAAGATGGGGAGCTCATGCACTCTGGCCGACGGGCATAAAGCCGCCGCACGAAGCCGTCGGAAGGAGCAATTGTCATTGGCGAGCTCATGCACTCTGGCCGGCGGGCATAAAGACGCCGCACAAAACCGCCGTCAACTTAGGCGGGTTCATACATAAGCCACGGCAAGACAAGTCCCACGGAACAAGGCCGCGGTGAAGTAAAAACAAGCACGGGGGGTTCTGGAGGCGGGCAAAAAGCCGTCGTACAAGCCCGTCGAAAATTCTGATAAGCTGAAAATGGTCAAAGCTCGCCCCAAAGTCAAAGAAAGCTGCCCCTTTTTCCACCTATTGTCCTTGGAAGGCCTCCTCTCTCATGCATACACATTTGATCAAAAGAAGGGATTACTTACTTAGTTTTCTAGTTAGTTAGTTAGAGAGAGATAGAAAAAAAGAGATATTACTTAGATATTTTGTTCTTAGGAATCAAGAGAGATAGTTATTGTAGTAGTATTTTCTAGGTAGCCAAACACTACAAGTTGGTTACTTAGAGTGATAACTTCAAGTTGCCATAGTAGAATTAGTTGATTGGATTACAAGGAGGATCATTTCCACTTCACAAGCTTGTCCATTGGTGATGTTTCCTTTATTTGTAAGTCTTTGTAACCTTGATACTATGTGTAACTAATTCCTCTTGTTAAGGGATTAGATGTAATTCTTGTATTACCTTGTTATATAATCAATCATATTGTTATAATCCTCTCAAGTTATGCATGTGTTCTTTAATACTTGAATGAATGGTGGTTGCAACCACCAACCTTCTTTATTTGCAATAACTTGATGAATTGTATGCAATAGACCATTTATTGCATGTTCCTAGTATAGCATTTATGTGGTAGAGATTATCAACTTGTAATTCTCTACTAGTAGTTGACTAATTTTCCTTTAATCACTCTCTAATCTTAGATTTAATTGTGATTAAGTAGAGAATTTAGTGCTTAATAATTCTTATGAATAGATGCATGTTAGTGATTGGGGATTAAGCATTATGATTGATTGATTAAAAACTAGGATTATACTTGAATGAATCTTTTCCCTTGACAATTTTTAACCTAGAATTTGAATCAAGTAGTTGTAATTGTCACTTAGCAATCCAATTTTAGCATAGTCAATTTGTTAACCATTAGCTAATATAATCAAATTTGTTATTTCATAATTAGAGAATTGTAGAATTAAGTAAAGTAAGCGTCTTATTATTGCCTTCCTCGTGGGAACGATACCCTTACTTGCTCACTACACTAGTTCAACGACTTGTGCACTTGCAATAGGGTCACCAGACTCGCGCGTCCCTTTAATATAACTGAGGTAGAATAGGTTAATTTATAGTGACAATTGTAGAACCGGTTCGGGCGTGTCAAAATTTATGGCGCCGCTGCCGGGGAGTTCGGCAGGACGTTTCTTTTTAGAACATTAGTCAATTTAATCCTTGCATAATCGTAGAGAATTTCTGTTTTGAACATTTAACCTTTTGGTAGTTATTGTAGTGTACTTTCAGGTTTCTTGTCACAAATTGATGCACGGAAGACGATCTTTGGGTAGTCCACTTGAACCTTTTGTTGAGATTATTAATCGCATAGCGAAGCTACCGATGATGACAGACAATCCTAGAGGACTATCCAACCTTGAGGAAGGGTCAACCTCTTCTAGCAGTACCTCCACTGGTTCAGAACACGGACAAGATCAACGGATGATGAAGGAATTCTCATTGCCTACCGTTGGATCACATCCTTCAGCTATATTGTTAGACGATGCCCAGAGGAATTACGAGCTGAAAAACTTGCACTACAACACACTCCCGCACTTTGGTGGTAACCTAAGTGAAGACTGCCTTCAATTCATGAAGGAATATTACAATGTGATGACCACTTTTCCACTCAGAAACTTGACGGAGGATCACTTACGCATGCGATGTTTTTCATATTGCATGCGAGACGACGCCAAGAAGTGGCTCATGGCATTACCAGCAGGATCCCTTACCACATGGAGGGGTGTTGAGTAGAAGTTTTTTGCCAAGTATTTTCCCTCATGGAAGACGAAGGAAATACGAAGTATGATAGCTGATTTCCAGGAAAAGGAAGGGGATGAGTTTCATGAATCATGGGGTAGATTCAAGCTACTTTTAGCACAGTGCCCTCACTATGAGTATACTTTAGTATCACAAGTTCAATCTTTCTATGATGGATTGACAGGACTTTCACAAGCGATTGTTGATAACGTATGTAGAGGAGCGATGCGAGAGAAAACGGCACAATATGTGTTTGATAAGTACGAGATGCTTGAACAGAATTCCCAACAGAGGAACACTCGAGGGAGTCGAGGAGGAATGAGTATGGAAATGGCAAGTCAAATAAGTGATATGAGTAAGAACATAGCGACACTCATGAGTAGGTTTGGGAACCAACCTACAGTGACGAATCAGGTTTTTGGTAAGGAGAACCGTGGAATGGACATGAATTCCATGGATGAGCCAGAACCACCCAGGAAAGAAGAATTACAAGTGGTGTATCCGCCACGCCAGTCAAGACAGTTGGATGATCCCTTCTCCAACACCTACAATCGGGGATGGGCAAGGCATCCTAATCTGAATTACGGGAACAACCACTGCTTGAACCCCCCTTTACCTCCACAGAACAACAACAACTGGTATCCACCTCCGGGATACCAATCAAGACCACAGCAGAGTACGCAACCATGGAAGGTAAAGGAAAACTTACCTTAGCGTCAACAAGGCCAGAGAGACATCGAGTACAGGCCCGTTAATCAGTATTACACCAATGATCCTAACCACATCAGGATTACTTCTATGGAAGGAGTAGTCAAAACATTGGAAAGACAAATAGGTGAGTATGCTGAAGTTAGTCAGAAGAAGGAGCCAGGGAAGCTCCCAAGTCAGTCTCAACAAACCAAGTCAGCCACGGTACTAAGAAGTGGTAAGGTACTTTCTAACCCATATCCATCTGAAATTTCTGATATTCTTGATAATGTTTCAGAAGACAGGGAAGTACCAAGTAAGAATGATCTTGATACTCAAGTAGGAATAGGAACAAGCAGAGGTCCGGAGAGAGGACATAAGGATACTTCAAGAATACACAAATCGCCTAACCCGTATGTGCCTCCAATTCCGTTTCCAGGAAGGCTTCAGAAGTCGAAGTTGGACTAAGCTTTCAAGGAGATCTATGACATCCTATCAAAGTTGTACGTGAGCTTTCCCTTACTTGAGGTGATTGAGAAAATGCCCACATACGCCAAGTTCTTCAAGGAACTCAACTCAAAGGCGCGGAAGAAAGAGTTTCTGGAGAAAATAGTAATCTCCAAAGAAGCAAGTGCAGCCATGGAAACGGCATTGCCACCTAAGATGAGGGATCCAGGAAGCTTCATCATTACCATATCAGTTGGGGAAACTCGGAGGGAGAAGGCAATGTTAGACTTAGGAGCATCGATCAATTTGATGCCTTATGCATTGTTTAAGGACTTATGATTAGAGGGATTGAAGCCAACTACCATGGAATTGATATTAGCCGACCGCTCAGTACGCCATCCAATAAGAGTGGTTGAAGATGTGTTAGTCAGGGTGGGTGAATTGATCATCCCAGCTAACTTTGTTATTCTAGAGATGGAAACCGATTCATCTAAGGCAAGGGAGATGCCGATATTGCTAGGGCGACCATTTATGTCAATTGCCAAGGCAATCATCGACGTCCACAAAGGACGGCTCTCCATGACGGTTTTAGGTCAAACAGCAGAGTTTGAAGTGTTTGAGAGCATGAAGAACCCATTGAAGGGTAGTGTTTGTTTTAACATCGCAAGTGCCGAACAAGATGAATAACCTCTCTCTACGTTTGGGGAGTACATAGCACTCGCTCACAGCGAGGTGACTAACAAGACCCCGCTTTTGAAGCATGATTCATCAAGTTACGAAGACACCATCACTCAGCTCAAGGAAGAAAACCAGGAGTTTGTGGAAAAGAACTTTGAACTCACTACTAAGCTTGATGAGGCTTTAGAGGAAAATTATGCCCTCCAAGACAAAATTGAAGATGATTTCTCCCTAGTGAAAGATGAGTTCGGAGAAAGGAATGAGTCGTTGAGCAAGGAATTCGAAGGCAAGATGAAAGTCATGGAAGAGGAGATACATGATTGCGCTTCAAATGTTTACATTTAGCGCCCCTTTTACCTTGTTTTTGTAATCAATTTCTAAGCATTCCATGTGTTTAAATGTGTAAATAAGTATGTTCAGGTAAAATAGGTGTTTCAAGGGCATTTTTGTCCAAAGTGAAGAAATGAGGGCAAATTGGGAAGAAAACAGAAGAAAAGTAAGAAGGCCAGTTCATGCATTCAGGCCGGTGGGAACAAGGCCGCCACTCGAAGCCGCCATCATCCAGGCGAGATCTTTCGGCGGGCAAGAAGTCGCCGCTCGAAGCCGCCGTCATCCAGGCGAGATCTTTCGGCGGGCAAGAAGCCGCCGCTCTAAGCCGCCGTCATCCAGGTGGGATCTGTCGGCGGGAACAAAGCCGCCGTGCATGCCCGCCGACGATGCTGAGAAGCTACAAATTGATTGAAGCTCGCCCCAAAAGTCAAAGAAGGCTGCCCCTTTCTCTACCTATTGTCCTTGGAAGGCCTCCTCTCTCATGCATATACACAATGGGTCAAAACAAAGATAGATATACTTAGTTTTAGTTAGAGAGAGTGGAGATAGTTAGTTAGAGAGAAGATAGAAAGGAGATATTAATTAGAGATATTTTGTTCTTAGGAATCAAGAAAGATAGTTATTTTCTTGGCCAATTTCTAGGTAGCCAAACACCACATGTTGGTTACTTAGAGTGATCACTCCAAGTTGCCATAGAAGAGTTAATTGCTTGGATTGCAAGGAAGATCATTTCCACTTCACAAGTTTGTCCATTGGTGATGTTTCCCTTGCTTGTATATCTTTGTAATTGTGATACTATGTGTAGCTAATCCCTATTGTTAGGGAATTAGATGTAATTCTTGTACTTCCTTGTTATCTAATCAATCATATTGTTATAATCCTCTCAAGTCATGTTTTTGGTGCATTTATGATTGCATGTGTGGTGGTTGCAACCACCTATCTCCTTTGTAAGGATTCCCGTTGTTTTTAATTGGCTTATTTCGTGATCAAACCATATGTGGGGATTCTTTGTAAGGGTAGTTAGATGTTGTTGTTATTGCATTAGGCCCTTTGAAGACCTCATTATTGACAGCACCAAAGGTAATACTCTAAGTGCTTACTTGTCTTGAAGAGATAGTTGCACACACTCACAACTCATGCATATGTTTAATCTTTATATGTTGTGTTTCTTTTTGTTGTGCATCAATGCCTATTTACATCTCTTCTTGCTTGTTATTATGATTGCATCTTGTGTTTATAACATCATAGCATTTAGGTTTTTAGGATGCATCTTAGTTTACCTTTGTTCCCCTTGCATGATTGCTTGTGGGGTTCAAAGATGTGGGCTGTGCGCTGGTCCATGATGTGTAAAATCGTGTTATAAAAACCTAACTCGCAAGTGCACGAATCGTGAGATAAGTACAGCGACAAGTAGGGATCGTTCCCACGAGGAAAAGTGATTTACTAGTTATAACTAATTCTAATTAAAGCTAAGCAATTAAAAGTAACCAAGAGAGTTGAGATTGATTGATTGATTGAGTGAGTATTGATTAACTAAAACTAAATTAAACTAAGAAATCAATTAAAAAGAATATGTGAATGTGATCAAGAGGTGAGAGGACTAGGTTATCAATGCTCCCCAACTATGTCTACTCAATGCTTCGAACTGACTTTGATAAAAGATGTAACTCAAGTTAAGGGTTCGTTCTTATCTTATTTATGATTGTTACCGTATGATCCTGGGATGAATCAAGTGTTCTCAATTATAATTTACCCATAGATCAATGGCGCAAACTACAACCGAAAACCCATTAAGTGCAAGAACTAATGAACCAAAACCTACTTGCATAGATCAATGCTAAGATCAGTTTTACCCATTCAATTGAATATTAATTAAGGTTACGTGTAGATCAACACTCCAAACTTAATTGTTAAATTATCAAAACCCTAAATTCATGCCAACGTATGATCATGCATCAACACAAACAAAGAATTGAGACGTAGAATGAATTGAATGAATCAAAACTTAAATTAAGAAAATATAGTCAATTCTAACAAAGAGTATTCATAGAGGTTCACATTGATTCCCTAGTATGGATTAGTTACACATCATGAAAATAACAAGACAAGAGATAGAGGAGATAAAACCCATTGAGGCCTTCAATGACTTCTTCCCATCTTCCATGGTGAGTCTTCTTCGTCTTGCAAACCCTCGATGTGTAAAGATGGATGATGGTGATGGGGGATGGCCCCCTTGGTGGCTTGGGACCTCCCTTGGGTGGCTCTCTAGCTGGTCTTCTCTCTCTTTTTCGAAATTAGGCTTACAAGGGGTTTAAATAGGTGTAGATGCAAGGCCATGACCTAAAACAACAAGGAAATCTATTCCTTGTGAGAATACAAGCCTATTTGGAATTCTATTTCTTTCCTAATCCATCCAAATTGATTACTTATTGAAGGAAGATAAGGATTAGATGTCTACTTGCTTCCCAAGACTCTCACACATGTCCAAGAAGGTAATATTTCCCGTTCCGACAACTTGCGAAACAAATCCCGAAAGTATTCGCGGATTTTATGACTGACTGATCTGACCTTCGGGCACTAAAATGGACATAACTTCTTCTAGAAAATTCGGATCGACAAGCTGTAAATTGGGTTGGAAACTAGACTTCCGGGGCTTTAAATCCATAGGTAGCAGGACACACAGTTCAATCGGAGCTGAGAGATATGAGCCCCGCAATATTGATGATCTGTACTGTGACGGGCTACCGCTGCGCTACCGCTGCGAGAGCCAGAGCGGTTTTGGCAGCGGTTTACACTGTTTTGCACCGCTTTCATGCCGCTGTGTGGAAATTGACAGCGGTCTTTCATGATGGTTGATGGCCATTTGCATAAAAGTCCCTCAAATCTACCAAAATCACCTTTTTTCTTTGAAATACTTCAAACATATCACTTGAATCCAACAACCTGAAAAATGCTCAAACACACAAATTAAATCCCAAAAAGACTCGAGAAATAAGCAATTGATTGGAGGAATGGGGATCAAAAACATATACAATAAATGACCGATCAGTCCACCAGCGCCGGTCGTTCAGCGCAGCTCACCGGTGCAAAACACCCAGTGGCATGCCGCTGGTCGTGCGCTGGTCCACACCAGCGCATGGCCACCGGCGCTAATCGCCCAGTTGTGCTTCGCTAGTCTGGCGCCTGTGTGAGCGCATGTCGTCCAGCGCCAAAGCAAAAATGTGCTTGTGCGCTGGTCCTGCGCCTGTCATCCAGCACAGGTCCACCAGCGCACAGAGCAATTTTCTGGCGCGTTTTCAAAACGACCTCACTTCACTTATGGCCTCTATATATATGCTAACTTGATTTTAGGTCACTTAAGTGAGTTCATATTCAAGCTTCATACTTAGGATATTTTTCAAGAGAAGAAAAATACACAAAGAACTCATTTTTAATTACTCAAACACTTTTTCATGATCATCAATCATCATCTAGCATCATCTCAGATCATCTAGATGTCATCTTGCATGGAATCTTCATCATACTTTGCTTGGTAAGCTTTTCACTAATATCTTACATATTTTGTGTTTCTCTTATCTAGCAATCTCAATTAATTACTTGTTTGTTATTTTGTATGCTTTGGATACAAGATTGAGATTAGTATGATGTATGTTTGAGAAGTTGTATTGTGCTAGCATATTAGGTTTTGTGCTTAATATTGATTAGCTAAACTAATTGACATGTCATTTAGTTTTGATATCTAGGATTGTTCTTAATTGCATATTAATCATCTTAGATAAGCATATAGGGTTTCCCTTGCTCTATGTTGCATTTTGGATATTCACATATATTCACTTAGGGTTGTATTCTCTTCTAGAGAAAGTAAGTCTTGTGTGTAGCAACCGGGATTAGGTTGCTTAGATCGCAAGCAAATTGGACTAGGTTCACTCATACCGGGATTAGGTAGGTGTGTGATTACTTCCGGGATTAGGTTGTAATTGTTTGCACATTTAGTGGATTCGAGGTTCGAGTGTGGCTTACTTACATAGCCCGTGGTTTTTCCCGTGAGGGTTTCCACGTAAAAATCAAGTGTTGATTTAATTTCCGCACCATATTACACTTGCTTGTTTATATTATCTTGAGGGTAAATTCGTAATTTTGACTAACACGAAAAATTGGGTAAAAAGCGTAAAATCTATTCACCCCCACTCTAGATAGTTTTATACACACCGTGCTTTAATTAGTTTCAATTGGTATCAGAGCGGGTTCCTAGACATGCATAGGTGATCCTTGCTTATTTTGGTGTGTTTTGCATTTTGTGTGATTTTTGATCATTTATACATTTGCATTCATTTCATTCATTCATAAACACTATGAGTGGAAACGGTGGAAATGGTGGTGGCCACGAAGGAGCTTCTAGCACAAGGCCTCCACTTCTTACCGGATTGAACTATTCCCAATGGAAAGGGAAGATGGAATCCTACATATGCCAAATTCATGACCGTGCATGGATGGCGGTGGAAGACGGATATGATCTCCCTATGATGACTCCCGCGGGTGGAGGAGAAGATGTTTTGAAGCCTAAGGCACAATGGAACGCGCAAGAGTTTGAGGCTTCTAAGTGGAATAGGAAGGCTATGCATGCCATCATGTGTGCAATGGATGAGAATCAGTACAAGCTTATTCAGAATACTCAGATTGCCAAAGTGGCATGGGACATCCTTCAAGTTGCACATGAGGGAACCGAGGTGGTGAAGGAGTCCAAGCTTCAAGTCCTCCAAACTCAATTTGAGTTACTTAGGATGGGAAAGGATGAATGCTTCAATGACTTCGAAATCAAATTGATGGACATAGTAAATCAAAGCCATCAACTCGGAGACCCGTATTCGGATAGGAGAGTCAAGCAAAAAATTATGAGATCTCTCCCCGATAGGTTTGAATCAAAGGTGACGGCCATAGAAGAAAATAGTGGCTACATGGATATGAAGCCAAGTGAGGTAATTGGGCGTCTCCTTGCATATGAGTCTAGGAAGGCTCCTAGCACCACTACTCCTCCTAAAAAGTCTAAAGGAATAGCTTTGAAAGCATCTAAGGATGCAAAGGAGGCAAAGCATGAATCGGATGAAGACCTTGCCTTATTTGTGAAAAGGTTTAACAAGGTTATGGGGTTTGTTAGGATTCCCGTTGTTTTTAATTGGCTTATTTCGTGATCAAACCACATGTGGGGTTGCTTTGTAAGGGTAGCTTAGATGTTGTTGTTATTGCTTAGGCCCTTTTGAAGATCTCACTATTGACAAGCACCAAAGGTAATATTCTAAGTGCTTACTTGTCTTGAAGAGATAGATGCACACACTCACAACTCATGCATATGTTTAATCCTTATATGTTGTGTGTCTTTTATGTGTGCCTTAATGCTCATGAACATCTGTTCTTGCATGTTAGTTTGATTGCATCTTGCATATCCAATTGCCTTGTCATGCTTAACCTTAGGATTGCATTTTTGCACTGGGCGCCCCCAAAAGCGCTCTACAGAAGCGCTGTACGAACAGCGCCCATTGAGCGCTGTTCAGACCTGATCGATTTAATCGGTCGCTGTTGGGTCGCTGTTGGGGCGCTGTACATAGCGCGGTACAGAGCGCTGTACGTACAGCGCCACTCTGTTTCCTCGTGAAAACAGAGCAAGGGCGCTGTACAGGCGCTGTACAATGGCGCCCTACGTACAGCGCCCAAGGCAAATAGTGGGCAAACTTATCAAAACGACCACACTTTGTTTTGGCCCCCTATATATATGCCACTTTGACTTTAGGTCAATTAGAAGAGTTCATATTCAGATTCCATACTTAGGAGATTTTTCAAAGAGAAGAAAAATTCCAAAGAACTCATTTTTAATTACTCAAACACTTGTTCCATGATCATCAATCATCATCTAGCATCATCTTAGATCATCTAGATGACATCTTGCATGGATTCTTCATCATACTTTGCTTGGTAAGCTTTTCACTAATATCTTACATATTTTGTGTTTCTCTTATCTAGCAATCTCAATTTAATTACTTGTATGTGATTTTATATTTGTTGAATACAAGATTGAGATTAGTATGATGTATGTTTGAGAAGTTGTATTGTGCTAGCATATTAGGTTTTTGTGCTTGATATTGATTAGCTAAACTAATTGACATGTCATTTAGTTTTGATATCTAGGATTGTTCTTAATTGCATATTAATCATCTTAGATAAGCATATAGGGTTTCCCTTGCTCTATGTTGCATTTTGGATATTTTCACATATTCACTTAGGGTTGTATTCTCTTCAAGAGAAGCTAAGTCTTGTGTGTAGCAATCGGGATTAGGTTGCTTAGATCGCAAGCAAAATCGGACTAGGTTCACTCATACCGGGATTAGGTAGGTGTGTGATTACTACCGGGATTAGGTTGTAATCGTTTGCACATTTAGTGGATTCGAGGTTCGAGTGTGGCTTACTTACATAGCCCGTGGTTTTTCCCGTGAGGGTTTCCACGTAAAAATCAAGTGTCAATTTAATTTCCGCACCATATTACACTTGCTTGTTTATTTTATCTTGAGGGTAATTTCGTAATTTTGACTAACACGAAAAATTGGGTAAAAAGCGTAAAATCTATTCACCCCCCCTCTAGATAGTTTTATACACACCGTGCATTAATTAGTTTCAATTGGTATCAGAGCGGGTTCCTAGACATACATAGGTGATCCTTGCTTATTTTGGTGTGTTTTGCATTTTGTGTGATTTTTGATCATTCATACATTTGCATTCATTTCATTCATTCATAAACACTATGAGTGGAAACGGTGGAAGTGGTGGTGGCCACGAAGGAGCTTCTAGCACAAGGCCTCCACTTCTTACCGGATTGAACTATTCCCAATGGAAAGGGAAGATGGAATCCTACATATGCCAAATTCATGACCGTGCATGGATGGCGGTGGAAGAGAAGATGTTTTGAAGCCTAAGGCGCAATGGAACGCGCAAGAGTTTGATGCTTCAAAGTGGAATAGGAAGGCGTTGCATGCCATCTTGTGTGCCATGGACGAAAATCAATACAAGTTGATTCAAAATACTAGGATAGCTAAGGAAGCTTGGGACATCCTAGAGATTGCACATGAGGGAACCGAAGTGGTGAAGGACTCCAAGCTTCAAGTCCTCCAAACTCAATTCGAGACGCTTAAGATGGAGGAGAATGAGTGCTTCAACGACTTTGAGATCAAGTTGATGGATATAGTCAACCAAAGCCATCAACTTGGTGATCCATATTCGGATAGGAGAATCAAGCAAAAGATTATGAGATCTCTACCCGATAGGTTTGAATCGAAGGTGACGGCTTTAGAAGAAAATAGTGGTTATAAGGATATGAAGCCGAGTGAGGTGATTGGGAGACTTCTAGCTTATGAGTCTAGGAAAGGGCCTATCTCCACACCCACTAAAAAGCAAAAAGGAATTGCTTTAAAAACCTCCAAGGATGAAAAGGAGGAAAAGAAGGTTGACTCGGATGAAGACCTTGCCTTGTTTGTAAAAAGGTTCAACAAAGTTATGAAGTTTAGAAGGAAGAGCTTTGGGTCAAAGGGTCAAGATTTGAAGAAAAAGGGCTCTTTCAAGAAGTTTGAACCTAGGCAAGAGAGGACCGAAAGGAAAGGGGTTAGAGAATCTATGACTAGGATGGATTCTAGCACCAAGAAGCTTGACCATATGCTTGGTGTTGGAAAGAGTCCATGTGACAAGAGGGGTCTTGGGTATGAAGATGACAAGAAGATCTCAACCTCTAACAAGACCATATTTGTCAAGAGCTTGAAGAAAGAAGAAACTTCACTTGTGCAACTTCCTAGAAAGAAGTTAGAAATAGGACAAAGCTCAAATGCTCAAGTGAAGATGGGGCCAAGAAGGCAACCTCAAGCTAAACTCCCTAGAGTTTCTCAAGCCAACATTCCTCCTCAATTGGCTCACAAAGGAAAGAGGCCTATCATGCAACCTCAAGCTTGGAAGCAACCTAGACCGGTTCAACAACGAAGATGCATTGAACCCATTCATCCACAAAGACAAGGACAAGGTATGATTCCTTATTTTACTCCTATTTGTCACTTTTGTGGATTTGTTGGTCATATTAGACCACAATGCTTTCGCTATATAAAAATGTGCAAAACTAGAAGCATGATAGAGAAGAAAAAGAAAAGAGCCATGATGCATGTTCCTAGGAATAATAATATTGATTTGCATGATCCTAGGAATAATAGAGCACATGTACCAAAGACCACTAAGAAAGCTAAAATTGTTGCTAAGTGGATTAGAAAGAATGAAAATGTTTGCCATGTTGCACAAATAGCCTTGAAGGCAAATTCTTCTAATTTTTGGTATTTGGATAGTGGGTGCTCTAGGCACATGACGGGAAACAAGAGTTTCTTCGAGACTCTTGTTATGGAGGAAGGTGGATATGTCACTTTTGGTGATGGATCCAAAAAGAAGGTTGTAGGGAAAGGATCCATTTCCGTTCCCGGTTTACCCTCCTTATCCGATGCTTTATTTGTTGATGGCTTGAAAGCCAATTTAATAAGCATTTCACATCTAAGTGATGAAGGATATTCCGTCTTGTTTAGTAAAAATGATTGCTCAATCCTAAAGCCCGATGGACAAACCTTATTGAAAGGTATGAGATCTAGCGACAATTGTTATTGTCTTGAAGCTAGAATAGTCTCAAACAATGTGTCCATGGATGAGCAAGTTGAGTTGTGGCATGAAAGACTTGGCCACATGAACTTTAGGGATTTAAGAACCCTTGGAAAGTTCGAGTGTGTGCGTGGCCTCCCTAAGCTTGGGAAGAAAGCCAATGGTATTTGTGGACCTTGCCAACAAGGAAAACAAACCAAAAGCATGCACAAAAAGGGCAAGTATCTCTCCACCAAGGAGCCCCTAGAGCTTCTCCACATGGATCTCATGGGTCCTATGCAAACCGAAAGCTTAGGTGGAAAGAGATACATTTTTGTTTGTGTTGATGATTTCTCTAGATTTACATGGACATATTTTCTTAGAGAAAAATCCGAAACTTTTGATAAGTTTAAAATGCTTTGTACTAAATTGCAAAATGAAATGAATTCTAATATTAGAAGCATTAAACGGATTAGAAGTGACCATGGGAGGGAGTTTGAGAATGCCTCTTTTGAAAGCTATTGTGATAGCCTAGGCATCTCCCATGAGTTTTCCGCTCCTAGGACACCTCAACAAAATGGAGTTGTTGAGAGGAAGAATAGGGTCCTCCAAGAGATGGCCCGTGTGATGTTGCTTAGCAACAATGTCCCTAGGAACCTATGGGCCGAAGCCATCAACACGGCTTGCTATATAGGAAATAGAGTGTTCCTAAGGCCCGGTACTAGAAACACCTCCTATGAATTATGGAAAGGCAAGAGGCCAAATGTTAGCTACTTCCACACATTTGGGAGCAAATGCTACATTTTAAATGACCGTGATCAACTTGGCAAGTTTGATGCTAAGAGTGATGAGGGTATCTTTATTGGCTATGCCTTGAATAGTAGAGCCTATAGAGTTTTCAACTTGAAGACTCGAACCGTCATGGAATCATCAAATGTTGTCATTGATGATACAAGGCTCAAGTCCAAAAATTATGAGGAGGAGGATGTTTTAGAGGATGACTCTCCTTTGGAGAGGGTTGTGGTGACTCCCAATGTTGGGACATCTAATGAAGTCACACAACCTTGTACTAGAGTTCCTAGCTTGGACTCTAATGAACCCGCTCCATGGGTTAGAAGACTCCATAACAAAGAAGATGTTATTGGAGATGTTAATGAGGGTGTTAGGACTAGGCGTCAAATAGCTAATCTAATTAGCTTTACATGCTACACCTCTCAAATAGAACCCAAAAAGGTTGATGAAGCCTTGAATGATGAATTTTGGGTTCTTGCCATGCAAGAAGAGCTAAACCAATTCGAAAGGAATGAGGTTTGGACTCTAGTTCCTAGGCCTAAGACCACTAATGTCATAGGCACAAAATGGATATTTAGGAACAAATCCGATGAGGATGGCAACATAGTGCGGAACAAGGCTAGACTTGTAGCACAAGGGTACTCTCAAATTGAGGGTATCGACTTTGAGGAGACTTTTGCTCCCGTTGCCCGCTTAGAGTCAATTAGGCTTCTCTTGTCCATCTCTTGTGTGCACAAGTTCAAATTGCACCAAATGGACGTCAAGAGTGCCTTCCTCAATGGCTTCTTGCAAGAGGAAGTGTTTGTTGAACAACCTAAGGGGTTTGTGGATGCACACCACCCCAACCATGTCTATCGCCTCAAAAAGACACTATATGGGTTGAAACAAGCACCGAGGGCTTGGTATGAGCGCCTCACTCAATTTCTTGTTGACAATAACTACACAAGAGGTAGTGTTGACAAGACACTATTCATCAAGAGAGACAATGATGAGCTTTTCATAGCTCAAATATATGTTGATGACATAGTGTTTGGCTCCACCAACAACACCAAGGTCCAACAATTTGTTGATGTTATGTCTCATGAATTTGAGATGAGTCTTGTTGGTGAGCTTAGTTACTTCCTAGGTTTGCAAATTAGGCAAATGAATGATGGGATTTTCATAACCCAAGCCAAATATGCTAAGAACCTAGTGAAGAAGTTTGGTTTAGAGAATGCCAAACGTTGTGATACACCAATGAGTACCACTTTGAAGCTAAGCAAGGATGCTAGTGGTAAAAGTGTGGAACAAACTCTATATCGTGGCATGATAGGTAGCTTGCTTTATTTGACCGCAAGTAGGCCCGATATATCTTTTAGTGTGGGTGTGTGTGCTAGGTACCAAGCGGATCCTAAGGAGTCCCACCTCTCTTCCGTGAAGAGGATCATTCGCTATGTGAATGGGACATCCAATTATGGGATTTGGTACTCTTTTGACACTAATGCTAGTCTTGTAGGCTTTAGTGATGCGGATTGGGCAGGAAATTGTGATGATAGGAAGAGCACATCGGGCGGTTGCTTCTTTCTAGGCAACAACTTGGTGTCTTGGTTTTGCAAGAAGCAAAACTCGATTTCCTTGTCCACGGCCGAGGCCGAGTACATAGCCGCAGGGAGTGGATGCACACAACTCCTATGGATGAAGCAAATGCTAGTAGACTACGGATTCAACCAAGGTACTCTCACTCTCTTTTGTGATAATATGAGTGCAATTAATATTTCCAAGAATCCGGTTCAACATTCTAGAACTAAGCATATTGACATCCGCCATCACTTCATTAGAGAGCTTGTTGAAAATAAATGCATAGTACTTGAACATGTAGGTACTAATGATCAACTTGCGGACTTATTTACTAAACCCTTAGATGCTACTCGATTTAAAACTCTTAGTAGATCTATTGGGATATGTCTTGTGGAGTGATGTTCTATGATTGACCCCATATGGGGAACTCAAGCAAAGAGAGCTATTTTGCATTCTTGTATCTTGCAAAAAATTTGAAATAACTTATGCCTCTTCTTTTGATTGCTTGAGTAAGCTTGGTTGTACATATGTATATATGTTTTCAATTCTATAAATGTGAACCTTGCTTATCTACAATCCATGTCATATTTATGTTCAAACATGCATTTTTGGACTAGGAGATTTACATAGGAAGTATGATGTGAATGACCTATAGTTATCTCCATGACATGATGATTCTTTAATAACATGCTAATACTAAATGAAAAAGCATGAAATTCATACAATATGCTCACATGAAAAGCATGAATTGATGATTGCATATTCTTAAAAATGCAAAACTTGTGTGAAAGCTAATGAGACTCAAAATGAATAAAGGATCTTGTATCCGTTCAAAGGAATTTACATTCCATATGTCTCTCTTTCTTTATTAGTTGAACATGGTTACTATCATACGGATTTCTTATCCGGAAAAATCAAATAGGGTGCAAAGTCGCTCATGCCATGTTTCGCTTATAAAGTTGGATATAGTTGCTCTTAAAATTGAAATCAATAATCTCTATATCCTTGCTTTTCCCATGACATTGGTGAAATTGGTTTGAATTCAAATTAGAAACCTTTGTCATTTGCTTTGCCAAATACCATTGTATTTTGGACTTGAATGCTATATGTCTTGTATGCAAAGCATGTTGGATTCACACATTTTCTCAAATAAATCTCCTTGTTTCTCTCAAATTAATTGAAGTGCATAAAGTGACTTATATGTATATGCATATCTTGCATGCTTCTTTCTCTCGTTGCTTTGAGTGACCCGGTTGGGGACTACTCCTTTGCCTATATCATGACAAAAAGGGGGAGTAGGAAATGGTAAGGGGAGTTGCAAAATATAGAAGCTTTTGTGCATTTTGGGGAGAACATACATTGAGGGGGAGTAACCCTTTGAGGGGGAGCATTGCATTTATCATTCATTGCATACATTTGCTAATGTTGTGCCTAAATTCTAAAAATGCAAATGCTTGGTATTGTTCTCACATGATTAATCTCACACTTTACTTGTATTGGAAATGCTAGAAACTTTATTTTCAGGGCTTGATTGTTCTACAAGAGATTGAAGACTTGACGTTTTTACTTTCTTATCTCTTTGTAATGTAGATAATCATTGTAGTCCCGTAGTTTCTAATTCTATGTGAGGAATCAATGTGAGTGGTGGTTTTGTCACGAAATAGCCAAAGGGGGAGATTGTTAGGATTCCCGTTGTTTTTAATTGGCTTATTTCGTGATCAAACCACATGTGGGGTTGCTTTGTAAGGGTAGCTTAGATGTTGTTGTTATTGCTTAGGCCCTTTTGAAGATCTCACTATTGACAAGCACCAAAGGTAATATTCTAAGTGCTTACTTGTCTTGAAGAGATAGATGCACACACTCACAACTCATGCATATGTTTAATCCTTATATGTTGTGTGTCTTTTATGTGTGCCTTAATGCTCATGAACATCTGTTCTTGCATGTTAGTTTGATTGCATCTTGCATATCCAATTGCCTTGTCATGCTTAACCTTAGGATTGCATTTTTGCACTGGGCGCCCCCAAAAGCGCTCTACAGAAGCGCTGTACGAACAGCGCCCATTGGCCCCCTATATATATGCCACTTTGACTTTAGGTCAATTAGAAGAGTTCATATTCAGATTCCATACTTAGGAGATTTTTCAAAGAGAAGAAAAATTCCAAAGAACTCATTTTTAATTACTCAAACACTTGTTCCATGATCATCAATCATCATCTAGCATCATCTTAGATCATCTAGATGACATCTTGCATGGATTCTTCATCATACTTTGCTTGGTAAGCTTTTCACTAATATCTTACATATTTTGTGTTTCTCTTATCTAGCAATCTCAATTTAATTACTTGTATGTGATTTTATATTTGTTGAATACAAGATTGAGATTAGTATGATGTATGTTTGAGAAGTTGTATTGTGCTAGCATATTAGGTTTTTGTGCTTGATATTGATTAGCTAAACTAATTGACATGTCATTTAGTTTTGATATCTAGGATTGTTCTTAATTGCATATTAATCATCTTAGATAAGCATATAGGGTTTCCCTTGCTCTATGTTGCATTTTGGATATTTTCACATATTCACTTAGGGTTGTATTCTCTTCAAGAGAAGCTAAGTCTTGTGTGTAGCAATCGGGATTAAGTTGCTTAGATCGCAAGCAAAATCGGACTAGGTTCACTCATACCGGGATTAGGTAGGTGTGTGATTACTACCGGGATTAGATTGTAATCGTTTGCACATTTAGTGGATTCGAGGTTCGAGTGTGGCTTACTTACATAGCCCGTGGTTTTTCCCGTGAGGGTTTCCACGTAAAAATCAAGTGTCAATTTAATTTCCGCACCATATTACACTTGCTTGTTTATTTTATCTTGAGGGTAATTTCGTAATTTTGACTAACACGAAAAATTGGGTAAAAAGCGTAAAATCTATTCACCCCCCCTCTAGATAGTTTTATACACACCGTGCATTAATTAGTTTCAGGGTTCAAGAAGAAGAAGGGATTTGGGTCACGAGGACAAGATTTGAAGAAAAAAGGTTCCTTCAAGAAGTTTGAGCCTAGACAAGAGAGGACCGAAAGGAAAGGGGTCCGATGCTTTGAATGTGGTGGGATTGGTCACTTTGCCCCCGAATGTGCTAATCACAATGAAAGGAAGAAGGGTAAAGTGATGGCCGCCACTTGGAGTGGGAGTAGTGATGACTCCAATGAGGAAGATGAGTCTTCGAGTGAAGAAGAACTCATGGCTAACTTCCTAGCTTTTGCCTCTTCTCACAAGAGCAAAAGTGCTAGTGAAAAAGAGGAGATGAGTCAAGAGGAAATTGAATCTAGTGAAGTAGAAAGTGACTCCTCTTCTAGTTCCAAAAAGAAATTTGTGGAGCAAAAGGTGCTTGCTAAATACCATGCCGAGTTCAATGATTTAGCACTTAAAAGCACAAGAAAGATTGAGAGGTTGAGAGAAGCAAACCTTGAATTTTCGGCTCACAATGACCACTTAAGTGAACAAGTGGAAAGATTGAAGAGGAGAGAGGATAAGTTAATTAAGGAGTTAGACTTATCCAAGAGAAGTGAAGAAGGCTTGAAGAGGGAACTTGTAGAAGTTAAAGGGTCCTTGGCTAGGATAGATTCTAGCACCAAGAAGCTTGATCATTTACTTGGTGTTGCAAAGAGTCCAAGTGACAAGAGAGGTCTTGGGTATGAAGATGGCAAGAAAATCTCAACCTCTAACAAGACAGTGTTTGTCAAGAGTTTGAAGAACGAAGAAACTTCATTTTTGCAACCTCCTAGGAAGAAGTTAGAAGTAGGACAATGTTCTAATGCACAAGTGAAAATGGGGCTAAGAAGGAAATCTCAAGCTCAACCCCCTAGGGTCCCTCAAGTCAACACTCCTCCAAAATTGGCTCACAAAGAAAAGAGACCAATCATGCAACCTCAAGCTTGGAAGCAACCTAGACCGGTTCAACAATGAAGATGGATTGAACCCACTTATCCACAAAGACATGGACGAGCTCCCATACGTGCACAAAGACGAGGTATGATTCCTTTTTTCATCCCTATTTGTCACTTTTGTGGTTATGATGGTCATATTAGACCAAATTGCTTTCAATATATTAAAATGTGTAGAAAACAAAGCATGATTGAAAAGAGAAAGAATAGAGCCAAGATGCATGTTTCCAGGAATGAAAATATTGATTTGCATGATCCTAGAAATAGTAGAGCACATGTACCAAAGACCACTAAGAAAGCTAAAATTGTTGCTAAGTGGATTAGAAAGAATGAAAATGTTTGCCATGTTGCACAAATAGCCTTGAAGGCAAATTCTTCTAATTTTTGGTATTTGGATAGTGGGTGCTCTAGGCACATGACGGGAAAGCCAATGGTATTTGTGGACCTTGCCAACAAGGAAAGCAAACTAAAAGCATGCACAAAAAGGGTAAGTATCTCACCACTAAGGAGTCTCTTGAGCTTCTCCACATGGACCTCATGGGTCCCATGCAAACCGAAAGTTTGGGTGGAAAGAGATACATTTTTGTTTGTGTTGATGATTTCTCTAGGTTCACATGGACATATTTTCTTAGAGAAAAATCCGAAACTTTTGATAAGTTTAAAATGCTTTGTAATAAAATACAAAATGAAATGAACTCAAATATTAAAAGCATAAAACGGATTAGAAGTGACCATAGGAGGGAATTTGAGAATGCCACTTTTGAAACCTATTGTAATGGTTTAGGCATCTCCCATGAGTTTTCGGCTCCTAGGACACCACAACAAAATGGAGTTGTTGAGAGGAAAAATAGGGTCCTTCAAGAGATGGCCCTTGTGATGTTGCTTAGCAACAATGTCCCTAGGAACTTATGGGCCGAAGCTGTCCATACGGCTTGCTACATAGGAAATAGAGTGTTCCTAAGGCCCGGTACTAGAAACACCTCCTATGAGTTATGGAAAGGCAAGAGGCCAAATGTTAGCTACTTCCACACTTTTGGAAGCAAATGCTACATTTTGAATGACCGTGATCAACTTGGCAAATTTGATGCTAAGAGTGATGAGGGTATTTTTATTGGCTATGCCTTAAATAGTAGAGCCTATAGAGTTTTCAATTTAAAGACTCTAAGTGTTATGGAATCATCCAATGTCGTATTTGATGATACTAGGCTCAAGTCAAATGATCATGAGGAGGAGGTTATTTTTAGTGATGGTTCTCCTTTGGAGGAGGTTGTGGTGTCACCTAATGTTGGGACATCAAATGTCAACAATAATGACACACAACCTATTGATAGAGTTCCTCTCTTGGACTCTAAAGAACCCGTTCCATGGGTTAGGAAACTCCATGATAAAGAAGATATCATTGGAGAGGTAAATGAGGGTGTTAGGACTAGACGTCAACTTGCTAATCTTATTAGCTATACATGCTACACCTCTCAAATTGAACCCAAAAAGATTGAAGAAGCCTTAAATGATGAATTTTGGGTTCTTGCCATGCAAGAAGAGCTAAACCAATTCGAAAGGAATGAGGTTTGGACTCTAGTTCCTAGGCCTAAGACTACTAATGTCATAGGCACCAAATGGATATTTAGGAACAAATCCGATGAGGATGGCAACATAGTGCGGAACAAGGCTAGACTTGTAGCACAAGGGTACTCTCAAATTGAGGGTATCGACTTTGAGGAGACTTTTGCTCCCGTTGCCCGCTTAGAGTCCATTAGGCTTCTCTTGTCCATCTCTTGTGTGCACAAGTTCGAATTGCACCAAATGGACGTCAAGAGTGCCTTCCTCAATGGCTTCTTGCAAGAGGAAGTGTTTGTTGAACAACCCAAGGGGTTTGTGGATGCACACCACCCCAATCATGTTTATCGCCTCAAGAAGGCACTTTATGGGTTGAAACAAGCACCGAGGGCTTGGTATGAGCGCCTCACTCAATTTCTTGTTGACAACAACTACACAAGAGGTAGTGTTGACAAGACGCTATTCATCAAGAGAGACAATGATGAGCTTTTCATAGCTCAAATATATGTTGATGATATAGTTTTTGGCTCCACCAACAACACCAAAGTCCAACAATTTATTGATGTCATGTCTCATGAATTTGAGATGAGTCTTGTTGGTGAGTTTAGTTACTTCTTAGGTTTGCAAATTAGGCAACTAGATGATGGGATTTTCATATCCCAAGCCAAATATGCCAAAAACCTAGTGAAGAAGTTTGGTCTTGAAAAAGCCAAACATTGTGATACTCCTATGAGCACCACTTTGAAGCTAAGCAAGGATGCTAGCGGTAAAAGTGTGGACCAAACCTTATATCATGGCATGATAGGGAGCTTGCTCTATTTGACCGCAAGTATGCCCGATATATCTTTTAGTGTAGGAGTTTGTGCTAGGTACCAATCCGATCCCAAGGAGTCTCATCTCTCTTCGGTTAAGAGAGTCATTCGCTTTGTGAATGGGACTTCTAATTATGGGATTTGGTACTCATTTGACACTAATCCTAGTCTTGTAGGATATAGTGATGCGGATTGGGCAGGAAATTGTGATGATAGGAAGAGCACATCGGGCGGTTGCTTCTTTCTAGGCAACAACTTGGTGTCTTGGTTTTGCAAGAAGCAAAACTCGATTTCCTTGTCCACGGCCGAGGCCGAGTACATAGCCGCGGGGAGTGGATGCACTCAACTATGCTAGTAGACTATGGATTCAACCAAGGTACTCTCACTCTCTTTTGTGATAACTTGAGTGCTATTAATATTTCCAAGAATCCGGTTCAACATTCTAGAACTAAGCATATTGACATCCGCCATCACTTCATTAGAGAGCTTGTTGAAAATAAATGCATAGTACTTGAACATGTAGGTACTAATGATCAACTTACGGACCTATTTACTAAACCCTTAGATGCTACTCGATTTAAAACTCTTAGTAGATCTATTGGGATATGTCTTGTGGAGTGATGTGTTCTATAATTGACCCCATATTAGGAACTCAAGCAAAGAGAGCTATTTTGCATTCTTGTAACTTGCAAAAAATTTGAAATAACTTATGCCTCTTCTTTTGATTGCTTGAGTAAGCTTGGTTGTACATATGTATATATGTTTTCTTTTCTATAAGTGTGAACCTTGCTTGTTTACAATCCATGTCATATTTATGTTCAAACATGCATTTTTGGACTAGGAGATTTACATAGGAAGTATGATGTGAATGACCTATAGTTATCTCCATGACATGATGATTCTTAAATAACATGCTAATGCTAAATGAAAAAGCATGAAATTCATGTGCTCACATGAAAAGCATGAATTGATGATTGCATATTCTTAAAAATGCAAAACTTGTGTGAAAGCTTATGAGACTCAAAATGAATAAAGGATCTTGTATCCGTTCAAAGGAATTTACATTCCAAATGTCTCTCTTTCTTTATTAGTTGAACATGGTTACTATCATACGGATATCTTATCCGGAAAAATCAAATAGGGTGCAAAGTCGCTCATGCCATGTTTCACTTATAAAGTTGGATATAGTTACTCTTAAATTGAAATCAATAATCTCTATATCCTTGCTTTTCCCATGACATTGGTGAAATTGGTTTGAATTCTTATTAGAAACCTTTGTCATTTGCTTTGCCAAATACCATTGTATTTTGGACTTGAATGCTATATGTCTTGTATGCAAAGCATGTTGGATTCACACATTTTCTCAAATAAATCTCCTTGTTTCTCTCAAATTAATTGAAGTGCATAAAGTGACTTATATGTATAAGCAAATCTTGCATGTTTCTATCTCTCGTTGCTATGAGTGACCCGGTTGGGGACTACTCCTTTGCCTATATCATGACAAAAAGGGGGAGTAGGATATGGTAAGGGGAGTTGCAAAATATAGAAGCTATTGTGCACTTTGGGGAGAACATACATTGAGGGGGAGTAACCCTTTGAAGGGGAGCATTGCATTTATCATACATTGCATACATTTGGTAATGTTGTGCCTAAATTCTAAAAATGCAAATGCTTGGTATTGTTCTCACATGATTAATCTCACACTTTTCTTGTATTGGAAATGTTAGAAACTCTTTTCAGGGATTGATTATTCTACAAAAGGATTGAAGACTTCAAGTTGCATTCTCTTACCTCTTTGTAATGTAGAATATCATTGTAGTCCCGTAGTTTCTATTTTTTTTGTGAGGAATCAATGTGAGTGATGGTTTTGTCACGAAATATCCAAAGGGGGAGATTGTAAGGATTCCTGTTGTTTTTAATTGGCTTTTCGTGATCAAACCATATGTGGGGATTCTTTGTAAGGGTAGTTAGATGTTGTTGTTATTGCATTAGGCCCTTTGAAGACCTCATTATTGACAGCACCAAAGGTAATACTCTAAGTGCTTACTTGTCTTGAAGAGATAGTTGCACACACTCACAACTCATGCATATGTTTAATCTTTGTATGTTGTGTTTCTTTTCGTTGTTCATCAATGCCTATTTACATCTCTTCTTGCTTATTATTATGATTGCATCTTGTGTTTATAACATCATAGCATTTAGGTTTTTAGGATGCATCTTAGTTTACCTTTGTTCCCCTTGCATGATTGCTTGTGGGGTTCAAAGATGTGGGATGTGCGCTGGTCCACCAGCGCCGGTCGTCTAGCGCAGCTCACTGGCGCTAAACGCCCAGTGGCGTGCCGCTGGTCGTGCGCTGGTCCACACCAGCGCAAGGCCACCAACGCTAATCGCCCAGTTGTGCTCCGCTAGTCTGGCGCCTGTGTGAGCGCATGTCGTCCAGCGCCAAAGCAAAAATGTGCTTGTGCGCTGGTCCTGCGCTTGTCGTCCAGCGCAAGTCCACCAGCGCACAGAGCAATTTTCTGGCGCGTTTTCAAAACGACCTCACTTCACTTATGGCCTCTATATATATGCTAACTTGATTTTAGGTCACTTAAGTGAGTTCATATTCAAGCTTCATACTTAGGATATTTTTCAATAGAAGAAAAATACACAAAGAACTCATTTTTAATTACTCAAACACTTTTTCATGATCATCAATCATCATCTAGCATCATCTTAGATCATCTAGATGTCATCTTGCATGGAATCTTCATCATACTTTGCTTGGTAAGCTTTTCACTAATATCTTACATATTTTGTGTTTCTCTTATCTAGCAATCTCAATTAATTACTTGTTTGTTATTTTGTATGCTTTGGATACAAGATTGAGATTAGTATGATGTATGTTTGAGAAGTTGTATTGTGCTAGCATATTAGGTTTTGTGCTTAATATTGATTAGCTAAACTAATTGACATGTCATTTAGTTTTGATATCTAGGATTGTTCTTAATTGCATATTAATCATCTTAGATAAGCATATAGGGTTTCCCTTGCTCTATGTTGCATTTTGGATATTCACATATATTCACTTAGGGTTGTATTCTCTTCTAGAGAAAGTAAGTCTTGTGTTTAGCAACCGGGATTAGGTTGCTTAGATCGCAAGCAAATTGGACTAGGTTCACTCATACCAGGATTAGGTAGGTGTGTGATTACTTCCGGGATTAGGTTGTAATCGTTTGCACATTTAGTGGATTCGAGGTTCGAGTGTGGCTTACTTACATAGCCCGTGGTTTTTTCCCGTGAGGGTTTCCACGTAAAAATCAAGTGTTGATTTAATTTCCGCACCATATTACACTTGCTTGTTTATATTATCTTGATGGTAAATTCGTAATTTTGACTAACACGAAAAATTGGGTAAAAAGCGTAAAATCTATTCACCCCCCTCTAGATAGTTTTATACACACCGTGCTTTAATTAGTTTCATCCTTGTAGTGCAAAAACTTGATGAAATTGTATGCATGTACCATTTATTGCATATTAATAGTGAAACACCTATGAGTAGAGATTACTAACTTGTAATTCTCTGCTATTAAATGACTAATTTCCCCTTAATCACTCTCTAATCTTAGATTTCATTGTGATTAAGTCGAGAATTAGGTGCTTAGAACATTCATATGGATATATGCATGTTAGTAATTGAAGGTTAGGCTTAATGAATGATTGATTAGAAGCTAGAATATTACTTGAATGAATCTAATTCCTTAACAATTTTCAATATAAAATTTATATCAAGTAGTTGTAATTGCTAATTAGACAACTTCTTCTTAGAATAGTTGATTTGTTAATCACTAGTTAATTTAAGTAAAGCTTGTTAGAGTAATTAGGAATTTGTAGAGTTAATCTAAAGATAGAAGGCTTTTTAGTGCTTACCTAGTGGGAACGATACCCTTACTTGCTCACTACACTAGTTTAACGACTTGTGCACTTGCAATAGGGTCACCAGACTCGCACGTCCCTTTAGCACGACCGTGGTAGATTAAGTTAATTTGTAGTGACAATTGTAGAACCGGTCGGGGCGTGTCAAAACTTATGGCGCCGCTGCCGGGGAGCACGACTTTGTTTACTTTTTGCTTTATCTTCTTTAGAACATTAGTCAATTTAATTTTTGCATAATCGTAGTAATTTTTTTGTTTGAGCACTTAACCTTTTGGTAGTTAGTGCAGTGTACTTTCAGGTTTCTTGTCACGAATAGATGCACGGAAGACGATCGTTGGGAAGCCCACTTGAACCTTTTGTTGAAAATATTGATCGCATAGCGAGGCTACTGACAATGACGGACAATCCTAGAGGACTATCCGACCTTGAGGAAGGGTCAACCTCTTCTAGCAGCACCTCTACTGGTTCAGAACACGGACAGGATCAACGAATGATGAAGGAATTCTCATTGCCTACCGTTGGATCACATCCTTCAGCCATATTGTTAGATGATGCCCAGAGAAATTATGAGCTGAAAAACTTGCACTACAACACACTCCCGCACTTTGGTGGTAACTTAAGCGAAGACTGCCTTCAATTCATGAAGGAATATTACAATGTGGTGACCACTTTTCCACTCAGAAACTTGACGGAGGATCACTTACGCATGCGATGTTTTTCGTATTGCATGAGAGACGACGCTAAGAAGTGGCTCATGGCATTACCAGCAGGATCACTTAACACATGGAGCGGTGTTGAACAGAAGTTTTTTGCCAAGTACTTTCCCTCATGGAAGACGAAAGAAATACGAAGTATGATAGCTGATTTCCAGGAAAGGGAAGGGGATGCATTTCATGGATCATGGGGTAGATTCAAGCTACTTTTAGCACAGTGCCCGCACCACGAGTATACTTTAGTATCACAAGTTCAATCTTTCTATGATAGATTGACGGGACTTTCACAAGCGATTATTGATAACGCATGTGGAGGAGCGATGCGAGAGAAAATGGCACAGTATGTGTTTGATAATTATGAGATGCTTGAACAGAATTCCTAGCAGAGGAACACTCTAGGTAGTCGAGGAGGAGTGAGCAGGGAAATGGCAAGTCAAATGAGTGATATGAGTAAGAACATTGAGACACTCATGAGCAGGTTCGGGAACCAACCTTTAGTAGCGGATCAGAATTATATTAGGGAAAACCGTGGAACGGACATGAATTCCATGGTTGAGCCAGTGCTACCCAGGAAGGAAGAATTGCAAGTGGTGTATCCGCCACGTCAGTCAAGACAGTTGGATGATCCTTTCTCCAACACGTACAATCGGGAATGGGCAAGGCATCCTAATCTGAATTACGGGAACAACCATTGTTTGAATCCCCCGTTACCTCCATAGAACAACAATAATAACAACTGGTATCCACCTCCAGGACACCAATCAAGACCACAGCAAAGTACACAACCATGGAAGGTAAAGGAAAACTTACCATGGTGCCAACAAGGCCAGAGAGACAATGAGTACAAGGCCACTAATCAGTATTACACCAGCGATCCTAATCATATCAGGATTACTTCTATGGAAGGAGTAGTCAAGACATTGGAAAGACAAATAGGGGAGTATGCTGAAGTTAGTCAAAAGAAGGAGCAAGGGAAGCTTCCAAGTCAGTCTGAACAACCCAAGTCGGCTACGGTACTAAGAAGTGGTAAGGTACTTTCTAACCCATATCCACCTGAAATTTCTGATATTCCTAATAATGTTTCAGTAGACAGGGACGTGTCGAGCAAGAATGATCTTGATACTCAAGTAGGGATAGGAACGAGTAGAGGTCCGGAGAGAGGACACAAGGATACTTCAAGGATACACAAATCGCCTAATCCGTATGTGCCTCCAATTCCATTCCTAGGAAGGCTTCAGAAATCGAAATTGGACCAAGCTTTCAGGGAGATCTATGACATCCTATCGAAGGTGAACGTGAGCCTTCCCTTACTTGAGGTGATTGAGAAAATGCCCGCATACGCCAAGTTCTTCAATGAACTCAACTCAAAGGCACGTAAGAAGGAATTTCTAGAAAGAATAGTGATCTCCAAAGAAGCAAGTGCAGCCATGGAAACAGCATTGCCACCTAAGATGAAGGATTCGGGAAGTTTCATCATTAGCATATCAGTTGGCAAAACTTGAAGGGAGAAGGCAATGTTAGACCTAGGAGCTTCGATCAATTTAATGCCTTATGCATTGTTCAAGGATTTAGGATTAGAGGGATTGAAGCCGACCACCATGGAATTGATACTAGCCGATCGCTCAGTACGACATCTAATAGGAGTGGTCGAAGATGTGTTAGTCAGGGTGGGCGAATTGATCATCCCAGCTGACTTTGTTATTCTTGAGATGGAGACCAATTTAACCAAGGCAAGGGAGATGCTGATATTGCTAGGGCAACCATTTATGTCAACTGCCAAGGCAATTATCGATGTCCATAAGGGACGGCTCTCCATGACGGTTTTAGGTCAAACAGCAGAGTTTGAAGTGTTTGAAAGCATGAAAAACCCGTTGAAGGGTAGTGTTTGTTTTAACATTGCAAGTGCCGAACAAGATGATGAACCTCGCTCTACTTTTGGGGAGTACGTAGCACTCGCTCACAGCGAGGTGACTAACAAGACCCCGCTTTTGAAGCGTGATTCATCGAGTTACGAAGACACCATCGCTCAGCTCAAGGAAGAAAACCGGGAGTTGGTGGAGAAGAACTTTGAGCTCACCACGAAGCTTGATGAAGCTTTAGAGGAAAATTATGCCCTCCAAGACAAAATTGAAGACGATTTCTCCCTCGTGAAAGATGAATTCGGAGAAAGGAATGAGTTGTAAGGTTCCCATTTGTTGATTGGCTTATTTCGTGGACAAACCACATGTTGGGGATTCTTGTAAGGGTAGCTTAAGTGTAGGTGTTATTGCTAAGGCCCTTTGAAGACCTCATTCTTGATAAGCACCGAAGGTAAATCTCTATGTGCTTACTTGTCTTGAAGAGATAGTTGCACACACTCACAACTCATGCATATGTTTAATCCTTATATGTTGTGTGTCTTATTTGTGTGCTTTAATGTTCATTAACATCTCTTCTTGCATGTTAGTTTGATTGCATCTTGCATATCCAATTGCCCTGTCATGCTTAGTCTTAGGATTGCATTTTTGCATTGGGCGCTCCCAAAAGCGCTCTACAAAAGCGCTGTACGAACAGCCCTCTTTGAGCGCTGTACAGACCTGATCGATTTAATTCGGTCGCTGTACGAGCGCTGTACAGACCTGATCGATTTAATTCGGTCGCTGTACGAGCGCTGTACAGGCGCTGTACAAAGCACTGTATAGGGCGCTCTACGTAGAGCGCCCCTTTGTTTTTCCGTGAGAAAAGAGCAGGGGCGCTGTACAGAAGCGCCCTAGGTACAGCGCCCAAGGCAAATTTGTGGTGTCACTTATCAAAACGACCACACTTCATCTTGACACCCTATATATATGCCACTTTGACTTTAGGTCAATTAGAAGAGTTCATATTCAGATTTCATACTTAGGATATTTTTCAAAGAGAAGAAAAATTCCAAGAACTCATTTTTAATTACTCAAACACTTTTTCATGATCATCAATCATTATCTATCATCATCTTTGATCATCTAGATGTCATCTTGCATGGATTCTTCATTATACTTTGCTTGGTAAGCTTTTCACTAATATCTTACATATTTTGTGTTTTTCTTAACAAGCAATCTCAATTAATTACTTGTATGTTATTTTATATACTTTGAATACAAGTTCGAGATTAGTATGATGTATGTTTGAAAGTTGTATTGTGCTAGCAAATTAGGTTTTGTGCTTAATCTTGATTAGCTAAACTATTTGACATGTCATTTAGTTTTTAATATCTAGGATTGTTCTAATTGCATATTAATCATCTTAGATAAGCATATAGGGTTTCCCTTGCTCTATGTTGCATTTGGATATTCATATATTCACTTAGGGTGTTACTCTCTTCATAGAGAAAGTAAGTCTTGTGTGTAGCATCCGGGATTAGGTTGCTTAGATCGCAAGCAAATTGGACTAGGTTCACTCATACCGGGATTAGGTAGGTGTGTGATTACTTCCGGGATTAGGTAGGTGTGTGATTACTTCCGGGATTAGGTTGTAATCCTTTTACACATTTAGTGGATTCGAGGTTCGAGTGTGGCTTACTTACTAGCCCGTGGTTTTTCCTGTCAGGGTTTCCACGTAAAAATCAAGTCTTATTTAATTTCCGCATTTTATACTTGATTTGTTGCTTTATCTAGTTAGTGGTAAATTCGTAATTTTGACTTAATACGAAAAATTGGGTAATAAGCTTAAAATCTATTCACCCCCCCTCTAGATAGTTTTATACACACCGTGCTATAATTAGTTTCATGAGTCTTTAAGCAAGGAATTTGAAGGCAAGATGAAAATCATGGAGGAGGAGATACATTCTAGGGACAAGGCCCTGGAAATCTTGAGAGTGAAAAATGAGGAGACTCGAGTTGAGATTGCTATGCCAAAGATAGGCACTTCGGTCAAGTCCAAAGGGATGGTTCAGCCACCTTCAAGGAAGACGATGCATGTATCACACGAGGAGTCCACCACTTTTGCTCCGAAACAAAAACCACGGCGAAGGCCTAGAAGAAAGAACCGCATTCCACCTCCACAATCTACATTGGGAGGTACATTTTCTACTTTCACTCCTATATGTCACTACTGCCATCGAATAGGCCACATTAGGCCTAATTGTCCAAACAAAAGACGGCAAGTTAGAAAATATGCAACCCCAATTCCCAAGGTCAATGTCAAATCCATTTGGATCGTAAAATCCAAGTTGGAAGGACTTAGTGGGAAGGGACCCTTGTGGGTTAAAAAGAAAGAAAAGGGGTATGTGGTGATTGAACCACCCATTCTAGATGGGGCATGGAGGAGGTGATTGAATTGATGATTGTTTAAGTGTGCAAATATTGAATATCAAAGACACACTTACTACATTGATGTATTTTGCTTTGTAAATATTTGAGTTTTGAATGAATTGAATTGTGTTTAGGTGTGATCGGGAAATTGACAACCCAACTCAATCTCTTGTGCACTCACCGAGCTTTAAAATTAAAACACTAAGAGTTAGGGTGCACAAAAGAAAGGTTTGGGGGTTTTAAAATCCTTGTTATAGGTTAAACACATTCATGTATCCGAATTAATGTAGGGAATATGTGTGCATATGATGTGTTTGTTGTGTCATAGTGTGTAGGTAACAGGAAATCAAGAGAAGAAATTGAAGGGAGTGAAAAAGAAAGCAATTTCATTTCGGCGGGTTCTGGAAGGCGGGAAATGTCCAGCCTTCCAGAATGTATAAGCCCGTGGTGTTGCTTCGGAAGAAAAGGGGAGTTACGGCGAGCCCTGGAGGCGGGACATCTCCCGCCTTCCAGAAAGCTGGAACTCGCGGAGGCTTGAGGTCAGACTCCGGCGGGTTCAAAAAGGCGAGTCATCTACAGCCTTCCAGAAGAGACGAACCCGCGGCCACACACCAGAAATTTCGGCGAGTTCCATCTCGGCGGGAATAAGCCCGCCCTCCAGAAAGTACAAGCTCGCCAATCATGAAGGGAAGAAGTTACGGCGAGCTCATAAGGCTGGAAGAAAGCCGCCCTCTAGAAGACACAAGCTCGCCAACATCACTCAGACACGGCGAGCTCTTGAGGCGGACAAAAAGCCACCTTCAACAAAGTCACCACATCTCCGAATGACCAAAACGCTGTCGTTTTGATGCAAAAATGGAGGGGCGGCGGGTTTGTTCGGTGGGCAAGAAGCCGCCCGCATCCAAGTCCTATAAATAGGACCTGTCAGTGTCACAACAAAAACTTTCCCAATTTGAAATCCTTTCCACTTCTCCCGCGTGAATCAACAAAACTTCTTCTCCAATCCTCCCCAAATCTTGTTCGAATTCATCCGGAACTTCAAGGCAAAGGTAAGTACTTTAACTTTAAACTCTTTTGAACACAAATTCATGTCAGATTTTGTAAGGTTTATAATTTGTATTGGCTTGATTCCATTGCAAAACACTCTATGTTTGTATTAGTTGTTGCTTAGGACATTATTTGAAGAAAGGAAGCTTAAAATGTGAAGAGCAACGTCTAGTGCAAAAGTCGTCTTCAAGAGGTGAAAAACGTCAAAGGTAAATCTTGACTTCTATCCTCTTGCAAGGCGTTAGCGCACACACACACAATTCATACATGTGTGTCCCTGCATCGTGGTTCAAACATTTGGTATAACACATTCACACACTTCATAGTATGCTCATGCATTGATCTTGTATTGACAAACATTGTGAAATTGCATGCTTTGTGACTATCTCTTTGATATGGCATACTTGTGTGAATATGTGTTTATTTGTTTGTGTATTTTGTGTTTAGGACTTGAACATGTTCTCATTTAATGCCTTATTGAGTTCCGGTCGTTTCGGTTACTCATTCATAAGGTTTCGAGTCCAAACAAGTTGACTATGCTACTTTTCGTTCTCATTTGTTGTGTTGACTTCATCATCGGATTCCGAGATGATTTCTCAACCATTTTTCAAAGTTGTGTATTCATAGTCGTGCGTAAGGGAGTCATGGTTTGTAATCTGAAAACGGATTCAAAATCGGAGTTCGGATGCCCAAGATATGGGCTGAAGAACCGAAGGAGCGCGCGAGAGAAGTCGGGAGCACGTGTGGCCACAAGGCCTGCCCGTGTGGGAGGCCGTGGGCCCCACAGCCAAGGGAGCCCTCTGTTCCCATGTGGGCCACGCGCCCCCCACAGGGAGTGACATGGCATGCTCCGATTCGCTCGATAAATCTCTCTCTCTCTTCCTTTTAAACTCATCTCCTTCCCTCCACACTTGGTTGAATTTTGAAGAACACTTGAAGAAAATTCTGCAGAATTCTCCAATTTTCGTTTTCTTATTTTGATCATATCTCTCTCATACGAATTCAAAATCAATCGATTCAAAAACCAAAATTGTTGGTCTCGAAGAGAGCTACAAACCCCAAGCATTTCTAGAGGCAGCTGACTTCGCCATTTTTCTCAGCTGATCCATTTTCAGTCCGTGATCAGTATGTTAGTTTCAACTTCTTCTTTTACAATTTCATCTTTGATCATCTCTTGATTCTTACTATTTGATTGATGAAATTCGTTGAGAAGTATGTTAGATCACTTGCTAGGGTTGTTTGATCATTTGTTAATTGAGATTTAGCTTTGTGATTTGTTTTGAACATATATGTGCTAAACTTGATTGTGTGTGAAATTGATTCTAGAAATTGAATATATGATGTATCTCATATTATTTTCTAGGTTATATTTCTTGATCTAAGAACTAGGTTTTTAGTGTGATAAATTGAATATTCATTCCTTTGTTCTTATTGATTTGCATGTCTTGATTTCTAGATAATTTTGTGATTGTGTGTTGAAATCATATTCTAGACTATCATTGAACATGTACATTTTGCTTGATTGATCATCTAGCTTAATTTGTTTGTGTTTGCATCACTTGCATCACTTTAGATCATAGCCTTGCATTAGGTTGAAGTCTCTAGCAAAGTGAGTGAAGCTTTGTGGATAGAGCAAGGAAGTCTTGATTAGAGTCGGGAGGACTCGGATAATCAAGCAAGGGAGTCTTGTCTAGGGTTGGGAGGATCCGGATAGGCAAGCAAGAAATCTTCCTAGAGACGTGAGCGTCTTGGATAGGAAGTTGCTTTCTAGAGGTGTAGGATACATCTCGGATAGGAAGTAGGCTTGGTGATTCACTAGCCCGAGGGTAGATTAGGAGTTGATAGCTTGAGCGGATATCATGAGTGATAGCTTGAGTGTGTAAGTCCTTTTTCACATAGTGGATTGCTTTGCCGGTGGTTGTGGTATCAACCCGTGGATGTTTCCTCTTTGAGGTTTTACCACGTTAAAACACTTGTGTTCATTTTTGCTTTTACTTTTCTTTATCTTCCATTTCTTTCATTGATTGCATATCTTGTAAATTGATTAACTCTTGTATAAGTGAAATCAATTAATTTGTCAAATTTAATCAAGTGTGCATTCTCATTGATATATTCCGCATTATTTTTTAATCGAGAGAATTTGGAGCCTATACCTATTCACCCCCCCCCCCCCCCCCCCCCCCCCCTCCTAGGTATATTTCACTACTACTTAAGGGAAATTTCAGATTTCATCTTAAAATGCTCTATGTTGCGATAGTTAGGGTTCTTGCATGGTTCTTGAGTTTGATTGAGTTATTGGGCATTCATTGATGCAATTGATGTTAGATGTGCATGCTAGGACTAATTTCGAACCAATTCCCCCAAGTTTGATTCCATTTCGCGACTGTTCATGTTAGGGTTGATACTTGGCCGAATTTGGGGTTTCGAAATTGTTTGTTTATGTCATTGATTATTGTGATGTGATTATTGCTCGAAAGTGACATGGAATCATGCATGATAAATGGAATGATTGATTGAAAGCATGCTTTGTGATTGATTGTGATTTATTGATGAAGAATTAGAATGTATTGGTGTTGGGATTGTTGAATTGGGTTGGTTAAGGGAGTTAAAAAATGTGATGTGGAAATATGGAAATTGCAAATCTTGTGCATGTACAATGACAATCTATTTTGTGTAAAATGTGATAAAGGAATTGATTTTAGGATAGATGTTGATTGTTCATGTTGAGGGAAGCTATTTGTGTGCCAAATTTAGATCAAGTGAGGTGTGTGCAATTGTGTGCATATGTTAAAGACCAATTAATTGTTAATGTGATCTAAGTTGTGTTGGACAACTTGAGTACAATGTGGCACACGTGTGTGATTTAATTGATGATAATTGTATCTACATTTGCATGGATAAAATGTTTTATGATAATGCATATATGTGGCATCTCTTATATAGATATTTGGCACCAAATTCCGTTCCAATATGACTCTATTGATTCTCCTAGCTTGATGGTAGAGTGAAACACACACACACACACACACACACACATAATATTAGTAGTTCACATAATTATAGTGTTTTAGCTAAGTTTAGCTTGAGATTATTGTCATTAACCCGAAGTCTAATCCATTTGGAGTATTTGTTGTGCTTTTTCCTTGCTCTAACCATAGATGGGACCTAAAAGGAAGGCATCTACAATTGAGAGGGGAGATTCATCCTGAAAGGGAAAGGAAAAGGAAAGATCCTCACAACCAGAAAGGATAGCTGAGGAGATCTATGAAGAACAGCTCCAGAGCACCACTAGGAGACCCATCCTCATCGAGAGAGACGTAAGCTTTGAGGAATTAGGGGAGACGGTGATTTTTGACGAGATTCGTCGGAGAAAGTGGGAGGCGTATGTGTCCTTCCCAAAGAGAGACAATCGAAGGATCGTCCAAGAGTTTTATGCTGCCATAGACCCTGATGAGTTCGAGAGGGGAGCCCCGGTCATGGTCCGAAGGAAGGCCATCTCTATGACCGCCGAGCAAATCAACGAATACCTCCACACAAAGAGTTATCCTCAGTGGGAGGAGGGGTATGAGCCAAATGCCCTCTTCGAGCATTATGACAAGCAGTTCGGTATCGCACTCACAGAGGATGAGAACATGCATTGGGATGGCAAGGTCTACCAGAGAGATCTAGGCTTCGAGGAGCATTTTTGGAGTGTATACTTTAGCTACTCACTCATGCCTAGCGGACACAGAACAGACTTGAAGAAGCAAATTGCCATCATGATCTACCAAATGAAGAACCACTTGGAGTTTGATGTCGGGCGCACTATAGTGAAGAGGATAGCAGAGTCTGGGAGGTGAAGCAATCTGAGCCTCTTTTTTCCGTGTTTGATCACTCATTTTGCTCGGAGGGCAGGCCTCCGAGTGGATTTGCCTACAGACAGGATTCTGACACCTTTAGGTCATGTAGGCAGAAGGGCCTACAACGAGGCAGCTGAGGGAAAGCTAGGAATAGAGAAGCTTCTCAGTTTGCGCGAACAGAGGGAGCAGAGATTAGCTCAGTGGAGGTCCATCAAGAGGAGAGAGTTGGAAAGAATAGAAGAACAAGGACGTGAGGAGTCCGATGTAGGAATTGACGGGGATGAGTCCGAGGAGACAGAGTCTGAGAGGGAGGTTAAGGTACCAACATGGGCGAAGGACATGGTGGAGTCCCACAAGAAATTGATAGATTCGAATAATGCCTTATCACGGACAGTTCGCCGCCTCGCGAGGCAGGTGAGAGCATTGACAGGAGCAGTGGCACGATGTGTGGGCTACCAGATGAGTGAGTCCAGTGATCACTCGAGTGATCGAGATGCAGAGTGCCGTCAGAAGCGCAGACACGACGAGACACCTGCAACACCGGAGACGTCAGCTATTCCACCCTTGCCAGAGACAGGTATACCTAACCCCTTTACCTTTGTTGATAATGATGATCTATTTTTCAGTCCTATGGCTCTGCCAGACCTATATCAGCAGAATTTCAACTTCATGGACTTACTCTGTGAGCAACAATAGATTCTAGAACAGGTGATAGGGAAACCGGAGGTAGAGAGGTGCCTACCGGACCAGTTGAGAGGGATGTACACAGAGGGGATGGAGGACCAGAAACCATTCTAGGAGCAGATCCCTGAGCAGGTGGAACATGTGGTGTACGTGGAGTCGTACGTGGTGAACATCGAGCTTCTTCCGGATGGATACGAGGAGACCACTACTTATCCGGTAGAGTACATTGTGGAGGAGCCCGAGTCCCCAACGCGCATTGTTCCTTATGTTGAACCACCTCCTCTTGAGCCCATTTTCCACTACTCCGTCAGAGGAGTACAGTTCACACCCTTAGACTTCAGTGACGATGACTTTTTCATGTAGGCGGATTGGTACGTCGCATGGATTTTTGTGGGCGGAGCATTATTCCTCATTTTTGTATACCCGTTACTTTACTTTTTGGGATTATAGTTATAGCCTTTTTATTATTATATATCTATATTGCTTACTTGCATATATTTTCTTAGTTAGTAACATGTTTAGATCTAAGTGTGGAAACTATTATATGGTTGATTGATAGTGCGTAGGATTTTTGAAACTAGTGTGCATAATGGATAAGATATCATGTGTGTTATATATGGATTCCTTTTTGCATCAGATTTAGAAGTTGTTTGTTGGCCAAACAACCAACCCAACACACTCATTTATTGTTTTCCGTGTGCAAACATTGGGGACAATGTTGAGTTTTGGTTTGGGGGTGTGGGCACATTAACACTTTGCCAATCTTTCACATGATTGTACATATGTATATAAGTGTCTTGTATATATTGTTTGCCTTAGTTTTAATTTTGTAAAAATTTTTAACTTTTTCAAAAGAATTCCGATTGAGCCAAGGGAACATGTGTTTAATAAAGATGCTAAAAGGTATGTGTTGATTAAGGAAATGTGCATGCATTGATCACTAAATTGTAGCTATCACAATGGCATTTCAAGATGACATTGCACATAGTGTAATAGTCCCTTTCTCTTGTGCCTAGTGAATAGAATTGAGCGCGAAAATTGCATGAACCAATAGTGGAGACTACCTGTAAGGAACAGAGCCTAAAATTTCACCTTATGAGAGTAAATACTTTCCAATTCATACATGATCTCATATTGCATAATTGGATGCCATGGACAATAAAATTGTGGACTGCTTGTTAGATTTGTATTCCCTAGTCAGACGGACTTCTGGAAATGATTCTAGGCATGTGTGCTTAGCTACCAAATGCCCAAACACTGTCCATATTATGATGTGTGCTCCAACTACCACTTTGAGGCCAAACATAAACCTTTCTTTCCATCACACCAAAAGGTCCTTTTATGTCACTTGGAATGATGTTGTATTTTGATCAAAGATATGCAGGTTGTAGATACATTGGTAAAGCTCGAAATTCAATAGATAGCGTGTACTCAGGCGATGATAGATATTGTTATAAATATATATATATATATATATATATATATTAGAACACAAATTATTTATAAGTGTTTTAATCTATGTACAAATTAGAACACAAGAAAATAAAATCATAGCCTAGACGCATGGTGATTACTCTTTTTGAGCTAAGAAGTTAAACTTAAGGTTGTTGATCAAATACTTCAGAATTCCAGTGATCCTTCCATATCACCCTTGGCCCCGTTACAACCATGGAAAGACCTAGTTGATCTTTTAGAAAGTCTGGCTGGGGAATGCGGGTTAAGCATGTTCTTTCCACGTTTTTGGCATTTCAATTCATTCATGAAACAGTTTCCACAAGTTGTGCGTTAATTTTAATTGCATATGCGTTACATTTGATTCTTGTTAGAAAAAAATTCTTACTCGCATATGTTATTTGAGAGCAACTTAGGTTCTGAGAGAAAATCAAACTGAAATCCGGTAAGGATAGAGTCAAGGCGAATTGAGTTCTTGTTTTTGAGCGCTTAGTTTTTGAAACTGAACATTTAGAGTGTGGGATGCACCGTGTAGCGCGTTTTTGAGGAATGTAATCGTGCTAGCGTCTTACCAGAGGTTTTCGCATGTTTATTTCTTATCTCATCACATCTTTTAGCATATTTATAATGTGGCTCTCGGAAATGTTTTTGTGTGCATTGTTGATAAATTTTGTACATAGTGAAAGTTACTTTTAGTTTAGTTTTTAGCATTTATAGTTTGCTCAAGGACGAGCAAAAGTCAGGTTTGGGGGTCTGATCGCGCTTCAAATGTTTACATTTAGCACCCCTTTTACCTTGTTTTTGTAATCAATTTCTAAGCATTCCATGTGTTTAAATGTGTAAATAAGTATTTTCAGGTAAAATAGGTGTTTCAAGGGCATTTTTGTCCAAAGTGAAGAAATGAGGGCAAATTGGGAAGAAAACAGAAGAAAAGCAAGAAGGCGAGTTCATGCATTCAGGCCGGCGGGAACAAGGCCGCCGCTCGAAGCCGCCGTCATCCAGGCGAGATCTTTCGGAGGGCAAGAAGCCGCCGTCATCCAGGCAAGATCTTTCGGCGGGCAAGAAGCCGCCGCTCTAAGCCGCCGTCATCCATGTGGGATCTGTCGACGGGAACAAAGCCGTCATGCATGCCCGCCGACGATGCTGAGAAGCTACAAATTGATTGAAGCTCTCCCCAAAAGTCAAAGAAGGCTGTCCCTTTGTCCACCTATTGTCCTTGGAAGGCCTTAATTAAAGATATTTTGTTCTTAGGAATCAAGAAAGATAGTTATTTTCTTGGCCAATTTCTAGGTAGCCAAACACCACATGTTGGTTACTTAGAGTGATCACTCCAAGTTGCCATAGAAGAGTTAATTGCTTGGATTGCAAGGAAGATCATTTCCACTTCACAAGTTTGTCCATTGGTGATGTTTCCCTTGCTTGTATATCTTTGTAATTGTGATACTATGTGTAGCTAATCCCTATTGTTAGGGAATTAGATGTAATTCTTGTACTTCCTTGTTATCTAATCAATCATATTGTTATAATCCTCTCAAGTCATGTTTTTGGTGCATTTATGATTGCATGTGTGGTGGTTGCAACCACCTATCTCCTTTGTAAGGATTCCCGTTGTTTTTAATTGGCTTATTTCGTGATCAAACCATATGTGGGGATTCTTTGTAAGGGTAGTTAGATGTTGTTGTTATTGCATTAGGCCCTTTGAAGACCTCATTATTGACAGCACCAAAGGTAATACTCTAAGTGCTTACTTGTCTTGAAGAGATAGTTGCACACACTCACAACTCATGCATATGTTTAATCTTTATATGTTGTGTTTCTTTTTGTTGTGCATCAATGCCTATTTACATCTCTTCTTGCTTGTTATTATGATTGCATCTTGTGTTTATAACATCATAGCATTTAGGTTTTTAGGATGCATCTTAGTTTACCTTTGTTCCCCTTGCATGATTGCTTGTGGGGTTCAAAGATGTGGGCTGTGCGCTGGTCCACCAGCGCCGGTCGTTCAGCGCAGCTCACCGGTGCAAAACACCCAGTGGCATGCCGCTGGTCGTGCGCTGGTCCACACCAGCGCATGGCCACCAGCGCTAATCGCCCAGTTGTGCTTCGCTAGTCTGGCGCCTGTGTGAGCGCATGTCGTCCAGCGCCAAAGCAAAAATGTGCTTGTGCGCTGGTCCTGCGCCTGTCATCCAGCACAGGTCCACCAGCGCATAGAGCAATTTTCTGGCGCGTTTTCAAAACGACCTCACTTCACTTATGGCCTCTATATATATGCTAACTTGATTTTAGGTCACTTAAGTGAGTTCATATTCAAGCTTCATACTTAGGATATTTTTCAAGAGAAGAAAAATACACAAAGAACTCATTTTTAATTACTCAAACACTTTTTCATGATCATCAATCATCATCTAGCATCATCTCAGATCATCTAGATGTCATCTTGCATGGAATCTTCATCATACTTTGCTTGGTAAGCTTTTCACTAATATCTTACATATTTTGTGTTTCTCTTATCTAGCAATCTCAATTAATTACTTGTTTGTTATTTTGTATGCTTTGGATACAAGATTGAGATTAGTATGATGTATGTTTGAGAAGTTGTATTGTGCTAGCATATTAGGTTTTGTGCTTAATATTGATTAGCTAAACTAATTGACATGTCATTTAGTTTTGATATCTAGGATTATTCTTAATTGCATATTAATCATCTTAGATAAGCATATAGGGTTTCCCTTGCTCTATGTTGCATTTTGGATATTCACATATATTCACTTAGGGTTGTATTCTCTTCTAGAGAAAGTAAGTCTTGTGTGTAGCAACCGGGATTAGGTTGCTTAGATCGCAAGCAAATTGGACTAGGTTCACTCATACCGGGATTAGGTAGGTGTGTGATTACTTCCGGGATTAGGTTGTAATTGTTTGCACATTTAGTGGATTCGAGGTTCGAGTGTGGCTTACTTACATAGCCCGTGGTTTTTCCCGTGAGGGTTTCCACGTAAAAATCAAGTGTTGATTTAATTTCCGCACCATATTACACTTGCTTGTTTATATTAACTTGAGGGTAAATTCGTAATTTTGACTAACACGAAAAATTGGGTAAAAAGCGTAAAATCTATTCACCCCCACTCTAGATAGTTTTATACACACCGTGCTTTAATTAGTTTCAATTGGTATCAGAGCGGGTTCCTAGACATGCATAGGTGATCCTTGCTTATTTTGGTGTGTTTTGCATTTTGTGTGATTTTTGATCATTTATACATTTGCATTCATTTCATTCATTCATAAACACTATGAGTGGAAACGGTGGAAATGGTGGTGGCCACGAAGGAGCTTCTAGCACAAGGCCTCCACTTCTTACCGGATTGAACTATTCCCAATGGAAAGGGAAGATGGAATCCTACATATGCCAAATTCATGACCGTGCATGGATGGCGGTGGAAGACGGATATGATCTCCCTATGATGACTCCCGCGGGTGGAGGAGAAGATGTTTTGAAGCCTAAGGCACAATGGAACGCGCAAGAGTTTGAGGCTTCTAAGTGGAATAGGAAGGCTATGCATGCCATCATGTGTGCAATGGATGAGAATCAGTACAAGCTTATTCAGAATACTCAGATTGCCAAAGTAGCATGGGACATCCTTCAAGTTGCACATGAGGGAACCGAGGTGGTGAAGGAGTCCAAGCTTCAAGTCCTCCAAACTCAATTTGAGTTACTTAGGATGGGAAAGGATGAATGCTTCAATGACTTCGAAATCAAATTGATGGACATAGTAAATCAAAGCCATCAACTCGGAGACCCGTATTCGGATAGGAGAGTCAAGCAAAAAATTATGAGATCTCTCCCCGATAGGTTTGAATCAAAGGTGACGGCCATAGAAGAAAATAGTGGCTACATGGATATGAAGCCAAGTGAGGTAATTGGGCGTCTCCTTGCATATGAGTCTAGGAAGGCTCCTAGCACCACTACTCCTCCTAAAAAGTCTAAAGGAATAGCTTTGAAAGCATCTAAGGATGTAAAGGAGGCAAAGCATGAATCGGATGAAGACCTTGCCTTATTTGTGAAAAGGTTTAACAAGGTTATGGGGTTTGTTAGGATTCCCGTTGTTTTTAATTGGCTTATTTCGTGATCAAACCACATGTGGGGTTGCTTTGTAAGGGTAGCTTAGATGTTGTTGTTATTGCTTAGGCCCTTTTGAAGATCTCACTATTGACAAGCACCAAAGGTAATATTCTAAGTGCTTACTTGTCTTGAAGAGATAGATGCACACACTCACAACTCATGCATATGTTTAATCCTTATATGTTGTGTGTCTTTTATGTGTGCCTTAATGCTCATGAACATCTCTTCTTGCATGTTAGTTTGATTGCATCTTGCATATCCAATTGCCTTGTCATGCTTAACCTTAGGATTGCATTTTTGCACTGGGCGCCCCCAAAAGCGCTCTACAGAAGCGCTGTACGAACAGCGCCCATTGAGCGCTGTTCAGACCTGATCGATTTAATCGGTCGCTGTTGGGTCTCTGTTGGGGCGCTGTACATAGCGCGGTACAGAGCGCTGTACGTATAGCGCCACTCTGTTTCCTCGTGAAAACAGAGCAAGGGCGCTGTACAGGCGCTGTACAATGGCGCCCTACGTACAGCGCCCAAGGCAAATAGTGGGCAAACTTATCAAAACGACCACACTTTGTTTTGGCCCCCTATATATATGCCACTTTGACTTTAGGTCAATTAGAAGAGTTCATATTCAGATTCCATACTTAGGAGATTTTTCAAAGAGAAGAAAAATTCCAAAGAACTCATTTTTAATTACTCAAACACTTGTTCCATGATCATCAATCATCATCTAGCATCATCTTAGATCATCTAGATGACATCTTGCATGGATTCTTCATCATACTTTGCTTGGTAAGCTTTTCACTAATATCTTACATATTTTGTGTTTCTCTTATCTAGCAATCTCAATTTAATTACTTGTATGTGATTTTATATTTGTTGAATACAAGATTGAGATTAGTATGATGTATGTTTGAGAAGTTGTATTGTGCTAGCATATTAGGTTTTTGTGCTTGATATTGATTAGCTTAACTAATTGACATGTCATTTAGTTTTGATATCTAGGATTGTTCTTAATTGCATATTAATCATCTTAGATAAGCATATAGGGTTTCCCTTGCTCTATGTTGCATTTTGGATATTTTCACATATTCACTTAGGGTTGTATTCTCTTCAAGAGAAGCTAAGTCTTGTGTGTAGCAATCGGGATTAGGTTGCTTAGATCGCAAGCAAAATCGGACTAGGTTCACTCATACCGGGATTAGGTAGGTGTGTGATTACTACCGGGATTAGGTTGTAATCGTTTGCACATTTAGTGGATTCGAGGTTCGAGTGTGGCTTACTTACATAGCCCGTGGTTTTTCCCGTGAGGGTTTCCACGTAAAAATCAAGTGTCAATTTAATTTCCGCACCATATTACACTTGCTTGTTTATTTTATCTTGAGGGTAATTTCGTAATTTTGACTAACACGAAAAATTGGGTAAAAAGCGTAAAATCTATTCACCCCCCCTCTAGATAGTTTTATACACACCGTGCATTAATTAGTTTCAATTGGTATCAGAGCGGGTTCCTAGACATACATAGGTGATCCTTGCTTATTTTGGTGTGTTTTGCATTTTGTGTGATTTTTGATCATTCATACATTTGCATTCATTTCATTCATTCATAAACACTATGAGTGGAAACGGTGGAAATGGTGGTGGCCACGAAGGAGCTTCTAGCACAAGGCCTCCACTTCTTACCGGATTGAACTATTCCCAATGGAAAGGGAAGATGGAATCCTACATATGCCAAATTCATGACCGTGCATGGATGGCGGTGGAAGACGGATATGATCTCCCTATGATGACTCCCGCGGGTGGAGGAGAAGATGTTTTGAAGCCTAAGGCGCAATGGAACGCGCAAGAGTTTGATGCTTCAAAGTGGAATAGGAAGGCGTTGCATGCCATCTTGTGTGCCATGGACGAAAATCAATACAAGTTGATTCAAAATACTAGGATAGCTAAGGAAGCTTGGGACATCCTAGAGATTGCACATGAGGGAACCGAAGTGGTGAAGGACTCCAAGCTTCAAGTCCTCCAAACTCAATTCGAGACGCTTAAGATGGAGGAGAATGAGTGCTTCAACGACTTTGAGATCAAGTTGATGGATATAGTCAACCAAAGCCATCAACTTGGTGATCCATATTCGGATAGGAGAATCAAGCAAAAGATTATGAGATCTCTACCCGATAGGTTTGAATCGAAGGTGACGGCTTTAGAAGAAAATAGTGGTTATAAGGATATGAAGCCGAGTGAGGTGATTGGGAGACTTCTAGCTTATGAGTCTAGGAAAGGGCCTATCTCCACACCCACTAAAAAGCAAAAAGGAATTGCTTTAAAAACCTCCAAGGATGAAAAGGAGGAAAAGAAGGTTGACTCGGATGAAGACCTTGCCTTGTTTGTAAAAAGGTTCAACAAAGTTATGAAGTTTAGAAGGAAGAGCTTTGGGTCAAAGGGTCAAGATTTGAAGAAAAAGGGCTCTTTCAAGAAGTTTGAACCTAGGCAAGAGAGGACCGAAAGGAAAGGGGTCCGATGTTTCGAGTGTGGTGGCATAGGTCATTTTGCCCCCGATTGTGCAAATCATGTTGAGAAGAAAAAGGGGAAAGTGATGGCCGCCACTTGGAGTGGAAGTAGTGATGACTCCTATGAGGGAGATGAGTCTTCGGATGATGAAGAGCTCATGGCTAATCTCCTAGCTTTTGCCTCCTCCCATAAAAGCAAAAGTGCTAGTGAGAGAGAGGAAATGAGTCAAGAGGAAAATGACTCAAGTGATGTAGAAAGTGATTCCTCCTCTAACTCCATGAATGGATTTATGGAGAAAAAGGAGTTTGCTAAATATCATGCCGAATTTAATGATTTAGCAATCAAGAGTACAAGAAAGATCAAGATGTTGAGAGAAGAAAATCTTGAACTTGCATCTCAAAATGACCACTTAAGTGAACAAGTGGAGAAATTCAAGAAGATGGAAGATAAGCTAAAAGAGGAGTTAGTCTTATCTAGGAGGAATGAGGATAGTCTAAAAAGGGAGCTTGAAGAAGTTAGAGAATCTATGACTAGGATGGATTCTAGCACCAAGAAGCTTGACCATATGCTTGGTGTTGGAAAGAGTCCATGTGACAAGAGGGGTCTTGGGTATGAAGATGACAAGAAGATCTCAACCTCTAACAAGACCATATTTGTCAAGAGCTTGAAGAAAGAAGAAACTTCACTTGTGCAACTTCCTAGAAAGAAGTTAGAAATAGGACAAAGCTCAAATGCTCAAGTGAAGATGGGGCCAAGAAGGCAACCTCAAGCTAAACTCCCTAGAGTTTCTCAAGCCAACATTCCTCCTCAATTGGCTCACAAAGGAAAGAGGCCTATCATGCAACCTCAAGCTTGGAAGCAACCTAGACCGGTTCAACAACGAAGATGCATTGAACCCATTCATCCACAAAGACAAGGACAAGGTATGATTCCTTATTTTACTCCTATTTGTCACTTTTGTGGATTTGTTGGTCATATTAGACCACAATGCTTTCGCTATATAAAAATGTGCAAAACTAGAAGCATGATAGAGAAGAAAAAGAAAAGAGCCATGATGCATGTTCCTAGGAATAATAATATTGATTTGCATGATCCTAGGAATAATAGAGCACATGTACCAAAGACCACTAAGAAAGCTAAAATTGTTGCTAAGTGGATTAGAAAGAATGAAAATGTTTGCCATGTTGCACAAATAGCCTTGAAGGCAAATTCTTCTAATTTTTGGTATTTGGATAGTGGGTGCTCTAGGCACATGACGGGAAACAAGAGTTTCTTCGAGACTCTTGTTATGGAGGAAGGTGGATATGTCACTTTTGGTGATGGATCCAAAAAGAAGGTTGTAGGGAAAGGATCCATTTCCGTTCCCGGTTTACCCTCCTTATCCGATGCTTTATTTGTTGATGGCTTGAAAGCCAATTTAATAAGCATTTCACATCTAAGTGATGAAGGATATTCCGTCTTGTTTAGTAAAAATGATTGCTCAATCCTAAAGCCCGATGGACAAACCTTATTGAAAGGTATGAGATCTAGCGACAATTGTTATTGTCTTGAAGCTAGAATAGTCTCAAACAATGTGTCCATGGATGAGCAAGTTGAGTTGTGGCATGAAAGACTTGGCCACATGAACTTTAGGGATTTAAGAACCCTTGGAAAGTTCGAGTGTGTGCGTGGCCTCCCTAAGCTTGGGAAGAAAGCCAATGGTATTTGTGGACCTTGCCAACAAGGAAAACAAACCAAAAGCATGCACAAAAAGGGCAAGTATCTCTCCACCAAGGAGCCCCTAGAGCTTCTCCACATGGATCTCATGGGTCCTATGCAAACCGAAAGCTTAGGTGGAAAGAGATACATTTTTGTTTGTGTTGATGATTTCTCTAGATTTACATGGACATATTTTCTTAGAGAAAAATCCGAAACTTTTGATAAGTTTAAAATGCTTTGTACTAAATTGCAAAATGAAATGAATTCTAATATTAGAAGCATTAAACGGATTAGAAGTGACCATGGGAGGGAGTTTGAGAATGCCTCTTTTGAAAGCTATTGTGATAGCCTAGGCATCTCCCATGAGTTTTCCGCTCCTAGGACACCTCAACAAAATGGAGTTGTTGAGAGGAAGAATAGGGTCCTCCAAGAGATGGCCCATGTGATGTTGCTTAGCAACAATGTCCCTAGGAACCTATGGGCCGAAGCCATCAACACGGCTTGCTATATAGGAAATAGAGTGTTCCTAAGGCCCGGTACTAGAAACACCTCCTATGAATTATGGAAAGGCAAGAGGCCAAATGTTAGCTACTTCCACACATTTGGGAGCAAATGCTACATTTTAAATGACCGTGATCAACTTGGCAAGTTTGATGCTAAGAGTGATGAGGGTATCTTTATTGGCTATGCCTTGAATAGTAGAGCCTATAGAGTTTTCAACTTGAAGACTCGAACCGTCATGGAATCATCAAATGTTGTCATTGATGATACAAGGCTCAAGTCCAAAAATTATGAGGAGGAGGATGTTTTAGAGGATGACTCTCCTTTGGAGAGGGTTGTGGTGACTCCCAATGTTGGGACATCTAATGAAGTCACACAACCTTGTACTAGAGTTCCTAGCTTGGACTCTAATGAACCCGCTCCATGGGTTAGAAGACTCCATAACAAAGAAGATGTTATTGGAGATGTTAATGAGGGTGTTAGGACTAGGCGTCAAATAACTAATCTAATTAGCTTTACATGCTACACCTCTCAAATAGAACCCAAAAAGGTTGATGAAGCCTTGAATGATGAATTTTGGGTTCTTGCCATGCAAGAAGAGCTAAACCAATTCGAAAGGAATGAGGTTTGGACTCTAGTTCCTAGGCCTAAGACCACTAATGTCATAGGCACAAAATGGATATTTAGGAACAAATCCGATGAGGATGGCAACATAGTGCGGAACAAGGCTAGACTTGTAGCACAAGGGTACTCTCAAATTGAGGGTATCGACTTTGAGGAGACTTTTGCTCCCGTTGCCCGCTTAGAGTCAATTAGGCTTCTCTTGTCCATCTCTTGTGTGCACAAGTTCAAATTGCACCAAATGGACGTCAAGAGTGCCTTCCTCAATGGCTTCTTGCAAGAGGAAGTGTTTGTTGAACAACCTAAGGGGTTTGTGGATGCACACCACCCCAACCATGTCTATCGCCTCAAAAAGGCACTATATGGGTTGAAACAAGCACCGAGGGCTTGGTATGAGCGCCTCACTCAATTTCTTGTTGACAATAACTACACAAGAGGTAGTGTTGACAAGACACTATTCATCAAGAGAGACAATGATGAGCTTTTCATAGCTCAAATATATGTTGATGACATAGTGTTTGGCTCCACCAACAACACCAAGGTCCAATAATTTGTTGATGTTATGTCTCATGAATTTGAGATGAGTCTTGTTGGTGAGCTTAGTTACTTCCTAGGTTTGCAAATTAGGCAAATGAATGATGGGATTTTCATAACCCAAGCCAAATATGCTAAGAACCTAGTGAAGAAGTTTGGTTTAGAGAATGCCAAACGTTGTGATACACCCATGAGTACCACTTTGAAGCTAAGCAAGGATGCTAGTGGTAAAAGTGTGGAACAAACTCTATATCGTGGCATGATAGGTAGCTTGCTTTATTTGACCGCAAGTAGGCCCGATATATCTTTTAGTGTGGGTGTGGGTGTGTGTGCTAGGTACCAAGCGGATCCTAAGGAGTCCCACCTCTCTTCCGTGAAGAGGATCATTCGCTATGTGAATGGGACATCCAACTATGGGATTTGGTACTCTTTTGACACTAATGCTAGTCTTGTAGGCTTTAGTGATGCGGATTGGGCAGGAAATTGTGATGATAGGAAGAGCACATCGGGCGGTTGCTTCTTTCTAGGCAACAACTTGGTGTCTTGGTTTTGCAAGAAGCAAAACTCGATTTCCTTGTCCACGGCCGAGGCCGAGTACATAGCCGCAGGGAGTGGATGCACACAACTCCTATGGATGAAGCAAATGCTAGTAGACTACGGATTCAACCAAGGTACTCTCACTCTCTTTTGTGATAATATGAGTGCAATTAATATTTCCAAGAATCCGGTTCAACATTCTAGAACTAAGCATATTGACATCCGCCATCACTTCATTAGAGAGCTTGTTGAAAATAAATGCATAGTACTTGAACATGTAGGTACTAATGATCAACTTGCGGACTTATTTACTAAACCCTTAGATGCTACTCGATTTAAAACTCTTAGTAGATCTATTGGGATATGTCTTGTGGAGTGATGTTCTATGATTGACCCCATATGGGGAACTCAAGCAAAGAGAGCTATTTTGCATTCTTGTATCTTGCAAAAAATTTGAAATAACTTATGCCTCTTCTTTTGATTGCTTGAGTAAGCTTGGTTGTACATATGTATATATGTTTTCAATTCTATAAGTGTGAACCTTGCTTATCTACAATCCATGTCATATTTATGTTCAAACATGCATTTTTGGACTAGGAGATTTACATAGGAAGTATGATGTGAATGACCTATAGTTATCTCCATGACATGATGATTCTTTAATAACATGCTAATGCTAAATGAAAAAGCATGAAATTCATACAATATGCTCACATGAAAAGCATGAATTGATGATTGCATATTCTTAAAAATGCAAAACTTGTGTGAAAGCTAATGAGACTCAAAATGAATAAAGGATCTTGTATCCGTTCAAAGGAATTTACATTCCATATGTCTCTCTTTCTTTATTAGTTGAACATGGTTACTATCATACGGATTTCTTATCCGGAAAAATCAAATAGGGTGCAAAGTCGCTCATGCCATGTTTCGCTTATAAAGTTGGATATAGTTGCTCTTAAAATTGAAATCAATAATCTCTATATCCTTGCTTTTCCCATGACATTGGTGAAATTGGTTTGAATTCAAATTAGAAACCTTTGTCATTTGCTTTGCCAAATACCATTGTATTTTGGACTTGAATGCTATATGTCTTGTATGCAAAGCATGTTGGATTCACACATTTTCTCAAATAAATCTCCTTGTTTCTCTCAAATTAATTGAAGTGCATAAAGTGACTTATATGTATATGCATATCTTGCATGCTTCTTTCTCTCGTTGCTTTGAGTGACCCGGTTGGGGACTACTCCTTTGCCTATATCATGACAAAAAGGGGGAGTAGGAAATGGTAAGGGGAGTTGCAAAATATAGAAGCTTTTGTGCATTTTGGGGAGAACATACATTGAGGGGGAGTAACCCTTTGAGGGGGAGCATTGCATTTATCATTCATTGCATACATTTGCTAATGTTGTGCCTAAATTCTAAAAATGCAAATGCTTGGTATTGTTCTCACATGATTAATCTCACACTTTACTTGTATTGGAAATGCTAGAAACTTTATTTTCAGGGCTTGATTGTTCTACAAGAGATTGAAGACTTGAAGTTTTTACTTTCTTATCTCTTTGTAATGTAGATAATCATTGTAGTCCCGTAGTTTCTAATTCTATGTGAGGAATCAATGTGAGTGGTGGTTTTGTCACGAAATAGCCAAAGGGGGAGATTGTTAGGATTCCCGTTGTTTTTAATTGGCTTATTTCGTGATCAAACCACATGTGGGGTTGCTTTGTAAGGGTAGCTTAGATGTTGTTGTTATTGCTTAGGCCCTTTTGAAGATCTCACTATTGACAAGCACCAAAGGTAATATTCTAAGTGCTTACTTGTCTTGAAGAGATAGATGCACACACTCACAACTCATGCATATGTTTAATCCTTATATGTTGTGTGTCTTTTATGTGTGCCTTAATGCTCAAGAACATCTCTTCTTGCATGTTAGTTTGATTGCATCTTGCATATCCAATTGCCTTGTCATGCTTAACCTTAGGATTGCATTTTTGCACTGGGCGCCCCCAAAAGCGCTCTACAGAAGCGCTGTACGAACAGCGCCCATTGAGCGCTGTTCAGACCTGATCAATTTAATCGGTCGCTGTTGGGTCGCTGTTGGGGCGCTGTACATAGCGCGGTACAGAGCGCTGTACGTACAGCGCCACTCTGTTTCCTCGTGAAAACAGAGCAAGGGCGCTGTACAGGCGCTGTATAATGGCGCCCTACGTACAGCGCCCAAGGCAAATAGTGGGCAAACTTATCAAAACGACCACACTTTGTTTTGGCCCCCTATATATATGCCACTTTGACTTTAGGTCAATTAGAAGAGTTCATATTCAGATTCCATACTTAGGAGATTTTTCAAAGAGAAGAAAAATTCCAAAGAACTCATTTTTAATTACTCAAACACTTGTTCCATGATCATCAATCATCATCTAGCATCATCTTAGATCATCTAGATGACATCTTGCATGGATTCTTCATCATACTTTGCTTGGTAAGCTTTTCACTAATATCTTACATATTTTGTGTTTCTCTTATCTAGCAATCTCAATTTAATTACTTGTATGTGATTTTATATTTGTTGAATACAAGATTGAGATTAGTATGATGTATGTTTGAGAAGTTGTATTGTGCTAGCATATTAGGTTTTTGTGCTTGATATTGATTAGCTAAACTAATTGACATGTCATTTAGTTTTGATATCTAGGATTGTTCTTAATTGCATATTAATCATCTTAGATAAGCATATAGGGTTTCCCTTGCTCTATGTTGCATTTTGGATATTTTCACATATTCACTTAGGGTTGTATTCTCTTCAAGAGAAGCTAAGTCTTGTGTGTAGCAATCGGGATTAGGTTGCTTAGATCGCAAGCAAAATCGGACTAGGTTCACTCATACCGGGATTAGGTAGGTGTGTGATTACTACCGGGATTAGGTTGTAATCGTTTGCACATTTAGTGGATTCGAGGTTCGAGTGTGGCTTACTTACATAGCCCGTGGTTTTTCCCGTGAGGGTTTCCACGTAAAAATCAAGTGTCAATTTAATTTCCGCACCATATTACACTTGCTTGTTTATTTTATCTTGAGGGTAATTTCGTAATTTTGACTAACACGAAAAATTGGGTAAAAAGCGTAAAATCTATTCACCCCCCCTCTAGATAGTTTTATACACACCGTGCATTAATTAGTTTCAGGGTTCAAGAAGAAGAAGGGATTTGGGTCACGAGGACAAGATTTGAAGAAAAAAGGTTCCTTCAAGAAGTTTGAGCCTAGACAAGAGAGGACCGAAAGGAAAGGGGTCCGATGCTTTGAATGTGGTGGGATTGGTCACTTTGCCCCCGAATGTGCTAATCACAATGAAAGGAAGAAGGGTAAAGTGATGGCCGCCACTTGGAGTGGGAGTAGTGATGACTCCAATGAGGAAGATGAGTCTTCGAGTGAAGAAGAACTCATGGCTAACTTCCTAGCTTTTGCCTCTTCTCACAAGAGCAAAAGTGCTAGTGAAAAAGAGGAGATGAGTCAAGAGGAAATTGAATCTAGTGAAGTAGAAAGTGACTCCTCTTCTAGTTCCAAAAAGAAATTTGTGGAGCAAAAGGTGCTTGCTAAATACCATGCCGAGTTCAATGATTTAGCACTTAAAAGCACAAGAAAGATTGAGAGGTTGAGAGAAGAAAACCTTGAATTTTCGGCTCACAATGACCACTTAAGTGAACAAGTGGAAAGATTGAAGAGGAGAGAGGATAAGTTAATTAAGGAGTTAGACTTATCCAAGAGAAGTGAAGAAGGCTTGAAGAGGGAACTTGTAGAAGTTAAAGGGTCCTTGGCTAGGATAGATTCTAGCACCAAGAAGCTTGATCATTTACTTGGTGTTGCAAAGAGTCCAAGTGACAAGAGAGGTCTTGGGTATGAAGATGGCAAGAAAATCTCAACCTCTAACAAGACAGTGTTTGTCAAGAGTTTGAAGAACGAAGAAACTTCATTTTTGCAACCTCCTAGGAAGAAGTTAGAAGTAGGACAATGTTCTAATGCACAAGTGAAAATGGGGCTAAGAAGGAAATCTCAAGCTCAACCCCCTAGGGTCCCTCAAGTCAACACTCCTCTAAAATTGGCTCACAAAGAAAAGAGACCAATCATGCAACCTCAAGCTTGGAAGCAACCTAGACCGGTTCAACAATGAAGATGGATTGAACCCACTTATCCACAAAGACATGGATGAGCTCCCATACGTGCACAAAGACGAGGTATGATTCCTTTTTTCATCCCTATTTGTCACTTTTGTGGTTATGATGGTCATATTAGACCAAATTGCTTTCAATATATTAAAATGTGCAGAAAACAAAGCATGATTGAAAAGAGAAAGAATAGAGCCAAGATGCATGTTTCCAGGAATGAAAATATTGATTTGCATGATCCTAGAAATAGTAGAGCACATGTACCAAAGACCACTAAGAAAGCTAAAATTGTTGCTAAGTGGATTAGAAAGAATGAAAATGTTTGCCATGTTGCACAAATAGCCTTGAAGGCAAATTCTTCTAATTTTTGGTATTTGGATAGTGGGTGCTCTAGGCACATGACGGGAAAGCCAATGGTATTTGTGGACCTTGCCAACAAGGAAAGCAAACTAAAAGCATGCACAAAAAGGGTAAGTATCTCACCACTAAGGAGTCTCTTGAGCTTCTCCACATGGACCTCATGGGTCCCATGCAAACCGAAAGTTTGGGTGGAAAGAGATACATTTTTGTTTGTGTTGATGATTTCTCTAGGTTCACATGGACATATTTTCTTAGAGAAAAATCCGAAACTTTTGATAAGTTTAAAATGCTTTGTAATAAAATACAAAATGAAATGAACTCAAATATTAAAAGCATAAAACGGATTAGAAGTGACCATAGGAGGGAATTTGAGAATGCCACTTTTGAAACCTATTGTAATGGTTTAGGCATCTCCCATGAGTTTTCGGCTCCTAGGACACCACAACAAAATGGAGTTGTTGAGAGGAAAAATAGGGTCCTTCAAGAGATGGCCCGTGTGATGTTGCTTAGCAACAATGTCCCTAGGAACTTATGGGCCGAAGCTGTCCATACGGCTTGCTACATAGGAAATAGAGTGTTCCTAAGGCCCGGTACTAGAAACACCTCCTATGAGTTATGGAAAGGCAAGAGGCCAAATGTTAGCTACTTCCACACTTTTGGAAGCAAATGCTACATTTTGAATGACCGTGATCAACTTGGCAAATTTGATGCTAAGAGTGATGAGGGTATTTTTATTGGCTATGCCTTAAATAGTAGAGCCTATAGAGTTTTCAATTTAAAGACTCTAAGTGTTATGGAATCATCCAATGTCGTATTTGATGATACTAGGCTCAAGTCAAATGATCATGAGGAGGAGGTTATTTTTAGTGATGGTTCTCCTTTGGAGGAGGTTGTGGTGTCACCTAATGTTGGGACATCAAATGTCAACAATAATGACACACAACCTATTGATAGAGTTCCTCTCTTGGACTCTAAAGAACCCGTTCCATGGGTTAGGAAACTCCATGATAAAGAAGATATCATTGGAGAGGTAAATGAGGGTGTTAGGACTAGACGTCAACTTGCTAATCTTATTAGCTATACATGCTACACCTCTCAAATTGAACCCAAAAAGATTGAAGAAGCCTTAAATGATGAATTTTGGGTTCTTGCCATGCAAGAAGAGCTAAACCAATTCGAAAGGAATGAGGTTTGGACTCTAGTTCCTAGGCCTAAGACCACTAATGTCATAGGCACCAAATGGATATTTAGGAACAAATCCGATGAGGATGGCAACATAGTGCGGAACAAGGCTAGACTTGTAGCACAAGGGTACTCTCAAATTGAGGGTATCGACTTTGAGGAGACTTTTGCTCCCGTTGCCCGCTTAGAGTCCATTAGGCTTCTCTTGTCCATCTCTTGTGTGCACAAGTTCGAATTGCACCAAATGGACGTCAAGAGTGCCTTCCTCAATGGCTTCTTGCAAGAGGAAGTGTTTGTTGAACAACCCAAGGGGTTTGTGGATGCACACCACCCCAATCATGTTTATCGCCTCAAGAAGGCACTTTATGGGTTGAAACAAGCACCGAGGGCTTGGTATGAGCGCCTCACTCAATTTCTTGTTGACAACAACTACACAAGAGGTAGTGTTGACAAGACGCTATTCATCAAGAGAGACAATGATGAGCTTTTCATAGCTCAAATATATGTTGATGATATAGTTTTTGGCTCCACCAACAACACCAAAGTCCAACAATTTATTGATGTCATGTCTCATGAATTTGAGATGAGTCTTGTTGGTGAGTTTAGTTACTTCTTAGGTTTGTAAATTAGGCAACTAGATGATGGGATTTTCATATCCCAAGCCAAATATGCCAAAAACCTAGTGAAGAAGTTTGGTCTTGAAAAAGCCAAACATTGTGATACTCCTATGAGCACCACTTTGAAGCTAAGCAAGGATGCTAGCGGTAAAAGTGTGGACCAAACCTTATATCATGGCATGATAGGGAGCTTGCTCTATTTGACCGCAAGTATGCCCGATATATCTTTTAGTGTAGGAGTTTGTGCTAGGTACCAATCCGATCCCAAGGAGTCTCATCTCTCTTCGGTTAAGAGAGTCATTCACTTTGTGAATGGGACTTCTAATTATGGGATTTGGTACTCATTTGACACTAATCCTAGTCTTGTAGGATATAGTGATGCGGATTGGGCAGGAAATTGTGATGATAGGAAGAGCACATCGGGCGGTTGCTTCTTTCTAGGCAACAACTTGGTGTCTTGGTTTTGCAAGAAGCAAAACTCGATTTCCTTGTCCATGGCCGAGGCCGAGTACATAGCCGCGGGGAGTGGATGCACTCAACTATGCTAGTAGACTATGGATTCAACCAAGGTACTCTCACTCTCTTTTGTGATAACTTGAGTGCTATTAATATTTCCAAGAATCCGGTTCAACATTCTAGAACTAAGCATATTGACATCCGCCATCACTTCATTAGAGAGCTTGTTGAAAATAAATGCATAGTACTTGAACATGTAGGTACTAATGATCAACTTACGGACCTATTTACTAAACCCTTAGATGCTACTCGATTTAAAACTCTTAGTAGATCTATTGGGATATGTCTTGTGGAGTGATGTGTTCTATAATTGACCCCATATTAGGAACTCAAGCAAAGAGAGCTATTTTGCATTCTTGTAACTTGCAAAAAATTTGAAATAACTTATGCCTCTTCTTTTGATTGCTTGAGTAAGCTTGGTTGTACATATGTATATATGTTTTCTTTTCTATAAGTGTGAACCTTGCTTGTTTACAATCCATGTCATATTTATGTTCAAACATGCATTTTTGGACTAGGAGATTTACATAGGAAGTATGATGTGAATGACCTATAGTTATCTCCATGACATGATGATTCTTAAATAACATGCTAATGCTAAATGAAAAAGCATGAAATTCATGTGCTCACATGAAAAGCATGAATTGATGATTGCATATTCTTAAAAATGCAAAACTTGTGTGAAAGCTTATGAGACTCAAAATGAATAAAGGATCTTGTATCCGTTCAAAGGAATTTACATTCCAAATGTCTCTCTTTCTTTATTAGTTGAACATGGTTACTATCATACGGATATCTTATCCGGAAAAATCAAATAGGGTGCAAAGTCGCTCATGCCATGTTTCACTTATAAAGTTGGATATAGTTACTCTTAAATTGAAATCAATAATCTCTATATCCTTGCTTTTCCCATGACATTGGTGAAATTGGTTTGAATTCTTATTAGAAACCTTTGTCATTTGCTTTGCCAAATACCATTGTATTTTGGACTTGAATGCTATATGTCTTGTATGCAAAGCATGTTGGATTCACACATTTTCTCAAATAAATCTCCTTGTTTCTCTCAAATTAATTGAAGTGCATAAAGTGACTTATATGTATAAGCAAATCTTGCATGTTTCTATCTCTCGTTGCTATGAGTGACCCGGTTGGGGACTACTCCTTTGCCTATATCATGACAAAAAGGGGGAGTAGGATATGGTAAGGGGAGTTGCAAAATATAGAAGCTATTGTGCACTTTGGGGAGAACATACATTGAGGGGGAGTAACCCTTTGAAGGGGAGCATTGCATTTATCATACATTGCATACATTTGGTAATGTTGTGCCTAAATTCTAAAAATGCAAATGCTTGGTATTGTTCTCACATGATTAATCTCACACTTTTCTTGTATTGGAAATGTTAGAAACTCTTTTCAGGGATTGATTATTCTACAAAAGGATTGAAGACTTCAAGTTGCATTCTCTTACCTCTTTGTAATGTAGAATATCATTGTAGTCCCGTAGTTTCTATTTTTTTTGTGAGGAATCAATGTGAGTGATGGTTTTGTCACGAAATATCCAAAGGGGGAGATTGTAAGGATTCCTGTTGTTTTTAATTGGCTTATTTCGTGATCAAACCATATGTGGGGATTCTTTGTAAGGGTAGTTAGATGTTGTTGTTATTGCATTAGGCCCTTTGAAGACCTCATTATTGACAGCACCAAAGGTAATACTCTAAGTGCTTACTTGTCTTGAAGAGATAGTTGCACACACTCACAACTCATGCATATGTTTAATCTTTGTATGTTGTGTTTCTTTTCGTTGTGCATCAATGCCTATTTACATCTCTTCTTGCTTATTATTATGATTGCATCTTGTGTTTATAACATCATAGCATTTAGGTTTTTAGGATGCATCTTAGTTTACCTTTGTTCCCCTTGCATGATTGCTTGTGGGGTTCAAAGATGTGGGATGTGCGCTGGTCCACCAGCGCCGGTCGTCTAGCGCAGCTCACTGGCGCTAAACGCCCAGTGGCGTGCCGCTGGTCGTGCGCTGGTCCACACCAGCGCAAGGCCACCAACGCTAATCGCCCAGTTGTGCTCCGCTAGTCTGGCGCCTGTGTGAGCGCATGTCGTCCAGCGCCAAAGCAAAAATGTGCTTGTGCGCTGGTCCTGCGCTTGTCGTCCAGCGCAGGTCCACCAGCGCACAGAGCAATTTTCTGGCGCGTTTTCAAAACGACCTCACTTCACTTATGGCCTCTATATATATGCTAACTTGATTTTAGGTCACTTAAGTGAGTTCATATTCAAGCTTCATACTTAGGATATTTTTCAATAGAAGAAAAATACACAAAGAACTCATTTTTAATTACTCAAACACTTTTTCATGATCATCAATCATCATCTAGCATCATCTTAGATCATCTAGATGTCATCTTGCATGGAATCTTCATCATACTTTGCTTGGTAAGCTTTTCACTAATATCTTACATATTTTGTGTTTCTCTTATCTAGCAATCTCAATTAATTACTTGTTTGTTATTTTGTATGCTTTGGATACAAGATTGAGATTAGTATGATGTATGTTTGAGAAGTTGTATTGTGCTAGCATATTAGGTTTTGTGCTTAATATTGATTAGCTAAACTAATTGACATGTCATTTAGTTTTGATATCTAGGATTGTTCTTAATTGCATATTAATCATCTTAGATAAGCATATAGGGTTTCCCTTGCTCTATGTTGCATTTTGGATATTCACATATATTCACTTAGGGTTGTATTCTCTTCTAGAGAAAGTAAGTCTTGTGTTTAGCAACCGGGATTAGGTTGCTTAGATCGCAAGCAAATTGGACTAGGTTCACTCATACCAGGATTAGGTAGGTGTGTGATTACTTCTGGGATTAGGTTGTAATCGTTTGCACATTTAGTGGATTCGAGGTTCGAGTGTGGCTTACTTACAAAGCCCGTGGTTTTTCCCGTGAGGGTTTCCACGTAAAAATCAAGTGTTGATTTAATTTCCGCACCATATTACACTTGCTTGTTTATATTATCTTGATGGTAAATTCGTAATTTTGACTAACACGAAAAATTGGGTAAAAAGCGTAAAATCTATTCACCCCCCTCTAGATAGTTTTATACACACCGTGCTTTAATTAGTTTCATCCTTGTAGTGCAAAAACTTGATGAAATTGTATGCATGTACCATTTATTGCATATTAATAGTGAAACACCTATGAGTAGAGATTACTAACTTGTAATTCTCTGCTATTAAATGACTAATTTCCCCTTAATCACTCTCTAATCTTAGATTTCATTGTGATTAAGTCGAGAATTAGGTGCTTAGAACATTCATATGGATATATGCATGTTAGTAATTGAAGGTTAGGCTTAATGAATGATTGATTAGAAGCTAGAATATTACTTGAATGAATCTAATTCCTTAACAATTTTCAATATAAAATTTATATCAAGTAGTTGTAATTGCTAATTAGACAACTTCTTCTTAGAATAGTTGATTTGTTAATCACTAGTTAATTTAAGTAAAGCTTGTTAGAGTAATTAGGAATTTGTAGAGTTAATCTAAAGATAGAAGGCTTTTTAGTGCTTACCTAGTGGGAACGATACCCTTACTTGCTCACTACACTAGTTTAACGACTTGTGCACTTGCAATAGGGTCACCAGACTCGCACGTCCCTTTAGCACGACCGTGGTAGATTAAGTTAATTTGTAGTGACAATTGTAGAACCGGTCGGGGCGTGTCAATACATTCTAGGGATAAGGCCCTAGAAATCTTGAGGGTGAAGAATGAGGAGACTCAAGTTGAGATTGCTATGCCAAAGATAGGCACTCCGGTCAAGTCCAAAAGGGTTGGTAAAACCACCTTCAAGGAAGACGATGCATGTATCACACGAGGAGTCCACCACTCTTGCTCCAAAACCAAAACCAAGGCGAAGGCCTAGGAGAAAGAACCACATTCGACCTCCACAATCTACATCGGGAGGTACATTTTCTGCTTTCACTCCTATATGTCACTACTGCCATAGAATAGGCCATATTAGGCCAAACTGTCCAAATAAAAGATGGCAGGTGGGAAAATATGCAACCCCAATTCCCAAGGCCAATGTCAAATCCATTTGGATCGCAAAATCCTAGTTGGAGGGGCTTAGTGGGAAGGGACCCTTGTGGGTCAAAAAGAAAGAAAAGGGGTATGTTGTGATTGAACCACCCATTCTAAATGGGGCATGGAGGAAGTGATTGAATTGATGTTTGTTTATGTGTGCGTAGATTGTATTTCAAGGACACGCTTACAACATTGATGTATTTTGCATTGTACATATTTAATGTTTTAATAAATTGAATTGTCTTGATATATGATTTGGAAATTGACACCCCCACTCAATCTTTTGTGTACCCGCCGAGCTTTGAATTTAAATCATTAAGAGATAGGGTGCACAAAAGAAAGGTTTGGGGGTTTTTAAAATCCTCGTTATAGATTAAGCACATTCATGTTGACTAATTAACGTAGGAAATATGTGTTGTATTTGTTGTGTTTGTTATGCCATATTGTTTAGGTAATAGGAAATCAAGCCAAGAAATTGAAGGAAGTGAAGAGGAAGTTTTTTTTGCACTCCGGCGGGTTCTGGAAGGCGGGACATGTCCAGCCTTCCAGAATGTGCAAACCCACGGAGATGCATCTGAAGGACAAAGGAAAGCGGGCGGGTTCTAGAAGGAGGGACATGTCCAGCCTTCCAGAATGAACAAGCCCGCGGAATTGCCTCTGAAGGCATGTAAGTTGGCGGGCTCAGACGGCAAGACATGTCCAGCCTTCTAGAAGAGACGAAGCCACGGCCACGCCTGAAGAACTACGGCGGATTCCATAATGGCGGGAAGAAGCCCGCCATCCAGAATGTTGGAACTCGCCAATCATGGAGAGAAGAAATTCCAGCGAGCTTATGCGGCGTGAAATAAGCCGCCTTCAACAAGGTCGCCACAGTCCCCAATTACCAAAACGCTGTCGTTTTCAGCCAAAAATAGGGACGGCGGGTTTGTTAGGCGGGTATGAAGCCGCCCGATTCCTTGTCCTATAAATAGGACCTGTCGCTTTCCACGACAAAACTTTCCCAATTTCAAACCTTTTCCAATTCTCCCGCGTGATTCCACCAAACTTCTTCCCCAATCTTGCTCGAATTCATCCGAAAACTCAAGGCAAAGGTAAGGAATCTAACTCTAATCTCATTTTAACGTGAATTCATGTCAAAATTCATCTAGAAATGCCCTAGGTTGCGACAGTTAGGGTTTTTGAAGGTTTCTTGAGTTTCATTACATTATTTGTGATTGATTGTTGCAATTGGTGTTGATTATGCATGATAGAAGTGAATTCGACCCAATTTCCCGAAGTTTGATTGAATTTCGCAGCCTTTGCATGTTAGGGTTCATACTTGGGTGAATTTGGGGTTTTGAAATTACAATGTTATGATTTTGATTCTTGTGATGTTATGATTGCATGAAATTAGCATGATAATATGCATGTTAATGGATGATGGATTGAAAGCATGCCTTGTGGTTGATTGATGAAGATTTTGATGAATTGGGAATGATTTGGGATGTATTGGGATTGAATTGTTGAAATTGGTTGAAGAAGATTGGGTGATAAAGGGTATGATAATTGCGATTGACATGCATGTATATTGATAGTCCATTTTGTACAAATTTTGTGAGGACTTGATGATTGAATTGATATGCAAATTGTGCGTACACATATTGAAGAGTAATTTGGATGTTGATTGTTCATATTGAGGCAAGCTATGTGTGCACCAAGTATAACCAAATGTAGTGTGTGCATGTAGTTGTGAAATTGTGTGTGCACATGTAAAGACAAATTGATTGTGATTGTTAATGTGATGTAAGTTGTGTTTGCACAACTTGGATACAATGTGCACACTGAAACTAAATATAGCACGGTGTGTATAAAACTATCTAGAGGGGGGGGTGAATAGATTTTACGCTTTTTACCCAATTTTTCGTGTTAGTCAAAATTACGAAAATGCCCTCAAGATAATATAAACAAGCAAGTGTAATATGGTGCAGAAATTAAAACAACACTTGATTTTTACGTGGAAACCCTCACGGGAAAAACCACGGGCTATGTAAGTAAGCCACACTCAAACCTCGAATCCACTAAATGTGCAAACGATTACAACCTAATCCCGGAAGTAATCACACACCTACCTAATCCCGGTATGAGTGAACCTAGTCCAATTTTGCTTGCGATCTAAGCAACCTAATCCCGGATGCTACACACAAGACTTACTTTCTCTATGAAGAGAATACAACCCTAAGTGAATATATGTGAATATCCAAAATGCAACATAGAGCAAGGGAAACCCTATATGCTTATCTAAGATGAATAATATGCAATTAAGAACAATCCTAGATATCAAAACTAAATGACATGTCAATTAGTTTAGCTAAACAATATTAAGCACAAAACCTAATAAGCTAGCATAATACAACTTCTCAAACATACATCATACTTATCTCAAACTTGTATTCAAAGTATATAAAATAACATACAAGTAATTAATTGAGATTTCTTAGTTAAGAAAGACACAAAATATGTAAGATATTAGTGAAAAACTTACCAAGCAAAGTATGATGAAGAATCCATGCAAGATGACATCTAGATGATCTAAGATGATGCTAGATGATGATTGATGATCATGAAAAAGTGTTTGAGATGATAAAAATGAGTTATTGGAATTTTTCTTCTCTTTGAAAAATATCCTAAGTATGAAATCTGAATATGAACTCTTGTGATTGACCTAAAGTCAAAGTGGCATATATATAGGGGGCCAAATCAAAGTGGGGTCGTTTTGATAAGTTGGCCTCAATATTGCCTTGGGCGCTGTACGTAGAGCGCCCCTTGTACAGCGCCTGTACAGCGCCCCTACTCTGTTCTCACGGGAAAACAGAGGGGCGCTGTATGAACAACGCTTTGTACAGCGCTCGTACAGCGCCCATCCAAAATGCATCAGACCTGATGCATTTAAATGGTATTTTTGCATCAGGTGTGATGGGCGCTGTTCACAACAGCGCTTTGTAGAGCGCTTTGAACAGTGCCCTTTGCAAAGAAAGAATCCCAAGATTATGCATGACAAGGCAATGGGCAATGCAAGATGCAATCAACCTAACATGCAAGAAGAGATGTTAATGAGCATTAAAGCACACAAATAAGACACACAACATACAAGGATAAAACATATGCATGAGTTGTGAGTGTGTGCAATTATCTCTTCAAGACAAGTAAGCACTTAGAGTATTACCTTTGGTGCTTGTCAATAGTGAGGTCTTCAAAGGGCCTAAGCAATAACAACAACATCTAAGCTACCCTTACAAAGAATCCCCATATATGGTTTGATCACGAAATAAGCCAATTAAAAACTACGGGAATCCTTACACACACATGTGTGATTGAATTGATGCTAATTGTACCTATATTCGCATGGATAAAATGTGTGATGGTAATACATATATGTGATATATATTGTGCATATAATTGGCACCCAATTCCATTTGAATGCAATTAAATTGATGTTCCTAACTTAATGGTTTGATTGAATTGGACACACACACACACACACACACACACATAGTATTGGTAGTTTAAGTAGTTATAGAATATGTTTAGTTAAAATATAATTTGAAACTATTATCACTAACCCGAGGCCTAATTTGTTTGGAGTATTTGCTGTGTTTTCCTTGTTCTAACAACAGATGGCACCAAAAAGGAAATCTTCTACATTTGAGAAGGGAGATGCATCCCGAAAGGGGAAGGAAAAAGAAAAATCATCATGCCCAGAGAGGACAGCTGAGGAAATCTATGGAGAGCGACTTGAGAGCACCACTAGGAGACCCATCCTCATCGAGAGAGATGTGAGCTTCGATGAATTGGGGGAGATGGTGATTTTTGACGAGATCCATCGGAGAAAGTGGGAGGCTTATGTGTCTTTTCCAAAGAGAGCAAACCGAAGGATTGTCCATGAGTTTTATGCTGTCATAGACCCTGATGAGTTCGAGAGGGGGGCCCCGGTTATGGTTCGAAGGAAGGCCATCTCTATGAGCGCTGAGCAAATCAACGAATACCTCTACATGCAGAGTTATCCTCAGTGGGAGGAGGGGTATGAGCCAAATGCCCTTTTCGAACATTACGACAAGCAGTTCGGTATCGCACTCACAGGGGACGAAAACATGCATTGGGATGGCAAGATTTATCAGAGACAGCTAGGTTTCGAGGAGCATTTTTGGAGTATATACTTTAGTTACTCCCTCATGCCTAGTGGACACATAACAGACTTGAAGAAGCAAATTGCCATTATGATCTACCAGATGAAAAACTAGTTGGAATTCGATGTAAGGCGTACGATAGTGAAGAGGATAGTAGAGTCTGTGAGACGAAGCAATCTAAGCCTTTTCTTCCTGTGTTTGATCACCCAATTTGCATGGAAGGCAGGCCTTCGAGTGGATTTGCTAGCAGATGGGATTCTGACACCTCTTTGACATGTAGGCAGAAGGGCCTACAATAAAGTGACTAAAGGAAAGCCAGGTATAGAGAGGCTTCTCAGTTTGCGTGAGCAGAGGGAGCAGAGATTTGCCTAAAGGAGGTCAATCAAGAGGAGAGAGCTAGAGAGAACAGAAGTACAGGGTCGTGAGGAGTCCAATGTAGGGGTTGATGAGGATGAGTCTGAGAAGACGGAGTCTGAGCGAGAGGGAGATGAACCAGAGTGGGCGAAGAAGATGATGTAGTGCCACAAGGAAATGATAGAGTCCAATATCGCTCTATCACGGACTGTTCGCCGCCTTACAACGCAGGTGAAGGGATTGACTGGAGTAGTGGCACAGTTGATGGGCTACCAGATGGGTGAGCCGAGTGATCACTCGAGTGATCGGGAGGAGGAGCGCCGTCAGAAGCGCAGGCACGACGAAACACCCATTGCTCTAGAGACATCAGCTATTCCACCCTTGCCAGAGACAGGTACACCTAATCCCTTCACTTTTATTGATATTGATGATTTATTTTTCAGTCCAATGGCTCCGCCAGACCTATATCAGCAGAATTTTAACTTCATGGACTTACTATATGAGCAACAGCAGATATTAGAACAGGTGATAAGGAAACCGGAGGTAGAGAGGAGTCTACCGAGCCAATTAAGAGGGATTTACACGGAGGAGATGTGAGGACTGTTTCCGGAGGGGATGGAGGATCGGAAACCATTCCAGGAGCAGATACCTGAGCAGGTGGAGCATGTGGCGTATATGGAGTCCCGTGTAGTGAACATTGAGCTTCTTCCAGATGGATACTAGGGGATGACTACTCATCCGATGGAGTACATTATAGAGGAGCTCGAGTCCCCGATGCACATTGTTCCTTATGCTGGACCACCTCCGCCTGAGCCCATTTCCCGTTACTCCGTCAGTGGAGTACATTTTACACCTTTAGACCTCAGTGACGATGATTTTTTCATATAGGCGGATTGGTACGTCGCATGGATTTTTGTGGGTGGAGCATTATTCCGCATTTTTGTATACCCAGTACTTTATTTTTGGGATTATAGTTATAGTCTTTTTAGTCTATTATTATTTATCTATATTGCGTACTTGCATATATTTTATTAGTTAGTAAAATGTCTAGATCTAAGGGTGGAAAATATTATATGATTGATTGATAGTGCCTAGGATTTTTGAAAGTAGTATGCATGATGGATAGGATATCATGTGTTGTACATATGGATTCCTTTTTGCATGAGATTGATAAGTTGTTTGTTGGCCAAACAACCAAACCAATGAACTCTTCTAGTGTCTTCCGTGTGCAAACATTGGGGACAATGTCGAGTTTAGGTTTTGGGGTATGGGCACATTAACACTTAGCCAATCCTTCACATGATTGAACATATGTATATAGTGCTTGTATATATTGTTTCCTTAGTTTAAATTGTGTAAAAAAATTTAAAATTTTATTTTAAACGAATTCCGATTGAGCCAAGGGAACATATGTGTTTAATAAAGATGCTAAGAGGTATGTGTTGATTAAGGAATGGTGCATGCATTGATCACTAAAGTGTTGCTATCACAATGGCATTTCGAGATGACATTGCACATGGTGTAATAGTCCCTTTCTCTTTTGCCTAGTGAATAGAATTGAGCGCAAGATTGCATGAACCAATAGTGGAGACTACCCGTAAGGAACAGAGCCTAAAATTTCACCTTATGAGGGTAAATATGTTTCCAAATCATACATGATCTCATATTGCATAAATTGGATGCCATGAACGATAAAAGTGTGGACTGCTTGTTAGACTTGTATTCCCTAATTAGACAGACTTTTGGAAATGATTCTAGGCATGTGTGCTTAGCTACCAAATGCCCAAACACTGTCCATGTTATGATGTGTGCTCCAACTACCAACTTTGAGGCCAAACACAAACCTTTCTTTCCATCACACACCAAAAATTCCTTTTATGTCATTTGGAAGGATGTAGTAGTTTGATCAAATATATGCATGTTATAGATGCATTGGCAGAGCTCGAAATTCAGTGTATGGCGTGTACTCAGGCGATGATAGATATTGTTAATTAAAAAAAAAAAAAAAAAAAAGTTTAAGCACATCATTTATTTATAAGTGTTTTAATCTATGTACTAATTAGAACACAAGAAAATGAAATCTTAGCCTAGACGCATAGAGACTTATAATATTGAGCTATGATAGTGAAATTAAGATTGATCAAATACTTCAGAATTCCAGTGATTCGTCCATATCACCCTTTTGGCCCTGTTACAACCATGTAAAGACCTAGTTGATCTTTTAGGAAGTCTGGCTGGGGAATGTGAGTCAAGCATGTTCTTTCCACGTTTTTGGCATTTCAATACATTCATGAAACAGTTTGCACAAGTTGTGCGTTAATTTTGATTGCATATGCGTTACATTTGATTCTTACATATATTCTTACTTGCATACGTTATTTGAGAGCAATTTAGGTTCTGAGAGAAAATCAGACTGAATCCGGTAAGGATAGAGTCAAGGCAAATTGAGTTCTTGCTTTTGAGTGCTTAGCTTTTGAAACTGGGTATTTAGAGTATGGGATGCACCGTGTAGCGTGTTTTTGAGGAATGTAATCGTGCTAGCACCTATCCAGAGGTTTTCGCATATTCATTTCCTATTTCATCACATCTTTTTGGTATATTTGTAACTTGGCTCTCGGAAATGTTTTTGTGTACGTTGTTATATTATGTACATAGTGGAAAAATTACTTGTAGTTTAGCATTTATGGTTTGTGTTAGGATTCCCGTTGTGTTTAATTGGCTTATTTCGTGATCAAACCACATGTGGGGATGCTTTGTAAGGGTAGCTTAGATGTTGTGTTATTGCTTAGGCCCTTTTGAAGACCTCACCATTGACAAGCACCAAAGGTAATATTCTAAGTGCTTACTTGTCTTGAAGAGATAGATGCACACACTCACAACTCATGCATATGTTTAATCCTTATATGTTGTGTGTCTTTTATGTGTGCCTTAATGCTCATTAACATCTCTTCTTGCATGTTAGTTTGATTGCATCTTGCATATCCAATTGCCTTGTCATGCTTAGACTTAGGATTGCATTTTTGCACTGGGCGCCCCCAAAAGCGCTGTACGAACAGCGCCCATTGAGCGCTGTTCAGACCTGATCGATTTAATCGGTCGCTGTTGGGTCGCTGTTGGGGCGCTGTACGTGGCGCTGTACAAAGCGCTGTACGAACAGCGCCACTCTGTTTCCTCGTGAAAACAGAGCAAGGGCGCTGTACAGGCGCTGTACAAGGGCGCCCTACGTACAGCGCCCATGGCAAATAGTGGGCAAACTTATCAAAACGACCACACTTTGTTTTGGCCCCCTATATATATGCCACTTTGACTTTAGGTCAATAACAAGAGTTCTTATTCATGCTTCATACTTAGGATATTTTTCAAGAGAAGAAAAATACACAAAGAACTCATTTTTAATTACTCAAACACAATTTCATGATCATCAATCATCATCTAGCATCATCATAGATCATCTAGATGTCATCTTGCATGGAATCTTCATCATACTTTGCTTGGTAAGCTTTTCACTAATATCTTACATATTTTGTGTTTATTTTATCTAGCAATCTCAATTAATTACTTGATTGTTATTTTGTATGCTTTAGATACAAAATTGAGATTAGTATGATGTATGTTTGAGAAGTTGTTTTGTGATAGCTAATTAGGTTTTGTTCATCTTGATTAGCTAAGCTTTTTGACATGTCATTTAGCTCATAATATCTAGGATTGATTTAAATTGCAAATTCATTATCCTAGATAAGCATATAGAGTAACCTAGCTCTAATTGCATTTTTGGATATTTCATAATATTCACTTAGGTTGTATTATCTCTTCTTAGAGAATTAAGTCTTGTGTTGTGACCGGGATTAGGTTACTTAATTCACAAGCAATTGGACTAGGTCCACTTATACCGGGATTAGGTAGTTGTGATGCTTATTGATCGGGATTAGATCATTAAACCGGGATTAGGTTGTAATCATCTCAATTAGTGGATTCGAGGTTCGTGTGTGGCGCACATAACAGCCCGTGGTTTTTCCCGTGAGGGTTTCCACGTAAAAATCAAGTGTTGATTTATATTTCCGCACCATATTACACTTGCTTGTTTATATTATCTTGAGGGTATATTCGTAATTTTGACTAACACGAAAAAATTGGGTAAAAAGCGTAAAATCTATTCACCCCCCCTCTAGATAGCTTTATACACACCGTGGTATATTTAGTTTCAATTGGTATCAGAGCGGGTTCCTAGACATACATAGGTGATCCTTGCTCATTTTGGTGTGTTTTGCATCTTGTGTGATTTTTTGATTTGTTCATACATTTTGCATTCATCTCATTTGCATTCATCCAAACACTATGAGTGGTTTCGGGATGGGCAAAGAGGGAGCGTCGAGTGTGAGGCCACCGTTGCTCACCGGCGATAATTACTCCTCATGGAAGGGGAAGATGGAAGCATACATATGCCAAATCCATGATAGGGCGTGGATGGCGGTTGAAGATGGATATGCTCCACCTATGATGACTCCTACGGATGGAGGAGAAGAAGTTCTCAAGCCTAAGGCACAGTGGAGTCCTGAAGAATTTATTGACTCCATGTGGAACAACAAGGCTATTCATGCCATCCGATGTGCAGTGAGTGAAAATCAGTACAAACTGATTCAAATTACTAGGATTGCTAAAGAGGCATGGGACATCCTAGAAGTTGCACATGAAGGCACCGAGGTAGTCAAGGACTCAAAGCTTCAAGTCCTTCAAACTCGGTTTGAGACCATTAGGATGGAAGAGCACGAGCATTTCAATGACTTCCAAGTGAGACTAATGGACATTGTGAACCAAAGTCACCAACTTGGTGATCCTTACTCGGATAGAAGAATCAAGCAAAAGATCATGCGATCACTTCCCGAGAGGTTCGAACCTAAAGTGACGGCTTTAGAAGAAAATGACACCTACAAGGAAATGAAGCCGAGTGAAGTCATTGGAAGACTTCTAGCCTATGAATCAAGAAAGGCTACCACATCTCCTCCTAAGAAGAAAAAGGATATTGCCTTGAAGACATCCAAGATGGAAGAGGAGGAGGATGACTCATATGAAGACATGGCACTCATTGCCAAAGGTTTCAAGAAGTTCTTGAATCTACAAAAGAGTGGTTATGGCTCAAAGGGGAATGACATCAAGAAGAAGAAGAACACAATCAAGAATGTCAAGCCATATCATGAGATGTCTTCAAGAGAGAAGATTCAATGCTACGAATGTGGAGGATTCGGGCATATCTCCAAGGATTGTGCTAACTTGGAAGATGAAAGAGAGGAGGTCGCCACTTCAAGTGAAAGTGATGAAGAGGTTGTGGCAAAATTCTTGGCATTAGGTTGCTCTCACAAGCAGGACAACAAAGTGAAAGTTTGTGAAGGAAGTCCCTCAAGCTTGAATGATTGTGAGAACAACTATTTTGCCTTTCCAATCTCCTACAATGAAGAAGAGAATGAGAGTCAAGAAGAAAGTGACTCTAGTGAAGATGACTCTTCATCTAACTCCACAAATGGATATGTGAAGAAAAAGGTTCTAGATGAATACCGCACTGAGTTTAAAAGCTTAGCAATGAAGACCAAGAAAAAAATACAAAGATTGAGAGAAGAGAATCTAGACCTTTTGGCTCATGTTGACCACTTAAGTGAACAAGTGGATAGATCTAAGAATATTGAAGATAAGCTAAGAAAGGAGTTAGACTTATCTAAGAGGAATGAAGAGGATCTAAAAAGAGAGCTTGAAGAGGCCAAAGGGCCAAGGACTAGGATAGGTTCTAGCACCGAAAAACTTGACCACATGTTAGGTGTTGGAAAAAGTCCTTGTGACAAGAGAGGTCTTGGGTTTGAAGATGGTAAGGAGTTCTCCACTCCTAACAAGACCGTGTTTGTCAAGAGCTTGAGCTACAAAGAAGCTTCACCGGTGCAAATTCCTAGGAAGAAGATTGATCTAGGACAATGCTCTCATAGTGCACAAGTGAAGGTAGTTCCAAGAAGACAACCTCAAGCTCAACCTACAAGAGTTCCTCATGCTAACTTCCCTCAAATTCAACTCCATCAAGGGAAGAGACCAATCATGCAAACTCAACCAAGGAAGCAACCAAGTCTTGGTCAACAACAAAGAAGGAGAGATCCTATCCAACAACCAAGACAACCACAAAGACATGGGAAGGCTCCTATGCATGCACATGGACATGGTATGATTCCTAACTTTGTCCCTACATGTCATTTTTGTGGTGTTAATGGTCATATTAGACCAAAATGCTTTCGTTACATTAAGATGTGTAGAGTTAAAAGCATGATTGAGAAGAAGAAAGCTAGAGCTAGTATGCATGCTCATAGGAAGGAAGAAATTCATTTACATAATCCTATGACATCTAGATCTCTAGAACCATTGACCACTAGGAAGAAAAATGTTATATCTATGTGGATAAGGAAAAATGAACCCGCTTGCTACGAGACTAACAAGTCTCAAATAGGTTCATCCAAGTCAAATGGACTTGGGAGGTCTATAGGACCTCATGACCTTCAATAATGAAGGTTGGTGATGACCCCATATGGGGAACTCAAGCAAAGAGAGCTATTTTGCATTCTTGTCACTTGCAAAAAATTTGAAATATCTTATGCTTCTTCTTTTGATTGCTTGAGTAAGCTTGGTTGTACATATGTATATATGCTTTCAAATTCTATAAGTGTGAACCTTGCTTGATTACAATCCATGTCATATTTATGTTCAAACATGCATTTTTGGACTAGGAGATTTACATAGGAAGTATGATGTGAATGACCTAGTTATCTCCATGACATGATGATTCTTTAATAACATGCTAATACTAAATGAAAAAGCATGAAATTCATACAACATGCTCACATGAAAAGCATGAATTGATGATTGCATATTCTTAAAAATGCAAAACTTGTGTGAAAGCTAATGAGACTCAAAATGAATAAAGGATCTTGTATCCGTTCAAAGGAATTTACATTCCAAATGTCTCTCTTTCTTTATTAGTTGAACATGGTTACTATCATACGGATTTCTTATCCGGAAAAATCAAATAGGGTGCAAAGTCGCTCATGCCATGTTTCGCTTATAAAGTTGGATATAGTTGCTCTTAAAATTGAAATCAATAATCTCTATATCCTTGCTTTTCCCATGACATTGGTGAAATTGGTTTGAATTCAAATTAGAAACCTTTGTCATTTGCTTTGCCAAATACCATTGTATTTTGGACTTGAATGCTATATGTCTTGTATGCAAAGCATGGTGGATTCACACATTTTCTCAAATAAATCTCCTTGTTTCTCTCAAATTAATTGAAGTGCATAAAGTGACTTATATGTATATGCATATCTTGCATGCTTCTATCTCTCGTTGCTTTGAGTGACCCGGTTGGGGACTACTCCTTTGCCTATATCATGACAAAAAGGGGGAGTAGGAAATGGTAAGGGGAGTTGCAAAATATAGAAGCTTTTGTGCATTTTGGGGAGAACATACATTGAGGGGGAGTAACCCTTTGAGGGGGAGCATTGCATTTATCATTCATTGCATACATTTGCTAATGTTGTGCCTAAATTCTAAAAATGCAAATGCTTGATATTATTCTCACATGATTAATCTCACACTCTACTTGTATTGGAAATGCTAGAAACTTTATTTTCAGGGCTTGATTGTTCTACAAGAGATTGAAGACTTGAAGTTTTTACTTTCTTATCTCTTTGTAATGTAGATAATCATTGTAGTCCCGTAGTTTCTAATTCTATGTGAGGAATCAATGTGAGTGGTGGTTTTGTCACGAAATAGCCAAAGGGGGAGATTGTTAGGATTCCCGTTGTGTTTAATTGGCTTATTTCGTGATCAAACCACATGTGGGGATGCTTTGTAAGGGTAGCTTAGATGTTGTGTTATTGCTTAGGCCCTTTTGAAGACCTCACCATTGACAAGCACCAAAGGTAATATTCTAAGTGCTTACTTGTCTTGAAGAGATAGATGCACACACTCACAACTCATGCATATGTTTAATCCTTATATGTTGTGTGTCTTTTATGTGTGCCTTAATGCTCATTAACATCTCTTCTTGCATGTTAGTTTGATTGCATCTTGCATATCCAATTGCCTTGTCATGCTTAGACTTAGGATTGCATTTTTGCACTGGGCGCCCCCAAAAGCGCTGTACAGAAGCGCTGTACGAACAGCGCCCATTGAGCGCTGTTCAGACCTGATCGATTTAATCGGTCGCTGTTGGGTCGCTGTTGGGGCGCTGTACGTGGCGCTGTACAAAGCGCTGTACGAACAGCGCCACTCTGTTTCCTCGTGAAAACAGAGCAAGGGCGCTGTACAGGCGCTGTACAAGGGCGCCCTACGTACAACGCCCATGGCAAATAGTGGGCAAACTTATCAAAACGACCACACTTTGTTTTGGCCCCCTATATATATGCCACTTTGACTTTAGGTCAATAACAAGAGTTCTTATTCATGCTTCATACTTAGGATATTTTTCAAGAGAAGAAAAATACACAAAGAACTCATTTTTAATTACTCAAACACAATTTCATGATCATCAATCATCATCTAGCATCATCATAGATCATCTAGATGTCATCTTGCATGGAATCTTCATCATACTTTGCTTGGTAAGCTTTTCACTAATATCTTACATATTTTGTGTTTATTTTATCTAGCAATCTCAATTAATTACTTGATTGTTATTTTGTATGCTTTAGATACAAAATTGAGATTAGTATGATGTATGTTTGAGAAGTTGTTTTGTGATAGCTAATTAGGTTTTGTTCATCTTGATTAGCTAAGCTTTTTGACATGTCATTTAGCTCATAATATCTAGGATTGATTTAAATTGCAAATTCATTATCCTAGATAAGCATATAGAGTAACCTAGCTCTAATTGCATTTTTGGATATTTCATAATATTCACTTAGGTTGTATTATCTCTTCTTAGAGAATTAAGTCTTGTGTTGTGACCGGGATTAGGTTACTTAATTCACAAGCAATTGGACTAGGTCCACTTATACCGGGATTAGGTAGTTGTGATGCTTATTGATCGGGATTAGATCATTAAACCGGGATTAGGTTGTAATCATCTCAATTAGTGGATTCGAGGTTCGTGTGTGGCGCACATAACAGCCCGTGGTTTTTCCCGTGAGGGTTTCCACGTAAAAATCAAGTGTTGATTTATATTTCCGCACCATATTACACTTGCTTGTTTATATTATCTTGAGGGTATATTCGTAATTTTGACTAACACGAAAAAATTGGGTAAAAAGCGTAAAATCTATTCACCCCCCCTCTAGATAGCTTTATACACACCGTGGTATATTTAGTTTCAGTTTGCTTGAGGACGAGCAAAAGTCAGGTTTGGGGGTCTGATTGCGCTTCAAATGTTTACATTTAGCACCCCTTTTACCTTGTTTTTGTAGTCATTTTCTAAGCATTCCATGTGTTTATTGTTGTAAATAAGTCTTTTTAGGTAAAGTAGGCAATTCAAGGGCATTTTTGTCCAAGGTGAAGAAAAGAGGGAAATTTCGGCAGAAAATAGAAGAAAAGCAAGACGGCGAGCTCATGCACTCTGGCTGGCGGGTATAAAGCCGCCGCACGAAGCCACCGGAAAGAGCAATTGCCATTGGCGAGCTCATGCACTCTGGTCGATGGGCATAAAGCTGCCGCACAAAACCGCCGTCAACTCAGGTAGGTTCATACATAAGCCACGGCAAGACAAGTCCCACGGAACAAGGCCGCGGTGAAGTAAAAACAAGCACGGCGGGTTCTGGAGGCAGGCAAAAAGCCGCCGTACAAGCCCGTTGGAAATTCTGATAAGCTGAAAATGGTCAAAGCTCGCCCCAAAGTCAAAGAAAGCTGCCCCTTTTTCCACCTATTGTCCTTGGAAGGCCTCCTCTCTCATGCATACACATTTGATCAAAAGAAGGGATTACTTACTTAGTTTTCTAGTTAGTTAGTTAGATAGAGATAGAAAAAAAGAGATATTACTTAGATATTTTGTTCTTAGGAATCAAGAGAGATAGTTATTGTAGTAGTATTTTCTAGGTAGCCAAACACTACAAGTTGGTTACTTAGAGTGATAACTTCAAGTTGCCATAGTAGAATTAGTTGCTTGGATTGCAAGGAGGATCATTTCCACTTCACAAGCTTGTCCATTGGTGATGTTTCCTTTATTTGTAAGTCTTTGTAACCTTGATACTATGTGTAACTAATTCCTCTTGTTAAGGGATTAGATGTACTTCTTGTATTACCTTGTTATATAATCAATCATATTGTTATAATCCTCTCAAGTTATGCATGTGTTCTTTAATACTTGAATGAATGGTGGTTGCAACCACCAACCTTCTTTATGTGCAATAACTTGATGAATTGTATGCAATAGACCATTTATTGCATGTTCCTAGTATAGCATTTATGTGGTAGAGATTATCAACTTGTAATTCTCTACTAGTAGTTGACTAATTTTCCTTTAATCACTCTCTAATCTTAGATTTAATTGTGATTAAGTAGAGAATTTAGTGCTTAATAATTCTTATGAATAGATGCATGTTAGTGATTGGGGATTAAGCATTATGATTGATTGATTAAAAACTAGGATTATACTTGAATGAATCTTTTCCCTTAACAATTTTTAACCTAGAATTTGAATCAAGTAGTTGTAATTGTCACTTAGCAATCCAATTTTAGCATAGTCAATTTGTTAACCATTAGCTAATTTAATCTAATTTGTTATTTCATAATTAGAGAATTGTAGAATTAAGTAAAGTAAGCTTCTTATTATTGCCTTCCTCATGGGAACGATACCCTTACTTGCTCACTACACTAGTTCAACGACTTATGCACTTGCAATAGGGTCACCAGACTCACGCGTCCCTTTAATATAACCGAGGTAAAATAGGTTAATTTATAGTGACAATTGTTGAACCGGTTCGGGCGTGTCACCTAGCCACCCATAGGTTGGCAGTGGATGCAACCTTCAAGCCAGTGAAACAGAAATGAAGACACTTCAATACCGAATGGAATACCGTGGTCCAGGAAGAGGTAGACAAGCTCCTAAAAGTTGGGTTCATCAGGGAATCCCGTTACCCCGAATGATCGCAAATGTGGTCGTGGTAACCAAGTCTAATGGGAAGTGGTGAATGTGCATGGATTATACCGATCTCAACCGGGCTTGCACCAAAGACAGCTTCCCACTGCCTAAGATAGACCAGCTGATTGGCTTCACTATAGGAAACAAGCTCCTAAGCTTCATGGATGCTTTCTCGGGATACAACCAGATCATGATGCATCCCTCTGACTAAGACAAAACCAGTTTTATCACCGGACAAGGCCTCTACTATTATAAGGTAATACCGTTCTATCTTAAAAATGCAGGTGCCACATACCAGCGTATGGTGAACAAATTATTCAAAGAGCAGATAGGAAGATCTATGGAGGTGTACATAGATGATATGATCACCAAATCACAGCAGACTGAACGACATACGGAGGACTTACGCTTAACACAATAAGAAAGAACCGGATGAGACTGAATCCCGCAAAGTGTGCTTTCGGGGTAGCAGCAGGAAAGTTTTTGGGATTCATGGTACATGAAAGGGGGATCGAGGCCAATCTCGAAAAGATCAAGGCCATCCTGGATCTCAAATCCCTCACAACTCTCAAACAAGCATAAGGGCTCACTGGCAGGATAGCAGCTGTTAACCGCCAAAATTGGCAGGGACCAAAAAAGAATTTTCCATCAGCATCAGAAATATTAGTCGGGATAGAGAACAACTGCGGAAGAGGTATCTGGGTACCCTGCCTACCCACAAAAGGTCGAGACGGGATCCTCTACCCACCCTGATCAGATCCAAAACTACCAAGACTCGGAAAGTACCTGGAAACCTTAAAGGCAAGGCCCCAAAGACATTAATATCACAAGATACCCGGTATATGTCTACGTCCAGGTACCCCGGTACCCCAATATCCCGATACCTGGTACTCTGACATGGTCAAAGTATTAGTCGAGAGAAGCCAGAAGAAGGCGAGGTACCTGAGTACCCTGTTCCGCCAAAAAGCTAGTAGCGGGCACTTAGCAAAATCCTAATGCTCCTACCCTGCTTGAAATAAGAAGCAAGTACCCCAAACAGAAAACCAAGAGGGAAGGCAGAAATTAAACGCCATCGTTTGAATTAGAATACTACATGTATTCCCGCCAATCAAGAGTTTTACTCAAAAGCAAAGTCAACTCTTTCAGTCCCAAAAGGAATCATCGGATTTCAGGGATCAAATCCCCGACGAATTCGTTAGACTCCAAAGGAAGGCCCGTGCATCACTGAAACCCTAGATCGAAATTCTAGGAGTATTCAGCAAGAAAGCGGGCCTATATAATGATCATATGTTCACAAAGAAAAGGGGGGACAACCCTACCAGACTTATTTTCCACTTATCGACAGACACAGAAAGCTCCATCGTCATTGTCCACCAAGATATTTTTTGTTCTTTATTGCTGTTATAATCATGCTTAGTTTATCAACAGTTTGTAAATTTCATAGTATGTTATATTAAATAAAATAAATTGAGTTTCATGCCATCGAGCACCTGAGATTTCTGTCATCCTACCATTATTCGCCATACTTAGTCGATCTAAAGGAAACAGCGAGGTATTGTGCTACTAGGTATCCTGCTAGCCCGGATCTATCCCGATCTGGGTCCCTCATAAATCGTTAGTTAGAAATTTCACCCCGGTGACAATTTTTAGTTAACAACAGCGTTGAACCGTTTCATATCCTACTCCACTGACAAATGCCTTCCTTTTTTCAAAGTGATTAAACAAGGGAAGAAGATGAAGTGGGACCAGGAAAGCGAGCAAGCCTTCCAAGCCTTGAGGGAGTACCTAGCCAGCCCGCCACTATTAGTAAAACTTGCTTCAGGGGAAGAGCTCTAACTCTATTTGGCGGTATCTGAAGCAGCCACTAGAGAGGCCTTAGTGAAGGAGTGTAATGATGAGGTCCAGAGACCAGTCTATTACGTAAGCCGCACTCTAACCAAATCTAAGAAGAACTACACCCCACTAGAAAAGCTGGCTTATGCCTTAGTAACTACAGCCAGAAAGCTCCGCCCTTATTTCTAGGTGCACACCATCGTGGTAGTCACCAGCCAACCCTTGAGACAATTCCTCCAAAGGTCAGATGTATCAGGCAAGTTAGTCTTATGGGCCCTAGAGCTAACCCAGTTTGACATCAAGTACAAGGCGAGAACCACGATCAAAGCTCAGGCCCTAGTTGACTTTATAGCAAAATTCAGCATGACTCCATATCCAGATAATTCAGTAACTCCAGATCCTGATCCAGCATGACTAGAATAGCCTGATGATAGCAAGACCTAGGTCTTGTACATTGACGGGGCATTAAACCAGTCCGGATATGGAGCAGGGGTCATCTTAACTGACCTAGAGAGGGTTGAATGCAGCTACTGTTTCAAGTTTGAGTTCAGAGCCACTAACAATTAAGCAGAGTATGAATCTTTACTAGTATGAATGAGAGTAGTAGAGGCTCTAGGGGCCGATTTCCTCTTAATTAGAAGTGACTCACAGTTGGTGGTCAATTAGGTATCTGGGTTATACCAGGTGAAGGGCGACAACATGGTAGCATACCTGGCTAAGGCCCGAGAAGTAATGACAAGATTCAAAGGAGTAAGGATAGAATAGGTACCCCGGGAGAAGAATCACCGAGCGGATGTCCTTGCCATAATCGCAACAGGCGAAGGGCATGCTTTACCAAGAGGGGTACTGCTCAAGCTAATACCTTAATCCAGCATAGCCAAGGGAGTAGGAGTCCACCCAGTCAACCGACTCCCTTGTTAGATGGATCCGATAGCAAACTACCTCCAGAATGACACTCTACCTATGGATCTTGATCAAGCACACAAGCTTAAAAGAACAACTACCCGATATTGCCTAGTAGACGGGTACCTTTATCGCAAAGGAAAGTCCCTTCCACTACTGAAGTGTTTACATCCAGATGATGCGCATTGGGCACTCGACAAGGTACATTCTGGGGACTGTGGCAATCATGCATCAGGAGAAACGCTTGCATACCAAGTACTCAAAATGGGTTATTACTGGCCTACCCTACATCAGGATGCAAAACAATTCTCACAGTCCTACGAGCCTTGTCAGAAAATAACAAATCTTTATCACCTCCCCCCTCAAAGGCTCTCCTCGATCAGCACGCCTTATCCTTTTGCTATCTGGGGACTGGATCTAATCGAGCCACTCCTTACTACTCCCGGCCAAGCCAAGCACGCAATAGTAGCAATAGACTACTTTACCCGCTGGGTGGAAGCTAAGGCCCTTACTCAAATAACCAAAGTAAAAACTACCAGCTTTGTCAAGGAGAATATTATTTGCCGGTTCAGTACCCCGATAGCCATAATTACTGACCTGGGAAAGCAATTTGATAATGGTAACTTTAGAGAATTCTGCGAAGGCCAAAACATTGATCTCCGTTTTGCATCAGTGGTTCATCCTCAAACTAATGGGTTGGTGGAGGCTACCAACAAGACCATTAAGAAACTCCTGAAGAAAAAGCTCTAACAGAAGAAAGGGTTGTGGGTTGAAGAACTGCCCAACGTGCTATGGGCATACAGGACAACCAGGAGGACTGCAACAAGGTAAACCCCTTACTCGCTAGTATTTGGAACTGAAGCGGTCTTACCTATTGAGCACAGGCTCATGTCTTTCCAGGTCTAGCATTACGAACTGGAACATAACGAGACTAAGTTGAGGGCCGATCTAGACCTCCTAGAAGAAAAGCAGGATAGATCTGTAGAGCGGGTAGCGGCCTACCAAAGCAAGATAGCCTGATGCTTCAATAAAAAGGTGAAGACTCGTAACTTTAAAGCGGTGGACCTGTCTTCAGGAAGGTAACCCAGAATACCCGGAAGAGGTCTGATGGGGTACTAGCCCCCAACTGGGAAGGACCTTACTTGATAAAGATAGTGGTTCGTAAGGGGGCATACAAGTTAGAAGACATGGATGGATACCTGGTAGATCACACCTGGAATGCTGATCACCTAAAAAGGTTTTACCCTTAGAGTTTGAAGAAGGATGTTATCTTGGTTGGTATACTTCTGATATATACCCCGATTCTACTTTGTATTTGCTTTTGAGAAATTCAATAAAGTCAGCTTTTATTCTCCTACGTGATTCTCCTGAGTTCGCCTAATTTCGCCATGCATGATCGCCTCAAGACCAAGAAAGGCCACACGGCATTCCTGTTGCCTTGGTCGGGGTATACCCCTCTCCATAAAGGATCTGGTGCACAAACGCATAAGAGGTGTAGTTGTTAGGATTATGCTCAATAGCAAGAGTGTAATGTTGTAATTGACAATCTTTTTCATATTAATAAAGTGATTTCTGGTTTAACAAATCTTATAGTATTTCTAGTTTAATATTATAATTGTCAAAGTAAATAATCATAAGGTCTAAAGACTATGAGAAAAGAAGAATTGTTCGTACATCTGGATATATATGAGGTAGACACAATTCTTTAGTTAGTCTTGAATAATGTTCACAACTTAAGTTAAAGGTTGGGCACCTTTATCTTGTTAAAGTTGTAGAATTCTTTTGCTAGCGTTTGAGTGCGATCAAATGAGATATGATGAGTCTAAAATCATCGGAGCGTCTTCGAGTAAAAGAATCTAGTGCACTGGGTGCATTGAACTGGATCACAATGAAAAGCTTTATCTGGAACCGTCAATAGATAATAGTCTTTTTATTATCAGGACAATTGGAGAGTCTATCTTAATCCTGAGATAAATGATGGACTTATGATTGCAAGTGATATCATTTGAGTTATCAATGAGTACGATTATGTAGCATAGTCCATCCTTGATAGTTTGGTGATATTCATTTGTTAATCGATAAAGGACTTCATTTATAGATATGGACATCGTGGCTCCATTTATTAAATGAGAGTATAATATCATCATATGGATGTTTTGAGGTAATTGGATATTAAATCTCAACGTTGAGTTTTCCATAGTGTCTATTGAAAACATGGCTTCTGGACAAGTCAAAATATCCAAGTTCAAAACGTGGTCATATGAGTAAATATGGTAACTTGGAGAGTTATAGGCGGTCTATGAACTCTTGGCGATTACTGATATTAATCACGAGGATACACTATCTCCAATATGATTGTCTAGGGTATGAATGAGGAACATCTTCTTATTCTATCTTTATTTAAGAGTTCAATTTTAGCTCTTTAGTGGAATGAGTTAAAATTAATGGATCGGACCTAAGTGAATCATTTGTTGATTGTGATTAGGTTATGTCTATTGAAGCTTAAATTTAGATAGCCCGCCAAGATCCCTTATCCACACGGACTTGCATGGATCACTTGATATATTCTACCGGACCAATTTATGGGTCCATCTAGAATTGCATTTAATATATTAAGAATATAATTTGCACATTATTTGTTTAATGGGCTGATCAATTATATTAATATATTAATGAAAGGCATGTGGGCTTGTTTCTTTTAGTAAGAATGGGTCTGGTTCACATGTGGGCTTTTTATTTAAAGTCCAATGGATTAAATAAAATAAGGAAATAATATTTGGCCCTTATATTGTATGTGGGGCGGCAAGGCTATGTATATAGTCAAAAATATTATTTTATTTTATTGTTTGATTAAATGAGAATTAATTAATTTATGAATTAATTATTTAATTAAGAAACAAAATCTTTTTCTGATTATGAAATATGTTTCCTAGAGTTATACTATATGTATACTAAAAGTAAAAGACTTGTTTGGTAAGAAAATAAATAATTAAGTTTATTTATTTAATCAAATAAGAAGTCTTTTTATTAAGTCAATAAAAGAATAAAATACTTATGAGTTAAATTAGGGTTAGGATTCTAAAGTTGATTGAAATTAGGTCAAAGCACAAATCCTTTTTGTAAGAGGATTTTCGGCCAACCATAATTGTATCACAAGTAGGATTCGGCCAACCCTAAAGAAAGAAGAGAAGAAATTTCGACCACCTATATAATACATGCTATAGAATTCGGCCACCTCCCTGGTTCACTGAATCAATTTTTCTTCTTCTTCTAAACTCATAGACAAGTGTTTGATTATTCTACCAAGACATAAAAGAGAGAAGAGATTATTCTTTTGATGGTACACTAATTGCTTGTTCATCAATAAGCTTGTGTGTACAACATTGAATTAGGTTCACGCGAGTTTCGATCATTAGATTGAGAACTCAAAAGTGACCGGAATAATCTTTGTATTCTTTTGATTGTTTTGTGACTAACAAAAGAAAAAGAAAGTTTTGTTTGTCCATTCTCAGGTTTGCAATTCAAGGAAAAGGGAGACCACGCTCCTAGGTGATTCACGTTCGTGCTAGGATTGAAGATCTTGCGGATTACCATCGACGTAAGTCAATCGGATCACGCGACAAAAGGTATTATACTTTTTGTTACTTTATATATATATGGTTGATTAATTTAAAGGGTTAAGGTTCATAAAAAGGAAAAATTTTAAAACATACTAAATCTATTTTTAGTCTCGCTTCCGCTGCGTGTACTACGGTATTTTTCCCTACAGTAGTCGCCCACCAGACTCTACACCCTCAAGACCAGGAGGACCTATACAGACCTCTTGAAGCCTCGGACAGGGAATACCCCTCTCCAGGAAAAATCTGGTGCTAAAGTGGCCTTAGTTGCCTACCAGGATAGATCGCCAAGGGATCAAGATACCTTATCAGGGTACTTGATACCTCACTTCATTATATCACCATATCTCCACGTGAAAAACCTGATGCTAAAGTGGCCTTAGTTGCCTACCAGGACAGATCACTAAAGGGTCAATATACCTAATCGGGATACTTGATACCACACTTCTCCATATCAACATATAAAATCTTGGTATTAAAATGGCTTTAATTGCCTCCCAAGATGGGACACTGAAGAGTCAGGCTACCACATCAAGATGCCAGATACTTCATCCCATTAGGCGATCACGATGAATCCATCATCATGATTCCCAAAGATTCATCAAATTTCTGGAATAACAATGTTCTAATTAGGGTATCTAAGCGACCTTGGCTTCGTACCCGGATCAAATTATCCTGGTCAAGATGGTTCCATACTTAGACAAGTTTTAAAAAAAATAAATAAATAAATAAATAAACTGCCAACTTCTGTTAAGGGGACTATCGTCTGAGAATTACTTCCAGAGGATAATACAAGTATGGATTCCTCCATTACCATTCAAGCTGTTAGGATTATGCTCAATAGCAAGAGTGTAATATTGTAATTGACAATCTTATCATATTAATAAAGTGATTTCTGTTTATTTAACAAAATCTTATAGCATTTACAATTATAATTGTTAAGGTAAATAATCATAAGGTCAAAAGACTATGAGAAAAGAAGAATTGTTCGTACATCTGGATATGTATGAGGTAGTTCACAACTTAAGTTAAAGGTTGGGCACCTTTATCTTGTTAAAGTTGTAGATTCTTTTGCTAGCATTTGAGTGGGATCAAATGTGTTATGATGGGTTGAAATCATCAAAGTGGCTTTGAGTAAAAGAATCTAGTGCACTAGGTGCATTGAACTGGATCACAATGAAATACTTTATCTAGAACCATCAATAGATAAAAGTCTTTTCATTATGAGGACAATCAGAGAGTGTATCTTAATCTTGAGATAAATGATGGACTTATGGTTACAAGTGGTATCATTTGAGTTATCAATGAGTACGATTATATAGCATAGTCTATCCTCGATAGTTTGGTGATATTCATTTGTTAATCGATAGAGGACTTTATTTATAGATATGGACATCGTGGCTCCATTTATACAATGAGAGTATAATATCATCATATGGATGTTTTGAGGTAATTGGATATAAAATCTCAACGTTGAGTTTTCGATAGTGACTATTGAAAGCATGGCTTATAGACAAGTCAAAATATCCAAAGTATACATCAAGTGTCATTTTTAATTCCGCACTATATTACACTTGCTTGTATTTTTGACTAGTAGGGGCATTTTCGTAATATTGACTTGTATGCAAAAATTGGGTAATAATAGCTAAAATCTATTCACCCCCCCCCCCCCCCCCCCCCCCTCTAGATTAATATTGAACACGCCTCGAGTAGTTATTTACAGAGAAGAATTGGATACAAAAAGTACAAAAAGGTAAAAAATAGGATATTGTCATGTGCAAGCCAACAACGACTCAACTTAAAAGAGTGCCGTTGTCTAAGTGTCACTATAGGGACGCCACGATAGAGAGATTGAAGCAATGAAGATGAAGGCCAAGGAAATGTCGCTGTTGAAGTGTCATTATGAAGGACACCACGACAGACAGTTGTGAAATCTAATAAATCAATCAGGTCTTTTGTCGCAGTTGTATTGTCACTATGAAGACGACCGCAACAGAGAAAAGGAAAAACAATAATTCAATCAGGTCCAACATCGCTATCTAGTGTTGCTGTGTGGTCGAACAGTGACTGCTCATGAGATCTCAGATCCAGGTGTCGCTGTCTCCAAGACTGTGAGAAAGATGAAAAATGACTACGACAACCAGATCGAAGACTGTATAACAGTCTGTCGCGGCCACTGTCGCTGTCTCCAAACCGTAAAAACGTGACCGCGACACATGACACCTCAGCATTTTTGGCAGTTACAGGATAGAATCTTGAGCTCATATAAATAGTTGTCTTCTCCATTTTTCGAAGGAGCTTTGCCATACACAAAAATCTCGAATTTGAAGAGCAATTCTCTCCTCCATTTTTCCCTAACTCAACTTCAACCATCTCTAAACTTGAACTACCTATTCCATCCCAAAACTCAACACCAAACCTATATTACTTTCACCCAATCATTCCTCTCTTCTCATTCTCTACATTCCCTACTGTAAGTTCCTCAAAGTTTGATTTGCTTATTTCAGTGACAAACCACAATTGGGGTTTGATTTGTAAGGGTAGCTTAGGTAATTGATAATCAAGCTCAAGGCCCCCTCAAGACTTCAAGGTGATAAGCACTCCAAAGGTATATCTCTAGTGCTTAGTTTTCTTTGAAGAGATTTAGTTGCACACACTCACTTGCCATGATTGCATACATGTTCATTGCTTTTGTGCATTATTTTCACTTCCACACTTGCACTTCTTTGTTATATTTTCTGTGTGTGTGGTTGTTTGTTATATCCTCCATGCTCATCCTCATTGAGCTTGTATTAGAAGTTGTCTTCCAGGAGGATTCGGCACCTTGGTTATGTGGCCAGGGATCGCCGAATAGGGTTGTATATTTGTGACTCTAGTCAAATATGTGTAAGGTTTATGATTTGTATTGGCTTGATTCCATTGCAAAACACTCCATATTATGTATTAGTTGTTGCTTAGGATATTCTTTGAAGAAAGGAAGCTTAAAAAGTGAAGAGCAACATCTAGTGCAAAAGTCATCTTCAAGAGGTGGAAAGCGTCAAAGGTATATCTTGACTCCTATCTTGCAAGGCATTAGCGCACACACACACAATTCATACATGTGTGTCCCTGCATCGTGGTTCAAACATTTGGTATAACACATTCACACACTTCATAGTATGCTCATGCATTGATCTTGTATAGACAAACATTGTAGAATTGCATGCTTTGTGACTATCTCTTTGATATGGCATGCTTGTGTGAATATGTATTTATTTGTTTATGTATTTTGTGTTTAGGACTTGAACATGTTCTTATTTAATGCCTTATTGAGTTCCGGTCGTTTCGGTTACTCATTCATAAGGTTTCGAGTCTAAACAATGTGACTATGCTACTTTTCGTTCTCATTCGTTGAGTTGACTTCATCGTCGTTTCCAAGATGATTTCTCAACCATTTTTCAAAGTTTTGTAGTCGTAGTCATGCGTGAGGGAGTCATGATTCCGGATTCGAAATCGGAGTTCGGATGCCCAAGAAACGGCTGAAGAACGTGAGAGTACGCGAGAGAGGCTAGAGTGGCCATGAGACCACGTGTGCCCCTCCCCGTGAGGGAGGCCGTGGGGCCCACGGCCAGGGACCCTCTCTGGTCCCGTGAGGCCCACGCGCCCCCCATGGGGTGGGTGATGTGGCCTCTTCGTATTGGCCCTAAAAACCTTCTCTCTTCTCCTTTTAATCACTTCTCCTTCCCTCCAAAACACTTGTGGATTTTCAAGAACATTTTTACGAAATTTCTACAGATTTCTTCAATTTTTTGTTTTCTTATTTTGATCATAACTTTCTCATACGAACTCGAAATCAATCGATTCAAAAACAAAAATTGTTGGTCTTGAAGAGAGCTACAAAACCCAAGTATTTCTAGAGGCAGCTGACTTCGCCATTTTTCTCAGTTGATCGATTTTCAGTCCGAGGTCAAGGTTGTTTGTTCAACTTCTTCTTTTTCAATTTCATCTTTGATCTTCTTTTGATTCTTACTATTTGATTGATGAAATTTGTTGAGAAGCATGTTAGATCATATGCTAGGGGTGTTTGATCATTAGTTAATTGAGATTTAGCTTTGTGATTTGTTTTGAACATATATGTGCTAAACTTGATTTATCATGAAATTGATTCTAGAAAATGTATGTGTGATGTGCTTCATGTTATTTTCTATGTGTAATTTCATGATCTAAGAACTAGGTTTTTAGTGTGATATATTGAATATTCATACCTTGTTCTTATTGATTTACATGTCTTGATTTCTAGATAATCTTTGTGATTGTGTGTTGGAAGTATATTCTAGATTGTCATTGAACATGTACATTTTGCTTGATTGATCATCTAGCTTAATTTGTTTGTGTTTGCATCACTTGCATCACTTAGATCATAGCCTTGCATTAGGTTGAAGTCTCTAGCAAAGTGAGTGAAGCTTTGTGGATAGAGCAATGGAGTCTTGATTAGAGTAGGGAGGACTCGGATAATCAAGCAAGGGAGACTTGTCTAGGGTCGGGAGGATCCGGATAGGCAAGCAAGAAATCTTCCTAGAGACGTGAGCGTCTTGGATAGGAAGTTGCTTTCTAGAGTTGTAGGATACATCTCGGATAGGAAGTAGGCTTGGTGATTCACTAGCCCGAGGGTAGATTAGGAGTTGATAGCTTGAGCGGATATCATGAGTGATAGCTTGAGTGTGTAAGTCCTTTTTCACATAGTGGATTGCTTTGCCGGTGGTTTTGGTATCAACCCGTGGATGTTTCCTCTTTAAGGATTTACCACATAAAAACACTTGTGTTCATCTTTGTTTTTACTTTTCTTTATCTTCCATATCTTACATTGATTGCATATCTTGTAAATTGATTAACTCTTGTATTAGTGAAATCAATTGATTTGCTAAAACTAATCAAGTGTGCATTTTCTTTGCTATATTCCGCATCATTTTTAATATTGGAAGAATTTGAGTATGAAACTAAATATACCACGGTGTGTATAAAGCTATCTAGAGGGGGGGTGAATAGATTTTACGCTTTTTACCTAATTTTTCGTGTTAGTCAAAATTACGAAATTACCCTCAAGATAATATAAACAAGCAAGTGTAATATGGTGCGGAAATTAAATTGACACTTGAATTTTTACGTGGAAACCCTCACGGGAAAAACCACAGGCTATGTAAGTAAGCCACACTCGAACCTCGAATCCACTAAATGTGCAAACGATTACAACCTAATCCCGGAAGTAATCACACACCTACCTAATCCCGGTATGAGTGAACCTAGTCCAATTTGCTTGCGATCTAAGCAACCTAATCCCGATTGCTACACACAAGACTTAGCTTCTCTTGAAGAGAATACAACCCTAAGTGAATATATGAAAATATCCAAAATGCAACATAGAGCAAGGGAAACCCTATATGCTTATCTAAGATGATTAATATGCAATTAAGAACAATCCTAGATATCAAAACTAAATGACATGTCAAATAGTTAAGCTAATCAATATCAAGTACAAAACCTAATATGCTAGCACAATACAACTTCTCAAACATACATCATACTAAACTCAATTTTGTATCTAGAGCATACAAAATAACAATCAAGTAATTAATTGAGATTGCTAGATAAATTAAACACAAAATATGTAAGATATTAGTGAAAAGCTTACCAAGCAAAGTATGATGAAGATTCCATGCTAGATGACATCTAGATGATCTAAGATGATGCTAGATGATGATTGATGATCATGAAATTGTGTTTGAGTAATTAAAAATGAGTTCTTTGTGTATTTTTCTTCTTTTGAAAAATATCCTAAGTATGAAGCATGAATAAGAACTCTTGTGAGTGACCTAAAATCAAGTTAGCATATATATAGAGGCCATAAGTGAAGTGAGGTCATTTTGAAAACTCGCCAGAAAACTACTCTGTGCGCTGGTGGACCTGCGCTGGTGGACCAGCGCAGGACCAGCGCATAAGCCAATTTTGGCTTGAGCGCTGGACGTCAGGCGCTGCCACCAGCGCCAGTCCAGCGGCGCCATACTGGGCGATCGGCGCTGGTGGCCGGCGCTGGTCCACACCAGCGGACGACCAGCGGCGCGCCACTGGGCGATTTGCGCCGGTGAGCGGCGCTGGTCGACCGGCGCTGGTGGACCAGCGCACAGCCCCAAAAATTGCATCCCACATGCAATCATGCAAGGGGTACAAAGTCAAACAAGATGCATCCTAAAAGCCTAAATGCTATGATGTTTTCAACACAAGATGCAATCATAAAAATAAGCAAGAAGAGATGTAAATATTCATTTATGCACAACAAAAAGAAACACAACATACAAAGATTAAACATATGCATGAGTTGTGAGTGTCTGCAACTATCTCTTCAAGACAAGAAAGCACTTAGAATATTACCTTTGGTGCTTGTCAATAATGAGGTCTTCAAAGGGCCTAATGCACTAATAACAACATCTAAACTACCCTTACAAAGAATCCCCATATATGGTTTGATCACGAAATAAGCCAATTAAAAACAACGGGAATCCTTACAGAGTAAATACCTATTCATCCCACCTCTACGTATATTTTACACTATATTGCTTAAGGGAATTTCAATTGGTATCAGAGCAGGTGTCTAGAAGTAATTAGATAGATCCATATTATAGTGTTTGTGTTTTGTTTTGTTTTGTTGTGTTTTGTTGTGTTTGTTCATTTTTGTAGCTATGGGTGATTCAATGCCGGAAGGTGCTTCTAGTGGTATACCTCCACTCTTAGATAGTGGTAACTACACCTTTTAGAGAAATACAACGAAAGCCTACATTAAAGCATTCAATGATAAATCATGGATAAGTGTGAGTGATGTAGTAGAAGAAGAGGAGTCCTTGGATGATTGCGAATCTACTAGCAATTACATTGCTCATGTGGCTATATATGAAGGAAGATTTGAGGATAGTAGTGAAGAGTCCTCAAGTAATGAGGAAAGTGATAACTCTTCAAGTAGTGAAGATAGTGAAATCTCCTCCAATCAAGAAGAGTTCGAAGCCTCCTCAAATCAAGATTATATAAGCTTCAATGACAAGATCCTTCAACAAAAGAAAGAAGAGAACAACAAGTTGAAGTTGATCAATGCCAATTTAGTGGTGATCTTTAAAGCTCTTGTCAGTGAAAAGAAGATGTCTTTGGAGAAGATGAGCAAGCAAAGTGAAGTCATTAAGGAGTATTAAAAGACCATTGAAAAGTATGTTGTAAGGATTCCCGTTGTTTTTAATTGGCTTATTTCGTGATCAAACCATAAATGGGGATACTTTGTAAGGGTAGTTTAAATGTTGTTGTTAGTGCATTAGGCCCTTTGAAGACCTCATTATTGATAAGCACCAAAGGTAATATTCTAAGTGCTTTCTTGTCTTGAAGAGATAGTTGCACACACTCACAACTCATGCATATGTTTAATCTTTGTATGTTGTGTTTCTTTTTGTTGTGCATAAATGATTATTTACATCTCTTCTTGCCTATTTTTATGATTGCATCTTGTGTTGAAAACATCATAGCATTTAGGCTTTTAGGATGCATCTTGTTTGACTTTGTACCCCTTGCAAAATTGCATGTGGGATGCAATTTTTGGCGCTGTGCGCTGGTCCACCAGCGCCGGTCGACCAGCGCCGCTCACCGGCGCAAATCGCCCAGTGGCGCGCCGCTGGTCGTGCGCTGGTGTGGACCAGCACCGGCCACCAGCGCCGATCGCCCAGTATGGCGCCGCTGGACTGGCGCTGGTGGCAGCGCCTGTCGTCCAACGCTCAAGCCAAAATTGGCTTGTGCGCTGGTCCTGCGCTGGTCCACCAGCGCAGGTCCACCAGCGCACAGAGTGATTTTCTGGCGAGTTTTCAAAACGACCTCACTTCACTTATGGCCTCTATATATATGCTAACTTGATTTTAGGTCATTCACAAGAGTTCTTATTCATGCTTCATACTTAGGATATTTTTTAAGAGAAGAAAAATACACAAAGAACTCATTTTTAATTACTCAAACACAATTTCATGATCATCAATCATCATCTAGCATCATCTTAGATCATCTAGATGTCATCTAGCATGGAATCTTCATCATACTTTGCTTGGTAAGCTTTTCACTAATATCTTACATATTTTGTGTTTAATTTATCTAGCAAATCTCAATTAATTACTTGATTGTTATTTTGTATGCTCTAGATACAAAATTGAGATTAGTATGATGTATGTTTGAGAAGTTGTATTGTGCTAGCATATTAGGTTTTATACTTGATATTGATTAGCTTAACTATTTGATATGTCATTTAGTTTTGATATCTAGGATTGTTCTTAATTGCATATTAATCATCTTAGATAAGCATATAGGGTTTCCCTTGCTTTATGTTGCATTTTGGATATTTTCATATATTCACTTAGGGTTGTATTCTCTTCAAGAGAAGCTAAGTCTTGTGTGTAGCAATCGGGATTAGGTTGCTTAGATCGCAAGCAAATTGGACTAGGTTCACTCATACCGGGATTAGGTAGGTGTGTGATTACTTCCGGGATTAGGTTGTAATCGTTTGCACATTTAGTGGATTCGAGGTTCGAGTGTGGCTTACTTACATAGCCCGTGGTTTTTCCCGTGAGGGTTTCCACGTAAAAATTCAAGTGTTAATTTAATTTCCGCACCATATTACACTTGCTTGTTTATATTATCTTGAGGGTAATTTCGTAATTTTGACTAACACGAAAAATTGGGTAAAAAGCGTAAAATCTATTCACCCCCCCTCTAGATAGCTTTATACACACCGTGGTATATTTAGTTTCAATTGGTATCAGAGCAGGTTCCTAGACATACATAGGTGATCCTTGCTTTATTTTGGTGTGTTTTGCATTTTGTGTGATTTTTGATTATTCATACATTTGCATTCATTTCATTCATTCATAAACACTATGAGTGGAAACGGTGGAAATGGTGGTGGCCACGAAGGAGCTTCTAGCACAAGGCCTCCACTTCTTACCGGTTTGAACTATTCCCAATGGAAAGGGAAGATGGAATCCTACATATGCCAAATTCATGACCGTGCATGGATGGCGGTGGAAGACGGATATGATCTCCCTATGATGACTCCCGCGGGTGGAGGACAAGATGTTTTGAAGCCTAAGGCGCAATGGAACGCGCAAGAGTTTGAGGCTTCTAAGTGGAATAGGAAGGCGATGCATGCCATTATGTGTGCCATGGATGAGAATCAGTACAAGCTTATTCAGAATACTCAAATTGCCAAAGTGGCATGGGACATCCTTCAAGTTGCACATGAGGGAACCGAGGTGGTGAAGGAGTCCAAGCTTCAAGTCCTCCAAACTCAATTTGAGTTACTTAGGATGGGAGAGGATGAATGCTTCAACGACTTCGAAATCAAATTGATGGACATAGTAAATCAAAGCCATCAACTCGGAGACCCGTATTCTGATAGGAGAGTCAAGCAAAAAATTATGAGATCTCTCCCCGATAGGTTTGAATCAAAGGTGACGGCCATAGAAGAAAATAGTGGCTACATGGATATGAAGCCAAGTGAGGTAATTGGGCGTCTCCTTGCATATGAGTCTAGGAAGGCTCCTAGCAACACTACTCCTCCTAAGAAGTCTAAAGGAATAGCTTTGAAAGCATCTAAGGATGAAAAGGAGGCAAAGCATGAATCGGATGAAGACCTTGCCTTATTTGTGAAACGGTTCAACAAGGTTATGGGGTTCAAGAAGAAGAAGGGATTTGGGTCAAGAGGACAAGATTTGAAGAAAAAGAGTTCCTTCAAGAAGTTTGAGCCTAGACAAGAGAGGACCGAAAGGAAAGGGGTCCGATGCTTTGAGTGTGGTGGGATTGGTCACTTTGCCCCCGAATGTGCGAATCACAATGAGAGGAAGAAGGGTAAAGTGATGGCCGCCACATGGAGTGGGAGTAGTGATGGTTCCAATGAGGAAGATGAGTCTTCAAGTGAGGAAGAGCTCATGGCTAACTTCCTAGCTTTTGCATCTTCTCACAAGAGCAAAAGTGCTAGTGAAAAGGAAGATTTGAGTCAAGAGGAAATTGACTCTAGTGAAGAAGAAAGTGACTCCTCTTCTAATTCCAAGAAGAAGTTTGTGGAGCAAAAGGTGCTTGCTAAATACCATGCCGAGTTCAATGATTTAGCACTTAAAAGCACAAGAAAGATTGAGAGGTTGAGAGAAGAAAACCTTGAACTTTCGGCTCACAATGACCACTTAAGTGAACAAGTGGAAAGATTGAAGAGGAGAGAGGATAAGCTAATTGAGGAGTTAGACTTGTCCAAGAGAAGTGAAGAAGGCTTGAAGAGGGAACTTGTAGAAGCTAAAGGGTCCTTGGCTAGGATAGATTCTAGCACCAAGAAGCTTGATCATTTACTTGGTGTTGGAAAGAGTCCAAGTGACAAGAGAGGTCTTGGGTATGAAGATGGCAAGAAAATCTCAACCTCTAACAAGACCATATTTGTCAAGAGCTTGAAGAATGAAGAAACTTCATTTGTGCAACCTCCTAAGAAAAAGTTAGAAATAGGACAAAGTTCTAATGCACAAGTGAAAATGGGGCCAAGAAGGAAAACTCAAGCTCAACCTCCTAAGGTTCCTCAAGCCAACACTCCTCCCAAATTGGCTCACAAAGGAAAGAGACCAATCATGCAACCTCAAGCTTGGAAGCAACCAAGACCGGTTCAACAACGAAGATGGATTGAACCCTCATATCCACAAAGACATGGACGTACTCAAAGGCGAGGTATGATTCCCTTTTTCATTCCTATTTGTCACTTTTGTGGTTGTGATGGTCATATTAGACCAAATTGCTTTCAATATATTAAAATGTGTAGAAAACAAAGCATGATTGAAAAGAGAAAGAATAGAGCCAAGATGCATGTTTCTAGGAATGAAAATGTTGATTTGCATGATCCTAGAAATAGTAGAGCACATGTACCAAAGGCCACTAAGAAAGCTAAAATTGTTGCTAAGTGGATTAGAAAGAATGAAAATGTTTGCCATGTTGCACAAATAGCCTTGAAGGCAAATTCTTCTAATTTTTGGTACTTGGATAGTGGGTGCTCTAGGCACATGACGGGAAACAAGAGTTTCTTCGAGACTCTTGTTATGGAGGAAGGTGGAAATGTCACTTTTGGTGATGGATCCAAAAGAAATGTTGTAGGGAAAGGAACCATTTCCGTTCCCGGATTACCCTCCTTATCCAATGCTTTATTTGTTGATGGCTTGAAAGCCAATTTAATTAGCATTTCACATCTTAGTGATGAAGGATATTCCGTCTTGTTCTCTAAAGATTATTGCTCTATCCTAAAACCCGATGGACAAACCTTGTTGAAGGGCATGAGATCTAGCGACAATTGTTATTGTCTTGAAGCTAGAATTGTATCTAATCATGTGTCCATGGATGAGCAAATTGAGTTGTGGCATGAAAGACTTGGCCACATGAACTTTAGGGATCTACGGACCCTTGGAAAGTTCAATTGTGTGCGTGGCCTCCCTAAGCTTGGGAAGAAAGCCAATGGTATTTGTGGACCTTGCCAACAAGGAAAGCAAACCAAAAGCATGCACAAAAAGGGTAAGTATCTCACCACCAAGGAGCCACTTGAGCTTCTCCACATGGACCTCATGGGTCCCATGCAAACCGAAAGTTTGGGTGGAAAGAGATACATTTTTGTTTGTGTTGATGATTTCTCTAGATTTACATGGACATATTTTCTTAGAGAAAAATCCGAAACTTTTGATAAGTTTAAAATGCTTTGTACTAAATTGCAAAATGAAATGAATTCTAACATTAGAAGCATTAAACGGATTAGAAGTGACCATGGGAGAGAATTTGAGAATGCCACCTTTGAAACCTTTTGTAATGGTTTAGGCATCTCCCATGAATTTTCTGCTCCTAGGACACCTCAACAAAATGGAGTTGTTGAGAGGAAGAATAGGGTCCTCCAAGAGATGGCCCGTGTGATGTTGCTTAGCAACAATGTCCCTAGGAACCTATGGGCCGAAGCCATTAACACGGCTTGCTATATAGGAAATAGAGTGTTCCTAAGGCCCGGTACTAGAAACACCTCCTATGAGTTATGGAAAGGCAAGAGGCCAAATGTTAGCTACTTCCACACTTTTGGAAGCAAATGCTACATTTTGAATGACCGTGATCAACTTGGCAAGTTTGATGCTAAGAGTGATGAGGGTATTTTTATTGGCTATGCCTTAAATAGTAGAGCCTATAGAGTTTTCAATTTAAAGACTCTAAGTGTTATGGAATCATCCAATGTCGTATTTGATGATACTAGGCTCAAGTCTAATGATCATGAGGAGGAGGTTATTTTTAGTGATGATTCTCCTTTGGAGGAGGTTGTGGTGTCGCCTAATGTTGGGACATCTAATGTCAACAATGATGGCACACAACCTATTGATAGAGTTCCTCTCTTGGACTCTAAAGAACCCGCTCCATGGGTTAGGAAACTCCATGATAAAGAAGATATCATTGGAGAGGTAAATGAGGGTGTTAGGACTAGACGCCAACTTGCTAATCTTATTAGCTATACATGTTACACCTCTCAAATTGAACCCAAAAAGGTTGAAGAAGCCTTAAATGATGAATTTTGGGTTCTTGCCATGCAAGAAGAGCTAAGCCAATTCGAAAGGAATGAGGTTTGGACTCTAGTTCCTAGGCCTAAGACCTCTAATGTCATAGGCACCAAATGGATATTTAGGAACAAATTCGATGAGGATGGCAACATAGTGCGGAACAAGGCTAGACTTGTAGCACAAGGGTACTCTCAAATTGAGGGTATCGACTTTGAGGAGACTTTTGCTCCCGTTGCCCGCTTAGAGTCCATTAGGCTTCTCTTGTCCATCTCTTGTGTGCACAAGTTCAAATTGCACCAAATGGACGTCAAGAGTGCCTTCCTCAATGGCTTCTTGCAAGAGGAAGTGTTTGTTGAACAACCTAAGGGGTTTGTGGATGCACACCACCCCAATCATGTCTATCGCCTCAAGAAGGCACTTTATGGGTTGAAACAAGCACCGAGGGCTTGGTATGAGCGCCTCACTCAATTTCTTGTTGACAACAACTACACAAGAGGTAGTGTTGACAAGACACTATTCATCAAGAGAGACAATGATGAGCTTTTCATAGCTCAAATATATGTTGATGATATAGTTTTTGGCTCCACCAACAACACCAAAGTCCAACAATTTGTTGATGTCATGTCTCTTGAATTTGAGATGAGTCTTGTTGGTGAGCTTAGTTACTTCCTAGGTTTGCAAATTAGGCAAATGCATGATGGGATTTTCATAACCCAAGCCAAATATGCTAAGAACCTAGTGAAGAAGTTTGGTTTAGAGAAAGCCAAACATTGTGATACACCCATGAGTACCACTTTGAAGCTAAGCAAGGATGCTAGTGGTAAAAGTGTGGAACAAACTCTATATCGTGGCATGATAGGTAGCTTGCTTTATTTGACCGCAAGTAGGCCCGATATATCTTTTAGTGTGGGTGTGTGTGCTAGGTACCAAGCGGATCCTAAGGAGTCCCACCTCTCTTCCGTGAAGAGGATCATTCGCTATGTGAATGGGACATCCAACTATGGGATTTGGTACTCTTTTGACACTAATGCTAGTCTAGTTGGCTTTAGTGATGCGGATTGGGCAGGAAATTGTGATGATAGGAAGAGCACATCGGGCGGTTGCTTCTTTCTAGGCAACAACTTGGTGTCTTGGTTTTGCAAGAAGCAAAACTCGATTTCCTTGTCCACGGCCGAGGCCGAGTACATAGCCGCGGGGAGTGGATGCACACAACTCCTATGGATGAAACAAATGCTTGTAGACTACGGATTCAACCAAGGTACTCTCACTCTCTTTTGTGATAACATGAGTGCTATTAATATTTCCAAGAATCCGGTTCAACATTCTAGAACTAAGCATATTGACATCCGCCATCACTTCATTAGAGAGCTTGTTGAAAATAAATGCATAGTACTTGAACATGTAGGTACTAATGATCAACTTGCGGACTTATTTACTAAACCCTTAGATGCTACTCGATTTAAAACTCTTAGTAGATCTATTGGGATATGTCTTGTGGAGTGATGTTCTATGATTGACCCCATATGGGGAACTCAAGCAAAGAGAGCTATTTTGCATTCATGTAACTTGCAAAAAATTTGAAATAACTTATGCCTCTTCTTTTGATTGCTTGAGTAAGCTTGGTTGTACATATGTATATATGCTTTCAAATTCTATAAGTGTGAACCTTGCTTGTCTACAATCCATGTCATATTTATGTTCAAACATGCATTTTTGGACTAGGAGATTTACATAGGAAGTATGATGTGAATGACCTATAGTTATCTCCATGACATGATGTTTCTTAAATAACATGCTTATGCTAAATGAAAAAGCATGAAATTCATACAACATGCTCACATGAAAAGCATGAATTGATGATTGCATATTCTTAAAAATGCAAAACTTGTGTGAAAGCTAATGAGACTCAAAATGAATAAAGGATCTTGTATCCGTTCAAAGGAATTACATTCCAAATGTCTCTCTTTCTTTATTAGTTGAACATGGTTACTATCATACGGATATCTTATCCGGAAAAATCTAATAGGGTGCAAAGTCGCTCATGCCATGTTTCGCTTATAAAGTTGGATATAGTTACTCTTAAATTAAAATCAATAATCTCTATATCCTTGCTTTTCCCATGACATTGGTGAAATTGGTTTGAATTCTAATTAGAAACCTTTGTCATTTGCTTTGCCAAATACCATTGTACTTTGGACTTGAATGCTATATGTCTTGTATGCAAAGCATGTTGGATTCACACATTTTCTCAAATAAATCTCCTTGTTTCTCTCAAATTAATTGAAGTGCATAAAGTGACTTATATGTATATGCATATCTTGCATGCTTCTATCTCTCGTTGCTTTGAGTGACCCGGTTGGGGACTACTCCTTTGCCTATATCATGACAAAAAGGGGGAGTAGGAAATGGTAAGGGGAGTTGCAAAATAGAGAAGCTATTGTGCACTTTGGGGAGATAAAACATTAAGGGGGAGTAACCCTTTGAGGGGGAGCATTGCATTTATCATACATTGCATACATTTGCTAATGTTGTTCCTAAATTCTAAAAATGCAAATGCTTGGTATTATTCTCACATGATTAATCTCACATTTTACTTGAATTGGATGGTTAGAAACTCCTTTCAGGGATTGATAATTCTACAAGAGGATTGAAGACTTCAATTTGCATTCTCTTATCTCTTTGTAATATAGAATATCTTTATAATCCCGTAGTTTCTATTTTTGTTGTGAGGATTTAATGTGAGTGATGGTTTTGTCACGAAATAGCCAAAGGGGGAGATTGTAAGGATTCCCGTTGTTTTTAATTGGCTTATTTCGTGATCAAACCATAAATGGGGATACTTTGTAAGGGTAGTTTAAATGTTGTTGTTAGTGCATTAGGCCCTTTGAAGACCTCATTATTGACAAGCACCAAAGGTAATATTCTAAGTGCTTTCTTGTCTTGAAGAGATAGTTGCACACACTCACAACTCATGCATATGTTTAATCTTTGTATGTTGTGTTTCTTTTTGTTGTGCATAAATGATTATTTACATCTCTTCTTGCCTATTTTTATGATTGCATCTTGTGTTGAAAACATCATAGCATTTAGGCTTTTAGGATGCATCTTGTTTGACTTTGTACCCCTTGCAAAATTGCATGTGGGATGCAATTTTTGGCGCTGTGCGCTGGTCCACCAGCGCCGGTCGACCAGCGCCGCTCACCGGCGCAAATCGCCCAGTGGCGCGCCGCTGGTCGTGCGCTGGTGTGGACCAGCGCCGGCCACCAGCGCCGATCGCCCAGTATGGCGCCGCTGGACTGGCGCTGGTGGCAGCGCCTGTCGTCCAGCGCTCAAGCCAAAATTGGCTTGTGCGCTGGTCCTGCGCTGGTCCACCAGCGCAGGTCCACCAGCGCACAGAGTGATTTTCTGGCGAGTTTTCAAAACGACCTCACTTCACTTATGGCCTCTATATATATGCTAACTTGATTTTAGGTCATTCACAAGAGTTCTTATTCATGCTTCATACTTAGGATATTTTTTAAGAGAAGAAAAATACACAAAGAACTCATTTTTAATTACTCAAACACAATTTCATGATCATCAATCATCATCTAGCATCATCTTAGATCATCTAGATGTCATCTAGCATGGAATCTTCATCATACTTTGCTTGGTAAGCTTTTCACTAATATCTTACATATTTTGTGTTTAATTTATCTAGCAAATCTCAATTAATTACTTGATTGTTATTTTGTATGCTCTAGATACAAAATTGAGATTAGTATGATGTATGTTTGAGAAGTTGTATTGTGCTAGCATATTAGGTTTTATACTTGATATTGATTAGCTTAACTATTTGATATGTCATTTAGTTTTGATATCTAGGATTGTTCTTAATTGCATATTAATCATCTTAGATAAGCATATAGGGTTTCCCTTGCTTTATGTTGCATTTTGGATATTTTCATATATTCACTTAGGGTTGTATTCTCTTCAAGAGAAGCTAAGTCTTGTGTGTAGCAATCGGGATTAGGTTGCTTAGATCGCAAGCAAATTGGACTAGGTTCACTCATACCGGGATTAGGTAGGTGTGTGATTACTTCCGGGATTAGGTTGTAATCGTTTGCACATTTAGTGGATTCGAGGTTCGAGTGTGGCTTACTTACATAGCCCGTGGTTTTTCCCGTGAGGGTTTCCACGTAAAAATTCAAGTGTTAATTTAATTTCCGCACCATATTACACTTGCTTGTTTATATTATCTTGAGGGTAATTTCGTAATTTTGACTAACACGAAAAATTGGGTAAAAAGCGTAAAATCTATTCACCCCCCTCTAGATAGCTTTATACACACCGTGGTATATTTAGTTTCATATGTCTCGAAGATGGAAGTGTTAGGATTATGCTCAATAGCAAGAGTGTAATGTTGTAATTAACAATCTTTTTCATATTAATAAAGTGATTTCTGGTTTAACAAATCGTATAGCATTTATAGTTTATATTATAATTCTCAAAGTAAATAATCATAAGGTCTAAAGACTATGGGAAAAGAAGAATTGTTCGTACATCTGGATATGTATGTGGTAGACACAATTCTTTAGTTAGTCTTGAATAATGTTCACAACTTAAGTTAAAGGTTGGGCACCTTTATCTTGTTAAAGTTGTAGAATTCTTTTGCTAGCATTTGAGTGGGATCAAATAAGATATGATGAGTCTAAAATCATCGGAGTGTCTTCGAGCAAAAGGATCTAGTGCACTGGGTGCATTGAACTGGATCACAATGAAATACTTTATCTATAACCGTCAGTAGATAAAAGTCTTTTCATTATCAGGACAATCGGAGAGTCTATCTTAATCCTGAGATAAATGATGGACTTATGGTTGCAAGTGATATCATTTGAGTTATCAATGAGTACGATTATATCGCATAGTCTATCCTCGATAGTTTGGTGATATTCATTTGTTAATCGATAGAGGACTTCATTTATAGATATGGACATCGTGGCTCCATTTAATTAAATGAGAGTATAATATCATCATATGGATGTTTTGAGGTAATTGGATATTAAATCTCAACGTTGAGTTTTCGATAGTGTCTATTGAAAACATGGCTTCTGGACAAGTCAAAATATCCAAGTTCAAAACATGGTCATATGAGTAAATATGGTAACTTAGAGAGTTATAGGCGGTCTATGAACTCTTGGCGATTACTGATATTAATCACGAGGATACACTATCTCCTATATGATTGTCTAGGGTATGAATGAGAAGCATCTTCCTTTTCTATCTTTATTTAAGAGTTCAGTTTTAGCTCTTTAGTGGAATGAGTTAAAATTAATGGATCGGACCTAAGTGAATCATTTGTTGATTGTGATTAGGTTATGTCTATTGAAGCTTAAATTTAGATGGCCCGCCAAGATCCCCAATCCACACGGACTTGCATGGATCACTTGATATATTCTACCGGACCAATTTAAGGGTCCATCTAGAATTGCATTTAATATATTAAGAATATAATTTGCACATTATTTATGTAATGGGCTGCTCAATTATATTAATATATTAATGAAAGACATGTGGGCTTGTTTCTTTTAGTAAGAATGGGTCTGGTTCACATGTGGGCTTTTTATTTAAAGTCCAATGGATTAAATGAAATAAGAAAATAATATTAGGCCCAATTTTATTCAAGTGGGGCGGCAAGGTTAAAGTTTTAACCTAATACATTATTTTGTTTCATTTGTTTTAATTAAATAAGAATTAATTAATTTATTAATTAATTGTTTAATTAAAGAAACAAATCTTTTCTAATCAGGAAATATATTTCCTAAAAGTAAAAGTAAAAGACTTGTTTGATAAGGAAATAAATAATTAGTTTTATTTATTTAATCAAATAAGAAGTCTTTTTATTTTAGTCAATAAAAGAATAGAATAAAATATCTATGAGTTAGATTAGGGTTTGAAGTCTATAAAGTTGAAAAGAATTAGGGTTGAATTTCGGTCACCCTATATAAGTGACATGATGAAATTCGGCCAACCCTAATACACAACTACATAGAATTCGGCAACTCTAAAGGAGAAAGGAAGCAAAATTCGGCCACCCTATATTATTCTTGCTATAGGGTTCGGCCACCACACATGTGTTCATGATACAAATTTCTTCTTCTTCTTCATTCATAGAGAGCTTTTTATTCTACTAAGACAAAAAGGAGTGTTAGATTATTCTTTGATAGTATACTATTTGCTTAATCATCAATAAGCTTGTGTATACGATATCGATCTAGGTTCACGCGAGTTTTGATCATTAGATTGAGAACTCAAAAGTGACCGGAATAATCTTAGTCATTCTTTTGATTGTTTTGTGACTAACAAAGAAAAGAAAAGTTTTGTTTTGTCCATTCACAAGTTTGCAATTCAAAGAAAAGGGAGACCACGCTCCTAGGTGATCCACGTTCGTGCTAGGATTGAAGATCTTGCGGATTACCATCGATGTAAGTCAATTGGATCACGCGACAAAAGGTATTCTACTTTTTGTTATTGTATTTGTATGTTTAATTAATTAAAGGGTTTAAGGTTCATAAAGGAAAATTTTTTAAAAGTCACTAAATCTAATTTTTAGTATCGCTTCCGCTGCGTGTACTACTTTTGGTATTTTTCCCTACAGGAAGAAAGTGCTCAAGAGCTAGATGATCTAAAAGAAGACTTTACTATGAAGTTGTTTGCCATGGAAGGAGAGATTAAGCAAAAAGAGAACTCTTTGTCTATCATGAAGATAAAAGAGTGTGAGCTTATAGATGAAGTCAAAGCTCTCAAAGAGTCTATTAATGGCATGAAAATTGGAGCCATTAAGCTTGATAATGTGATAAAACTTGGAAAGCATCATGGAGATAAAAGTGGCTTGGGTTATGTAGAAGAAGTTAAGAAGATTCCTACAACCAAGAACAAGTCAAGAAAGTCCAAGAAGAATAAAGACTCTAGTACTATTCCTTCCAACATCAAAGACAAAGGCAAGAAGAGCAATGGAACTTCTCAACCGACTTCTCAACCAAAGCATTCACACCCAAAAGGTAACTTTTCTAAATTCATTCCGGTTTGTCATTATTGTAATGTGGTTAGTCACATTAGGCTTAAGTGTTATGAATATGATAGGCAATGCAAACTAGGAAATGTGGAACATGATAAAAATGTAAAAAAGTTACCTAATCATTCTCCTAAGCATGTGTTTAAGTCTAAAGCTAAACATAACATCTCTAAGTTTATCCTGGTTTGTCATTTTTGCAATGTTGTAGGGCATATCTATAAGGATTCCCATTTATTGATTGGCTTGTTTCGTGGACAAACCACATGTGGGGTTTATTGTAAGGGTAGCTTAGGTATTGGTATTCAAGCTCAAGGCCCTTTCAAGACCTCATCTTGATTAGCACCAAAGGTAAATTTCTAGTGCTTACGTGCTTTGAAGAGATCTAGTTGCACACACACACAACTCATGCATAAATGTTATTCTTATATGTTGTGTGTTTTCATATGTGTGCATTCATAATTGTTGAATATCTCTTCATGCATGTTTATTTAATTGCATCTAGTTTATTGAAATGCCATGACATGTTTAGGCATTAGGATGCAAAGTCATGAATTTTATTCATGCATGTTTGAATTGAGTGCATCTTGTTCAATGATAATGCCATGACATGTTAGGCATTAGGATGCATTCAATACCCACACTTGCACTTCATGATTAGTCTTAAGTGTGGTGTAATTCGTTTCTGTTTGTGTGATCGGAAACGTCCGCGCTTGCACGATGGTGTGCATGTCTTAGCGCGATGGTTGACCACTTGAGAAGGTCTCATTCTTCTCTTAGATAAGTGGTAGTTTAGGTTTGGTTGATTGGAGTAAGGTGTGTAGTTTCAAAAGATTGGATTTCAATGTTTTAAGTGTTTTCAAAACTGACCTTTGCATGGTCTTGTGACCATAACGTTTTACACAAAGCTTCAAAATGAGTTTTGAAAATTTCTGTACAAACTAAACACCCATACCTTTCCAACGGTATATTATTCGTAATATTTCATGACCGTTTGGATTGGTTTTAAAATCTCCAAAGTTACAACCAAAACAGGGCAACTCTATTGTTGTCCTTTTCTGACCTTTGGTCACTCAATTGACCATAAATTTTTTTATAGATATCAAAATGTCATTCTGTAAAAATAGGTAGAAAGTAGACATCTATACCTTTCCAATGATATATCATATGAAAGGTTTCGATGTCGTTTGGTCATGTTTCGAAGCGCTCAAATATTGAGTCGCTGCACTGACGCGAGTACCGCGAAAATGCCCATATTTTTTCCATTTCTTCCAAAACGACATAGTTTCACTTGGGCATTATAAATACATATCTTTCTCATCATTTTGAGGGCAAAGCCACAAAATCAAACCCTACAGAGAGAGGCTCCTTATTCTTGAGAGAGAAAGAGAGACTTGAGAGAAAAAGCTTAAAGATTGCATCTTTATCTCTCTAAACCCATTCCCACATGCACAAATCATCATCTAGGCATCATCTAGGTTCATCTAGCATGTGCTAATGCATGGGTCTTCTTCAACACACATGGTATGATTTGTTGAACACTTTTATCTTACATAATTAGTGTTTCTACTTATCAATTTTATCTCATTTATTACTTGTATGTGTTTAGATTAATTTCTACATACATGATTGAGATTATGTGTTGATTGGGTTATTTATCTTAGCTAGGTTTTCATGCCTATTTTATATCTAGCTAATTAATCTCATTATATGATTGAGATTATTTTTGATAGCTTAATTGATTAGGTCATTATTGCCTAAAAGCTATGCCATAAACATTCTTGTGTGATTTATTTATAACTAGGTTGATAGATTGTTTTTTAATCAACTAGTTAATCTTTTGAATGTTTGTGGGTTTTTTTGTGATAGCTTTGTATCTAGGATTGGTTATCCTTTACTTAGCTAAAGTTGTATGCCATGACATATAGCTATTTTCATATCTAGGATTGATTTTATTGTCATCATATAATCCTAGGTAAGCATCTAGAGTACCCTAGCTCTATATTGCATTTTTGGATATCATTGCATATTCACTTAGGGTGTTGGTCTCTTCGGAGAAGTAAGTCTTGTGTGATAGACCGGGATTAGGTCGTACACCAGGATTAGGTGGTCACATGAGCAAATTGGACTAGGTCCACTTTTACAGGCCTGCGGGTAATGGTAGCGGGATATTGGCCGGGATTAGGCCGTTAAACCTGGATTAGGTTGTATACGCTATCACAATTAGTGGATTCGAGGTTCGAGTGTGGCGCACTTACCAGCCCGTGGTTTTTCCCTGTTGAGGGTTTCCACGTAAAAATCAAGCGTTCTTTAATTTTCGCACTTGTATGCTTGATTTTGTATATTGACTAGATTGGGGCATTTTCGTAAATTTGACTAATCGCGAAAATTGGGTAATAACGATTAAAATCTATTCACCCCCTCTCTAGATAGTTTTATACACACCGTGCTATAATTAGTTTCAATTGGTATCAGAGCGGGTTCCTAGATATACTTAGGTGATCCTTTGCTCATTGTTGGTGTGTTTTTGCATTTTGTATGTTTGTTTGATTTCTTCATACATTTTGCATTCTTCTCTTTTGCATTCATTCAACGCAAACACTATGAGTGAATTTGAGAGAGAAGAAAATGACTCCGATGAGGAGATGTCCCTCTAAGGTGAGAGAGGAGACGAAGATGAAAGGGTGTTGCTCACATAACCAAAGAGCTTCAAGCCCAAGCCTTCCTCAATCTTGGTCTAACCAACCAAGAAGGCTAACTTCCCTTAACCTACGATCCTAAAAGGGAAGTGCTCAATCATGCAAGCTTAACCGAGCAAGCAACATTGTCTTGGTCATCAACAAAGGAGGAGAGATCCTATCCAACTACCAAGACAACCACAACGACAAGGGAAAGCACATTTGCATACTCAAGGGAATGGTATAATTCATAATCTTATCCCCTCTTGTCATTGTGTGGTATTGATGGTCATGTTAGACCAAGTTGCTTGCATTACATTTAAAATATGTAGATTTTAATGCATGATTGAAAAGAAAAAGGCTAGAGCTAAGATGCATGATCCTTTGACATCTATAACTCTAGAACCTTTGTCCACTAGGAATGACTCTGTGTCACCTAAGTGGATTAAAAATGATGAACCCGCTTGCTACGAGACTAACAAGTCTCAAATAGGTTCAACTAAGTCCAAAGGACTTGGTAGGTCCATAGGACCTCATACCCTTCTTTGAAGAGGTATGGAATATTGACCCCATATGAGGAACTCAAGCAAAGAGAGCACTTGCATACTTGTTGCATGCAAAAATTTGAAAAAATTTATGCTTCTTTAATTATTGCTTGAGTAGCTTGGTTGCACATGTGCTTACATGTTTTTACTTCAATAAGTGTGAACCAATGCTTGTATTGCAATCCATGTCATATTTATGTTCAAACATGCATTTTTGGACTAGGAGATATTCATAGGAAGTACTCTTTGAATGACTTAAAATGATCTCCATGACATGATGATTGTTAAATGACATGCTTAAAATGAGAAAAGCATGATTTTATATGACATGCTTAAAATGTGAAAAACATGATTTTAAATGACATGCTAAAAATGAAAAGCATGATTTGTTGATTGCATTTTCTTAAATGCAAAATGCAAAAATAATGTGTGAAAAGCAAATGAGACTGAAATGAAAATCAAAATGTCTCTCTTTCCTTACTTATGGAACATGGCTATTATCATACGGGTATCTTACCCGGAAAAATCGAATAGGGTGCATAAAGTCACTCATGCCATGTTTTGCTTGTAAGGTTGGATATAGTTGCTCATTAAATTGAATTCTTTGAATAATCTATATCCTTGCTTTTATTCATGACAAATGGTGAAATTGGTTTGAATTCTTAAAGGAAACCTTTGTCATTTGCTTTGCCAAATACCATTGCTTTTGGATTTGAATGCAACATGTCTTGCATGCAAAGCATATTAATCACACATTTTTTTATGAAAATAAATCTCCTTGTTCTCTCCAATTAATTGAGATGTATAAAGTGCATTATATGATTATGCAAATGACATGTATGCTACTATCTCTCTTTGCTACAAGTGACCCAGTTGGGGACTACTCCTTTGCCCATCTCATGACAAAAAGGGGGAGTAGTATGTAGTTAGGGGGAGAATGCTAATTGCTAAATCATTGTAGCATTCACATGATTGGGGAGTTTTTTACTTTGAGGGAGAGTAACCCGTTGAGGGGAAGCATTTGCACTTCACATACATTGCATGATGTTGTGCTTAAATTCTTATTGCAAATGCTTGTTTTATCTCACATGATTAATCTCACATATACTTGTATTGGAAAGTATAGAAACTTTGTTTTGAAGGATTGATTGTTCTACAAGAGATTGAAGACTTGAAGATATAGCTTTTATTTATCTCTTTGTAATGTAGAAAATCCCTTTAGTTTCTATTTTATTGTGAGGATTAAAGTGAGTGGTGGTTTTGTCACGAAATAGCCAAAGGGGGAGATTGTAAGGATTCCCATTTATTGATTGGCTTGTTTCGTGGACAAACCGCATGTGGGGTTTATTGTAAGGGTAGCTTAGGTATTGGTATTCAAGCTCAAGGCCCTTTCAAGACCTCATCTTGATTAGCACCAAAGGTAAATTTCTAGTGCTTACGTGCTTTGAAGAGATCTAGTTGCACACACACACAACTCATGCATAAATGTTATTCTTATATGTTGTGTGTTTTCATATGTGTGCATTCATAATTGTTGAATATCTCTTCATGCATGTTTATTTAATTGCATCTAGTTTATTGAAATGCCATGACATGTTTAGGCATTAGGATGCAAAGTCATGAATTTTATTCATGCATGTTTGAATTGAGTGCATCTTGTTCAATGATAATGCTATGACATGTTAGGCATTAGGATGCATTCAATACCCACACTTGCACTTCATGATTAGTCTTAAGTGTGGTGTAATTCGTTTCCGTTTGTGTGATCGGAAACGTCCGCGCTTGCACGATGGTGTGCATGTCTTAGCGCGATGGTTGACCACTTGAGAAGGTCTCATTCTTCTCTTAGATAAGTGGTAGTTTTGGTTTGGTTGATTGGAGTAAGGTGTCTAGTTTCAAAAGATTGGATTTCAATGTTTTAAGTGTTTTCAAAACTAACCTTTGCATGGTCTTGTGACCATAACTTTTTACACAAAGCTTCCAAATAAGTTTTGAAAATTTCTGTACAAACTAGACACCCATACCTTTCCAACGGTATATTATTCGTAATATTTCATGACCGTTTGGATTGGTTTTAAAATCTCCAAAGTTACAACCAAAACAGGGCAACTCTGTTGTTGTCCGTTTCTGACCTTTGGTCACTCAATTGACCATAAATGTTTTTACAGATATCAAAATGTCATTCTGTAAAAACGAATAGAAAGTAGACATCCATACCTTTCCAACGATATATCATATGAAAGGTTTCGATGTCGTTTGATCATGTTTCGAAGCGCTCAAATATTGAGTCGCTGCACTAACGCGAGTACCGCGAAAATGCCCATATTTTTTCCATTTCTTCCAAAACGACATAGTTTCACTTGGGCATTATAAATACATATCTTTCTCATCATTTTGAGGGCAGAGCCACAAAATCAAACCCTACAGAGAGAGGCTCCTTATTCTTGAGAGAGAAAGAGAGACTTGAGAGAAAAAGCTTAAAGATTACATCTTTATCTCTCTAAACCCATTCCCACATGCACAAATCATCATCTAGGCATCATCTAGGTTCATCTAGCATGTGCTAATGCATGGGTCTTCTTCAACACACATGGTATGATTTGTTGAACACTTTTATCTTACCTAATTAGTGTTTCTACTTATCAATTTTATCTCATTTATTACTTGTATGTGTTTAGATTAATTTCTACATACATGATTGAGATTATGTGTTGATTGGGTTATTTATGTTAGCTAGGTTTTCATGCCTATTTTATATCTAGCTAATTAATCTCATTATGTGATTGAGATTATTTTTGATAGCTTAATTGATTAGGTCATTATTGCCTAAAAGCTATGCCATAAACATTCTTGTGTGATTTATTTATAACTAGGTTGATAGATTGTTTTTTAATCAACTAGTTAATCTTTTGAATGTTTGTGGGTTTTTTGTGATAGCTTTGTGTCTAGGATTGGTTATCCTTTACTTAGCTAAAGTTGTATGCCATGACATATAGCTATTTTCATATCTAGGATTGATTTTATTGTCATCATATAATCCTAGGTAAGCATCTAGAGTACCCTAGCTCTATATTCCATTTTTGGATATCATTGCATATTCACTTAGGGTGTTGGTCTCTTCGGAGAAGTAAGTCTTGTGTGATAGACCGGGATTAGGTCGTACACCAGGATTAGGTGGTCACATGAGCAAATTGGACTAGGTCCACTTTTACAGGCCTGCGGGTAGTGGTAGCGGGATATTGGCCGGGATTAGGCCGTTAAACCTGGATTAGGTTGTGTACGCTATCACAATTAGTGGATTCGAGGTTCGAGTGTGGCGCACTTACCAGCCTGTGGTTTTTCCCTGTTGAGGGTTTCCACGTAAAAATCAAGCGTTCTTTAATTTCCGCACTTGTATGCTTGATTTTGTATATTGACTAGATTGGGGCATTTTCGTAAATTTGACTAATCGCGAAAATTGGGTAATAACGATTAAAATCTATTCACCCCCTCTCTAGATAGTTTTATACACACCATGCTATAATTAGTTTCAATATCAAACCTAAATGCTACAAGTATATTAGACAATGCGAACTAGGGAATGAGATGCATGCTAATGAGATGAAAAGACTTCCTTTGGTTGTTTCTAAACATGTTGGGGCATTAGAGACTATGCATGATGAATATGTTAATGGAAAGAAATCAACAAGGAAAGTTTGGGTTAAGAAGAATAATGTGCATTCTTGTGAAATGGATAAATCTTCTTTGAAAGTTTCTAAACATGATAATAGCTTTGATGCTTTGAGAAATGTGCATATTGATCATATTCATGTGAAGAAACCTACTAAGAAAATTTCGATTGAAAAGAATGACATGCATGTAAATGATAATCATGTTAAGAAATATGTTGAGAAGAAGTTGGTTAAGAAGAGTGTTAACCATGATCATTTGAAGAGTCTTGAAGAAATATTTGTGCGTGGCAAAAATGTTGACTTTAATATGAGTGATGTTTTCATGAAGAAGATAGTTGATGATTTATCTTCTAGATTTCATATTGCCATGCGTAATGATCATGATGTTGTTTGTGTTGTGAAACTAATTAAAGCACGGTGTGTATAAAACTATCTAGAGGGGGGGGTGAATAGATTTTACGCTTTTTACCTAATTTTTCGTGTTAGTCAAAATTACGAAATTACCCCTAAATAGATAAAGCAATAAATCAAGTAAAATATGCGGAAATTAAATAAGACTTGATTTTTACGTGGAAACCCTCATGGGAAAAACCACGGGCTAGTAAGTAAGCCACACTCAAACCTCGAATCCACTAAATGTGTAAACAATTACAACCTAATCTCGGAAGTAATCACACACCTACCTAATCCCGGTATGAGTGAACCTAGTCCAATTTGCTTGCGATCTAAGCAACCTAATCCCGGATGCTACACACAAGACTTACTTTCTCTAGAAGAGAATAACAACCATAAGTGAATATATGAATATCCAAATGCAACATAGAGCAAGGGAAACCCTATATGCTTATCTAAGATGATGAATTTGCAATTAAGAACAATCCTAGATATCAAAACTAAATGACATGTCAATTAGTTTAGCTAATCAATATTAAGCACAAAACCTAATTTGCTAGCACAATACAACTTCTCAAACATACATCACACTAATCTCAATCTTGTATCCAAAGCATACAAAATAACATACAAGTAATTAATTGAGATTGCTTGTTAAGAGAAACACAAAATATGTAAGATATTAGTGAAAAGCTTACCAAGCAAAGTATGATGAAGAATCCATGCAAGATGACATCTAGATGATCTGAGATGATGCTAGATGATGATTGATGATCATGAAAAAGTGTTTGAGATGATAAAAATGAGTTCTTTGAATTTTTCTTCTCTTTGGAAAATATCCTAAGTATGAAATCTGAATATGAACTCTTGTAATTGACCTAAAGTCAAAGTGGCATATATATAAGGTGTCAAGATGAAGTGTGGTCGTTTTGATAAGTGACACCACAATTTTGCCATGGGCGCTGTACGTAGGGCGCTTCTGTACAGCGCTCCTGCTCTGTTCTCTCGACAAAACAGAGGGGGCGCTCTACGTAAAGCGCTTTTATAGAGCACTTTTGGGAGCGCCCAGTGCAAAAATGCAGTCCTAAGTCTAAGCATGACAAGACAATTGGATATGCAAGATGCAATCAAACTAACATGCAAGAAGAGATGTTAATGAGCATTAAGGCACACAAATAAGACACATAACATACAAGGATTAAACATATGCATGAGTTGTGAGTGTGTGCAACTATCTCTTCAAGACAAGTAAGCACTTAGAGTATTACCTTTGGAGTGCTTAACACTTGCAAGGGCCTTGAGATTGAACACATTCCTAAGCTACCCTTACATGATCCCCACATATGGTTTGATCACGAAATAAGCCAATTAAAAACTACGGGAATCCTTACAATCTCCCCCTTTGGCTATTTCATGACAAAACCATCACTCACATGATTCCTCACATAAAAATAGAAACAACGGGATAACATAGATCTTCTACAATACAAAGAGATACTAAACAAAGTAAAATCTTCAAAGCTCCAATCTCTTGTAGAACAACCAACCCTACAAAACAAGGTTTCTATATTTTTCCAAAAAAATACATGTGAGATTAATCAAGTGATATCAAAACAAGCATTTGCATTTTTTGAATTTAGGCACAACATTACAAAGATATGCAGTGTATGATAAATGCAATGCTCCCCCTCAAAGGGTTACTCCCCCTCAATGTGTTATCTCCCCAATGTGCACAATTGCAACAACAATTTGCATCTCCCCTTACCATATCCTACTCCCCCTTTTTGTCATGATATAGGCAAATGAGTAGTCCCCAACCGGGTCACCCAAGGCAAAGAGAGATAGTAGCATACTAAATATTTGCATAGTCATATAAGCCACTTTATGCATCTCAATAAATTGGAGAGAAACAGGGAGATTTATTTTTATTGAAAATGTGTGAACAATCATGCTTTGCATACAAGACATGTAGCATTCAAGTCCAAAATACAATGGTATTTGGCAAAGCAAATGACAAAGGTTTCTAAAAGAATTCAAACCAATTTCACCATTTGTCATGAGAAAAGCAAGGATATAGAGATTATTGATTTCTATTTAAGAGTAACTATATCCAACTTTATAAGCGAAACATGGCATGAGCGACTTTGCACCCTATTTGATTTTTCCGGATAAGATATCCGTATGGTAGTAGCCATGTTCAACCAATAAAGAAAGAGAGACATTTGGAATATAAATTCCTTTGAACGGATACAAGATCCTTTATTCATTTGAGTCTCATAAGCTTTCACACAAGTTTTGCATTTTAAGAATATGCAATCATCAATTCATGCTTTTCATGTGAGCATGTTTTATGAATTTCATGCTTTTTCATTTGACATTAGCATGTTATAAAAGAATCATCATGTCATGGAGATAACTATAGGTCATTCAAATCATACTTCCTAAGAACATCTCCTAGTCCAAAAATGCATGTTTGAACATAAATATGACATGGATTGTAGACAAGCATTGATCACACTTATTTGATAGAAAACATATATACATATGTGCAACCAAGCTTACTCAAGCAATTAGGAAAGAGGCATAAGATTTTTCAAATTTTTGCAAACAACAAATATGCAAAATAGCTCTCTTTGCTTGAGTTCCCCATATGGGGTCAAGTACCATACTCATCACTCCACCAAACAAATTCCAATAGATCTACTAAGAGTTTTAAATCGAGTAGCATCTAAAGGTTTAGTGAATAGGTCCGCAAGTTGATCGTTTGTACCTACATGCTCAAGTACAATAACTTTGTTCTCAACAAGCTCTCTAATGAAGTGATGGCGGATGTCAATATGCTTAGTTCTAGAATGTTGGACCGGATTCTTGGAAATATTAATAGCACTCATGTTATCACAAAAGAGAGTGAGTGTACCTTGGTTGAATCCGTAGTCTACTAGCATTTGCTTCATCCATATAAGTTGAGTGCATCCACTCCCCGCGGCTATGTACTCGGCTTCCGCCGTGGACAAGGAAATCGAGTTTTGCTTCTTGCAAAACCAAGACACCAAGTTGTTGCCTAGAAAGAAGCAACCGCCCGATGTGCTTTTCCTGTCATCACAATTTCCTGCCCAATCCGCATCACTAAATCCTACAAGACTAGGATTAGTGTCAAATGAGTACCAAATCCCATAGTTGGAAGTCCCATTCACAAAGCGAATGACTCTCTTAACCGAAGAGAGATGGGACTCCTTGGGATCGGATTGGTACCTAGCACAAACTCCTACACTAAATGATATATCGGGCCTACTTGCGGTCAAATAGAGCAAGCTCCCTATCATGCCACGATATAAGGTTTGGTCCACACTTTTACCGCTAGCATCCTTGCTTAGCTTCAAAGTGGTGGTCATAGGAGTGTCACAATGTTTGGCTTTTTCAAGACCAAACTTCTTCACTAGGTTTTTGGCATATTTGGCTTGGGTTATGAAAATCCCATTATCTAGTTGCCTAATTTGCAAACCTAGGAAGTAAATAAGCTCACCAACAAGACTCATCTCAAATTCATGAGACATAACATCAACAAATTGTTGGACTTTGGTGTTGTTGGTGGAGCCAAACACTATGTCATCAACATATATCTGAGCTATGAAAAGCTCATCATTGTCTCTTTTGATGAATAGTGTCTTGTCAACACTACCTCTTGTGTAGTTATTGTCAACAAGAAATTGAGTGAGGCACTCATACCAAGCCCTCAGTGCTTGTTTCAACCCATATTGTGCCTTCTTGAGGCGATAGACATGGTTGGGGTGGTGAGCATCCACAAACTCCTTAGGTTGTTCAACAAACACTTCCTCTTGCAAGAAGCCATTGAGGAAGGCACTCTTGACATCCATTTGGTGCAATTTGAACTTGTGCACGTAAGAAATGGACAAGAGAAGCCTAATGGACTCTAAGCGGGCAACGGGAGCAAAAGTCTTCTCAAAGTCGATACCCTCAATTTGAGAGTACCCTTGTGCTACAAGTCTAGCCTTGTTCCGCACTATGTTGCCATCCTCATCGGATTTGTTCCTAAATATCCATTTGGTGCCTATGACATTAGTGGTCTTAGGTCTAGGAACTAGAGTCCAAACCTCATTCCTTTCGAATTGGTTTAGCTCTTCTTGCATGGCAAGAACCCAAAATTCATCATTTAAGGCTTCTTCAACCTTTTTGGGTTCAATTTGAGAGGTGTAGCATGTATAGCTAATAAGATTAGCAAGTTGACGTCTAGTCCTAACACCCTCATTTACCTCTCCAATGGTATCTTCTTTATCATGGAGTTTCCTAACCCATGGAGCGGGTTCTTTAAAGTCCAAGAGAGGAACTCTATCAATAGGTTGTGTGTCATCATTGTTGACATTAGATGTCCCAACATTAGGCGACACCACAACCTCCTCCAAAGGAGAACCATCACTAAAAATAACCTCCTCTTCATGATCATTTGACTTGAGCCTAGTATCATCAAATACGACATTGGATGATTCCATAACACTTAGAGTCTTTAAATTGAAAACTCTATAGGCTCTACTATTCAAGGCATATCCAATAAAAATACCCTCATCACTCTTAGCATCAAATTTGCCAAATTGATCACGGTCATTCAAAATGTAGCATTTGCTTCCAAAAGTGTGGAAGTAGCTAACATTTGGCCACTTGCCTTTCCATAACTCATAGGAGGTGTTTCTAGTACCGGGCCTTAAGAAAACTCTATTTCCTATATAGCAAGCCGTATTGATGGCTTCGGCCCATAAGTTCCTAGGGACATTGTTGCTAAGCAATATCACACGGGCCATCTCTTGAAGAACCTTATTTTTCCTCTCAACAACTCCATTTTGTTGAGGTGTCCTAGGAGCCGAAAACTCATGGGAGATGCCTAAACCATTACAAAAGGTTTCAAAAGTGGCATTCTCAAATTCCCTCCTATGGTCACTTCTAATCCGTTTTATGCTTTTAATATTAGAGTTCATTTCATTTTGAATTTTATTACAAAGCATTTTAAACTTATCAAAAGTTTCGGATTTTTCTCTAAGAAAATATGTCCATGTGAACCTAGAGAAATCATCAACACAAACAAAAATGTATCTCTTTCCACCCAAACTTTCGGTTTGCATGGGACCCATGAGGTCCATGTGGAGAAGCTCAAGTGGCCCCTTAGTGGTGAGATACTTACCCTTTTTGTGCATGCTTTTAGTTTGCTTTCCTTGTTGGCAAGGTCCACAAATACCATTGGCTTTCTTCCCAAGCTTAGGGAGGCCACGCACACAATTGAACTTTCCAAGGGTCCGTAGATCCCTAAAGTTCATGTGGCCAAGTCTTTCATGCCACAACTCAATTTGCTCATCCATGGACACATGATTAGATACAATACTAGCTTCAAGACAATAACAATTGTCGCTAAATCTCATGCCCTTCAACAAGGTTTGTCCATCGGGTTTTAGGATAGAGCAATAATCTTTAGAAAACAAGACGAAATATCCTTCATCACTTAGATGTGAAATGCTTATTAAATTGGCTTTCAAGCCATCAACAAATAAAGCATTGGATAAGGAGGGTAATCTGGGAACGGAAATGGTTCCTTTCCCTACAACATTTCTTTTGAATCCATCACCAAAAGTGACATTTCCACCTTCCTCCATAACAAGAGTCTCGAAGAAACTCTTGTTTCCCGTCATGTGCCTAGAGCACCCACTATCCAAATACCAAAAATTAGAAGAATTTGCCTTCAAGGCTATTTGTGCAACATGGCAAACATTTTCATTTTTTTCTAATCCACTTAGCAACAATTTTAGCTTTCTTAGTGGTCTTTGGTACATGTGCTCTACTATTTCTAGGATCATGCAAATCAATATTATCATTCCTAGAAACATGCTTCTTGGCTCTATTCTTTCTCTTTTCAATCATGCTTTGTTTTCTACACAATTTAATATATTGAAAGCAATTTGATCTAATGTGACCATCACAACCACAAAAGTGACAAATAGGGATGAAAAAAGGAATCATACCTTGTCTTTGTGCACGTATGGGAGCTCATCCATGTCTTTGTGGATAAGTGGGTTCAATCCATCTTCGTTGTTGAACCGGTCTAGGTTGCTTCCAAGCTTGAGGTTGAATGATTGGTCTCTTTCCTTTGTGAGCCAATTTTGGAGGAGTGTTGGCTTGAGGGACCCTAGGGGGTTGAGCTTGAGATTGCCTTCTTGGCCCCATTTTCACTTGTGCATTAGAACATTGTCCTACTTCTAACTTCTTCCTAGGAATTTGCACAATTGAAGTTTCTTCGTTCTTCAAGCTCTTGACGAACACGGTCTTGTTAGATGTTGAGATTTTCTTGCCATCTTCATACCCAAGACCTCTCTTGTCACTTGGACTCTTTCCAACACCAAGTAAATGATCAAGCTTCTTGGTGCTAGAATCTATCCTAGCCAAGGACCCTTTAACTTCTACAAGTTCCCTCTTCAAGCCTTCTTCACTTCTCTTGGATAAGTCTAACTCCTCAATTAACTTATCCTCTCTCCTCTTCAATCTTTCCACTTGTTCACTTAAGTGGTCATTGTGAGCCGAAAGTTCAAGGTTCTCTTCTCTCAACCTCTCAATCTTTCTTGTGCTTTTAAGTGCTAAATCATTGAACTCGGCATGGTATTTAGCAAGCACCTTTTGCTCCACAAATTTCTTTTTGGAACTAGACGAGGAGTCACTTTCTACTTCACTAGAGTCAATTTCCTCTTGACTCATCTCCTCTTTTTCACTAGCACTTTTGCTCTTGTGAGAAGAGGCAAAAGCTAGGAAGTTAGCCATGAGCTCTTCTTCACTTGAAGACTCATCTTCCTCATTGGAGTCATCACTACTCCCACTCCAAGTGGCGGCCATCACTTTGCCCTTCTTCTTTTCATTGTGATTAGCACATTCGGGGGCAAAGTGACCAATCCCACCACATTCAAAGCATCGAACCCCTTTCCTTTCGATCCTCTCTTGTCTAGGCTCAAACTTCTTGAAGGAACCTTTTTTCTTCATGTCTTGTCCTCTTGACCCAAATCCCTTCTTCTTCTTGAACCCCATAACCTTATTAAACCTTTTCACAAATAAGGCAAGGTCTTCATCCGATTCATGCTTTGGCTCCTTTGCATCCTTAGATGCTTTCAAAGCTATTCCTTTAGACTTCTTAGGAGGAGTAGTGGTGCTAGGAGCCTTCCTAGACTCATATGCAAGGAGACGTCCAATTACCTCACTTGGCTTCATATCCATGTAGCCACTATTTTCTTCTATGGCTGTCACCTTTGATTCAAACCTGTCGGGGAGAGATCTCATAATTTTTTGCTTGACTCTCCTATCCGAATATGGGTCTCCGAGTTGATGGCTTTGATTTACTATGTCCATCAATTTGATTTCAAAGTCATTGAAGCATTCATCCTCTCCCATCCTAAGTAACTCAAATTGAGTTTGGAGGACTTGAAGCTTGGAGTCCTTCACCACCTCGGTTCCCTCATGTGCAACTTGAAGGATGTCCCATGCCACTTTTGCAATCTGAGTATTTTGAATAAGCTTGTACTGATTCTCATCCATTGCACACATGATGGCATGCATAGCCTTCCTATTCCACTTTGAAGCCTCAAACTCTTGCGTGTTCCATTGTGCCTTAGGCTTTAAAACATCTTCTCCTCCACCCGCGAGAGTCATCATAGGGAGATCACATCCGTCTTCCACCGCCATCCATGCACGGTCGTGAATTTGGCATATGTAGGATTCCATCTTCCCTTTCCATTGGGAATAGTTCAAACCGGTAAGAAGTGGAGGCCTTGTGCTAGAAGCACCTTCGTTGCCACCACCATTTCCACCGTTTCCACTCATAGTGTTTATGAATGAATGAAATGAATGCAAATGTATGAATGATCAAAAATCACACAAAATGCAAAACACACCAAAAAAAGCAAGGATCACCTATGTATGTCTAGGAACCCGCTCTGATACCAATTGAAACTAATTAAAGCACGGTGTGTATAAAACTATCTAGAGGGGGGGTGAATAGATTTTACGCTTTTTACCCAATTTTTCGTGTTAGTCAAAATTACGAAATTACCCCTAAATAGATAAAGCAATAAATCAAGTAAAATATGCAGAAATTAAATAAGACTTGATTTTTACGTGGAAACCCTCACAGGAAAAACCACGGGCTAGTAAGTAAGCTACACTCGAACCTCGAATCCACTAAATGTGTAAACAATTACAACCTAATCCTGGAAGTAATCACACACCTACCTAATCCCGGTATGAGTGAACCTAGTCCAATTTGCTTGCGATCTAAGCAACCTAATCCCGGATGCTACACACAAGACTTACTTTCTCTAGAAGAGAATAACAACCCTAAGTGAATATATGAATATCCAAATGCAACATAGAGCAAGGGAAACCCTATATGCTTATCTAAGATGATGAATTTGCAATTAAGAACAATCCTAGATATCAAAACTAAATGACATGTCAATTAGTTTAGCTAATCAATATTAAGCACAAAACCTAATTTGCTAGCACAATACAACTTCTCAAACATACATCACACTAATCTCAATCTTGTATCCAAAGCATACAAAATAACATACAAGTAATGAATTGAGATTGCTTGTTAAGAGAAACACAAAATATGTAAGATATTAGTGAAAAGCTTACCAAGCAAAGTATGATGAAGAATCCATGCAAGATGACATCTAGATGATCTAAGATTATGCTAGATGATGATTGATGATCATGAAAAAGTGTTTGAGATGATAAAAATGAGTTCTTGGAATTTTTCTTCTCTTTGAAAAATATCCTAAGTATGAAATCTGAATATGAACTCTTGTAATTGACCTAAAGTCAAAGTGGCATATATATAGGGTGTCAAGATGAAGTGTGGTCGTTTTGATAAGTGACACCACAATTTTGCCATGGATGCTGTACGTAGGGCGCTTCTGTACAGCGCCCCTACTCTGTTCTCGCGACAAAACAGAGGGGGCGCTCTACATAGAGCGCTTTGTAGAGCGCCTCTACAGCGACCGAATTAAATCGATCAGGTCTGTACAGCACCCAACGGGGGCTGTTTGTAGAGCTCTTTTGTAGAGCGCTTTTGGGAGCGCCCAGTGCAAAAATGCAATCCTAAGTCTAAGCATGACAAGGCAATTGGATATGCAAGATGCAATCAAACTAACATGCAAGAAGAGATGTTAATGTGCATTAAGTCACACAAATAAGACACACAACATACAAGGATTAAACATATGCATGAGTTGTGAGTGTGTGCAATTATCTCTTCAAGACAAGTAAGCACTTAGAGTATTACCTTTGGAGTGTTTAACACTTGCAAGGGCCTTGAGCTTGAACACATTCCTAAGCTACCCTTACATGATCCCCACATATGGTTTGATCACGAAATAAGCCAATTAAAAACTACGGGAATCCTTACATGTTGGTTTACCTAAGACCAATATGGTCAAAGGTGAGTGCTCTCATACTTGATTGAGTAGCACATATGAGAATATTTTTGTTCTTGTTTGATAAGAGTTCTAAGTTTGATGCTTGACTATGCCATTTTTAATGTGCTAGGTCTAGTATTCAAACTTGGTGTCTCTAGTCAATACATGAACTTAATATTCTCATAATCACTATGATAGTCAATATTTGTTAATTAACTTTAAAGAAGTTGAATTTTGAAATCTATTTGGTGAAAATTTTTGTTAAGACTTTTAGAGAAAGTCATTTTTATGTGTTTATTTGAGTTGAAAGTGTTTGGTCTTTATTTTCTTGGGATGACACACCAACAACTTGTTGTCATGAGGACAAACAAGCCAAGAAAGCTCATAAAAAGAGCGGAGACCTTTCATTGGTGAAAAAGCTTGCTAAGGTATTTCTCTACTCTAAGAGCTTGCTTTCTATTTCATCTTTTCAACTCTATGTATGCATGATATCATTGCACATAGATATTAGGCATCATTTCATTAGAGAACATGTTGAACATTCTATTGTTTCTCTAAAGCATATGCCTACTAAAAATCAACTTGCGGGTTTGTTCTAAGTCCTTGGACAAAAAGAGGTTTAAAACTCTTCTAAGATCCATTGACATGATTGTGTTGATTATTGTCTTTGTGTGATTGTGAGTGGCTTGATGAGCAAAACATTAATTGAATATCATTGTCTTTAAGAGCTACTCACTTGAGAAGTAATGATCTTTAACAAGTATCTTTTATTGTTTCTAGATCATGCACTTGAGCTTGAAATTTTTTTTAAAAGTGCACTAATGCTTCTCTTGTATGTTTTAGTTTTGAGTTTTTGTGGTTGAATATGTGTAGATAATGGATGCATCTAGAAGTTTATTGTTAAGTACATGATAGATGACCTATGGTATGTATCCATTTTGCTTTGGCACTACATAGTAATCAACGAGCACCCTCATGGAAAGGGCTACACACCTTGGTTGTGCAGCCGCCCAATGTAGGAAATGGCTACACCATTGTGATGAGTGAAAGCCGCCATGAGGTGTATATGTTTATGTTAGAAAAATCAAAGAAGTGTTGAAAAGAATCATTAAAAAAAAAAAAAAAAAATCTTTGATTCTAAGCCTAAAAGAAATGAAAAATAAAAGGCTTATGGTGTATAGTTGAGAATTGTGAAAAAGCTCGGGTTGACAAATAGAAACGGGAAAACGAGCCACATGCACACACACACTCATATGTTGATATCTATTCTTTTTAAAAGCAAAAACCTGGATGAATATCGGTTTGACCTATTTTTGGAAATGATTTAGATGGATAGGTGTGGATAGAGTTTGCATGTTGATATCACAATTACTCCTACTATATGTGAGAAATATTCACACACACACATTTTGCTTATGTGCTTGATTCATTGGCAATGTGAGAATATTTTTGAGAGATTAATGAAAATCTATGATTCTCTCTTGGACTTTGACAAGTTATGAAATATTTTCTCTTATTGCTTGATTGTGTGATTGTGTGATTGTGTGATTGTGTGATGTCCCTTGTGAACAAATCTACTTGGTGATAATATGTGGAGCATATATTAAGGGGGAGCTTTAGTTTATTCAACTTAGCTTTCTATACGATTTGTTTGCTTAATATCTCATTCTTTATCTCTTGTGTCCTTTGTCTATTCCTTGACAAAAAGGGGGAGAAAATGTATACCTCACCATGTTTGATATGGAGGAATCCATGTTTGATATAGGGGAGAAAATTGTATACCTCACACCATGTGTGGAAAAATGTTCCAATTGTGTGAGTTTTGTACCTCTTTGTGCTTTTATGGAGACTTTGTCTTAAGGGGGAGAATTCTTGTCTTAAGGAGGAGAAAATAATTCTTGCCTAATTGGGTTAAGGATCTTAGGGAGAGCTTTAATGTGAAAACATTCATACACTTGAGATAATCCATTTTTGTATGAGATAAGGGAAGTCTTGTTATTTGTTTATGTGAATATATCTGACCATTCTTCTTTAGAGAAGATCTCTTGTTTGGTTGCTATTTTCTCTCATAGGTACTTTGAAGACCAAAAGAGAAATTCTTGAAGACTTGAAGACTTTTTAGTCTAAGAATTTCTTTGTAATGTGAGATTGAGAGTATGCTATCATCTTGAGTTTATTTGAGTGAAACATTGTATGGTGAGGTTGAGGTTTTGCCAATGGAATAGCCAAAGGGGGTGAAACTAAATATACCACGGTGTGTATAAACCTATCTAGAGGGGGGGTGAATAGATTTTACGCTTTTTACCCAATTTTTCGTGTTAGTCAAAATTACGAATTTACCCTCAAGATAATATAAACAAGCAAGTGTAATATGGTGCGGAAATATAAATCAACACTTGATTTTTACGTGGAAACCCTCACGGGAAAAACCACGGGCTGTTATGTGCGCCACACACGAACCTCGAATCCACTAATTGAGATGATTACAACCTAATCCCGGTTTAATGATCTAATCCCGATCAATAAGCATCACAACTACCTAATCCCGGTATAAGTGGACCTAGTCCAATTGCTTGTGAATTAAGTAACCTAATCCCGGTCACAACACAAGACTTAATTCTCTAAGAAGAGATAATACAACCTAAGTGAATATTATGAAATATCCAAAAATGCAATTAGAGCTAGGTTACTCTATATGCTTATCTAGGATAATGAATTTGCAATTTAAATCAATCCTAGATATTATGAGCTAAATGACATGTCAAAAAGCTTAGCTAATCAAGATGAACAAAACCTAATTAGCTATCACAAAACAACTTCTCAAACATACATCATACTAATCTCAATTTTGTATCTAAAGCATACAAAATAACAATCAAGTAATTAATTGAGATTGCTAGATAAAATAAACACAAAATATGTAAGATATTAGTGAAAAGCTTACCAAGCAAAGTATGATGAAGATTCCATGCAAGATGACATCTAGATGATCTATGATGATGCTAGATGATGATTGATGATCATGAAATTGTGTTTGAGTAATTAAAAATGAGTTCTTTGTGTATTTTTCTTCTCTTGAAAAATATCCTAAGTATGAAGCATGAATAAGAACTCTTGTTATTGACCTAAAGTCAAAGTGGCATATATATAGGGGGCCAAAACAAAGTGTGGTCGTTTTGATAAGTTTGCCCACTATTTGCCATGGGCGCTGTACGTAGGGCGCCCTTGTACAGCGCCTGTACAGCGCCCTTGCTCTGTTTTCACGAGGAAACAGAGTGGCGCTGTTCGTACAGCGCTTTGTACAGCGCCACGTACAGCGCCCCAACAGCGACCCAACAGCGACCGATTAAATCGATCAGGTCTGAACAGCGCTCAATGGGCGCTGTTCGTACAGCGCTTCTGTACAGCGCTTTTGGGGGCGCCCAGTGCAAAAATGCAATCCTAAGTCTAAGCATGACAAGGCAATTGGATATGCAAGATGCAATCAAACTAACATGCAAGAAGAGATGTTAATGAGCATTAAGGCACACATAAAAGACACACAACATATAAGGATTAAACATATGCATGAGTTGTGAGTGTGTGCATCTATCTCTTCAAGACAAGTAAGCACTTAGAATATTACCTTTGGTGCTTGTCAATGGTGAGGTCTTCAAAAGGGCCTAAGCAATAACACAACATCTAAGCTACCCTTACAAAGCATCCCCACATGTGGTTTGATCACGAAATAAGCCAATTAAGCACAACGGGAATCCTAACAATCTCCCCCTTTGGCTATTTCGTGACAAAACCACCACTCACATTGATTCCTCACATAGAATTAGAAACTACGGGACTACAATGATTATCTACATTACAAAGAGATAAGAAAGTAAAAACTTCAAGTCTTCAATCTCTTGTAGAACAATCAAGCCCTGAAAATAAAGTTTCTAGCATTTCCAATACAAGTAAAGTGTGAGATTAATCATGTGAGAACAATACCAAGCATTTGCATTTTTAGAATGTAGGCACAACATTAGCAAATGTATGCAATGAATGATAAATGCAATGCTCCCCCTCAAAGGGTTACTCCCCCTCAATGTTTTATCTCTCCAAAGTGCACAATAGCTTGCAACTCCCCTTACAATATCCTACTCCCCCTTTTTGTCATGATATAGGCAAAGGAGTAGTCCCCAACCGGGTCACTCATAGCAACGAGAGATAGAAGCATGCAAGATATGCATATACATATAAGTCACGTTATGCACTTCAATTAATTTGAGAGAAACAAGGAGATTTATTTGAGAAAATGTGTGAATCCAACATGCTTTGCATACAAGACATATAGCATTCAAGTCCAAAATACAATGGTATTTGGCAAAGCAAATGACAAAGGTTTCAAATAAGAATTCAAACCAATTTCACCAATGTCATGGGAAAAGCAAGGATATAGAGATTATTGATTTCAATTTTAAGAGCAACTATATCCAACTTTATAAGCGAAACATGGCATGAGCGACTTTGCACCCTATTTGATTTTTCCGGATAAGAAATCCGTATGATAGTAACCATGTTCAACTAATAAAGAAAGAGAGACATATGGAATGTAAATTCCTTTGAACGGATACAAGATCCTTTATTCATTTTGAGTCTCATTAGCTTTCACACAAGTTTTGCATTTTTAAGAATATGCAATCATCAATTCATGCTTTTCATGTGAGCATGTTGTATGAATTTCATGCTTTTTCATTTAGCATAAGCATGTTATTTAAGAAACATCATGTCATGGAGATAACTATAGGTCATTCACATCATACTTCCTATGTAAATCTCCTAGTCCAAAAATGCATGTTTGAACATAAATATGACATGGATTGTAATCAAGCAAGGTTCACACTTATAGGATTTGAAAGCATATATACATATGTACAACCAAGCTTACTCAAGCAATCAAAAGAAGAAGCATAAGATATTTCAAAATTTTTTGCAAGTGACAAGAATGCAAAATAGCTCTCTTTGCTTGAGTTCCCCATATGGGGTCATCACCAACCTTCATTATTGAAGGTCATGAGGTCCTATAGACCTCCCAAGTCCATTTGACTTGGATGAACCTATTTGAGACTTGTTAGTCTCGTAGCAAGCGGGTTCATTTTTCCTTATCCACATAGATATAACATTTTTCTTCCTAGTGGTCAATGGTTCTAGAGATCTAGATGTCATAGGATTATGTAAATGAATTTCTTCCTTCCTATGAGCATGCATACTAGCTCTAGCTTTCTTCTTCTCAATCATGCTTTTAACTCTACACATCTTAATGTAACGAAAGCATTTTGGTCTAATATGACCATTAACACCACAAAAATGACATGTAGGGACAAAGTTAGGAATCATACCATGTCCATGTGCATGCATAGGAGCCTTCCCATGTCTTTGTGGTTGTCTTGGTTGTTGGATAGGATCTCTCCTTCTTTGTTGTTGACCAAGACTTGGTTGCTTCCTTGGTTGAGTTTGCATGATTGGTCTCTTCCCTTGATGGAGTTGAATTTGAGGGAAGTTAGCATGAGGAACTCTTGTAGGTTGAGCTTGAGGTTGTCTTCTTGGAACTACCTTCACTTGTGCACTATGAGAGCATTGTCCTAGATCAATCTTCTTCCTAGGAATTTGCACCGGTGAAGCTTCTTTGTAGCTCAAGCTCTTGACAAACACGGTCTTGTTAGGAGTGGAGGACTCCTTACCATCTTCAAACCCAAGACCTCTCTTGTCACAAGGACTTTTTCCAACACCTAACATGTGGTCAAGTTTTTCGGTGCTAGAAACTATCCTAGTCCTTGGCCCTTTAGCCTCTTCAAGCTCTCTTTTTAGATCCTCTTCATTCCTCTTAGATAAGTCTAACTCCTTTCTTAGCTTATCTTCAATATTCTTAGATCTATCCACTTGTTCACTTAAGTGGTCAACATGAGCCAAAAGGTCTAGATTCTCTTCTCTCAATCTTTGTATCTTTTCCTTGGTCTTCATTGCTAAGCTTTTAAACTCAGTGCGGTATTCATCTAGAACCTTTTTCTTCACATATCCATTTGTGGAGTTAGATGAAGAGTCATCTTCACTAGAGTCACTTTCTTCTTGACTCTCATTCTCTTCTTCATTGTAGGAGATTGGAAAGGCAAAATAGTTGTTCTCACAATCATTCAAGCTTGAGGGACTTCCTTCACAAACTTTCACTTTGTTGTCCTGCTTGTGAGAGCAACCTAATGCCAAGAATTTTGCCACAACCTCTTCATCACTTTCACTTGAAGTGGCGACCTCCTCTCTTTCATCTTCCAAGTTAGCACAATCCTTGGAGATATGCCCGAATCCTCCACATTCGTAGCATTGAATCTTCTCTCTTGAAGACATCTCATGATATGGCTTGACATTCTTGATTGTGTTCTTCTTCTTCTTGATGTCATTCCCCTTTGAGCCATAACCACTCTTTTGTAGATTCAAGAACTTCTTGAAACCTTTGGCAATGAGTGCCATGTCTTCATATGAGTCATCCTCCTCCTCTTCCATCTTGGATGTCTTCAAGGCAATATCCTTTTTCTTCTTAGGAGGAGATGTGGTAGCCTTTCTTGATTCATAGGCTAGAAGTCTTCCAATGACTTCACTCGGCTTCATTTCCTTGTAGGTGTCATTTTCTTCTAAAGCCATCACTTTAGGTTCGAACCTCTCGGGAAGTGATCGCATGATCTTTTGCTTGATTCTTCTATCCGAGTAAGGATCACCAAGTTGGTGACTTTGGTTCACAATGTCCATTAGTCTCACTTGGAAGTCATTGAAATGCTCGTGCTCTTCCATCCTAATGGTCTCAAACCGAGTTTGAAGGACTTGAAGCTTTGAGTCCTTGACTACCTCGGTGCCTTCATGTGCAACTTCTAGGATGTCCCATGCCTCTTTAGCAATCCTAGTAATTTGAATCAGTTTGTACTGATTTTCACTCACTGCACATCGGATGGCATGAATAGCCTTGTTGTTCCACATGGAGTCAATAAATTCTTCAGGACTCCACTGTGCCTTAGGCTTGAGAACTTCTTCTCCTCCATCCGTAGGAGTCATCATAGGTGGAGCATATCCATCCTCAACCGCCATCCACGCCCTATCATGGATTTGGCATATGTATGCTTCCATCTTCCCCTTCCATGAGGAGTAATTATCGCCGGTGAGCAACGGTGGCCTCACGCTCGACGCTCCCTCTTTGCCCATCCCGAAACCACTCATAGTGTTTGGATGAATGCAAATGAGATGAATGCAAAATGTATGAATAAATCCAAAAAATCACACAAGATGCAAAACACACCAAAATAAGCGAGGATCACCTAAGTGTATCTAGGAACCCGCTCTGATACCAATTGAAACTAAATATACCACGGTGTGTATAAAGCTATCTAGAGGGGGGGTGAATAGATTTTACGCTTTTTACCCAATTTTTTCGTGTTAGTCAAAATTACGAATATACCCTCAAGATAATATAAACAAGCAAGTGTAATATGGTGCGGAAATATAAATCAACACTTGATTTTTACGTGGAAACCCTCACGGGAAAAACCACGGGCTGTTATGTACGCCACACACGAACCTCGAATCCACTAATTGAGATGATTACAACCTAATCCCGGTTTAATGATCTAATCCCGATCAATAAGCATCACAACTACCTAATCCCGGTATAAGTGGACCTAGTCCAATTGCTTGTGAATTAAGTAACCTAATCCCGGTCACAACACAAGACTTAATTCTCTAAGAAGAGATAATACAACCTAAGTGAATATTATGAAATATCCAAAAATGCAATTAGAGCTAGGTTACTCTATATGCTTATCTAGGATAATGAATTTGCAATTTAAATCAATCCTAGATATTATGAGCTAAATGACATGTCAAAAAGCTTAGCTAATCAAGATGAACAAAACCTAATTAGCTATCACAAAACAACTTCTCAAACATACATCATACTAATCTCAATTTTGTATCTAAAGCATACAAAATAACAATCAAGTAATTAATTGAGATTGCTAGATAAAATAAACACAAAATATGTAAGATATTAGTGAAAAGCTTACCAAGCAAAGTATGATGAAGATTCCATGCAAGATGACATCTAGATGATCTATGATGATGCTAGATGATGATTGATGATCATGAAATTGTGTTTGAGTAATTAAAAATGAGTTCTTTGTGTATTTTTCTTCTCTTGAAAAATATCCTAAGTATGAAGCATGAATAAGAACTCTTGTTATTGACCTAAAGTCAAAGTGGCATATATATAGGGGGCCAAAACAAAGTGTGGTCGTTTTGATAAGTTTGCCCACTATTTGCCATGGGCGCTGTACGTAGGGCGCCCTTGTACAGCGCCTGTACAGCGCCCTTGCTCTGTTTTCACGAGGAAACAGAGTGGCGCTGTTCGTACAGCGCTTTGTACAGCGCCACGTACAGCGCCCCAACAGCGACCCAACAGCGACCGATTAAATCGATCAGGTCTGAACAGCGCTCAATGGGCGCTGTTCGTACAGCGCTTCTGTACAGCGCTTTTGGGGGCGCCCAGTGCAAAAATGCAATCCTAAGTCTAAGCATGACAAGGCAATTGGATATGCAAGATGCAATCAAACTAACATGCAAGAAGAGATGTTAATGAGCATTAAGGCACACATAAAAGACACACAACATATAAGGATTAAACATATGCATGAGTTGTGAGTGTGTGCATCTATCTCTTCAAGACAAGTAAGCACTTAGAATATTACCTTTGGTGCTTGTCAATGGTGAGGTCTTCAAAAGGGCCTAAGCAATAACACAACATCTAAGCTACCCTTACAAAGCATCCCCACATGTGGTTTGATCACGAAATAAGCCAATTAAGCACAACGGGAATCCTAACAGGGGGAGATTGTAAGGTTTATGATTTGTATTGGCTTGATTCCATTGCAAAACACTCCATATTATGTATTAGTTGTTGCTTAGGATATTCTTTGAAGAAAGGAAGCTTAAAAAGTGAAGAGCAACGTCTAGTGCAAAAGTCGTCTTCAAGAGGTGGAAAGCGTCAAAGGTATATCTTGACTCCTATCCTCTTGCAAGGTGTTAGCGCACACACACACAATTCATACATGTGTGTCCCTGCATCGTGGTTCAAACATTTGGTATAACACATTCACACACTTCATAGTATGCTCATGCATTGATCTTGTATAGACAAACATTGTAGAATTGCATGCTTTGTGACTATCTCTTTGATATGGCATGCTTGTGTGAATATGTGTTTATTTGTTTGTGTATTTTATGTTTAGGACTTGAACATGTTCTTATTTAATGCTTTATTGAGTTCCGGTCATTTCGGTTACTCATTCATAAGGTTTCGAGTACAAACAATGTGACTATGCTACTTTTCGTTCTCATTCGTTGAGTTGACTTCATCATCGTTTTCCAAGATGATTTCTCAACCATTTTTCAAAGTTTTGTAGTCATAGTTGTGTGTGAGGGAGTCACAATTTGTAATCCGCAAACAGATTTGAAATCGGAGTTCGGATGCCCAAGATACGGCTGAAGAACGTGAGAGTGCGCGAGAGAGGCTAGAGTGGCCATGAGACCACGTTTGCCCCTCCCCGTGAGGGAGGCCGTGGGGCCCACGGCCAGGGACCCTCTCTGGTCCCATGAGGCCCACGCGCCCCCCACAGGGTGGGTGATGTGGCCTCTTCGTATTGGCCCTGAAAACCTTCTCTCTTCTCCTTTTAATCACTTCTCCTTCCCTCCAAAACACTTGTGGATTTTCAAGAACATTTTCATGAAATTTCTGCAGATTTCTTCAATTTTTTGTTTTCTTATTTTGATCATAACTTTCTCATACGAACTCGAAATCAATCGATTCAAAAACCAAAATTGTTGGTCTTGAAGAGAGCTACAAACCGCAAGCCTTTCCAGAGGCAGCTGACTTTGCCATTTTTCTCAGTTGATCGATTTTCAGTCCGAGGTCAAGGTTGTTTGTTCAACTTCTTCTTTTTCAATTTCATCTTTGATCTTCTTTTGATTCTTACTATTTGATTGATGAAATTTGTTGAGAAGCATGTTAGATCATATGCTAGGGGTGTTTGATCATTATTTAATTGAGATTTAGCTTTGTGATTTGTTTTGAACATATATGTGCTAAACTTGATTTATCATGAAATTGATTCTAGAAAATGTATGTGTGATGTGCTTCATGTTATTTTCTATGTTTAATTTCATGATCTAAGAACTAGGTTTTTAGTATGATATATTGAATATTCATACCTTGTTCTTATTGATTTACATGTCTTGATTTCTAGATAATCTTTGTGATTGTGTGTTGGAAGTATATTCTAGATTGTCATTGAACATGTACATTTTGCTTGATTGATCATCTAGCTTAATTTGTTTGTGTTTGCATCACTTGCATCACTTAGATCATAGCCTTGCATTAGGTTGAAGTCTCTAGCAAAGTGAGTGAAGCTTTGTGGATAGAGCAATGGAGTCTTGATTAGAGTCGGGAGGACTCGGATAATCAAGCAAGGGAGACTTGTCTAGGGTCGGGAGGATCCGGATAGGCAAGCAAGAAATCTTCCTAGAGACGTGAGCGTCTTGGATAGGAAGTTGCTTTCTAGAGGCGTAGGATACATCTCAGATAGGAAGTAGGCTTGGTGATTCACTAGCCCGAGGGTAGATTAGGAGTTGATAGCTTGAGTGGATATCATGAGTGATAGCTTGAGTGTGTAAGTCCTTTTTCACATAGTGGATTGCTTTGCCGGTGGTTGTGGTATCAACCCGTGGATGTTTCCTCTTTGAGGTTTTACCACGTAAAAACACTTGTGTTCATCTTTGTTTTTACTTTTCTTTATCTTCCATATCTTACATTGATTGCATATCTTGTAAATTGATTAACTCTTGTATTAGTGAAATCAATTCATTTGCTAAAACTAATCAAATGTGCATTTTCTTTGCTATATTCCGCATCATTTTTAATTTTGGAAGAATTTGAGTAAATACCTATTCACCCCCCCTCTAGGTATATTTTACACTATATTGCTTAAGGGAATTTCAATATGCACCCTTGTTTTGTGGCCACGGGTCGCCGAATAAGGCCGCAGATTTAGAACCAAAAGACCTGGTGGATTCTGCGCCCTTGGGTTCTACGTTTAGGGACCGTATAATAGGGTGCAAATTGGGACCAAAATGTCAAGTCCAATTCTGCGCCCTCAAATTTGTTGCCCCTGCCCACAGATTTAGCCTGTGAAAGTTGGGGCAATTTTGTCATTTCACCCAACCTTTCTTACTCTCTATAAATATACCTCTGTCTCTTGTTCTTTAATTGAGCTCTTCAACATTAAAAACCCTAAAGAGATATTAAGAGAGACTTGAGAGAAAAATCATAAAGATTCCATCTTTATTTCTCTAAACACATTTCTACATGCATAAATCATCATCTAAGCATCATCTAAGATCATCTAGTATGTGCTAATGCATGGGTTTTCTTTAACACACATATTATGGTAAGTTGTTCACTATTATCTTACATAATTAGTGTTCTTACTTAGCAATTTATCTCTTTTATTACTTGTATGTTCTTAGAGTAATTTCTACATACAAGATTAAGATTATGTGTTGAATGTTTGCGTGTTGTATTTTGATAGCTATATCTAGGATTAACATATCTCACATAGTTATGCTTTATGCCATGTCATATAGCAATTAATATCTAGGATTGATTTAATTGACATTGTTAACCGCTAAAAATGGTGGGGACCAAAAAAGAATTTTCCACTGGTCTTGAGAAGAAAGCCTGGATGCAAAGTGACAACGGGAAAGATGTTCGAGTAGCCCATCTGCCAGCTGACGGGCTAGAATAAAAAGCTCCTACCCACCTCAACTAGGTCCAAGGTTTTCGGAGCCAGGAAAGCATTAGGAAGCCATAAAGAGAAGGGCCCTAGAGACACAACCATCCCGAGATCCTGGCGCCCACCTACCCCGAGTACCCTGATACCCGGGTATCCGGGTATCTCGATACCTGGAACCCGATATCTGCAAACATCGCCTTAAGAGGAGCAAGAGGGAATGCGGGATACCTATAGTACCCCGACCAGCAAAACTCGTGACATATACATAAAAAGACAACACCAGGATCCCAGTATACCAACCCCGCTGAAGCAGGAGGCGAGCACCCTGAAGAGCAGACCACATATAAAGACAAACATTAAATGCCACCGTTCAAGATAGAAATTCAAGTTACAACGCGGCATTCATTCCCGCCATAAAGAATCCTATTTCGAATAGGGGTCAACTTATTTGGAACCGAGAAAGAAGGAATCGCCTGATCTTTCGGGATTAATGTCCCGGTGAATTCGTTAGACTCCAAAGGAAGGCCCGTGTATCACTGAAACCCTAGACCGAAGTTCTAGGAGTGTTCAGCAAGAAAGCGGGCCTATATATGGATGATATGTTCATAGGAAAAGGGGGACCTGACTTTTTTTTCTACTTATCGACAGGCACGAAAAGCTCCATCTCCATGGTCCACCAAGTTGTTTTATTTTCTCCCATACTGTAATCTCGATAGTTCAAGCATTGAGTTGTAAAAATCTTATTAAAGTCATATATATATACATAAACAGTTTTATGCTTTCATACTTTCACCATATCAGAAAATTATCCCTCCTACTACTTGCACCCATTATTCTTAGTAGATTCATAAGATCTAGCGGGGTATCGGGATATTGCACATCCCGTTAGCCTAGATTGATATAGATCCGGGCCCTTCGTATATCGTTAATTTGAAATTGCACCCCGGTGACAATTTTAGGTTAACAGACATCTTATAATCCTAGATAAGCAATTAATGTAACCTAGCATTATTTGCATATTTGGATATCTTTGCATATTCACTTAGGTTGTTTAATCTCTTCATTGAGAATTAAGACTGAAAATACCTACAAGGTTATACTAAACAAGCTATAGGGGGGTGAATAGGTTGACACTGTAATTTTAAAAACTCTTTCGTGACTTATGCCAAAACCTTGGTGAGCATACAAATTAACCTTTAACATGATTGTTATGAGAAAACAATTAACACATGTATACTCAATTCTCCACCCTTAGTCTACAAAACATATACCAATAAACAATGTATCTTATATACAAGTATATTCAATGAAGAGCAAATTCCACAAGTTGTACTTTGTATATTACAATGTATATTCACTAAGTAGAACTTTACAACTTGATATAGAATATCATAAGATACAATGTTCAAACACTTACAAGATACAAGAAACAAATGTTGAATCAACAAACAATGTGAGCATCTCTTTCTTTATCAATAACTTGATTACAAGGATGTGAGGAAATGAAGATCTTAAACAAGTTATAATGATCATACATATAAATATAAAGAGATATTGATAGAGACATTTGACACATTGATTTTTATGTGGTAAACCTCCGAAAAGGAAACATCCACGGGTTGAATCCACAACCACCGGCAAGCAATCCACTATGACGAAAAGGACTTACACACTCAAGGCTATCAACTCATGATATCCACCCTGTTAGGATTCCCATTGTTTTTAATTGGCTTATTTCGTGATCAAACCACATGTGGGGATGCTTTGTAAGGGTAGCTTAGATGTTGTTGTTATTGCTTAGGCCCTTTTGAAGACCTCACTATTGACAAGCACCAAAGGTAATATTCTAAGTGCTTACTTGTCTTGAAGAGATAGATGCACACACTCACAACTCATGCATATGTTTAATCCTTATATGTTGTGTGTCTTTTATGTGTGCCTTAATGCTCATTAACATCTCTTCTTGCATGTTAGTTTGATTGCATCTTGCATATCCAATTGCCTTGTCATGCTTAGACTTAGGATTGCATTTTTGCACTGGGCGCCCCCAAAAGCGCTGTACAGAAGCGCTGTACGAACAGCGCCCATTGAGCGCTGTTCAGACCTGATCGATTTAATCGGTCGCTGTTGGGTCGCTGTTGGGGCGCTGTACGTGGCGCTGTACAAAGCGCTGTACGAACAGCGCCACTCTGTTTCCTCGTGAAAACAGAGCAAGGGCGCTGTACAGGCGCTGTACAAGGGCGCCCTACGTACAGCGCCCATGGCAAATAGTGGGCAAACTTATCAAAACGACCACACTTTGTTTTGGCCCCCTATATATATGCCACTTTGACTTTAGGTCAATTACAAGAGTTCATATTCAGATTTCATACTTAGGATATTTTTCAAAGAGAAGAAAAATTCCAAGAACTCATTTTTAATTACTCAAACACCTTTTCCATGATCATCAATCATCATCTAGCATCATCTTAGATCATCTAGATGACCTCTTGCATGGATTCTTCATCATACTTTGCTTGGTAAGCTTTTCACTAATATCTTACATATTTTGTGTTTCTCTTATCTAGCAATCTCAATTTAATTACTTGTATGTGATTTTATATTTGTTGAATACAAGATTGAGATTAGTATGATGTATGTTTGAGAAGTTGTATTGTGCTAGCATATTAGGTTTTTGTGCTTGATATTGATTAGCTAAACTAATTGACATGTCATTTAGTTTTGATATCTAGGATTGCTCTTAATTGCATATTAATCATCTTAGATAAGCATATAGGGTTTCCCTTGCTCTATGTTGCATTTTGGATATTTTCATATATTCACTTAGGGTTGTATTCTCTTCAAGAGAAGCTAAGTCTTGTGTGTAGCAATCGGGATTAGGTTGCTTAGATCGCAAGCAAATTGGACTAGGTTCACTCATACCGGGATTAGGTAGGTGTGTGATTACTTCCGGGATTAGGTTGTAATCGTTTGCACATTTAGTGGATTCGAGGTTCGAGTGTGGCTTACTTACATAGCCCGTGGTTTTTCCCGTGAGGGTTTCCACGTAAAAATTCAAGTGTTATTTTAATTTCCGCACCATATTACACTTGCTTGCTTATATTATCTTGAGGGTAATTTCGTAATTTTGACTAACACGAAAAATTGGGTAAAAAGCATAAAATCTATTCACCCCCCCTCTAGATAGCTTTATACACACCGTGGTAAATTTAGTTTCAATTGGTATCAGAGCGGGTTCCTAGACATACATAGGTGATCCTTGCTTTATTTTGGTGTGTTTTGCATTTTGTGTGATTTTTGATCATTCATACATTTGCATTCATTTCATTCATTCATAAACACTATGAGTGGAAACGGTGGAAATGGTGGTGGCCACGAAGGAGCTTCTAGCACAAGGCCTCCACTTCTTACCGGTTTGAACTATTCCCAATGGAAAGGGAAGATGGAATCCTACATATGCCAAATTCATGACCGTGCATGGATGGCGGTGGAAGACGGATATGATCTCCCTATGATGACTCCCGCGGGTGGAGGACAAGATGTTTTGAAGCCTAAGGCGCAATGGAACGCGCAAGAGTTTGAGGCTTCTAAGTGGAATAGGAAGGCGATGCATGCCATTATGTGTGCCATGGATGAGAATCAGTACAAGCTTATTCAGAATACTCAAATTGCCAAAGTGGCATGGGACATCCTTCAAGTTGCACATGAGGGAACCGAGGTGGTGAAGGAGTCCAAGCTTCAAGTCCTCCAAACTCAATTTGAGTTACTTAGGATGGGAGAGGATGAATGCTTCAACGACTTCGAAATCAAATTGATGGACATAGTAAATCAAAGCCATCAACTCGGAGACCCGTATTCGGATAGGAGAGTCAAGCAAAAAATTATGAGATCTCTCCCCGATAGGTTTGAATCAAAGGTGACGGCCATAGAAGAAAATAGTGGCTACATGGATATGAAGCCAAGTGAGGTAATTGGGCGTCTCCTTGCATATGAGTCTAGGAAGGCTCCTAGCAACACTACTCCTCCTAAGAAGTCTAAAGGAATAGCTTTGAAAGCATCTAAGGATGCAAAGGAGGCAAAGCATGAATCGGATGAAGACCTTGCCTTATTTGTGAAACGGTTCAACAAGGTTATGGGGTTCAAGAAGAAGAAGGGATTTGGGTCAAGAGGACAAGATTTGAAGAAAAAGAGTTCCTTCAAGAAGTTTGAGCCTAGACAAGAGAGGACCGAAAGGAAAGGGGTTCGATGCTTTGAGTGTGGTGGGATTGGTCACTTTGCCCCCGAATGTGCGAATCACAATGAGAGGAAGAAGGGTAAAGTGATGGCCGCCACATGGAGTGGGAGTAGTGATGACTCCAATGAGGAGGATGAGTCTTCAAGTGAGGAAGAACTCATGGCTAACTTCCTAGCTTTTGCATCTTCTCACAAGAGCAAAAGTGCTAGTGAAAAGGAAGATTTGAGTCAAGAGGAAATTGACTCTAGTGAAGAAGAAAGTGACTCCTCTTCTAGTTCCAAGAAGAAGTTTGTGGAGCAAAAGGTGCTTGCTAAATACCATGCCGAGTTCAATGATTTAGCACTTAAAAGCACAAGAAAGATTGAGAGGTTGAGAGAAGAAAACCTTGAACTTTCGGCTCACAATGACCACTTAAGTGAACAAGTGGAAAGATTGAAGAGGAGAGAGGATAAGCTAATTGAGGAGTTAGACTTGTCCAAGAGAAGTGAAGAAGGCTTGAAGAGGGAACTTGTAGAAGCTAAAGAGTCCTTGGCTAGGATAGATTCTAGCACCAAGAAGCTTGATCATTTACTTGGTGTTGGAAAGAGTCCAAGTGACAAGAGAGGTCTTGGGTATGAAGATGGCAAGAAAATCTCAACCTCTAACAAGACCATATTTGTCAAGAGCTTGAAGAATGAAGAAACTTCATTTGTGCAACCTCCTAGGAAGAAGTTAGAAATAGGACAAAGTTCTAATGCACAAGTGAAAATGGGGCCAAGAAGGAAATCTCAAGCTCAACCTCCTAAGGTTCCTCAAGCCAACACTCCTCCCAAATTGGCTCACAAAGGAAAGAGACCAATCATGCAACCTCAAGCTTGGAAGCAACCAAGACCGGTTCAACAACGAAGACGGATTGAACCCACATATCCACAAAGACATGGACGTGCTCAAAGGCGAGGTATGATTCCTTTTTCATTCCTATTTGTCACTTTTGTGGTTGTGATGGTCATATTAGACCAAATTGCTTTCAATATATTAAAATGTGTAGAAAACAAAGCATGATTGAAAAGAGAAAGAATAGAGCCAAGATGCATGTTTCTAGGAATGAAAATGTTGATTTGCATGATCCTAGAAATAGTAGAGCACATGTACCAAAGGCCACTAAGAAAGCTAAAATTGTTGCTAAGTGGATTAGAAAGAATGAAAATGTTTGCCATGTTGCACAAATAGCCTTGAAGGCAAATTCTTCTAATTTTTGGTACTTGGATAGTGGGTGCTCTAGGCACATGACGGGAAACAAGAGTTTCTTCGAGACTCTTGTTATGGAGGAAGGTGGAAATGTCACTTTTGGTGATGGATCCAAAAGAAATGTTATAGGGAAAGGAACCATTTCCGTTCCCGGATTACCCTCCTTATCCAATGCTTTATTTGTTGATGGCTTGAAAGCCAATTTAATTAGCATTTCACATCTTAGTGATGAAGGATATTCCGTCTTGTTCTCTAAAGATTATTGCTCTATCCTTAAACCCGATGGACAAACCTTGTTGAAAGGCATGAGATCTAGCGACAATTGCTATTGTCTTGAAGCTAGAATTGTATCTAATCATGTGTCCATGGATGAGCAAATTGAGTTGTGGCATGAAAGACTTGGCCACATGAACTTTAGGGATCTACGGACCCTTGGAAAGTTCAATTGTGTGCGTGGCCTCCCTAAGCTTGGGAAGAAAGCCAATGGCATTTGTGGACCTTGCCAACAAGGAAAGCAAACCAAAAGCATGCACAAAAAGGGTAAGTATCTCACCACCAAGGAGCCACTTGAGCTTCTCCACATGGACCTCATGGGTCCCATGCAAACCGAAAGTTTGGGTGGAAAGAGATACATTTTTGTTTGTGTTGATGATTTCTCTAGATTTACATGGACATATTTTCTTAGAGAAAAATCCGAAACTTTTGATAAGTTTAAAATGCTTTGTACTAAATTGCAAAATGAAATGAATTCTAACATTAGAAGCATTAAACGGATTAGAAGTGACCATGGGAGAGAATTTGAGAATGCCACCTTTGAAACCTTTTGTAATGGTTTAGGCATCTCCCATGAATTTTCTGCTCCTAGGACACCTCAACAAAATGGAGTTGTTGAGAGGAAGAATAGGGTCCTCCAAGAGATGGCCCGTGTGATGTTGCTTAGCAACAATGTCCCTAGGAACCTATGGGCCGAAGCCATTAACACGGCTTGCTATATAGGAAATAGAGTGTTCCTAAGGCCCGGTACTAGAAACACCTCCTATGAGTTATGGAAAGGCAAGAGGCCAAATGTTAGCTACTTCCACACTTTTGGAAGCAAATGCTACATTTTGAATGACCGTGATCAACTTGGCAAGTTTGATGCTAAGAGTGATGAGGGTATTTTTATTGGCTATGCCTTAAATAGTAGAGCCTATAGAGTTTTCAATTTAAAGACTCTAAGTGTTATGGAATCATCCAATGTCGTATTTGATGATACTAGGCTCAAGTCTAATGATCATGAGGAGGAGGTTATTTTTAGTGATGATTCTCCTTTGGAGAAGGTTGTGGTGTCGCCTAATGTTGGGACATCTAATGTCAACAATGATGGCACACAACCTATTGATAGAGTTCCTCTCTTGGACTCTAAAGAACCCGCTCCATGGGTTAGGAAACTCCATGATAAAGAAGATATCATTGGAGAGGTAATGAGGGTGTTAGGACTAGACGCCAACTTGCTAATCTTATTAGCTATACATGTTACACCTCTCAAATTGAACCCAAAAAGGTCGAAGAAGCCTTAAATGATGAATTTTGGGTTCTTGCCATGCAAGAAGAGCTAAGCCAATTCGAAAGGAATGAGGTTTGGACTCTAGTTCCTAGGCCTAAGACCACTAATGTCATAGGCACCAAATGGATATTTAGGAACAAATCCGATGAGGATGGCAACATAGTGCGGAACAAGGCTAGACTTGTAGCACAAGGGTACTCTCAAATTGAGGGTATCGACTTTGAGGAGACTTTTGCTCCCGTTGCCCGCTTAGAGTCCATTAGGCTTCTCTTGTCCATCTCTTGTGTGCACAAGTTCAAATTGCACCAAATGGACGTCAAGAGTGCCTTCCTCAATGGCTTCTTGCAAGAGGAAGTGTTTGTTGAACAACCTAAGGGGTTTGTGGATGCACACCACCCCAATCATGTCTATCGCCTCAAGAAGGCACTTTATGGGTTGAAACAAGCACCGAGGGCTTGGTATGAGCGCCTCACTCAATTTCTTGTTGACAACAACTACACAAGAGGTAGTGTTGACAAGACACTATTCATCAAGAGAGACAATGATGAGCTTTTCATAGCTCAAATATATGTTGATGATATAGTTTTTGGCTCCACCAACAACACCAAAGTCCAACAATTTGTTGATGTCATGTCTCTTGAATTTGAGATGAGTCTTGTTGGTGAGCTTAGTTACTTCCTAGGTTTGCAAATTAGGCAAATGCATGATGGGATTTTCATAACCCAAGCCAAATATGCTAAGAACCTAGTGAAGAAGTTTGGTTTAGAGAAAGCCAAACATTGTGATACACCCATGAGTACCACTTTGAAGCTAAGCAAGGATGCTAGTGGTAAAAGTGTGGAACAAACTCTATATCGTGGCATGATAGGTAGCTTGCTTTATTTGACCGCAAGTAGGCCCGATATATCTTTTAGTGTGGGTGTGTGTGCTAGGTACCAAGCGGATCCTAAGGAGTCCCACCTCTCTTGTGTGAAGAGGATCATTCGCTATGTGAATGGGACATCCAACTATGGGATTTGGTACTCTTTTGACACTAATGCTAGTCTAGTTGGCTTTAGTGATGCGGATTGGGCAGGAAATTGTGATGATAGGAAGAGCACATCGGGCGGTTGCTTCTTTCTAGGCAACAACTTGGTGTCTTGGTTTTGCAAGAAGCAAAACTCGATTTCCTTGTCCACGGCCGAGGCCGAGTACATAGCCGCGGGGAGTGGATGCACACAACTCCTATGGATGAAACAAATGCTTGTAGACTACGGATTCAACCAAGGTACTCTCACTCTCTTTTGTGATAACATGAGTGCTATTAATATTTCCAAGAATCCGGTTCAACATTCTAGAACTAAGCATATTGACATCCGCCATCACTTCATTAGAGAGCTTGTTGAAAATAAATGCATAGTACTTGAACATGTAGGTACTAATGATCAACTTGCGGACTTATTTACTAAACCCTTAGATGCTACTCGATTTAAAACTCTTAGTAGATCTATTGGGATATGTCTTGTGGAGTGATGTTCTATGATTGACCCCATATGGGGAACTCAAGCAAAGAGAGCTATTTTGCATTCATGTAACTTGCAAAAAATTTGAAATAACTTATGCCTCTTCTTTTGATTGCTTGAGTAAGCTTGGTTGTACATATGTATATATGCTTTCAAATTCTATAAGTGTGAACCTTGCTTGTCTACAATCCATGTCATATTTATGTTCAAACATGCATTTTTGGACTAGGAGATTTACTTAGGAAGTATGATGTGAATGACCTATAGTTATCTCCATGACATGATGTTTCTTAAATAACATGCTTATGCTAAATGAAAAAGCATGAAATTCATACAACATGCTCACATGAAAAGCATGAATTGATGATTGCATATTCTTAAAAATGCAAAACTTGTGTGAAAGCTAATGAGACTCAAAATGAATAAAGGATCTTGTATCCGTTCAAAGGAATTACATTCCAAATGTCTCTCTTTCTTTATTAGTTGAACATGGTTACTATCATACGGATATCTTATCCGGAAAAATCTAATAGGGTGCAAAGTCGCTCATGCCATGTTTCGCTTATAAAGTTGGATATAGTTGCTCTTAAATTGAAATCAATAATCTCTATATCCTTGCTTTTCCCATGACATTGGTGAAATTGGTTTGAATTCAAATTAGAAACCTTTGTCATTTGCTTTGCCAAATACCATTGTATTTTGGACTTGAATGCTATATGTCTTGTATGCAAAGCATGTTGGATTCACACATTTTCTCAAATAAATCTCCTTGTTTCTCTCAAATTAATTGAAGTGCATAAAGTGACTTATATGTATATGCATATCTTGCATGCTTCTATCTCTCGTTGCTTTGAGTGACCCGGTTGGGGACTACTCCTTTGCCTATATCATGACAAAAAGGGGGAGTAGGATATGGTAAGGGGAGTTGCAAAATATAGAAGCTTTTGTGCATTTTGGGGAGAACATACATTGAGGGGGAGTAACCCTTTGAGGGGGAGCATTGCATTTATCATTCATTGCATACATTTGCTAATGTTGTGCCTAAATTCTAAAAATGCAAATGCTTGGTATTGTTCTCACATGATTAATCTCACACTTTACTTGTATTGGAAATGCTAGAAACTTTATTTTCAGGGCTTGATTGTTCTACAAGAGATTGAAGACTTGAAGTTTTTACTTTCTTATCTCTTTGTAATGTAGATAATCATTGTAGTCCCGTAGTTTCTAATTCTATGTGAGGAATCAATGTGAGTGGTGGTTTTGTCACGAAATAGCCAAAGGGGGAGATTGTTAGGATTCCCGTTGTTTTTAATTGGCTTATTTCGTGATCAAACCACATGTGGGGATGCTTTGTAAGGGTAGCTTAGATGTTGTTGTTATTGCTTAGGCCCTTTTGAAGACCTCACTATTGACAAGCACCAAAGGTAATATTCTAAGTGCTTACTTGTCTTGAAGAGATAGATGCACACACTCACAACTCATGCATATGTTTAATCCTTATATGTTGTGTGTCTTTTATGTGTGCCTTAATGCTCATTAACATCTCTTCTTGCATGTTAGTTTGATTGCATCTTGCATATCCAATTGCCTTGTCATGCTTAGACTTAGGATTGCATTTTTGCACTGGGCGCCCCCAAAAGCGCTGTACAGAAGCGCTGTACGAACAGCGCCCATTGAGCGCTGTTCAGACCTGATCGATTTAATCGGTCGCTGTTGGGTCGCTGTTGGGGCGCTGTACGTGGCGCTGTACAAAGCGCTGTACGAACAGCGCCACTCTGTTTCCTCGTGAAAACAGAGCAAGGGCGCTGTACAGGCGCTGTACAAGGGCGCCCTACGTACAGCGCCCATGGCAAATAGTGGGCAAACTTATCAAAACGACCACACTTTGTTTTGGCCCCCTATATATATGCCACTTTGACTTTAGGTCAATTACAAGAGTTCATATTCAGATTTCATACTTAGGATATTTTTCAAAGAGAAGAAAAATTCCAAGAACTCATTTTTAATTACTCAAACACCTTTTCCATGATCATCAATCATCATCTAGCATCATCTTAGATCATCTAGATGACATCTTGCATGGATTCTTCATCATACTTTGCTTGGTAAGCTTTTCACTAATATCTTACATATTTTGTGTTTCTCTTATCTAGCAATCTCAATTTAATTACTTGTATGTGATTTTATATTTGTTGAATACAAGATTGAGATTAGTATGATGTATGTTTGAGAAGTTGTATTGTGCTAGCATATTAGGTTTTTGTGCTTGATATTGATTAGCTAAACTAATTGACATGTCATTTAGTTTTGATATCTAGGATTGCTCTTAATTGCATATTAATCATCTTAGATAAGCATATAGGGTTTCCCTTGCTCTATGTTGCATTTTGGATATTTTCATATATTCACTTAGGGTTGTATTCTCTTCAAGAGAAGCTAAGTCTTGTGTGTAGCAATCGGGATTAGGTTGCTTAGATCGCAAGCAAATTGGACTAGGTTCACTCATACCGGGATTAGGTAGGTGTGTGATTACTTCCGGGATTAGGTTGTAATCGTTTGCACATTTAGTGGATTCGAGGTTCGAGTGTGGCTTACTTACATAGCCCGTGGTTTTTCCCGTGAGGGTTTCCACGTAAAAATTCAAGTGTTATTTTAATTTCCGCACCATATTACACTTGCTTGCTTATATTATCTTGAGGGTAATTTCGTAATTTTGACTAACACGAAAAATTGGGTAAAAAGCATAAAATCTATTCACCCCCCCTCTAGATAGCTTTATACACACCGTGGTAAATTTAGTTTCACACCCTAATGTCACAAGCTTAGAATTACGCAGCGGAAATCCCGTGCGGCACTTAGGCAACTTTCGGGTGAATGTTACTAAGTAAACCTTAAAGTGTTGCTTGTCACTCTCAAACTCACAAGAGAGACTAGAGAAAAGGGTTGGAAGAGCTTAGTTAGGAATGTAAAGGAACTTGTATTGCTTAACAAGAAAAATTTACAAGGCTTTGAGTACAAAATGCTTGGATAGGCTTGGATGCCTTACAAATGAGAGGAGCTAGCTATTTATAGTTGTCCACCTCCTCAATGGACGGCTAGGATCAATTTGATCCAGTGGTGGAGGATTGGCCTCCAGAAATATCCCTACCTTTCTAGAATTCTCTACACATATTTACATGCCTCAAGAATCCTATACAAGTATCTACATTATTCTAGATTATTCTTCATACATCTAGACAAGTGTACAAGAACAACCTAGAATGGTTGTGTGGCTAGAGACTTCCGGAAGCATCCGTTGCTAGGCTTCTCCGGAGACCTCTAGAATCTTCCGCCAACTAGAGACTTCCCTAAGTGTGTGGAAATCTCTAGAGCCTTCCAGGAGCTTGGCCTTGTTGTGGACATTTTGAGCCCTTTGCCTGGAATCCGAATTTTGGACTTTGCGGGCCGTGACACTAAGCTATTGTTGTGGGGGTTTTTCGTCAGCATGACACATCAGTAAGGATAGCGGGTAATGCGGAAGTACAGTAATTCCACGTCATCAAAAGTCAACTAATCAACGAAAAGGATGTTGACCGAGGACACGTCACCAGGCTTGGACACGTCATCAAGAAAGCTAATATGGAAGTTAGAAGCGTATGCGCCAAGTAAAATCGTCCGGTAGAAGAAGTCTTAATAAGCGAAGATCCTACTCGCCGAAGATCTCTACTCTTCAAGATCTACTCGGCCAAAACAGGAAATATAATCCTATCAAGATACGCCTTATCAAGCGGAGATCCACTCAGATATGAATCTACAAATCACACTCCAAGTAAGGAAATATCCCTATTTCCTCTCCAGTACCGGAGAAGTCTAATCAGGAAAGAACTCAAAGCTTCCAGAAGGATAAACACCAAGCGAGAAAATGAATCCTAATCAGTCTACTTTACCAGAATCCTACAAAGACTCTAATTAATGAGTCCATCGCTTATACGACAAAAACTAGGGCAACCCTAGATCAACCCTATAAATACATCCATGTATTTATTATATAATGAGGATCGTCATGAGCAATTTACACTGACATGAGAAAAGGGATACGATACATAAGAGAGAAAGCGAGTATTGAGCGTGTAATCCTTATATTCATAGTGGATCACTTCTCGCCGTCACCAGCACCGGCACCGGCACCGTGGATGTTTCCCCGCCTTGGGGTTTTACCATGCAAAACATGTGTTATGCTTGCTCATCTGTTATTTTCTACTTTCATTACGTTTATCTTGCAGGTTTCATTAACCTAAAATCATTGACCGGTTGACTTCCAAAAATCACCGTCAACAATTGGCGCTAGAAGAAGCGGTATTAGAACTCAACTTTGAGAAACCCTCATGAAAAGACCACAGAAGGAACTCTGATGTAGATCCAACACTTGAAGCACCCAACAAATGACTATTGGAAGTGCTAGGGAGTGGATTAACTACAGAACCCGTAGAAGGAGCCGCGGCCGTGACCAATTCTGGAGGAAGAATATTGTGAAAGCAATACTTAGAGCTTCAAAGTATCAAGAATCCGTCTGAGGAATTGCTTTTGCATTCCGACAGCTTATAAAAGAAAAGAGAAGAGAGCTGCCCAGGCCAGAATCACGGAATTACTGACCAATACACAGTAAAATGGGCATATCTCCCTCTACAGAAGTCGGATTCATGAACTGTAAAAACCACTAGAAACTAGACATCCAAGCCTTTCCAAGAATATATGGTTTGTATCGTAGTTCAATCCAAGCAATATTTGGTGGCTCCTGCAATATTGAAGAAACCAGATCGCGCACAAATTTCTGATCTGACCATTGAACACTAAAACATGCATATCTCCCTCTACAGAAATCGAAATAGCAAGTTGTAAAAACCATTAGAAAATAGACATCTGGAATTTTCCAGAAATATAAGGTTTGCAATCCGGTTCAACCTGTGGAATATTTTATGGTCCCCGAAACATTGAAGGAAGTGATTTGCGGAGGATTTTCCAACTTGACCACCGACACTAAAACAGAGATAACTCTCTCCAGAGAGCATTGAATCATGAACTGTGAATTTTGCTGTAAAATAGACGTATAGATCTTTCCGAGGATATGTGGGTCTTAACACAATTCATCCCAAGAAATATTTGACGACTTCCGGAATGTAACGGTTCAACATAAAGTTTACCTTGACGTGTTAGAAACTAAGCCCATCTTGGTATAAAACACCCAATGTCAATTCTTAACTGAACCCATTCGGCTCTTCATTAATAATCCAATAGTAAAATGACTAGACTCCAGGTTCCGTAAGTGGCTGAGGTTAGTCAATTTACAGTCTAATTTTATGATTATTTTATTTACATTGTGCAAACAAGGAATATATGCATAGTTACATAAATAAAAGTGAAAACTTACCAAATAATGATTATTCGAGATTTAATCGGGACTTCGATCTTGATAAAATCATTCGGATTCGGGGGTATGTTTTCACTTAATTATTATTACAATTGATATCGTCTTGCATCGATAACCGTATAGAATATCAGGAATATCAGGATGCTTAAATCTTATACTATGAATACACTCCTAATTTGTTAAAATTAGAAGTTGCATATTGTGCTTTTCTATTAAAATATTTGCATGGATTGCCTTGACTTGAGAGTGCATTACCGAATAGATTCAGTCGGCAGAAAATAAAAATTGTGATGAGTTGTTCATTTAAATGTTGTGGAAAAACTGACTCCATGTTATTAATAGTGTTGTGATCTGTTACATATACGATGCTTGAAAGTAATTATAGTCTTTTTTAATATCTTTCTAGTAAGTGTTATTTAATGAAATTGATCAAGACTTTGATCTTGGTAAGAAATGCTTCCAAAAGCGTTTAAAAGTAGAACCGAAAGCGTTCGGATAAAAAGGTACGATTTCTCTTAATTGTTATTGTTGACCGCCAAAAATGGCGGGGACCAAAAAAGAATTTTCCACTAGCCTTGAGAAGAGAGTCGGGATAGAAAGCAGCAACGGGAGAGGTATTTGGGTACCCTGTCTGCCTACAGATGGGCTAGAGCAAGAGCTTCTACCCACCCCGGCCAAATCCAAAACCTCCGGGACCAAGAAAGCATTGGGGAAAGCCGTGGAGAAAGGCCCAGAAACGCAACCTTCACAAGATCCTAGCGCCCATCTACCCCGAGTACCCCGATACCCGGGTATCCTAATAGCCTGATACCAGTCACCCCAATATCTGCAAACATCACTTTAAAAGGAGCAAAAGGAAGGTGGGGTACCTAGAGTGCCCCGACCCACAAAACCCGTGGCAGATACCCAGCCAACTAAAAACCCCAGCATATCAACCCCGCCTAAAACGAGAAGCCGGAACCCTGAACAGTGAATCAGGAAGGAGGACTAACATTAAACGCCGGCGTTCAAGACAGAAGGCTACGCGCATTCCCACCATTCGAGAATCCAACTCAAAAACAAAGTCAACTTGTGTAAATCCGATAAAAGGGGAATCACCTGATTTATTGGAATAATCCCAACGAATTTGTGAATCTCCAAGGAAGGACCCGTGAGCTGCTAAAAACCCTAGACCGAAATTCTAGGAGTGGACAGCAAGAAACGGGCCTATATATATTCATCGTATGTTTACAGGAAAGGGGGGAAAAAACCCTACCTCATTTTCTACTTATCGACAGGCACGAAAAGCTCCATCTCCCTTGCCCACCAAGAGATTTTTTCTTTTCTTTGATATTACAATCATTCTAGCATTGGTTTGTTAATCTTTATCTAAGTCATTATATAAAACAGTTTATGTGTTCATGCCTTCAACATACCAGAATTTCACTTATCTTGCTACTATTACACATTGTCCTTAGTAGATTTGTAAGAACTAGCGGGATACCAGGCAACTAAGTACCCCACTAACCCCGATCTATCTAGGTCCGGGTCTTTCATATATTGTTAATTAGAAATTGCACCCCGGTGACAATTTTTGGTTAACACTTTGGCGCCATCTGTGGGAAAAACTCCCCACCCTTAACAAATTTTTAAGATCTAACCCAGAAGAATGTAGAAGATGAGGCTCCGATCTTCCCAGGGACAGCCTGTAAACTCAGGGCCCCATTCCCTCACTTCCACCCAGAGAAATCATGGGAAAATGAAGGGAGCCAAAAGCCAGATCCTGGCGTCGGTTCCACCACCTAATCTCGGATCAGCGCCGCAGGACCCCGCAGTCCCAAAAGCAACTCAAGAGGCCATAGAGCAACAAGCCGCTGCCTATGTAGAAAGCATCCGCCTTCAGATGATTGCTCAAGGAATACCCTTCGAAGACCCCAGGATTGCAGAGGGGGCTGGACCAAGCACCCGGGTACCGGTCTTTGACAAACTCGGGCCGCCAATACCAGCACAGAATCAACCCAAAGATCTTCAACATCGATTGGTGAAATCAGCTATTGACATCCTACCAAGAAGGGCCCAGCCGACTACCAAGCCAGCAACTGAGAGAAAGGATCCTCATCCCGATACAGGTGGCAGCATTGGACCCAGGAGGGACCAACGAGGTACCAGGCCTCCGGGGGAGGAGCGCGAGGAACCTGTTGTGAAATCAGAAACTTTAGACAATGAAGACTCTATAGCCCAGACTGAGCACAACGGATCTAAATGCCTTGAGGATCGGATGGCCAAGATGGCAAAGGAGCTCGAGGAACTGAAGAAAGGGAAACAACGGGGTACTCGGAAAAACCCCCTGGGGAGATAAATGTGCCTTTTTCCAGAAGGATTCGGGAAGCCGAACTTCCCCCCAAATTCAAGATGCCTACTGAGAAATATTTCGGGTCGGAGGATCCCGTGAGTCATATGGAGAGCTTTGTTTACCATATGGAAATCCAGAATGCTCCCCGATCAGCTATGTGCAGGATGTTCCCTTCAACTCTAACCGATTGTGCTAAGACTTGGTTCAGGAAGTTGCCTCCAAGGAGTTTGGATTCTTTTATAAAGCTCACTATAGATTTCTACGCTCAATTTCAGAGGATCAAGCCTCGCCCCAAGGATCCCGTCCTACTACAGTATGTAATCCATGAGCAAGGTAAGACACTGAGATCCTATGTAGAGAAGTTCTACAAGGAAGTAATCCAGATGGGAGTGTTTGCAGAGAAAGAGACCCTCGCCAATTTTAGAAGGAACTTGTGGGCTGGCAGGTTATTCCAATCATTTGCCAAACACCCGCCTGAGACCTACCAGGAGGACTATGATAGGGCGCTGGAGCAGGTAGACATCGATGAGCAGCTCCGAATTAAGGTTGAACACGACGAAGCCCGATCATCTAAGCAGTCTAAGAAGGAATCTCCTAAATCGGCACCTACGAAAAGAGTCCAGAACCCTCCTCTGAATCGATCAACATATGTACTCGGCTAGAAGGACTCCACCCTAAGCAACTCCTCCACTCAGAGAAGTAGCCTGCGTATCAACTAAGGAAGACTGGTATAACTATTACACTCCTCTCAATGCCTCTCGAGAAACCATACACCTGGCTATTCGTGATAAGGGTTTATTCAGGAAGCCCGACCCAATAAAAGTCCCGGTTGATCAAAGAAATCATTACAAATATTGTGACTTTCATGAGGATGTTGGGCACAACACATCTGAATGCTACAGCCTCCGCAACCAGATCGAGGGGTTGGTAAGAGGAGGACTTCTAGTGGAATTCTTGCAACAAGTACATGACAACATCAAGGAGGGAAAAGAGGTGTAGAGGGGAATGCGGGATGCAGAAGAAAGGAGGAAAGATGAGGGAAAGGACTTAATGCAGCAAATCCAGGTTATCCATAACATCAGTGGAGGCCCAACCTTAGCTGGGGCTTACAACAATTCAAGGAAAAGTCATGCTCAAAAAATCCCAAAGCTCGTCGGTGGTCAGGATGTGTTCCTGGTATCTCGAGGATCTCGGGAATACCCACAGTCTGCTCAGATTATTTTCACTGAGGATGATGCCTATAACACAGTGCAACCCCATGACGATCCAATGGTGATCATAGTTCAGATTGCTAATTGCCGAGTCCACCGTATCTTTATAGACACCGGAAGCAGCGTGGACATTTTATTCAAAAGAGCATTGGAGAAGCTCAACCTTAAGAATCCCTGTTACAACAATTGCACTACACCTTCATACGGATTTACAGGGGACTCCGTGATGCCAGTAGGAACACACATCCTGCCCATGATAATTGGAGAAGCCCCCCTTCAGCAGAACATCATAACAGAGTTCATCGTGGTAGATACCCATCCGCCTACAATGCAATCTTAGGAAGACTTTTCTTGTCAGGAATCAGGGGAGTCCTGTCCATTTATCACAATGTCCTGAAGTTTCCGGTTGGGACCAAGGTAGGAGAAGTTAGGGGAGACTAGTAAGTAGCCCGCACTTGTTATGCAGTGTCCGCCAGTCCTATTGCATTAGTAAAGCAATATGCTCACGTTATCCATCAATCGGGCCTTGGGGTGGCATAGTTGGAGGGCACAATGAAAGAAGAGCGGGAATGTTTTGACAAGTATCCCGCAGAACAGTTTGGAGATATGGTCGGTTACCTGGTAGATCACATCGGGAAGGATGGTTACTCTAAGAGGTTTTAGTCTTAAGATTCGAAGAGGAATGTTATCTTAGTTGGTATATCTCAGATATGTAAACCCCAATTTTTCTTTCTGCCTTGTATTTGCTTTTGAGAAATTCAATAAAGTCAGTTTTTGGTTCTCCTAATTTCGCCTAGCAAGTCTTCGCCACTCCTTTCGCCTCAAGACCAGGAAAAGCCATATGGCATTCCTGCTGCCTTGGTCGGGGTATACCCTCCTCCAGGAAGGATCTGGGGCTTAAATGCATAAGGGGTGTAGTCGCCCGCTAGGATCTATCTCATCAAGACCAGGAGAGCCTATACGGACCTTCTGAAGCCTCGGATGGGGAATACCCCCCTCCAGGATGAACCTGGTGTCAAAGTAGCCTTAGCTGCTTGCCAGGACGATTCGCCAAGAAGCCAAGACAATCCATCAGGATGCTTGACATCTCACTGCGTTGTACTACCACTCCTCTCTATCACATATAAAGTTCTGGTATTAAAATGGCTTTAGTCGCCACCCCGGACAAGGCATCAAGGAACCAGGCTGTCATTCCCAGGTACCAAACATTTCATCCCGATAGGCAACTGAGACGAATCCACCATTAGGATCCCCAACAAAGAATTCAACAAGGTTAAGTGAGCAATGGTCAGTTCAAAGTATCCAGTAGCTGGTTAGCACTAGGAAGGACTATTGGCCATGAATTACATCCAAGAAACAAACAAAATAGAAACCTGCCATTTACTAGCAAGTCAAGATTGGAGCCAAGCTCTACAACAACCAAGATAAGCTACACTTGAGACACATTCAAGCATACAAAAACCATTCTTGATCAGGGCGTTGGTTCTACAAGTAAGCATATAAGTAAAGTGAAACGAAATGATCCAAAATAAAAAAAAAAGGGAGCAGAGTCCATTTAATTTGAAGGGTGCCCAAATCCCCGTTCCCGGGCTACAAATAAAATTACAAAATTTGTTTTAAATAAATAAGTCACACATCATCCCCCTCCCCTGCCTACATCTCTTGCTGGGATCTATCCATTTGTTCTCCTCCTATCTATCCATTCCGCCTGGATCCATCTATTCCTTCTGCTACCTGGCTCCCAGCCATAACCTAAAAGGGGTCACCTCCAAGCACGCCTGCATCGACAGGGAGTTCTGCTATCCAATTCTGGTGAACAGGGCCCTGCCTTGGAGTTTCTTGAGTGGAAGGAGGATCCTGAGATTCTGCCTCGATGTTTTCCCTAGATCTGAAAGTAGGAGGGACGGAAGATGGATATGTTAGGATTATGCTCAATAGCAAGAGTGTAATGTTGTAATTAACAATCTTTTTCATATTAATAAAGTGATTTCTGGTTTAACAAATCGTATAGCATTTATAGTTTATATTATAATTGTCAAAGTAAATAATCATAAGGTCTAAAGACTATGGGAAAAGAAGAATTGTTCGTACATCTGGATATGTATGTGGTAGACACAATTCTTTAGTTAGTCTTGAATAATGTTCACAACTTAAGTTAAAGGTTGGGCACCTTTATCTTGTTAAAGTTGTAGAATTCTTTTGCTAGCATTTGAGTGGGATCAAATGAGATATGATGAGTCTAAAATCATCGGAGTGTCTTCGAGCAAAAGGATCTAGTGCACTGGGTGCATTGAACTGGATCACAATGAAAAGCTTTATCTAGAACCGTCAGTAGATAATAGTCTTTTCATTATCAGGACAATCGGAGAGTCTATCTTAATCCTGAGATAAATGATGGACTTATGGTTGCAAGTGATATCATTTGAGTTATCAATGAGTACGATTATATCGCATAGTCTATCCTCGATAGTTTGGTGATATTCATTTGTTAATCGATAGAGGACTTCATTTATAGATATGGACATCGTGGCTCCATTTAATAAAATGAGAGTATAATATTATCATATGGATGTTTTGAGGTAATTGGATATTAAATCTCAACGTTGAGTTTTCAATAGTGTCTATTGAAAACATGGCTTCTGGACAAGTCAAAATATCCAAGTTCAAAACGTGGTCATATGAGTAAATATGGTAACTTGGAGAGTTATAGGCGGTCTATGAACTCTTGGCGATTACTGGTATTAATCACGAGGATACACTATCTCCAATATGATTGTCTAGGGTATGAATGAGGAGCATCTTCCTTTTCCATCTTTATTTAAGAGTTCAGTTTTAGCTCTTTAGTGGAATGAGTTAAAATTAATGGATCGGACCTAAGTGAATCATTTGTTGATTGTGATTAGGTTATGTCTATTGAAGCTTAAATTTAGATGGCCCGCCAAGATCCCCAATCCACACGGACTTGCATGGATCACTTGATATATTCTACCGGACCAATTTAAGGGTCCATCTAGAATTGCATTTAATATATTAAGAATATAATTTGCACATTATTTAAGTAATGGGCTGCTCAATTATATTAATATATTAATGAAAGACATGTGGGCTTGTTTCTTTTAGTAAGAATGGGTCTGGTTCACATGTGGGCTTTTTATTTAAAGTCCAATGGATTAAATGAAATAAGAAAATAATGTTAGGCCCAATCTTATACAAGTGGGGCGGCAAGGTTAAAATTTTAACCTAAAATATTATTTTGTTTCATTTGTTTTAATTAAATAAGAATTAATTAATTTATTGATTAATTGTTTAATTAAAGAAACAAATCTTTCCTAAAAGTAAAAGACTTGTTTGACAAGGAAATAAATAAATTAGTTTTATTTATTTAATCAAATAAGGAGTCTTTTTATTTAGTCAAAATAAAAGAATAAAAATCAAGGAGTTGGATTAGGGTTTGAAGTCTATAAAGTTGAAAAGAATTAGGGTTGAATTTTAGTCACCCTATATAAGTGACATGATGAAATTCGGCCAACCCTAATCTTGGACTACATAGAATTCGGCAACCCTAAAGGAAAAAGAAGAAAAAATTCGGCCAACCTATATATGTGTTCTTATAGGGTTCGGCCACCACAATCAATCGTGCTTGAGTTTTTTATTTCTTTCTTCTTCTTCTTAATTCTAAGAGAGTTTTTATTCTAAAAAGACAAAAAGGAGTGTGAAATTATTCTTTGATAGTATACAATTGCTTAATCATCAATAAGCTTGTGTATACGATATCGATCTAGGTTCACGCGAGTTTCGATCATTAGATTGAGAACTCAAAAGTGACCGGAATAATTTTTGACATTCTTTTGATTGTTTTGTGACTAACAAAGAAAAGAAAGTTTTTTGTTTGGTCCATTCACAGGTTTGCAATTCAAAGAAAAGGGAGACCACGCTCCTAGGTGATCCACGTTCGTGCTCGGATTGAAGGTCTTGCGGATTACCATCGACGTAAGTCAATCGGATCACGCGACAAAAGGTAATTTACTTTTGTTAACATATATGCATGTTTATTGATTAAAAAGGTTTAAGGTTCATAAAGGAAAAATTTTAAAAGTCACTAAATCTAATTTTAGTATCGCTTCCGCTGCGTTTACCACTTTTATTTATTATTTTTCCCTACAGGATACGGGACAATGGCATCCTGTGAGGGACCTCCTTGGTCTGCGTCAACATCTGAGAATGCAGCAGCCTTAGCCAAGATGTGATCTCGATCCCAACCAAAAAGGGTTAGCAAATCAAAAGGAGGAGGGAAAGCCTTGGCTACTTCATAGGAGGCGGTAAAGTACCTGAAACTAAATATAGCATGGTGTGTATAAAGCTATCTAGAGGGGGGGTGAATAGATTTTACGCTTTTTACCTAATTTTTCGTGTTAGTCAAAATTACGAAATTACCCTCAAGATAATATAAACAAGCAAGTGTAATATGGTGCGGAAATTAAATCAACACTTGATTTTTACGTGGAAACCCTCACGGGAAAAAACCACGGGCTATGTAAGTAAGCCACACTCGAACCTCGAATCCACTAAATGTGCAAACGATTACAACCTAATCCCGGAAGTAATCACACACCTACCTAATCCCGGTATGAGTGAACCTAGTCCAATTTGCTTGTGATCTAAGCAACCTAATCCCGATTGCTACACACAAGACTTACCTTCTCTTGAAGAGAATACAACCCTAAGTGAATATGTGAAAATATCCAAAATGCAACATAGAGCAAGGGAAACCCTATATGCTTATCTAAGATGATTAATATGCAATTAAGAACAATCCTAGATATCAAAACTAAATGACATGTCAATTAGTTAAGCTAATCAATATCAAGCACAAAACCTAATATGCTAGCACAATACAACTTCTCAAACATACATCATACTAATCTCAATTTTGTATTCAAAGCATACAAAATAACAATCAAGTAATTAATTGAGATTGCTAGATAAATTAAACACAAAATATGTAAGATATTAGTGAAAAGCTTACCAAGCAAAGTATGATGAAGATTCCATGCAAGATGACAACTAGATGATCTAAGATGATGCTAGATGATGATTGATGATCATGAAATTGTGTTTGAGTAATTAAAAATGAGTTCTTTGTGTATTTTTCTTCTCTTGAAAAATATCCTAAGTATGAAGCATGAATAAGAAGTCTTGTAAGTGACCTAAAATCAAGTTAGCATATATATAGAGGCCATAAGTGAAGTGAGGTTGTTTTGAAATTTCGCCAGAAAAATGCTCTGTGCGCTGGTGGACCAGCGCTGGTGGCAGGCACACCTGGGCGATTGGCGCTGGTGGCCTGCGCTGGTCCACACCAGCGCACGACCAGTGGCGCTCCACTGGGCGTTTTACGCCGGTGAGCGGCGCTGGTCGACCGGCGCTGGTGGTATGCATCCTAAAAGCCTAAATCCTATGATGTTATAAACACAAGATGCAATCATAAAATCAAGCAAGAAGAGATGTAAATAAGCATTGATGCACAACAAAAAGAAACACAACATACAAAGATTAAACAAATGCATGAGTTGTGAGTGTGTGCAACTATCTCTTCAAGACAAGTAAGCACTTAGAATATTACCTTTGGTGCTTGTCAATAATGAGGTCTTCAAAGGGCCTAATGCACTTAAAACAACATCTAAACTACCCTTACAAAGGATCCCCATTTATGGTTTGATCACGAAATAAGCCAATTAAAAACAACGGGAATCCTTACAGTACCCGTTTAGAAAGGAGGAATCCACCTGGGATTCTAGAATTTTCACGGTACCCCATAAAAATCGGTTCTCATCCAGGAGGACTGCTCTTTCTACCTTAACGAACTCCCTCTCAGCTTTTCAGTGAGTTAAGATGATGGTCTCTGTATCATAAGCGCACTACATTCTTTCCAACTCCACCAAAGCAGCTTGCCTCCCGGATTCAGACTCAGCTGTAGCTTGCACCAGGGAAGCGACGTTTTCCTCAGCCCGAGCCAGGTTGTCCTTGGCTTCCTCCACTTGAGCCAGAAGCGCCAAATTGGCCTCCTTCAAGGCCGAGGTTTGCTGCCCCATGGCCAAGACGAATTTGAAGCCCTACATAAGAAAGGAAATTAGTACCTGAAAAGAAGTTATATGTAATAAGCAAGGAAAATTGGAAGTATGTACCTCAGCAAGCAAGGCGGCCCCTTTGGTGACAAGATATCCGTCGACATGGAGGACATCTGATGTAGGCCACCCCCGGGGTTGCCGCTAGGAATTTGGACACAATCTCTTCCTGGCTCAAGTCCCGCGACCCAGACCCCGAAGGAGGATCAGTAGAGGGAGCATTAGGGGTGGCTGACTTGTCTTTCTCCACCCGGACAGTTTTCTCCTTTCCCATTCTAGTAGGACGCCTAGCAGAGGGAGCTAGAGAAGGAGAAGAGGCGGCTGTAAGGTTCATGATTTGTATTGGCTTGATTCCATTGCAAAACACTTCATATTTGTATTAGTTGTTGCTTAGTATATTCTTTGAAGAAAGGAAGCTTAAAAGGTGAAGAGCAATGTCTAGTGCAAAAGTCGTCTTCAAGAGGTGAAAAGCGCCAAAGGTATATCTTGACTCCTATCCTCTTGCAAGGCGTTAGTGCACACACACACAATTCATACATGTGTGTCCCTGCGTCATGGTTCAAACATTTTGTATACCACATTCAGACATCTCATAGTATGCTCATGCATTGATCTTTAATAGATAAACATTGTAGAATTGCATGCTTTGCGACTATCTCTTTGATATGGCATGCTTGTGTGAATTAGTGTTTGTATGTTTCCATATTTTTGTATTTGGACTTGAATATGCTCTATTATGATGCCTTATTGAGTTCTGGTCGTTTCGGTTACTCATTCATAAGGTTTCGAGTCCAAACGATGTATCTACGCTACTTTTCGTTCTCATTCGTTGAGTTGACTTTATCGTCGTTTTCCGAGATGATTTCTCAACCATTTTTCAAAGTTGTATAGTCATAATTGTGTGTGAGGGAGTCATGATTTGTAATCTGAAAATGAATTCGAAATCGGAGTTCGGATGCCCAAGATACGGCTGAAGAACGTGAGAGTGCGCGAGAGAGGTTAGAGTGGCCAAGAGACCACGTGAGCCACCCCATGAGGGAGGCCGTGGGGCCCACGGCCAAAGACCCTCTCTGGTCCCGTGAGGCCCACGCACCCCCCATGGGATGGGTGACGTGGCCTTCCCTTATTGGCCCTGAAAACTCTTCTCTCTCGTCCTTTTAATCACTTCTCCTTCCCTCCAAAACATTTGAAGATTTTCAAGAACACTTTGAGAAATTCTGCAGAAATTCTTCAATTTTAGTTTTAGTATTTTGATCATAACTTTTTCATACGAACTCGAAATCAATCAATTCAAAAGCCAAAATTGTTGGTCTTGAGAAGAGCTACAAACCCCAAACATTTCTAGAGGGAGCTGACTTCGTCATTGTTATCAGTAGCTTGATCTTCAGTTCGAGGTCTAGGTTGTTTGTTCAACTTCTTCTTTTTCAATTTCATCTTTGATCATCTCTTGATTCTTACTATTTGATTGATGAAATTTGTTGAGAAGTATGTTAGATCATATGCTAGGGGTGTTTGATCATTTGTCAATTGAGTTTTAGCTTTGTAATTTTTCTTGAACATATATGTGCTAAACTTGATTTTGTTTGAAATTGATTCTAGAAAATGTATATATGATATGTCTCATATTATTTTCTAGGTTTTAATTTATGATCTAAGAACTAGGTTTTTAGTGTGATATATTGAATATTCATACCTTGTTCTTATTGATTTACATGTCTTGATTTCTAGATAATTTTGTGATTGTGTGTTGGAAGCATATTCTAGATTGTCATTGAACATGTACATTTTGCTTGATTGATCATCTAGCTTAATTTGTTTTGTGTTTGCATCACTTGCATCACATAGATCATAGCCTTGCATTAGGTTGAAGTCTCTAGCAAAGTGAGTGAAGCTTTGTGGATAGAGCAAGGAAGTCTTGATTAGAGTCGGGAGGACTCGGATAATCAAGCAAGGAAGACTTGTCTAGGGTCGGGAGGATCCGGATAGGCAAGCAAGAAATCTTCCTAGAGACGTGAGCGTCTTGGATAGGAAGTTGCTTTCTAGAGGTGTAGGATACATCTCGAATAGGAAGTGGGCTTAGTGATTCACTAGCCCGAGGGTAGATTAGGAGTTGATAGCTTGAGCGGATATCATGAGTTGGTAGCTTGAGTGTGTAAGTCCTTTTTCACATAGTGGATTGCTTTGCCAGTGGTTGTGGTGTCAACCCGTGGATGTTTCCTCTTTGAGGTTTTACCACGTAAAAACACTTGTGTTCATTTTTGTTTTTATTTTTCTTTATCTTCCATATCTAACATTAATTGCATATCTTGTAAATTGATTAACTCTTGTATTAGTGAAATCAATTCATTTGCTAAATCTAATCAAGTGTGCATTTTCTTTGTTATATTCCGCATTATTTTTAAATTGGAAGAATTTGGAGCCTATACCTATTCACTCCCCCTCTAGGTATATTTACACTACTACTTAAGGGAAATTTCATTTGCTATCAGAGCGGGTGTCTAGATGTACTTAGATAAATCCTTTCTTTGTAGTGTTTTGTGTTTTTGTTTGTGATAATCATGATTAAGGAAGTGTGTTCCTATGTGGCTTCTTTTGTTGAACATATTGACTTAGATGAGAAAAAGATCGATGATCTTATTTTTGAAAATGAACGTTTATCCAAAGTCAATATGTCCCTCAACAAGAAGTTAGAGAATCATGATCTTGGCTCAAAGGAGTTCAATGACCTTAAAGACAAGATCCTAAGTCTAGAATTGAATCTAAAAGATAGCAATGATAGACTTGGTATCTTGAAGCAAGAAATTGAACAAAGAGATTGTTCTCTTGTTAATGCTAAGAAACTTGAAAATGTGCTTAAATCCAAACTTAATGAGCATTTAAATCAAGAGAAGAAGTATGAACAATGGCTTGATAAATCATGTAAAGATGTTATGTTTAGTGATGACATAGCGGAAAAATATGCCGTTGAAATTAGGATGCTTCGTGAGAAACTTGATGAGGCTAATAGGGTGATTAGCAAGATGTCATCTAGTTCTAATAAAGTTGAAACCCTCATTAAAAGTGGAAAGCATCCATGTGACAAAAGAGGTTTGGGTTATATCAATGAGAAGGAGACTCCTTCATCTAACACTTTTGTCAAAGCAAGCATTGAATCAAATGTAGGTACACTCTCTCAAGGTAAAGCTATGAAAGCTACCAGAGGTGCCTCTTCATCAACAAGGATATTCAATGGAAGAACACAACAACATAAACATCAAAGAGCATCAACCTCAAATGCAAGAGGTGGAGCATCAAGGGTTGCATATCAAAGAGGAAAAATTATGAGAAGTCCAAAGGAGTTGGAAGCAAATGCAAATGGTAAATTTCTCAAATTTATTCATATTTGTCATCATTGAAATATGATAGGACATATTCGACCTAGATGCTTTGAGTATATTCGGAAATGCAAACTTGATAATGCTTTTCATGATATGTCTTTGAATGGACCTAGGCAATCATCCATGTATGGATATAGAAATAGACCTAGGAAGACCTTGGAAACGCATGTTGTGGAAAAAGTTGTTGATGACTTGCTTGCTAAATCTTGTGTTGTGCCTCACTCTACTATGCATAAGAAAGTTGATAATGCTTTGTTTGATATTTTTGAAAATGTGACCAATGAGGTCAAGGTGCATGTTAAAAAGCCTAACATTGAGTCAAAGCATGTTAGAAGTAAGAGTGAGAGGCCTGTTGTGAAAAATGTGTGGATTAGAAAAGACACATCTAAATGTCATGTTGCACAATATGCTTTACGTGCCAACTCCTCCTATTCTTGGTACTTAGATAGCGGTTGCTCTAGGAACATAACCAGAAATAAAGAGTTCTTTAAGAATCTTGTTTTAAAGGATGGAGGTTGGGTTACTTTTGGTGATGGTACCAAAAAGCAAGTTCTTGGCAAGTGAACAATTTGTATCCCCGAATTGCCTAAACTTCGCAATACTTTGTATGTTGATGGGTTACAAGCTAACTTGATAAGCATTACTCACTTGTGTGAAATTTTTAAAGAAGTTAGCTTTAACAAAGATGTATGTACTATAATTGATAAAAAGGACAATGTTGTCCTAAGAGTCAAAAGGTCTATAGACAATTGCTATTGTCTAGAGATAGATCCTCTAACTTGCAACATGGCACATGAGTGCAACAAGCTTGATTTGTGGCATCAACGTTTGGGTCACATGAATTTTAAAGATTTGAAAAAGCTTGAAAAACATGGCATTGTTAGAGGTCTTCCTAATCTTGGTAAAAAGCTTGAGGTGGTTTGTGAACCTTACCAATTAGGTAAGCAAACCAAAGTGTCTCATAAGAAAAATTCTTACATAGCTACCAAGAGACCTTTAGAACTTGTGCATATGGACCTAATGAGGCCAATTCAAACCGAGAGCATTAATGGCAAAAAGTACATCTTTGTATGCGTTGATGACTTCTCTAGGTTTACTTGGGTTTATTTTCTTAGAAACAAGACCGAGGCTTTTGATTACTTTAAAAAGTTTTGTAATCAAGTTCAAAATGAAAAAGGTCTTGATATCAAGAAAATATGTCGCATTAGGAGTGATCATGGGACGAAATTTGAAAATGCAAAATTTAGTGAGTTTTGTGATGGTTTAGGGATTTCTCATGAGTTCTCCGCACCTAGAACTCCTCAACAAAATGGTGTTGTTGAGAGGAAAAACCGTGTCTTACAAGAGATGGCTAGGGTCATGCTCAATAGCAAGAAAGTCCCTAGAAACCTATGGGCCGAGGCGGTCAATACGGCTTGTTATGTGTCAAATTGTGTTTTCAAAAGGCCCGGCACAAAACAAACGTCCTATGAGCTTTGGAAAGGCAAGAAGCCTAATGTGAGTTACTTCAACACTTTTGGGAGTAAATGTTATATTTTGAATGATAGAGATCACTTAGGAAAGTTTGATGCAAAAAGTGATGTTGGTCTCTTTCTTGGGTATGCTATTAATAGTCGTGCATATAGAGTCTTTAACTTGACTACTAAGACTATCATGGAGTCTATCAATGTGAAGATAGATGATCTTAGCATGCTAAATTTGTGTGATGATAATGGTGTCAATGAACCTAAAGAAAACATGTTAAATGACACTAAAACACCTATTGATGTGGCTAGTAGTGTTTCTAGTCAAGATGATGAAAATGATAGTCATGTTGAAGTTGTAAGTCAAGGGTTGGAAAATGCTTTAAATGATAATCAACAAAATGACCAAGTTGTTGAACATTCTCACCCAAGACTTAGAAACTTACACTATCAATAAGACATCATAGGTGATTTAAATGAAGGGGTTAGAACAAGAAATCAAATTGCTAACCAAATATCCTATGCTTGCTACACTTCTCAAATTGAACCCAAAAATATTAATGAAGCAATTGTTGATGAATATTGGGTTGGGGCTGTGCAAGAAGAACTTAATCAATTTGAGAGAAATGAAGTGTGGTCCTTAGTTCCTAGACCCAAAGATATAAATGTAATTGGTACTAAATGGGTGTTTAGGAATAAGACCGATGAAAGTGGCAAGATTGTGAGGAATAAAGCTAGACTAGTGGCTCAAGGTTACACTCAAGTGGAGGGTGTTGACTTTGATGGGACGTTTGCCCCGGTTGCTCGTCTCGAGTCCATTAGACTTTTGTTGTCCATTGCATGCATTAAAAAATTCAAATTATTTCAAATGGATAGTCAAAAGTGCTTTCCTCAATGGATACCTTCAAGAAGAAGTGTATGTTGAACAACCTAAAGGTTTTGTAGACCCATACTCTCCTAATCATGTGTTTAAATTGAAAAAGGCTCTCTATGGCCTTAAACAAGCTCCAAGAGCTTGGTATGATAGGTTGACTCAATATCTTATTGACAACCAATATAGGAGAGGTGGCATTGATAGAACTTTGTTTATCAAACATCATGATCATGATATTTTTGTTGAACAAAAATATGTTGATGACATTGTTTTTGGGTCTACTAATAAAACAAAGGTTGATGAATTTGTAAGTGTTATGTCAAGTGAATTTGAAATGAGCATGGTGGGTGAGTTAAATTATTTTCTAGGAATGCAAGTAAAGCAAACTAGCATGGGCATAATGTTGAATCAATCTAAATAAGCTAAAAATCTAGTTAAGAGATTTGGCCTAGAAAATGGAAAAGATTTTGAAACTCCCATGAGCACCACTTTAAAACTTGACAAAGATGAAAAAGGGAAAAGTGTTGACCAAAGCCTTTATAGAAGCATGATAGGTAGTCTACTTTACCTAACGGCTAGTAGACCCGACATTTGCTTTAGTGTAGGCTTGTGTGCTAGATTCCAAGCAAATCCCAAGGAATCTCACTTAAAAGCCGTCAAGAGGATCATTAGGTACATCAAAGGAACTCATAGTCTTGGTCTATTCTATTCATTTGATACCAATGATATCCTTATAGGCTATTGTGATGCGGATTGGGCGGGAAACATAGATGACCGTAAAAGGACATTGGGCGGTTGCTTTTATGTTGGTAATAACTTGGTTTCTTGGTCAAGTAAGAAACAAAATTTGGTTTCCCTTTCCTCTTCCGAAGCCGAATACATTGCGGCCGGAAGTGCTTGCACACAATTACTTTGGATGAAACAAATCCTTAACGATTATGAGATAGAACAAGGAAAAATGACACTTTATTGTGATAACTTAAGTGCCATTAACATCTCTAAAAATCTGGTTCAACACTCTCGCACAAAACACATAGACATTAGGCATCATTTCATTAGAGACCTAGTTGAACATTCTATTGTTACTCTAGAGCATTTGCCTACTAAAAATCAACTTGCGGACTTGTTCACTAAGCCCTTGGACAAAGAGAGGTTTAAAACTCTTAGAATGTCCATTGGCATGATTTGTGTTGATTGATGTCTTTGTGTGATTGTGAGTGGCTTGATGAGCAAAACTTTAATTGAATATCATTGTCTTTAAGAGCTACTCACTTAAGAAGTAATGATCTTTAAGAAGTATCTTTTATTGTTTCTAGATCATGCACTTGAGCTTGAAAATCTTATTTTTGAAAAGTGCACTAATGCTTCTCTTGTATGTTTTAGTTTCGAGTTTTTGTGGTTGAATATGTGTAGATAATGGATGCATCTAGAAGTTTATTGTTAAGTACATGATAGATGACCTATGGTATGTATCCATTTTACTTCGGCACTATATAGTAATCAACGAACACCCTCATGGAAAGGGCTACACACCTTGGTTATGAAGCCACCCAATGTAGGAAAGGGCTACGCCATTGTGATGAGTGAAAGCCGCCATGAGGAGTATATGTTTTTGTTAGCAAAATCAAAGAAGTGTTGAAATGAATCATTAAAAAAAAAAATCTTTGATTCTAAGCCTAAAAGAAATGAAAAATAAAAGGCTTATTGGTGTATAGTTGAGAATTGTGAAAAAGCTCGGGTTGACAAATAGAAACGGGAAAACGAGCCACATGCACACACACGCTCATATGTTGATATCTATTCATTTTAAAAGCAAAAATCCGGATGAATATCGGTTTGACCTATTTTTGGAAAGGCTTTAGATGGATAGGTGTGGATAGAGTTTGCATGTTGATATCACAATTACTCCTACTATATATTTGAGAAGCATTCACACACACACATTTTGCTTATGTTCTTGATTCATTAGCAATGTGAAAATATTTTTGAGAGATTAATGAAAATCTATGATTCTCTCTTGGACTTTGACAAGTTATGAAATATTTTCTCTTATTGCTTGATTGTGTGATTGTGTGATGTCCCTTGTGAACAAATCTACTTGGTGATAATATGTGGAGCATATGTTAAGGGGGAGCTTTAGTTTATTCAACTTTTCTCTCTATACGATTTGTTTGCTTTGTATCTCGTTCTTTATCTCTTGTGTCCCTTGTCTATTCCTTGACAAAAAGGGGGAGAAAATGTATACCTCACCATGTTTGATATTGGGGAGATTTTGTATACTTCACACCTTGTGTGGAAAACATGTTTCAATTGTGTGAAACATATTCCTCTTTGTGCTTAATTGTGACTTTGTCTTAAGGGGGAGAATTCTTGTCTTAAGGGGGAGAAAGAATTCTTTCTTGATAATGTTAAGGATGGTTGGTCCTTGGGAATTAGGAAATTAAGGGAATGCTTTAATATGAAAACATTTTATTCACTTGAGATAATGCATTTTTGTATGAGATATGGGATGTCTTATATATTTGTTTTTGGTTAATAACTCACCATTCTTCGTTAGAGAAGATCTATTGTTTAGTTGCTATTTTCTCTCATAGGTACTTTGAAGACCAAAACAGGAACTCTTGAAGACTTGAAGACTTTTTAGTCTAGGAATCTCTTTGTAATGTGAGGATGAGAGTATGCTATCAACTTGAGTTTATTGGAGTGAAACATTGTATGGTGAGGTTGAGGTTTGGCAAATGGAATAGCCAAAGGGGGAGATTGTAAGGTTCATGATTTGTATTGGCTTGATTCCATTGCAAAACACTTCATATTTGTATTAGTTGTTGCTTAGTATATTCTTTGAAGAAAGGAAGCTTAAAAGGTGAAGAGCAACGTCTAGTGCAAAAGTCGTCTTCAAGAGGTGAAAAGCGTCAAAGGTATATCTTGACTCCTATCCTCTTGCAAGGCGTTAGTGCACACACACACAATTCATACATGTGTGTCCCTGCATCATGGTTCAAACATTTTGTATAACACATTCACACATCTCATAGTATACTCATGCATTGATCTTTAATAGATAAACATTGTAGAATTGCATGCTTTGTGACTATCTCTTTGATATGGCATGCTTGTGTGAATTAGTGTTTGTATGTTTCCATGATTTTTTATTTGGACTTGAATATGCTCTATTATGATGCCTTATTGAGTTCCGGTCATTTCGGTTACTCAATCATAAAGTTTCGAGTCCAAACGATGTAGCTACGCTACTTTTCGTTCTCATTCGTTGAGTTGCCTTTATCATCGTTTTCCGAGATGATTTCTCAACCATTTTTCAAAGTTGTGTAGTCTTTGTTGTGCATGAGGGAGTCACGATTCGTAATCCAAAAACGGATTCGAAATCGGAGTTCGGATGCCCAAGATACGGCTGAAGAACGTGAGAGTGCGCGAGAGAGGTTAGAGTGGCCAAGAGACCACGTGAGCCACCCCATGAGGGAGGCCGTGGGGCCCACGGCCAGAGACCCTCTCTGGTCCCGTGAGGCCCACACACCCCCCACGGGATGGGTGACGTGGCCTTATCTTATTGGCCTTGAAAACTCTTCTCTCTCCTCCTTTTAATCACTTCTCCTTCCCTCCAAAACATTTGAAGATTTTCAAGAACACTTTGAGAAATTTTGCAGAAATTCTTCAATTTTAGTTTTAGTATTTTGATCATAACTTTCTCATACGAACTCGAAATCAATCGATTCAAAAGCCAAAATTGTTGGTCTTGAGAAGAGCTACAAACCCCAAACATTTCTAGAGGGAGCTGACTTTTTCATTGTTCCCAGCAGCTTGATCTTCAGTTCGAGGTCTAGGTTGTTTGTTCAACTTCTTCTTTTTCAATTTCATCTTTGATCATCTCTTGATTCTTACTATTTGATTGATGAAATTTGTTGAGAAGTATGTTAGATCATATGCTAGGGGTGTTTGATCATTTGTCAATTGAGTTTTAGCTTTGTAATTTTTCTTGAACATATATGTGCTAAACTTGATTTTGTTTGAAATTGATTCTAGAAAATGTATATATGATATGTCTCATATTATTTTCTAGGTTTTAATTTATGATCTAAGAACTAGGTTTTTAGTGTGATATATTGAATATTCATACCTTGTTCTTATTGATTTACATGTCTTGATTTCTAGATAATTTTGTGATTGTGTGTTGGAAGCATATTCTAGATTGTCATTGAACATGTACATTTTGCTTGATTGATCATCTAGCTTAATTTGTTTTGTGTTTGCATCACTTGCATCACATAGATCATAGCCTTGCATTAGGTTGAAGTCTCTAGCAAAGTGAGTGAAGCTTTGTGGATAGAGCAAGGAAGTCTTGATTAGAGTCGGGAGGACTCGGATAATCAAGCAAGGAAGACTTGTCTAGGGTCGGGAGGATCCGGATAGGCAAGCAAGAAATCTTCCTAGAGACGTGAGCGTCTTGGATAGGAAGTTGCTTTCTAGAGGTGTAGGATACATATCGGATAGGAAGTAGGCTTGGTGATTCACTAGCCCGAGGGTAGATTAGGAGTTGATAGCTTGAGCGAATATCATGAGTTGGTAGCTTGAGTGTGTAAGTCCTTTTTCACATAGTGGATTGCTTTGCCGGTGGTTGTGGCATGAACCCGTGGATGTTTCCTCTTTGAGGTTTTACCACGTAAAAACACTTTTGTTTATTTTTGTTTTTATTTTTCTTTATCTTCCATATCTAACATTGATTGCATATCTTGTAAATTGATTAACTCTTGTATTAGTGAAATCAATTCATTTGCTAAATCTAATCAAGTGTGAATTTTCTTTGTTATATTTCGCATTATTTTTAAATTGGAAGAATTTGGAGCCTATACCTATTCACCCCCCCTCTAGGTATATTTACACTACTACTTAAGCGAAATTTCACTATTGTATGCTTGGGGGTAGCAACCTTAGCAGTCGGCTTCATCTTGGGGGCTAGAGAGGCCTTGGCTTTGGCAGCTTTCGCTAGCAACTCACCAAGAGAGGGACGTACAGCGATCTTCATCAAGGAAGAATCCAGAGAACGAAGCGGCGACCCCACCAGAGTAGGAGGAGAAGAGGGTGCCTGGAGATGGGATCCCGAGACAACCCCGGCACCAAGAGGAGAAGGAATGGGGGAGCGGGGCATTTGGGAAGCCGGGATGATCGATCCCGAAGCGATAGGAGAAGACGTCGAGGGAGGAACCGCTGAAACTGCAAAAGGAAAAAGATATTAAAAAAAGAAAAAAAAAAAGAAAAAAAGAAATAATGTTGAAAGAATGAATGAAAAGGTATTGACAAAGCTCAGTCACCTACCTGGTTCAGCAACAGATATCCTCAGATACCTCTCTAATCAAGCCCCTTCAAAGGGGTCACAGGTAAGGTACTGCATGTTCATATAATCCCGCTCATGGATCCTCGTCAGGATCCCCCTGGATTCAGAAGACAGCTCCCCTGAGCTCCATCTTTCTTTGGGGGAAAACTGGGTAGGAACCGGGTACTCAGTTCCCCCGATATGTACCGAGTGCCCCCAATCCCCTTTAGCTACAATCCACTCATCCTTCTAGGATAGATTGTACTTCACATTTGCCCCGGGTACGAAGAACTTCATTTTGTTATTAGGTCTCAAATAAAATTGACCCCGGGGTGACAAATTGGCCACTTGGTAAATGTAGCGGATTTTATCGAAGCCCGCTTCCCTCTGCAAGTTATCCCTCTCACACTGCTCCCTCTAGAGCACCAAAAACCCCGTCAAGTTCTTCCAGAACCCAAGGGAAATCTAGAGTGGGGCTAGCTCCAAGGCCATGAGTAATCTGCGAAGTGAGGGGTGAAATGGGAGCTGGATCCCGCATTCGAAGGCGGCTACATGGATCAGCAGGCGGCCTGCAGAAGAGGTGTACACATCATAACCCCGATGAGGAAGAGACAATGAAATATGGTCTGGTATCTTGAAAGTCCTCCTCAACCGAATGAGGGTGTTGGATGTGCAAACAGAGTCCGGGATAATCCGGCCATCATGGAAGGAGGACAACGGGCCAGTTTGAACCCCAGCTAGGTCGATAACTGGGATATTTCCCCCCTCCGCCTCAATTTTGACATCGTCGTTTTCCTCATCAGTAATTTGGGCTGGGGGCCCAGTGCTAAAGCCGGACCCGATCCCTCGATTCTTGTTAGAACGATGGCGTTTTAACGGAGTATTATCATCAGCGACGTCGCCCTCATCCTGACCTCGCTTTATCTCTTTAGACGTCGGGGAACTCTCTCCCGACCCCATTCGCTCCGCGTTGAGCATCTCATCAATACTGTCAGGAGGATTCGGAGAAGCAGGTTGAGGAGTTGCCAAAACTGTCGGAGGATCTGAAGCAGGAAGGATCAGCGTGGAAGCTGGGATTTTTGATGGGGAGGCCATTTGAACAAAAAGAAAGTAGACAAAGAGGATTTTCAACAAAGGAAGGCTGGCAAGGAGAGGAGAAACTAAAATTTTTAAGATTTCAAATAAACGTGAGCATATGAAGGAAGAAAGAGCGATATACTTATAAGCGAAGAAGGACAGTTATTGAGGTAGATGAAGAGACGTAGTCGGAAACAAATCATGACGGTTACAAGGGAAATCACGTCAAAAGCGGCCCGTTTGAAATCTGAAGACAGTCGCCATCTAGCACGTGGGCCGGGCATTAAATGCTATCAAATCCAAGAAAGATCCTCCTCTCGATTATGGAAGCCAGCCGGACAAGACTAGACAAGCGGACAAGACGGAAAATCCTTTGAACGAGCTAGGAAATCCTGACTCCAACCCCAGTAAGATACCAGTGTTCAAGTCAGGGGGGACTTCTGTTAACCGCCAAAAATGGCGGGGACCAAAAAAGAATTTTCCACTAGCATTGAAAAGAGAGTCAGGATAGAAAGCAGCAACATGAGAGGTATCCGGGTACCCTGTTGGCCCACAGACGAGCTAGAGCAAGAGCTTCTACCCACCCCGGCCAGATCCAAAACCTCCAGGACCAAGAAAGCATTGGGGGAAAGCCGTGGAGAAAGGCCTAGAAAAGCAACCTTAACGAGATCCTAGCGCCCATCTACCCTGAGTACCCCGATACCCAGGTATCCTAATAGCCCGATACCCGTCGCCTCGATATCTGCAAACATCACTTTAAAAGGAGCAAGAGGAAGGCGGGGTACCTGGAGTGCCCCGACCCACAAAACCCGTGGTAGATACCTAGCCAACTAAAAATCCCAACATATCAACCCCGCCTAAAACGAGAAGCCGGAACCCTAAACAGTGAATCAGGAAGGAGGACTAACATAAGGCTATGCGCATTCCCGCCATTCGAGAATCCAACTCAAAAACAAAGTCAACTTGTGTAAATCCGATAAAAGGGGAATCACCTGATTTATTGGATTAATCCCGACGAATTCGTGAATCTCCAAGGAAGGACCCGTGAGCTGCTAAAAACCCTAGACCAAAATTCTAGGAGTGGACAGCAAGAAACGGGCCTATATATATTCATCGTATGTTTACAGGAAAGGGGGGAAAAAAACCCTACCTCATTTTCTACTTATCGACAGGCACGAAAAGCTCCATCTCCCTTGCCCACTAAGAGATTTTTTCTTTTCTTTTCTTTGATATTGTAATCATTCTAGCATTGGTTTGTTAATCTTTATCTAAGTCATTATATAAAACAGTTTATGTGTTCACGCCTTCAACGTACCAGAATTTCACTTGTCTTGATACTATTACACATTGTCCTTAGTAGATTTGTAAGAACTAGCGAGATACCAGGCTACTAAGTACCCTGCTAACCCCGATCTATCTAGATCCGGGTCCCTTATATATTGTTAATTAGAAATTGCACCCTGGTGACAATTTTGGGTTAACAGTTATGTTATTTATTATCGTTGGCATCATATTGCATCTTAAATCGATAATATATATAGAAGGGTATCATAGTGATTATTTCTGTTTGGTATATTATGAATTTAGCATTGTAATCTCTAGAACTATAAGTAAATAATCCATGCATTTCTATCAAAATTCCTAATGATGTTAAAATAGTGTATGAATCGCATTTGATTCGAAGACACATGTAACATGTACGCACCACAATGTTTTGTTACTTTTCAGTCCAAATATGCCATGGTAACTAATGTTTAAGTATTCATAATAGTGGTTGGACTTAACAATATTGGGTTCAACTATTTTGTTCTTTAAATCAAATGAGCATGAGTGTTGAAGAATGTGACTAGAAGTATTTGGTATGCTTGAGACATTGAATTTATGTAATCTAGATATATTAAATTATATCTACCTCTTCATATCATTATACTTTCACATACAAATACACAACACACATAACTTTTGTGTAATTCTCTTTATGCTATATTGCGTTCACATGTTATATATGCATTTTTCCCTCGTACACAATACATAATACGCGTGTATAAGTCTATAAACATGTAATGCATGCTTAATTAGTATGTTTGACAACTTTTATGGCTCTTACACGCATGTTGTCTATCATAGATTTTGAAACAAATAACGGTGTGTTGAATATTAATCTAGAGGGGGGTGAATAGATTTTAATAGATTTTATCCAATTTTCGTTTAAGGTCAATGTTACGAAAATGCCCCTAATAGTCAATAAAATAAAGAAAGTGTAATATAGTGCGGAAATATAAACAACACTTGATATGTACGTGGAAACCCTCACGGGAAAAACCACCGGCTGTTAAGTGAGCCACACCCGAACCTCGAATCCACTAAATGTGATAAAATTACAACCTAATCCCAGAAGTAATCACACACCTACCTAATCCCGGTATGAGTGAACCTAGTTCGATTGCTTGCGATCTAAGCAACATAATCCCGGAAGCTACACACAAGACTTAGATTCTCAATGAAGAGATTAACACCCTAAGTGAATTTATGAATATCCAAAATGCAACATAGAGCAAGGGAAACCCTATATGCTTATCTAAGATGATGATTTTGCAATTAAAGCAATCCTAGATATTAAAAACTAAATGACATGTCAAATAGTTTAGCTAATCAAGATTAAGCAAAAACCTAATTAGCTATCACAATAGAACTTCTCAAACAATCAATACACTAATCTCAATCTTGTATTCAAAAGATATATGAAAATCATACAAGTAATAAATGAGATTGCTTGAATAAGAAAAGACACAAAATATGTAAGATATTAGTGAAAAAACTTACCAAGCAAAGTGTAATGAAGAATCCATGCAAGATGATATCTAGATGATCAAAGATGATGCTAGATGATGATTGATGATCATGGAAAGTTTGTTTGAGTAATAAAAGGTGTAAGGATTCCCGTTGTTTTCAATTGGCTTATTTCGTGATCAAACCATATATGGGGATTCTTTGTAAGGGTAGTTTAGATGTTGTAATTAGTGCATTAGGCCCTTTGAAGACCTCATTATTGACAAGCACCAAAGGTAATATTCTAAGTGCTTTCTTGTCTTGAAGAGATAGATGCACACACTCACAACTCATGCATATGTTTAATCTTTGTATGTTGTGTTTCTTTTAGTTGTGCATAAATGATTATTTACATCTCTTCTTGCTTGATTTTATGATTGCATCTTGTGTTGAAAACATCATAGCATTTAGGCTTTTAGGATGCATCTTGTTTGACTTTGCACCCCTTGCATGATTGCATGTGGGATGCAAATTTTGGGGCTGTGCGCTGGTCCACCAGGCGCCGCTCACCGGCGCAAATCGCCCAGTGGCGCGCCGCTGGTCGTGCGCTGGTGTGGACCAGCGCCGGCCACCAGCGCCGATCGCCCAGTATGGTGCCGCTGGACTGGCGCTGGTGGCAGCGCCTGACGTCCAGCGCTCAAGCCAAAATTGGCTTGTGCGCTGGTCCTGCGCTGGTCCACCAGCGCAGGTCCACCAGCGCACAGAGTGATTTTCTGGCGAGTTTTCAAAACGACCTCACTTCACTTATGGCCTCTATATATATGCTAACTTGATTTTAGGTCATTGACAAGAGTTCTTATTCATGCTTCATACTTAGGATATTTTTCAAGAGAAGAAAAATACACAAAGAACTCATTTTTAATTACTCAAACACAATTTCATGATCATCAATCATCATCTAGCATCATCTTAGATCATCTAGATGTCATCTAGCATGGAATCTTCATCATACTTTGCTTGGTAAGCTTTTCACTAATATCTTACATATTTTGTGTTTAATTTATCTAGCAAATCTCAATTAATTACTTGATTGTTATTTTGTATGCTCTAGATACAAAATTGAGATTAGTATGATGTATGTTTGAGAAGTTGTATTGTGCTAGCATATTAGGTTTTGTACTTGATATTGATTAGCTTAACTATTTGACATGTCATTTAGTTTTGATATCTAGGATTGTTCTTAATTGCATATTAATCATCTTAGATAAGCATATAGGGTTTCCCTTGCTCTATGTTGCATTTTGGATATTTTCATATATTCACTTAGGGTTGTATTCTCTTCAAGAGAAGCTAAGTCTTGTGTGTAGCAATCGGGATTAGGTTGCTTAGATCGCAAGCAAATTGGACTAGGTTCACTCATACCGGGATTAGGTAGGTGTGTGATTACATCCGGGATTAGGTTGTAATCGTTTGCACATTTAGTGGATTCGAGGTTCGAGTGTGGCTTACTTACATAGCCCGTGGTTTTTCCCGTGAGGGTTTCCACGTAAAAATTCAAGTGTTAATTTAATTTCCGCACCATATTACACTTGCTTGTTTATATTATCTTGAGGGTAATTTCGTAATTTTGACTAACACGAAAAATTGGGTAAAAAGCGTAAAATCTATTCACCCCCCCTCTAGATAGCTTTATACACACCGTGGTATATTTAGTTTCAATTGGTATCAGAGCGGGTTCCTAGACATACATAGGTGATCCTTGCTTTATTTTGGTGTGTTTTGCATTTTGTGTGATTTTTGATTATTCATACATTTGCATTCATTTCATTCATTCATAAACACTATGAGTGGAAACGGTGGAAATGGTGGTGGCCACGAAGGAGCTTCTAGCACAAGGCCTCCACTTCTTACCGGTTTGAACTATTCCCAATGGAAAGGGAAGATGGAATCCTACATATGCCAAATTCATGACCGTGCATGGATGGCGGTGGAAGACGGATATGATCTCCCTATGATGACTCCCGCGGGTGGAGGACAAGATGTTTTGAAGCCTAAGGGGCAATGGAACGCGCAAGAGTTTGAGGCTTCTAAGTGGAATAGGAAGGCGATGCATGCCATTATGTGTGCCATGGATGAGAATCAATACAAGCTTATTCAGAATACTCAAATTGCCAAAGTGGCATGGGACATCCTTCAAGTTGCACATGAGGGAACCGAGGTGGTGAAGGAGTCCAAGCTTCAAGTCCTCCAAACTCAATTTGAGTTACTTAGGATGGGAGAGGATGAATGCTTCAACGACTTCGAAATCAAATTGATGGACATAGTAAATCAAAGCCATCAACTCGGAGACCCGTATTCGGATAGGAGAGTCAAGCAAAAAATTATGAGATCTCTCCCCGATAGGTTTGAATCAAAGGTGACGGCCATAGAAGAAAATAGTGGCTACATGGATATGAAGCCAAGTGAGGTAATTGGGCGTCTCCTTGCATATGAGTCTAGGAAGGCTCCTAGCAACACTACTCCTCCTAAGAAGTCTAAAGGAATAGCTTTGAAAGCATCTAAGGATGCAAAGGAGGCAAAGCATGAATCGGATGAAGACCTTGCCTTATTTGTGAAACGGTTCAACAAGGTTATGGGGTTCAAGAAGAAGAAGGGATTTGGGTCAAGAGGACAAGATTTGAAGAAAAAGAGTTCCTTCAAGAAGTTTGAGCCTAGACAAGAGAGGACCGAAAGGAAAGGGGTCCGATGCTTTGAGTGTGGTGGGATTGGTCACTTTGCCCCCGAATGTGCGAATCACAATGAGAGGAAGAAGGGTAAAGTGATGGCCGCCACATGGAGTGGGAGTAGTGATGACTCCAATGAGGAGGATGAGTCTTCAAGTGAGGAAGAGCTCATGGCTAACTTCCTAGCTTTTGCATCTTCTCACAAGAGCAAAAGTGCTAGTGAAAAGGAAGATTTGAGTCAAGAGGAAATTGACTCTAGTGAAGAAGAAAGTAACTCCTCTTCTAGTTCCAAGAAGAAGTTTGTGGAGCAAAAGGTGCTTGCTAAATACCATGCCGAGTTCAATGATTTAGCACTTAAAAGCACAAGAAAGATTGAGAGGTTGAGAGAAGAAAACCTTGAACTTTCGGCTCACAATGACCACTTAAGTGAACAAGTGGAAAGATTGAAGAGGAGAGAGGATAAGCTAATTGAGGAGTTAGACTTGTCCAAGAGAAGTGAAGAAGGCTTGAAGAGGGAACTTGTAGAAGCTAAAGGGTCCTTGGCTAGGATAGATTCTAGCACCAAGAAGCTTGATCATTTACTTGGTGTTGGAAAGAGTCCAAGTGACAAGAGAGGTCTTGGGTATGAAGATGGCAAGAAAATCTCAACCTCTAACAAGACCATATTTGTCAAGAGCTTGAAGAATGAAGAAACTTCATTTGTGCAACCTCCTAAGAAAAAGTTAGAAATAGGACAAAGTTCTAATGCACAAGTGAAAATGGGGCCAAGAAGGAAAACTCAAGCTCAACCTCCTAAGGTTCCTCAAGCCAACACTCCTCCCAAATTGGCTCACAAAGGAAAGAGACCAATCATGCAACCTCAAGCTTGGAAGCAACCAAGACCGGTTCAACAACGAAGATGGATTGAACCCTCATATCCACAAAGACATGGACGTACTCAAAGGCGAGGTATGATTCCCTTTTTCATTCCTATTTGTCACTTTTGTGGTTGTGATGGTCATATTAGACCAAATTGCTTTCAATATATTAAAATGTGTAGAAAACAAAGCATGATTGAAAAGAGAAAGAATAGAGCCAAGATGCATGTTTCTAGGAATGAAAATGTTGATTTGCATGATCCTAGAAATAGTAGAGCACATGTACCAAAGGCCACTAAGAAAGCTAAAATTGTTGCTAAGTGGATTAGAAAGAATGAAAATGTTTGCCATGTTGCACAAATAGCCTTGAAGGCAAATTCTTCTAATTTTTGGTACTTGGATAGTGGGTGCTCTAGGCACATGACGGGAAACAAGAGTTTCTTCGAGACTCTTGTTATGGAGGAAGGTGGAAATGTCACTTTTGGTGATGGATCCAAAAGAAATGTTGTAGGGAAAGGAACCATTTCCGTTCCCGGATTACCCTCCTTATCCAATGCTTTATTTGTTGATGGCTTGAAAGCCAATTTAATTAGCATTTCACATCTTAGTGATGAAGGATATTCCGTCTTGTTCTCTAAAGATTATTGCTCTATCCTAAAACCCGATGGACAAACCTTGTTGAAGGGCATGAGATCTAGCGACAATTGTTATTGTCTTGAAGCTAGAATTGTATCTAATCATGTGTCCATGGATGAGCAAATTGAGTTGTGGCATGAAAGACTTGGCCACATGAACTTTAGGGATCTACGGACCCTTGGAAAGTTCAATTGTGTGCGTGGCCTCCCTAAGCTTGGGAAGAAAGCCAATGGTATTTGTGGACCTTGCCAACAAGGAAAGCAAACCAAAAGCATGCACAAAAAGGGTAAGTATCTCACCACCAAGGAGCCACTTGAGCTTCTCCACATGGACCTCATGGGTCCCATGCAAACCGAAAGTTTGGGTGGAAAGAGATACATTTTTGTTTGTGTTGATGATTTCTCTAGATTTACATGGACATATTTTCTTAGAGAAAAATCCGAAACTTTTGATAAGTTTAAAATGCTTTGTACTAAATTGCAAAATGAAATGAATTCTAACATTAGAAGCATTAAACGGATTAGAAGTGACCATGGGAGAGAATTTGAGAATGCCACCTTTGAAACCTTTTGTAATGGTTTAGGCATCTCCCATGAATTTTCTGCTCCTAGGACACCTCAACAAAATGGAGTTGTTGAGAGGAAGAATAGGGTCCTCCAAGAGATGGCCCGTGTGATGTTGCTTAGCAACAATGTCCCTAGGAACCTATGGGCCGAAGCCATTAACACGGCTTGCTATATAGGAAATAGAGTGTTCCTAAGGCCCGGTACTAGAAACACCTCCTATGAGTTATGGAAAGGCAAGAGGCCAAATGTTAGATACTTCCACACTTTTGGAAGCAAATGCTACATTTTGAATGACCGTGATCAACTTGGCAAGTTTGATGCTAAGAGTGATGAGGGTATTTTTATTGGCTATGCCTTAAATAGTAGAGCCTATAGAGTTTTCAATTTAAAGACTCTAAGTGTTATGGAATCATCCAATGTCGTATTTGATGATACTAGGCTCAAGTTTAATGATCATGAGGAGGAGGTTATTTTTAGTGATGATTCTCCTTTGGAGAAGGTTGTGGTGTCGCCTAATGTTGGGACATCTAATGTCAACAATGATGGCACACAACCTATTGATAGAGTTCCTCTCTTGGACTCTAAAGAACCCGCTCCATGGGTTAGGAAACTCCATGATAAAGAAGATATCATTGGAGAGGTAAATGAGGGTGTTAGGACTAGACGCCAACTTGCTAATCTTATTAGCTATACATGTTACACCTCTCAAATTGAACCCAAAAAGGTTGAAGAAGCCTTAAATGATGAATTTTGGGTTCTTGCCATGCAAGAAGAGCTAAGCCAATTCGAAAGGAATGAGGTTTGGACTCTAGTTCCTAGGCCTAAGACCACTAATGTCATAGGCACAAAATGGATATTTAGGAACAAATCCGATGAGGATGGCAACATAGTGCGGAACAAGGCTAGACTTGTAGCACAAGGGTACTCTCAAATTGAGGGTATCGACTTTGAGGAGACTTTTGCTCCCGTTGCCCGCTTAGAGTCCATTAGGCTTCTCTTGTCCATCTCTTGTGTGCACAAGTTCAAATTGCACCAAATGGACGTCAAGAGTGCCTTCCTCAATGGCTTCTTGCAAGAGGAAGTGTTTGTTGAACAACCTAAGGGGTTTGTGGATGCACACCACCCCAATCATGTCTATCGCCTCAAGAAGGCACTTTATGGGTTGAAACAAGCACCGAGGGCTTGGTATGAGCGCCTCACTCAATTTCTTGTTGACAACAACTACACAAGAGGTAGTGTTGACAAGACACTATTCATCAAGAGAGACAATGATGAGCTTTTCATAGCTCAAATATATGTTGATGATATAGTTTTTGGCTCCACCAACAACACCAAAGTCCAACAATTTGTTGATGTCATGTCTCTTGAATTTGAGATGAGTCTTGTTGGTGAGCTTAGTTACTTCCTAGGTTTGCAAATTAGGCAAATGCATGATGGGATTTTCATAACCCAAGCCAAATCTGCTAAGAACCTAGTGAAGAAGTTTGGTTTAGAGAAAGCCAAACATTGTGATACACCCATGAGTACCACTTTGAAGCTAAGCAAGGATGCTAGTGGTAAAAGTGTGGAACAAACTCTATATCGTGGCATGATAGGTAGCTTGCTTTATTTGACCGCAAGTAGGCCCGATATATCTTTTAGTGTGGGTGTGTGTGCTAGGTACCAAGCGGACCCTAAGGAGTCCCACCTCTCTTCCGTGAAGAGGATCATTCGCTATGTGAATGGGACATCCAACTATGGGATTTGGTACTCTTTTGACACTAATGCTAGTCTAGTTGGCTTTAGTGATGCGGATTGGGCAGGAAATTGTGATGATAGGAAGAGCACATCGGGCGGTTGCTTCTTTCTAGGCAACAACTTGGTGTCTTGGTTTTGCAAGAAGCAAAACTCAATTTCCTTGTCCACGGCCGAGGCCGAGTACATAGCCGCGGGGAGTGGATGCACACAACTCCTTTGGATGAAACAAATGCTAGTAGACTACGGATTCAACCAAGGTACTCTCACTCTCTTTTGTGATAACATGAGTGCTATTAATATTTCCAAGAATCTGGTTCAACATTCTAGAACTAAGCATATTGACATCCGCCATCACTTCATTAGAGAGCTTGTTGAAAATAAATGCATAGTACTTGAACATGTAGGTACTAATGATCAACTTGCGGACTTATTTACTAAACCCTTAGATGCTACTCGATTTAAAACTCTTAGTAGATCTATTGGGATATGTCTTGTGGAGTGATGTTCTATGATTGACCCCATATGGGGAACTCAAGCAAAGAGAGCTATTTTGCATTCATGTAACTTGCAAAAAATTTGAAATAACTTATGCCTCTTCTTTTAATTGCTTGAGTAAGCTTGGTTGTACATATGTATATATGCTTTCAAATTCTATAAGTGTGAACCTTGCTTGTCTACAATCCATGTCATATTTATGTTCAAACATGCATTTTTGGACTAGGAGATTTACATAGGAAGTATGATGTGAATGACCTATAGTTATCTCCATGACATGATGTTTCTTAAATAACATGCTTATGCTAAATGAAAAAGCATGAAATTCATACAACATGCTCACATGAAAAGCATGAATTGATGATTGCATATTCTTAAAAATGCAAAACTTGTGTGAAAGCTTATGAGACTCAAAATGAATAAAGGATCTTGTATCCGTTCAAAGGAATTTACATTCCAAATGTCTCTCTTTCTTTATTAGTTGAACATGGTTACTATCATACGGATATCTTATCCGGAAAAATCTAATAGGGTGCAAAGTCGCTCATGCCATGTTTCGCTTATAAAGTTGGATATAGTTACTCTTAAATTAAAATCAATAATCTCTATATCCTTGCTTTTTCCATGACATTGGTGAAATTGGTTTGAATTCTTATTAGAAACCTTTGTCATTTGCTTTGCCAAATACCATTGTATTTTGGACTTGAATGCTATATGTCTTGTATGCAAAGCATGTTGGATTCACACATTTTCTCAAATAAATCTCCTTGTTTCTCTCAAATTAATTGAAGTGCATAACGTGACTTATATGTATATGCATATCTTGCATGCTTCTATCTCTCGTTGCTATGAGTGACCCGGTTGGAGACTACTCCTTTGCCTATATCATGACAAAAAGGGGGAGTAGGATATTGTAAGGGGAGTTGCAAAATAGAGAAGCTATTGTGCACTTTGGGGAGATAAAACATTGAGGGGGAGTAACCCTTTGAGGGGGAGCATTGCATTTATCATACATTGCATACATTTGCTAATGTTGTGCCTAAATTCTAAAAATGCAAATGCTTGGTATTATTCTCACATGATTAATCTCACACTTTACTTGAATTGGTTTGTTAGAAACTCTTTTCAGGGATTGATTATTCTACAAGCGGATTGAAGACTTCAAGTTGCATTCTCTTATCTCTTTGTAATGTAGAATATCACTGTAATCCCGTAGTTTCTATTCCTTTTGTGAGGATTTAATGTGAGTGATGGTTTTGTCACGAAATAGCCAAAGGGGGAGATTGTAAGGATTCCCGTTGTTTTTAATTGGCTTATTTCGTGATCAAACCATATATGGGGATTCTTTGTAAGGGTAGTTTAGATGTTGTAATTAGTGCATTAGGCCCTTTGAAGACCTCATTATTGACAAGCACCAAAGGTAATATTCTAAGTGCTTTCTTGTCTTGAAGAGATAGATGCACACACTCACAACTCATGCATATGTTTAATCTTTGTATGTTGTGTTTCTTTTAGTTGTGCATAAATGATTATTTACATCTCTTCTTGCTTGATTTTATGATTGCATCTTGTGTTGAAAACATCATAGCATTTAGGCTTTTAGGATGCATCTTGTTTGACTTTGCACCACTTACATGATTGCATGTGGGATGCAAATTTTGGGGCTGTGCGCTGGTCCACCAGCGCCGGTCGACCAGCGCCGCTCACCGGCGCAAATCGCCCAGTGGCGCGCCGCTGGTCGTGCGCTGGTGTGGACCAGCGCCGGCCACCAGCGCCGATCGCCCAGTATGGCGCCGCTGGACTGGCGCTGGTGGCAGCGCCTGACGTCCAGCGCTCAAGCCAAAATTGGTTTGTGCGCTGGTCCTGCGCTGGTCCACCAGCGCAGGTCCACCAGCGCACAGAGTGATTTTCTGGCGAGTTTTCAAAACGACCTCACTTCACTTATGGCCTCTATATATATGCTAACTTGATTTTAGGTCATTGACAAGAGTTCTTATTCATGCTTCATACTTAGGATATTTTTCAAGAGAAGAAAAATACACAAAGAACTCATTTTTAATTACTCAAACACAATTTCATGATCATCAATCATCATCTAGCATCATCTTAGATCATCTAGATGTCATCTAGCATGGAATCTTCATCATACTTTGCTTGGTAAGCTTTTCACTAATATCTTACATATTTTGTGTTTAATTTATCTAGCAAATCTCAATTAATTACTTGATTGTTATTTTGTATGCTCTAGATACAAAATTGAGATTAGTATGATGTATGTTTGAGAAGTTGTATTGTGCTAGCATATTAGGTTTTGTACTTGATATTGATTAGCTTAACTATTTGACATGTCATTTAGTTTTGATATCTAGGATTGTTCTTAATTGCATATTAATCATCTTAGATAAGCATATAGGGTTTCCCTTGCTCTATGTTGCATTTTGGATATTTTCATATATTCACTTAGGGTTGTATTCTCTTCAAGAGAAGCTAAGTCTTGTGTGTAGCAATCGGGATTAGGTTGCTTAGATCGCAAGCAAATTGGACTAGGTTCACTCATACCGGGATTAGGTAGGTGTGTGATTACATCCGGGATTAGGTTGTAATCGTTTGCACATTTAGTGGATTCGAGGTTCGAGTGTGGCTTACTTACATAGCCCGTGGTTTTTCCCGTGAGGGTTTCCACGTAAAAATTCAAGTGTTAATTTAATTTCCGCACCATATTACACTTGCTTGTTTATATTATCTTGAGGGTAATTTCGTAATTTTGACTAACACGAAAAATTGGGTAAAAAGCGTAAAATCTATTCACCCCCCCTCTAGATAGCTTTATACACACCGTGGTATATTTAGTTTCAAAAGGTGAGTTCGTTGTGTATTTTTTCTTGTCTTGAAAAAATATCCTAAGTATGAAATCTGAATATGAACTCTCTTATTTGACCTAGAGTCAAAGTGGCATATATATAGGGGGCCAAATCAAAGTGTGGTCATTTTGAATAAGTTTGCCTGATTTTGCCTTGGGCGCTATACGTAGAGCGCTTTCGTACAGTGCCCCAACTCTATTCCCTCGGGAAAATAGGGTGGCGTTGTACGTACATTGCTTTATATAGCGCTTTGTACAGCGCCTGTACAGCGACCCAACAGTGACCAAAATAAAACGATTAGGTTTGTACAGCGCTTATATGGGCGCTGTTCGTACAGCACTTCTGTAGAGCGCTTTTGATAGCGCCCATTGCAAAATTGTAATCCTAAGACTATGCATGACAATGCAATTGGACATACAAGATGCAATCAAAATAACATGCAAGAAGAGATGTTTTAAACATGAATGCACACATAAATAAACACAAGATATACACAAAGAATAGATATGAATGGAATGTGTGTGTGTGTGCATCTAATCTCTTCAAAGCACAAAACCAAGCACTAGATATACCTTTGGAGTGCTTGAAACCTTGAGGTCTTGAAATGGCCATTAGACATGAACATCAAATCCTAGGCTACCCTTACAAAGAGCCCCAATTGTGGTTTGTCCACGAAATAAGCCAATCAACACAAGAGAATCCTTACAATCTCCCCTTTTGGCTATTTCGTGACAAAACCACCACTCAAATTGATCTTCACAACAAAATAGAAGCTACGGGATACAAAGATATTCTACATTACAAAGAGATAATAAAAAGTAAAAATCTTCAAGTCTTCAATCTCTTGTAGAACTATCAACCCTTCAAAACAAAAGTTACACTTCCAAAGCAAGTGTATGTGAGATGATCAAGTGAAAATAAAACAAGCATGCATTTAAAAAAAAATTAGGCACAACATTATGCAATGTATGTGTATGCAATACTCCCCCTCAACGGGTTACTCCCCCTCAATGAATATTCTCCCCAACAAGCACAATTGCTACTACAATTAGCAACTCCCCTTACCACACACTCTACTCCCCCTTTTTGTCATGATATAGGCAAAGGAGTAGTCCCCAACCGGGTCACTCATAGCAACGAGAGATAGTAGCATGCAAGATATTTGCATAATAATATAAGTCACTTTATGCATCCCAATTAATTGAAGAGAAACAAGGAGATTTATTTGAAGAAAATGTGTGAATCAAACATGCTTTGCATACAAGACATGTAGCATTCAAGTCCAAAATACAATGGTATTTGGCAAAGCAAATGACAAAGGTTTCTAATAAGAATTCAAACCAATTTCACCATTGTCATGAGAAAACCAAGGATATAGAGATTTGATTTTTATTTAAGAGCAACTATATCCAACTTTATAAGCGAAACATGGCATGAGCGACTTTGCATCCTTTTTGATTTTTCCGGATAAGATATCTGTATGATAGTAGCCATGTTCAACCAATAAAGAAAAAGAGACATTTGGATTTTTAGATCCTTTGAACGGATACAAGATCCTTTATTCATTTTGAGTCTCAAAAGTCTTTTTCACACAAGTTTTGCATTTATATTGTAATCATCAATTCATGCTTTTTCATTTAACATTAGCATGTTATACAAGAATCATCATGTCATGAAGATAACTAAAGGTCATTCAAATCATATTTCCTATGTACATCTCCTAGTTCAAAAATGCATGTTTGAACATAAATATGACATGGATTGTAAATAAGCAAGGTTCACACTTAATGAATTGAAAACATATATATATATATATATGAGCAACTAAGCTTACTCAAGCAATTAAAAGAAGAGGCATAAGTTATTTCAAAATTTTTTGCAAGTTACAAGAATGCAAAATAGTTCTCTTTGCTTGAGTTCCCCATATGGGGTCAAACACAAATCACATCACTCCACAAGACATATCTCAATAGATCTACTAAGTGTTTTAAATTGAGTAGCATCTAAGGGTTTAGTAAATAGGTCCGCAAGTTGATCATTAGTACCTACAGGTTCAACTACTATGCATTTATTTTCAACAAGCTCTCTAATGAAATGATGGCGGATGTCAATATGCTTAGTGTAGGGAAAAATACCGTAGTACACGCAGCGGAAGCGAGACTAAAAATAGATTTAGTAGTTTTAAAATTTTTCCTTTTTATGAACCTTAACCCCTTAATTAATTAAGCATATATATAAACCAACAAAAGAAGAATACCTTTTGTCGCGTGATCCGATTGACTTACGTCGATGGTAATCCGCAAGATCTTCAATCCTAGCACGAACGTGAATCACCTAGGAGCGTGGTCTCCCTTTTCTTTGAATTGCAAACCTGAGAATGGATAAACAAACTTTTCTTTTTCTTTTGTTAGTCACAAAACAATCAAAAGAAGACAAAGATTATTCCGGTCACTTTTAAGTTCTCAATCTAATGATCGAAACTCGCGTGAACCTAATTCGATGTTGTACACACAAGCTTATTGATGAACAAGCAATTAGTGTACCATCAAAGAATAATCTCTTCACTCTTTTATGTCTTAGTAGAATAAAAAATAATACTTTTCTATGAATTGAGAAGAAGAAGAAAATTGTATCAATCAACCACTTAGGGTGGCCGAATTCTATATGTGGTAATATACAGGTGGCCGAAATTTTGCTTCCTCTTGTATTTAGGGTTGCCGAAATCCTCCTCTAAATGGGACTAGGGTTGCCACAAATCACATGCCAAAAAGGGTTTGTGTTGCACCCTAATTTCCATCATACTTTAGACTTCAAACCCTAATCCAACTCATAGATATTTTTATTCTTTTATTGACTAAATAAAAAGACTTCTTATTTGATTAAATAAATAAAATTAATTATTTATTTTCTTATCAAACAAGTCTTTTACTTTTAGTATACTACTACAAATAGTATAACTTTAGGAAATATATTTCCTGATCAGAAAAAGATTTGTTTCTTAATTAAACAATTAATTAATAAATTAATTAATTCTTATTTAATTAAAACAATGAAACAAAATAATATATTAGGTTAATATATACACCTTGCCGCCCCACTTGAATAAATGGGCCATATATTATTTTTCTTATTTCATTTAATCCATTGGACTTTAAATAAAAAGCCCACATGTGAACCAGACCCATTCTTACTAAAAGAAACAAGCCCACATGCCTTTCATTAATATATTAATATAATTGAGCAACCCATTAAATAAATAATATGCAAATTATATTCTTAATATATTAAAAGCAATTCTAAATGGACCCATAAATTGGTCCGGTAGAATATATCAAGTGATCCATGCAAGTCCGTGTGGATTGGGGATCTTGGCGGGCTATCTAAATTTAAGCTTCAATAGACATAACCTAATCACAATCAACAAATGATTCACTTAGGTCCGATCCATTAATTTTAACTCATTCCACTAAAGAGCTAAAATTGAACTCTTAAATAAAGATAGAATAAGAAGATGTTCCTCATTCATACCCTAGACAATCATGTTGGAGATAGTGTATCCTCGTGATTAATATCAGTAATCGCCAAGAGTTCATAGACCGCCTATTACTCTCCAAGTTACCATATTTACTCATATGACCACGTTTTGAACTTGGATATTTTGACTTGTCCAGAAGCCATGTTTTCAATAGTCACCTATCGAAAACTCAACGTTGAGATTTATTATCCAATTACCTCAAAACATCCATATGATGATATTATACTCTCATTTAATAAATGGAGCCACGATGTCCATATCTATAAATGAAGTCCTCTATCGATTAACAAATGAATATCACCAAACTATCGAGGATAGACTATGCTATATAATCGTACTCATTGATAACTCAAATGATATCACTTGCAACCATAAGTCCATCATTTATCTAAGGATTAAGATAGACTCTCCGATTGTCCTGATAATGAAAAGACTATTATCTATTGACGGTTCTAGATAAACGATCCAGTTCAATGCACCTAGTGCACTAGATTCTTTTACTCGAAGACACTCCGATGATTTTAGAGTCATCATATCTCATTTGATCCCACTCAAATGCTAGCAAAAGAATTCTACAACTTTAACAAGAAAAAGGTGCCCAACCTTTAACTTAAGTTGTGAACATTATTCAAGACTAACTAAAGAATTGTGTCTACCTCATACATATCTAGATGTACGAACAATTGTTCTTTTCTCATAGTCTTTAGACCTTATGATTATTTACTTTGACAATTATAATATTAAACTATAAATGCTATAAGATTTGTTAAACCAGAAATCACTTTATTAATATGAAAAAGATTGTCAATTACAATATTACACTTTTGCTATTGAGCTTAATCCTAACACTTAGTTCTAGAATGTTATACCAGATTCTTGGAAATATTAATGGCACTCATGTTATCACAAAAGAGAGTGAGTGTAACTTGGTTGAATCCGTAGTCTACTAGCATTTGCTTCATCCATAGGAGTTGTGTGCATCCACTCCCTGCGGCTATGTACTCGGCATCGGCCGTGGACAAAGAAATTGAGTTTTGCTTCTTGCAAAACCAAGACACCAAGTTGTTGCCTAGAAAGAAGCAACCGCCCGATGTGCTCTTCCTATCATCGCAATTTCCTGCCCAATCCGCATCACTAAAGCCTACAAGACTAGCATTAGTGTCAAACGAATACCAAATCCCATAATTGGAAGTCCCATTCACATAGCGAATGATTCTCTTAACGGAAGAGAGATGGGACTCCTTAGGATCCGCTTGGTACCTAGCACACACACCCATACTAAAAGAGATATCGGGCCTACTTGCGGTCAAGTAAAGCAAGCTTCCAATCATGCCACGATATAACGTTTGTTCCACACTTTTACCACTAGCATCCTTGCTTAGCTTCAAAGTGGTACTCATGGGTGTATCACAATGTTTGGCATTTTCTAAACCAAACTTCTTCACTAGGTTTTTGGCATATTTGGCTTGGGTAATGAAGATCCCATCATCTAATTGCCTAATTTGCAAACCTAGGAAGTAACTTAGCTCACTAACAATACTCATCTCAAATTCATGAGAAATAACATCAACAAATTATTGGACCTTGGTGTTGTTGGTGGAGCCAAACACTATATCATCAACATAGATTTGAGCTATAAAGAGCTCATCATTATCCTTCTTGATGAATAGAGTCTTGCCAACACTACCCCTTGTGTAGTTATTGTCAACAAAAAATTGAGTGAGGCGCTCATACCAAGCCCTCGGTGACTCAATCAAAGAATTTTTATATAGTGGAAAGTTCAACAAGTTCGGCCTAGATAAGATTGCTTTCCAAAGCTTATTGATAGAACATGTCAATAAACCTCCAAACCGCGATTGTATCAATCAATTACCGAAAAGCATCACTCCACTAGCTTGTCGGAATAAGAAAGACCACCCAAAAATAATAGTCTATCAGAAGGACCAAGCCGAAAAGAAGAATCTGGTGCAGCGACCAAGGTTAATCATTCGGTGCATCCACCAACTCATAAGGATCAAGAACACCTCGACGACCATAACACAAGCGGGCAAAACGCCCAAACAAAAAAAAAAAAAAAAAAAAAAAAAAAAAAAAGCTCTAGGGGGTGGATTATATGTTGTATCATCACTAAGAGATACGCAAGCAAGTGAATTCGCAAACAAAGTTCGATAAAAAAGAAAGAAGAGAATAAAGTGCAAAAATAACAACTAATTGCCGGTTAATAAGACACTCGGCTTAGTTATGGCACTGTTCGAATAAGAGCTGGTGATCAGTTTAATAAGATACTTGATCATTCTTGAAGAAAAACTGACCAGAGGTATTCAACCATTGCAGACATTTCAGCTCATCGTTATGTTAGATACCCAGACCGGTTACTCAGCAAAGCAAAGCAAAAAAAAAAAAAAAAAAAAAAAAAAAAAAAAAAAAAAAAAAACCCTGATGTTAAAAGTACTCTGTTCGAATGAAACATACTTTAACAACTGCTGGGGGGCTAGGGGGTAGCACAGCATAGTAAAAAAAAAAAATCGCAGTTGCAAAAGTAGATCTCTATCCCGATGATTCGGCTAATATATATGAAGAAGAACCATAACGGAAGTTGGAGTACAAGACTAAAGCTAGTGGATCAGTCACCACCTTTCAGCACATGTAAGAAGTCAAATAATAGCAGAACATCTCAATCTCGACGGTTTAATCAAAGGATTGCCCGCAGCCACAAAATCCGGTCATTCATTGCCAATATAAGAAAGAATAAGATGGATCGTTGCAGTTCACGGAAGGTCCTAAGGTTCGTTCACCCTAAGGAATGTTTGACGATATTCGGGACATCACAACTCTATGCTGAAGAGATAGAAACGCCCACTACACAGCACAAGGAAAGAGCGACTTGCGATTTGCCGACTTAGAATGAAAAGGTAAACAATCTCGGATACCTCATCGAGTGGAGTTAGAGGTAAAATCTAAATTATGGCTTAGTTACTTTTTATTCGGCCTATAAATCAAATCTTTTTGGATTTCATAACCGCACATTGATGACGAGGAGGTAAAATATGGGGAAACACGTTTTTCACCCTTGTTTATTGAAATTCTTTACTGCACTTTTAACATGATGCACAACACATGTAGTATGTGTATTTATTCTAGTATTACACCCTACTTACATATGCTATCTATATGTTTCTTTCATACATAATAAATACTACGCGCGTATATACTTGCAAAAACATATACTAGTTTTATTAGCATACTACATGGTTTTTGTATGCAAAACATCTAGCAAGTCCATGGGTATTCATCCCGAACATCAACCAACACCAATAACGTGCATGGATCCAACTATTTTTTCAGCATTATTAAAAAATATATTTGTGCAAATGTTACTCACGTGTTTGACAAATAAAGACAAGTCGAAAACTTTAATTGAGCTTAGTCTCAATACACGCAAAACGAGTTTTATCTCGGCGTATGTAGAAATTCGAAGAAAAGGCCAAATTGGCCAAAATCCTCACCAACAAATGCCAAAGGGGCCAAAATCTTCAACAACATAGGCCAAAGGGGTCATCTTTGGAGCGTAAAGCCTGAAGATAGTACTCGAGCGCCATGAAACCGTGAAGAGCGAGTGGATAGTGTCCGAGGGGTGGAGAAGCTGAAATAGCATGCCCGCCAAGCTAATCAGATACGAACGTATCCTTAGTGAAAAGGCAAACCCGAGGCACTAGGATACCTGGAAAACTGCTCGGGGCACCACCGGAATATGTCTGGTGAGATGCACAGCTGTGTTGGCCAGTATACACTACCCCAATGATTTGGCAAACCCCTGTAGCAGACAAAACCTGGAGACGTCCTAGGTGACTTGTGCAAGGGACCTAAGTGTATGGTCGTGGTGAGCATCGACGTAACACCTGGGTAAAACTGACCAGTTTAATGAGACACTTGGTCAATCTAGAAATAATCAGTTTAATAAGATACTTGATCATTCTTGAATAAGATACTTGATCATTCTTGAAGAAAAACTGACCAGTTTAATGAGACACTTGGTCAGTCTGAAGATGACCAGTTTAATGAGATACTTGATCATTCTTGAAGCCAAACTAAGGATAATATATTTGTTCAGACCAAGGTAATTAGATACTTGGATAAACCAATCAAGTATAACAAAAACTTGACCCAATAAAACCAATGGATTACTCAAACTTAATGCCAGTTAATAAGATACTTGGTTAAATTAAGTTAAATGAGTTACTTAGGTTAAACAAAGAAACCAACGTTACACTCGGGTAAAAATAAAACAAAATATTTTTATTATTTACATGTTTACGAGTGTGCAGGTATACCAAATTGATAAAAAAAATAATTGACTGGGTACAAATAAAGCACTGTCAGCGATCTGGCCTTTTGGAAAGAAGGGGTAAAGATTTTTCCGCTTAAATTGCATATGTTAAGTTTAAAATGTGCAAGTACAAAGCTCCAATAAGCAAGTGCACATAAAAACAGTCAGGAAGCTTTCAAACGCAAGATCTAAGCCACCTGAGCTGAACGCCTTGAGGTTGACTTGGCTCATTAAAAATCAAGTAAAAACCCCGAAAGTGGGTAGAAACTTAGATACAGTGAGTCAGGACCCCCCGTGGTGTAAAATAAACACTCAAGTTGCCCTAAGCCATAGCCTAAATTCCTGCCTGTCAACCGAGCAAACACCTAGAGCAATTTGCAAGAAGTACAAAAGCCAGTGAGCAATTGTAAAAGAGACAATAATGAACAAAGTCGAATGCAAGTAAGTTGTAAGTCAAAATTGTATTTATATACATAAAGTGCTTTCTTTTTGCAGGAGTATTAGCTAGAAGGTACAAAAAAATAATAATAATAATAATAAAAAACCAATCTGTAAGAAAGATCGGCCAAAAAGAAGACCAGTCTATAAGAAAGATTAGCCAAAAGGAAGAATCAAACCTACGAAAAAAGATCAGCTGAAAAAAAGTTCAAATGGACAAGAAAGATCCAGGCTGAATGCTTGGAATGACCCAACCAAAGAAGAAAAGAATGGCTACCCAGACAATGTGCCAAAAGCGTGGCTCCTACCCTTCACGTCAGCATCAACTCAAGAATAACAATGATGCTAGGGGGTAGATTCCAAACAACATGAACCCCTGGAGAACAAAAGCCCCCCAACTCGCCATGAGCATGTATATATATATATATGGCAGTGGTCTCAGGGGGTGGATGCTTTGAAGCACGATCTCTATAGAGTGACATCTTACCTTGCCAAGAGCGATGACATATACTGTATTTTTCTCAGCTTGTGAGGAAAGACATGGCTCAGGGAAACCTTAATCAGTTCCTCTTATGATCTTCAACCACGACATCTTCAAGCTATCTTGAGCCCTAAAACTTCAAAAGATCATCAGAACTTGCCTTTAAAGGATACGACAAGAAGAAAAGATATTTTGGATAGAAGCATTCTCAGCTATTCAAGTCCTGGGAGATAATTGGAAGCAATTTGGAAGATTTCTTGATCACACCCGTGAAAACAGCATCTGCTGATGGGTCAACTTCAAGAATTAAAATGTATCATCTCAGAAGGAACTGGGTTTTGATCCTTATATGGTTGGAAAGGTATGGAAGTTATCTTTCTGTAGAATTTTACGGTTTGTGATTTTGAGTTTTCTAGAAGGAGTTATGACCATTTTACTACCCAAAGGTCAGCCCATAATTTCTACGCGGGCAGCATCTGTTGATGGGTCAACTTCAAGAATTAAACTGTATCATCTCAGAAGGAACTGGGTTTCGAGCCTTATATGGTTGGAAAGGTATGGAAGTTATCTTTCCATAGAAGTTTATGGTTTGTGATTTTGAGTTTTCTAGAAGGAGTTATGACCATTTTACTACCCAAAGGTCAGCCCAGAATTTCTGCAAGGGATTTTGAAAATAAAGCATTACGGGCTGCCTATTCGGGAATGAAGGTCGTAGATGAATTTGCTATGTTTTGGAAGATTAATGAAGGCCTAAAAGTCACTTTAACTTGGTTTTAGTTGATCCTAAGCTTTCCATGTTAGGATTAGTTGAGATTGGATTAAAAATTCCTAAAGATTAGAAGTGTTGTGCTTCATATTTTGAGTCACATTGAATTAGCCTTATTGGAGGTTGATTATGGAACTAAAAGGAGACCTAATTCATGCATGTTTAAGAGGAATTACAGCAGGAAGATCGGATACACAGCAGCAGTGCAAAGAAGGTCTAAGCGTTAGTAAGATCCGCTCAAAGCAAAAGATCTAAGTGAAGCCGAGAAGAGGATCCGAGCGTTAGTAAGATCCACTCAAAGATGGATCCAAGCGAAGCTGAACCAAGTTGGAAGAGGATCTGAGTGTTAGTAAGAACCACTCAGACAAAAGGATCCTAGAAAAGCCGAACAAAGCTAAAAAGGGGTCTCACATTCGTCCAAATGAGCGAAAAGATCTCAACAATCAAAGCTTATGGGGACAAGGAAGTTTATCGAACGCGACTAAAACCAAATGCAAGTAAGTAAGAATTTACAATTATGTTTATACAAACAAAGTTTTTTATTATTATTGCAGGAATACTAGCTATAAGGTCTTAAGGAAGAAAGGTATACCAAATACCAAATCTATATAGTGTGAGTGCGCACCAAGGTGTTACAAAAATATACAAGACAAAAAAATTACAAGAAAAGAGTTAAAGAGCGAGCAAAGGCTCAGCGAATGCCCGACAATTGTTCAACATCAGCCAGGTAGACAGTAACGTGGACTTAAGCTGAAGAAGAGCAACAACAAAAAAAAAAAAAAGGAAAAGAGAGAATCATAAGCCGATCACTTAAAAAGAAGACTAATCACCTGGCAGTTAACCGTGGTCCGGCTGAGCCAAGTGCAAATTCATCTCACAGTATCCAAAGGCATCTCAGCGACCTAACCTATGTCCCGAAGACACTTGCAGATATAGGCCCAAGAATGCATCTCAACAACATAACCTGTCTTGAAGAATCAGTCTACAAGAGAATGAAAAAAGATGTGGTCAGAAAACTATTCAAATCCCCTTCATCGAGTTGCCAATAACTCATCTCACGGATTTGAGGGGGTATTGTTGTAGGGGTTTTTCGTCAGCATGACACATCAGCAAGGATAGTGGGTAATGCGGAAGTACAGTAATTCCACATCATTAAAAGTCAACTAATCAACGAAATGGATGTTGACCGAGGACACGTCACCAGGTTTGGACACGTCATCAAGAAAGCTAATATGGAAGTTAGAAGTGTATGCGCCAAGTAAAGTCGTCCAGTAGAAGAAGTCTTAGTAAGCGAAGATCCTACTCGCCGAAGATCTCTACTCATCAAGATCTACTCGACCAAAACAGGAAATATAATCCTATCAAGATACGCCTTATCAAGCGGAGATCCACTCAGATATGAAATCTATAAATCACGCTCCAAGTAAGGAAATATCCCTATTTCCTCTCCCGTACCGGAGAAGTCTAATCAGGAAAGAACTCAAAGCTTCCAGAAGGATAAACACCAAGCGGGAAAACGAGTCCTAATCAGTCTACTCTACCAGAATCCTACAAAGAATCTAATTAATAAGTCCATCGCTTATATGACAAGAACCAGGGCCACCCTAGATCAAACCCTATAAATACATCCATGTATTTATTATTTAACGAGGATCGTCATGAGCAATTTACACTGACATGAGAAAAGAGATACGATACATAAGAGAGAAAGCGAGTATTGAGCATGTAATCCTTATATTCATAGTGGATCACTTCTCGCCGTCACCGGCACCGTGGATGTTTCCCCGCTTTAGGGTTTTACCACGCAAAACATGTGTTATGCTTGCTCATCTATTATTTTCTACTTTCATTACGTTTATCTTGCAGGTTTCATTAACCTAAAATCATTGACCGGTTGACTTCCAAAAATCACCGTCAACAACTATCAATTCCTAGTCTACCCTCGGGCCTAGTGAATATCCTAGTCTACTTCCTATCCGAGACTAATTCGGGCCTAGTGAGGTATAGTCCCGAATTAGTGAATTAGTCCCGAATTAGTCCTTAATTTTTTAAAACTAATATTCTTTTGAAAAATACTTTTTATTTTTATTTTTTTAAAATACATATACGATGATGTCCACCCGACCTCCATTAGAGGTCTGTGACAATTAATAAATTGTAGATTTTTATTGAAAAAATTAATAAATTGTAGTTGTTGACGGTGAAATTTGGATTGCCACACACTCAACAATTATATCAACTCAAAGTAAAACGAAAGAATAATCAATGCATGCAAGAGACAGATTTTACGTGGAAAACCCTTGAATGGGAAAAAACCACGGCGCCTCCAGAGGGTAGAAAAATAATACTAGACTTATTGCTTTGTTACACACTCAGATCTCTCATACAATTGCTCTCTTCTCTCTAGGTTTTCGAACCCTTCCCTCATGGGATAAGTGGTTCTATTTATACATGATAGTTAGGGTTTTCCCTAGTCCTAATTGTGTTGGTGGTAGGATTTCCTCTTTGATTCGCGTTAGGAATCCCACGTTGTAATCGATTAGGATTTCCTCTTTATTCTAACTTCTCCGTCTTGAGTTTAGTCTTCCCTCCTCTTCTTATAATTTCTCGCTGTTATGGGTTTTCTAGAAGTCACGATTTTATTTCTGTGTTTCTGCCGAGTCAGTTTGGGCCCAGTATGCTGATGCAGCGAACACCTTCACTCCTGGATATTACCCTTCGGCGACCACGTTTCTATCTTTGGCGAGTATATATCTAGCTCTGGCGACCACACCTTTGACTTATTGGCTTAAGACGTTGACATACTAACTGGTCACGTTTTTCTCCTTTGACCCGGTCAACGAGTGACGTGGCAACCTTTTCTTCAGCATTTATTGACTCTTTTGATGACGTGTCTGCTTGGCGAATTTATACATACAACAGTAGTTGAATGCACAAGAGAAGAAGATTCCTGATTTGTGTTTGGATTTAATGAAATGAGTTCTTATGATCTTTTGTAGCTTGGATCGAAAATGATTTGTGTTTGGATTTGAAGAAATTGTAGTTGCTGACGTCGATTTCTAGGAAATCTAGTTGACAATGACACGTATGCAAATTGGTGACTGATGCAACTTAGAAAATGAGATCAAGTCGCCTCTCTAATATGTGTGTAAATTGAAGAATGGATAATAGGCAACAGATGAGTGTGGAAATAATAAAGGCATTGATGTTTTTTATGTAGAAAACCCTTATCACAGTAAAAAACCACGGTTGTCTTAGCGACAGATAAAGAATTCTTCATTATGTAAAGGATAATTACAGTTACAAGTGATGAGTTGCTTATGTTTTCTATTGTTCTCTTTTCTATTTCTACTTGATACATGTGTTAATATAAGGGCTAGGGCGTTGCCGTATCCCTTGTTGTGTAAGTAAGAAATATTATCTGGCGAGATCCCAGGGGGATCGTATTTTGGCGAGATTCTTGGTGAATCGAATCCTCGTGCATTTATGGTGCTGTGATCTTCATTCCTCGTGGGAGTATTTCTTCATATCTTTTTGTATTTATTGATGGATTTGTCAACTGCTGAAGTATAGGTGATTGCCTTGCCAAGTATAAGGTCAAGCTTCATTGAGAATATGCTGAAATCTTGCTTTGTTAATGATGCCTCATATTCGATGTGGGGCGAGTTTGGGTCAATTCGCCTATTCGGCATCCATCAAGCAGCTACTCTTAGAGGGCGAGTTGCTCTTATCTTGCTATTGCTATGCGTGGCCCGTCGAGCTAATGTGGTCTGATGTCATGGATAATTGGTCCCTTAAATCCCAGGTTTTATGCTGACCTGTCGAATCGAGTAAAATTAACTCAAACAGTAGTTGAATGCAAGCTGTGTGATGTTATTTATTACTATTTTTTTCAATCTAGATCTTAAAATCGTTATGTTGGGGGGAGAAGAAGTAACATTAATGGAGGTCAAGAGGTTTGCAATCAAGAACTTTATGTCTGCAATCCATAACCTCCAGGTCCTCCATGGATGTCTTATATATATATATATATATGATTCATTTAAAAACATATAAGTAAAGTAAGGTTGAGGACGAAGAAACATTAATGGAGGTCAGGATTGGAAGAGAAAGATGAAGGAGGGAAAGAAAAAAAAAATTAAAATTATTTTTTGTTCAAAATTTCATTAAGGGCAATGCTGTCCAAAATGTGGATTGTTTACTAAAAACAATCAAAAAACTAATTTAGGCTACATATAATAGCTACCCTAATTTTATGGCTATTTATGGATTTGCTAAATAATACTAAATTATATATATATATATATATATTATTTGAAATAGTAAATTAGATGATATCTAAGAGCATCTCCAATACAAATATATATTTGGAGAAAATTAAGTGTCACGTAAGATAGATAGATAGATAAGAAGTTAGAAAAACCCTTTCTAATGCAAGTATCTAATTTTAATATGAAGATGATATGGCATAAAAAAAAAGTTAGAGAATATAGAATTGAGTTTCTAATTCTAGAAACTCTCCTAGAAATGCCGATTAAGATTTCTAACTCTTTCCACCAATAATATTAGAGCCCATTTAATTGTAAAATAAAAGAGAAGAGGGAGTGAAATAATTGTTTTATTATTATTGGTTATAAAATGAATGCATATTAGAATTTAGATAATTGCATTAGAGATGTGAATATACATATCTTTTTTTATTTTTTTCTAAAATGGATACATAATAAATAGAAATGCTGATGTGACACTATTTAGAAACTCATATATATATATATATATATATATATATATATAATTGGACTGACCTAAAAGGAAAGAGCATCACTAGTGATCATATATATAAAATGTAGGGAAAAATACCAAGAAGTACACGTAGCGGAAGCGAGACTAAAAAAATAGATTTAGTGACTTTTAAAAATTTTTCCTTTTATGAACCTTAAAACCCTTTAATCAATTAAACATATATATTATCTAACAAAAGAATAATACCTTTTGTCGCGTGATCCGATTGACTTACGTCGATCTTCAATCCTAGCACGAACGTGGATCACCTAGGAGCGTGGTCTCCCTTTTCTTTGAATTGCAAATCTGTGAATGGACAAACAAACTTTTCTTTTCTTTGTTAGTCACAAAAACAATCAAAATAATGACTAAGATTATTCCGGTCACTTTTGAGTTCTCAATCTAGTGATCGAAACTCGCGTGAACCTAAATCGATGTTGTACACACAAGCTTATTGATGAACAAGCAATTAGTGTACCATCAAAGAATAATCTAACACTCTTTTATGTTTTTAGTAGAATAATAATCTTTCTATGAATTGAGAAGAAGAAGAAAATAGAATCTCAAGCACCAAAACATTAGAGTGGCCGAATTCTATAAGTGTGTATATATAGGTTGCCAAACTTTCTTCTCTTCTTTTCTTTTAGGGTGGCCGAATTCTCTAACCTAAATGGACTAGGGTTGCCGCAACATACAAGCTTAAAAGAGTTTGTGTTGCACCCTAATTCCCATCTAGTTTAAGACTTCAAACCCTAATTTAATTCATAAATCTTTTATTTTATTATTTTAACTAAATAAAAAGACTTCTTATTTGATTAAATAAATAAAACTAATTATTTATTTCCTTATCAAACAAGTCTTTTACTTTTACTTTTACTTGTAGGAAATATATTTCCTGATCAGAAAAGATTTGTTTCTTAATTAAACAATCAATTAATAAATTAATTAATTCTTATTTAATTAAAACAATGAAACAAAATAATATTTTAGGTTAAAATTAACCCTTGCCGCCCCACTTAGAATAAATGGGCCAAATATTATTTTCTTATTTCATTTAATCCATTGGACTTTAAATAAAAAAGCTCACATGTGAACCAGACCCATTCTTACTAAAAGAAACAAGCCCACATGCCTTTCATTAATATATTAATATAATTGAGCGGCCCATTACTAAAATAATGTGCAAATTATATTCTTAATATATTAAATGCAATTCTAGATGGACCCTTAAATTGGTCCGGTAGAATATATCAAGTGATCCATGCAAGTCCGTGTGGATTAGAGATCTTGGCGGGCCATCTAAATTTAAGCTTCAATAGACATAACCTAATCACAATCAACAAATGATTCACTTAGGTCCGATCCATTAATTTTAACTCATTCCACTAAAGAGCTAAAACTGAACTCTTAAATAAAGATAGAAAAGGAAGATGCTCCTCATTCATACCCTAGACAATCATATTGGAGATAGTGTATCCTCGTGATTAATATCAGTAATTGCCAAGAGTTCATAGACCGCCTATAACTCTCCAAGTTACCATATTTACTCATATGACCACGTTTTGAACTTGGATATTTGACTTGTCCATAAGCCATGTTTTCAATAGACACTATCGAAAACTCAACGTTGAGATTTAATATCCAATTACCTCAAAACATCCATATGATGATATTATACTCTCATTTAATTAAATGGAGCCACGATGTCCATATCTATAAATGAAGTCCTCTATCGATTAACAAATGAATATCACCAAACTATCGAGGATAGACTATGCGATATAATCGTACTCATTGATAACTCAAATGATATCACTTGCAACCATAAGTCCATCATTTATCTAAGGATTAAGATAGACTCTCCGATTGTCCTGATAATGAAAAGACTATTATCTATTGACGGTTCTAGATAAAGCTTTTCATTGTGATCCAGTTCAATGCACCCAATGCACTAGATCCTTTTGCTCGAAGACACTCCGATGATTTTAGACTCATCATATCTCATTTGATCCCACTCAAATGCTAGCAAAAGAATTCTACAACTTTAACAAGATAAAGGTGCCCAACCTTTAACTTAAGTTGTAAACATTATTCAAGACTAACTAAAGAATTGTGTCTATCACATACATATCCAGATGTACGAACAATTCTTCTTTTCCCATAGTCTTTAGACCTTATGATTATTTATTTTGACAATTATAATATTAAACTATAAATGCTATACGATTTATTAAACCAGAAATCACTTTATTAATATGAAAAAGATTGTTAATTACAACATTACACTCTTGCTATTGAGCATAATCCTAACATAAAAACCCTTAGACAACATCCATATATATAAATGATAAAAGAAAAAAAAAAAAGAGTAATAACAACCAAATAAGCACCAAAACCAAGGGAAAAACAACTCCAAACAAACAGTGGCATGCAGGCCATACCAAAAAGAAACAAAAAGCATAATAAAAATCGAAAAGACTCCTAACCCATGTAGTCATTGTCAATCAACGAGGAACAGAATGGCGGGGTGGAAAACCACCAAGAATCTGCCTCCAGCTACAAAGCATGTTTGGACAGGGCATTTGCAACCTGATTCCCCTCCTTGAAAATATGGGACACCTGAAAATCCATCTACGAAGTCTGAAAGATACAACGCTGCCACACATGACGAACCCGCCAAGGAACCTGCTCAGAGCGAGAAGAGAGCAGCTGAACCATATAAGAATAATCACTCTCAAGCCAGATCCGACGCCACCCATACTTCCAAGCAAAATTAATGCCTAGAGAAGTCGCAAGAAGCTCAGCCTCAAACACAAACACCGACCCAAGAGGGATAGCAAAACAATCCTTCATAAAAGCCCGACAATTATGGAAGACTCCCCCACAACCTCCAACTTCTGAATAACTTAAGGCGGCACCATTGGTATTGACTTTGATCCAACCAGGAGCTGGCGGCGACCAAATCACACTCTTGATAACCAGGGCCTTATCAGGATGACAACGAAGACCGAACCGTCGAAGAATCATAAGATCATCCACACAATTACGCATACAACCAATCTCCAGGCGATTAGCATCAGAAACCGCATGCCAAACCGGAGAAAGAGCAGACCTAAAATCCACCGATTTACCTCCAAAGATCCACTGATTACAAGCAAACAACACACTCCAAACCACTACACGGATAGCGGCCTTCCACAAAACCCTGACCTAATCATTAAAAAAAACCGACGTGGCCTACAAGAAAAAAGAATTCAAAGAGTCGGCAAAAATACACCGTTGGAAAGCCGAGAAAATAACCTCCCAAAGAGTAGCTGCTAGAGGGTACTGGAGGAAAAGATGATCAGCTAACTCACAAACTCAAAATATATATTTGCATCGGAGATGCTCTAACGACTACAATTCTTTAATTTATTAAAAAAAAAAATTATAATGTGGGAGATCCATCTATAATGTTATTTTAGCCATACAAATAGCAATTATAAATATTTAAACCAGCAGGTTTACATAGAATGTATCATGTATGCACCGCCTCTTACTTCTTCTTCTTCTTATTCTTATTATTATTATTATTATTATTATTTTTGACCTTTTACCAGGTAGGATTCGAGCCTTAAAACTTTAAATATCAAACAAAAATAAAATAAAATAATAAATAAACCTCTCCAGAATACTCCAGCAGCCAACTGTAACACTAGAAAGTAGAAACATCAAACATTCACACACTCGTTTGAAATTTTCTGTACAATTCTAGTCTCCACTGGAACTTTCTCGGTCATCAATCACTCACCCACTATAAAAATCCATCCCCAATTCAGATTTTGAAAACTATCTCATAGAAAAATCGACCAACCAAGTCTCTATTTCTAGTGAATTTTAGCAAAGTATGGGCAGTGAAGGAAAAGCCATAGGCATCGACCTGGGCACCACCTACAGCTGCGTCGGCGTTTGGCAAAACGACCGCGTTGAAATCATAGCAAACGACCAAGGCAACCGCACCACTCCCTCCTACGTCGCCTTCACCGACACTGAGCGTCTCATCGGCGACGCCGCCAAGAATCAGGTGGCCATGAACCCCCAGAACACCGTCTTCGACGCCAAACGCCTCATCGGCCGCCGTTTCTCCGACTCATCCGTCCAGAGCGACATGAAGCTCTGGCCCTTTAAAGTCATCCCGGGTCCGGGCGACAAACCCATGATCGTCGTCCGCTACAAAGGAGAAGAGAAACAGTTCGCTCCCGAAGAGATCTCTTCAATGGTCTTGACGAAGATGAGAGAAGTCGCGGAGGCTTTTCTTGGTCAACCCATCAAAAACGCCGTCGTAACTGTCCCCGCTTACTTTAACGATTCTCAGAGACAGGCCACGAAAGACGCCGGCGTTATTGCTGGTCTCAACGTTTTGAGAATCATAAACGAACCGACTGCAGCAGCAATTGCTTACGGTCTAGACAAAAAAGCTTCGAGAAAGGGTGAGCAGAACATTTTAATTTTTGATCTCGGCGGAGGAACCTTCGACGTGTCTCTGATGACGATCGAAGAAGGAATCTTTGAAGTGAAAGCCACCGCTGGTGACACACATTTGGGAGGCGAAGATTTCGACAATCGGATGGTCAATCATTTCGTGTCAGAGTTTCGGAGGAAGCACAAGAAAGATATCAGTGGAAACGCGAGGGCTCTGAGGAGGCTGAGGACTGCTTGCGAGCGAGCCAAGAGGACTCTGTCTTCTACCACACAGACGACCATTGAAATCGATTCCTTGTACGAAGGAATTGATTTTTATGCAACAATTACGAGAGCAAGATTCGAAGAGTTGAACATGGATTTGTTTAGGAAATGTATGGAGCCTGTGGAGAAGTGTTTGAGGGACGCTAAGATGGACAAGAGTCATGTTCATGAAGTGGTTTTGGTTGGTGGCTCAACTCGGATTCCAAAAGTGCAGCAACTTTTGCAGGACTTTTTCAACGGTAAGGAGCTTTGTAAGAGTATCAACCCTGACGAGGCTGTCGCCTACGGCGCCGCCGTACAGGCTGCCATTCTCAGTGGCGAAGGGAATGAGAAAGTTCAGGATTTGTTGCTTCTCGACGTTACTCCTCTCAGTCTCGGACTTGAAACAGCCGGTGGTGTCATGACGGTTCTGATTCCGAGAAACACCACGGTTCCCACCAAGAAAGAGCAGATTTTCTCGACATATTCCGATAATCAGCCTGGGGTTTTGATCCAGGTTTACGAGGGAGAGAGAGCGAGGACCAAAGATAATAACCTTCTTGGAAAATTCGAACTCACAGGAATCCCTCCAGCTCCTAGAGGGGTCCCGCAGATCAATGTCTGTTTTGATATTGATGCAAACGGAATTCTTAACGTGAGTGCCGAGGACAAAACTGCCGGGGTGAAGAACAAGATCACAATCTCGAATGACAAAGGGAGGTTGAGCAAAGATGAGATTGAGAAATTGGTGAAGGAGGCGGAGAGGTACAAGGCAGAGGACGAGGAGGTGAAGAAGAAGGTGGATGCTAAGAACGCGCTGGAGAACTACGCGTATAACATGAGGAACACAGTGAGGGACGAGAAGTTTGCTGCAAAACTGAACCCGGACGACAAGGAGAAGATCGAGAAGGCTGTAAGCGAGACTATTGAATGGTTGGATGGGAACCAATTGGCCGAGGTTGATGAGCTTGAAGACAAGTTGAAGGAGTTGGAGGGAATTTGCAATCCTATTATTTCTAAGATGTACCAAGGCGGTGTTGATGGTGATGTCCCAATGGGCGGCGACATGCCTGGTGGTGGTGGTGGCTCCACCGGGGCTGGTTCCGGGGCAGGGCCAAAGATTGAAGAGGTTGATTAAGGTTTGTGTTTGTTTGTTTGAAGATCAGAGTTGGTTGCTCTGTTTATGAGGCTTGGGTTCTATTGCAGACAGTTATGTAATATGATGTTACAAATAAAGTTAGAAAGTTTTTCATGTAAATTCGTTTGAGTTATAAATTAATGATAGATTTGATGAGTTTTTTTTTTTTTTTTCTTTTTTTTGAAATAGATATATTTGATGAGCTGAAAAATCAATTTTTTACTTGTACGTTCAGTATTGGACATTTGTAATATTAATTTGAAAGCTGATCATAGATGTGGTCAAAATTAAGTCAATAATCTGTTTGAAGCAATAGAAATTGAACTGAGGTTTTAACAATAAAATTTTAATTAGATTTCTAAACGATACCCGCGTTGAAAGATTTCATAATTTTAGTTTGATTTTAAATTAGAATTTACTTAATCTCAATTTGGTGCAGATGAATTATAATTCAATTCCTTGATTAGGGATGTCAAGGTAGCAGTTTCGGGCAGGGACAATAAGGGTGCGTGTTGTCACGGTCCGTTCATTTTCAAGCCGATTTCCAGCCAAGGTGCATTACAAAGCCAACTATTATACACAAGCCCTTGGAGTATTCTAGAGACTTCTCCACACTTCTAGCATGGAGCCTTTTCTAGAAGTCTCTAGGTTGGACGCATTCTAGACTTCTCTTGTAAATATCTAGAGGCATGTATATAGTTGTAGAGAATTCTAGATACATGTAGATTATGATAGAGAATGAATCTCCACCCTTGGATTGTATTAATCTAGATCGTCCATTGAGGAGATGGACACCTATAAATAGGTAGCTCCTCTCATTTGTAAAGGCATCCAAGCCTTCTAGCATACAAAGCATTGTAAGCATTCTTGTAAGCAATACAACTTACCTTTATATCCAACCAAGCTCTTCTTGTTCCCTTTTCTCTAGTCTCTCAAGTGTTAGTGAGAGTGACCATCAAGGCTTACTTAGCAACATTGCCCAAAAAGTTGCCTAAGTGCCGCACGGGTTAGCTGCGCAAACTTTAAGCCCATGACAGTTGGTATCAGAGCCAGGTCGTTAAGCAACCAAGGAGTGTGCACTAGCCATGGTGTCTGACACTGAAGTTGCTACTAGAGGGGAAGAGCAAGGACGGGGGCGTGAGGAACAACGCATGTAGCCTAAATGTGGCAAGTCCAAGGGTCCGTCCATGGATGCCTTGGAATCTCGGATGGTTGGCTTGGAAGAAGCCATCTCGGGGATGCAGACTACGCTAGGTGATGCTGTCGATCGTCTCGATGGCCTAGAGACAGATTATGGCGAGATCACTCAAGCCACCAAGTCCACCATCCACGAGACTCAAAAGGGCTTAAAGGAAGATGTATGTTTCCTTACCTAAGAGTTCCGCAACTTTCGCACTTTCGTGGAACACGAGTTGCGGGCTTTGCGTACGGAGGTGGAGGAAGTCCGTACCGAGTGGGTTTCGTACAAGAGCAGCCCAACTGTTGCTTATGGTGCCACCTCTAGCACTAGCACATTGAGTGCCATCCAAGTGCCCAAGCCGGCTACATATAATGGTACTCGTAATGCTATGGAAGTTGAAAACTTCCTTTTCGGTCTTGAACAATATTTCGAGGCCAAGGGTGCTCGAGATGACGCAACAAAGATCGCAAACACACCCACCTTCCTTCGCGATGCCGCCCAACTATGGTGGAGACGTAAGCATGGTGATTCGGGCAAAGGCATCAACTCCATTCACACATGGGAAGACTTCAAAAAGGAGCTAAAAAGGCAATTCTGTCCCACTAATGCAGAAAAAGAGGCACGCGGCCGTCTTCGCCGACTCAAACAGATGGGTAGCATCCGAGACTATATCAAGGAATTCACTACCCTATCCCTTGAGATCGAAGACATGTCCGAGAAAGACTCTCTCTTCTACTTCATGGATGGTTTGAAGGATTGGGCAAGAGTGGAGCTGAAAGAAAGAATGTGCAAGATCTAGATACCGCCATTGCCGAAACCGAATCTCTCACCGACTACTCCACCCAATCAAGGGAAAAGAAGACCAACCAAGGCAAAAGTGGGGGAGACAAGTCCGGACAAAAGAGCCAAGGCCGTAAGGAGGAGGGACAACGAAAGCCTTCAAGCATGGACAAGCGCAACAAACCAAGCGGAGGTAAGTCCGAAGCCCCTAAACCTAAGTCTCCTTGTTTTATTTGTGATGGACCGCATTGGGTAAGAGACTGCCCCAAGCGGAAAACTCTTAGTGCCATGATGTCTCAACATGAAGAAAGCCAAGATGGAGGATAGGCAGGCATGGGATCGCTTAGACAGCTTGGTGCGCTCAAGAGCAACAATGCGCCATCAACCTCCACCAAGAAAGGGCTTATGTTCGTAAATGCTTCAATCAACGGCAAGGCTGTCCGTGCAATGTTAGATACGGGGGCAACACACAACTTTGTCTCCGTGGATGAGGCCAAGAAGCTGGGCCTCAAAGCTACAAATGGAGGAGGCACAATCAAGGCCGTCAACTCACTGGCAAAACTAATAGCAGGCATTGCCAAGGCCGTCCCTGTTAGCCTTGGAACATGGAGTGGGAAGCTAGATTTCTCCGTTGTTCCGATGGATGACTTCCAAGTGGTACTAGGCATGGAGTTCTTCGACCAGGTGCATGCCTTCCCCTTCCCAGCCGGGAACTCCCTCAGCATCCTCGACGGGAGTAAGACTTGCATGGTTCCAGCGGAACGCATGGCCAAGGTGGAGTCCAAAGCGTTGTCAGCCCTGCAGTTCAAAAGGGGATTGAAGAAGGATCCTAGCTTCCTAGCCACTCTCCGAGAGCTCAACGATGGAGAAGATCAAATTACCCCTTCAAGTCCAACACCGGCCAAGGTCCAAGCCGTCCTCGATGAATACAAGGACGTAATGCCAAAGGAGCTCCCGAAAAAAGCTTCCACCTAGGCGAGAGGTGGACCATCAAATCGAGTTGGAGCCCGGTGCCAAGCCTCCCGCCATGGCGCCCTATCGCATGGCACCCCCTGAATTGGAGGAGCTACGAAGGCAACTCCAAGACTTGCTCGATTCCGGCTACATACGGCCTTCCAAAGCCCCATTTGGTGCTCCGGTTCTTTTCCAAAAGAAGAAGGATGGATCGCTCCGGATGTGCATTGACTATCGGGCGCTAAACAAGATCACCATCAAGAACAAGTACCCGATACCCTTGATCGCCGACCTTTTTGACCAGCTAGGAAAGGCACGGTACTTCTCCAAGCTTGATCTTCCATCAGGGTACTACCAAGTGCGCATCGCATCAGGAGACGAGCCTAAAACGGCATGTGTGACAAGGTATGGTGCTTTCGAATTCCTAGTCATGCCGTTTGGCCTCACCAATGCACCGGCAACCTTTTGCACTCTCATGAACAAGCTTTTCCATCCGTTCTTGGATCAATTCGTGGTGGTATACTTGGATGACATAGTGGTGTATAGCCAAACTCTCGAAGACCATATCCGACACCTCAAGCAAGTCTTCCAAGTCCTTCAAGAAAACGAGCTCTACATCAAGTTGGAAAAGTGTTCTTTCGGCCAACTAAAGTTGGAGTTCCTTGGTCACCGGATACGAGATGGAAAGCTTATGATGGATGGTGCTAAGGTGAAGGCAGTCCAAGAGTGGGAACCTCCCACCAAAGTGCCGGAATTAAGATCCTTCCTAGGGCAAGTCAACTACTATCGGCGGTTCTGTTAGGATTATGCTCAATAGCAAGAGTGTAATGTTGTAATTAACAATCTTTTTCATATTAATAAAGTGATTTCTGGTTTAACAAATCGTATAGCATTTATAGTTTATATTATAATTGTCAAAGTAAATAATCATAAGGTCTAAAGACTATAGGAAAAGAAGAATTGTTCGTACATCTGGATATGTATGTGGTAGACACAATTCTTTAGTTAGTCTTGAATAATGTTCACAACTTAAGTTAAAGGTTGGGCACCTTTATCTTGTTAAAGTTGTAGAATTCTTTTGCTAGCATTTGAGTGGGATCAAATGAGATATGATGAGTCTAAAATCATCGGAGTGTCTTCGAGCAAAAGGATCTAGTGCACTAGGTGCATTGAACTGGATCACAATGAAAAGCTTTATCTAGAACCGTCAGTAGATAATAGTCTTTTCATTATCAGGACAATCGGAGAGTCTATCTTAATCCTGAGATAAATGATGGACTTATGGTTGCAAGTGATATCATTTGAGTTATCAATGAGTACGATTATATCGCATAGTCTATCCTCGATAGTTTGGTGATATTCATTTGTTAATCGATAAAGGACTTCATTTATAAATATGGACATTGTGGCTCCATTTAATTAAATGAGAGTATAATATCATCATATGGATGTTTTGAGGTAATTGGATATTAAATCTCAACGTTGAGTTTTCGATAGTGTCTATTGAAAACATGGCTTCTGGACAAGTCAAAATATCCAAGTTCAAAACGTGGTCATATGAGTAAATATGGTAACTTGGAGAGTTATAGGCGGTCTATGAACTCTTGGCGATTACTGATATTAATCACGAGGATACACTATCTCCAATATGATTGTCTAGGGTATGAATGAGGAGCATCTTCCTTTTCTATTTTTATTTAAGAGTTCAGTTTTAGCTCTTTAGTGGAATGAGTTAAAATTAATGGATCGGACCTAAGTGAATCATTTGTTGATTGTGATTAGGTTATGTCTATTGAAGCTTAAATTTAGATGGCCCGCCAAGATCCCCAATCCACACGGACTTGCATGGATCACTTGATATATTCTACCGGACCAATTTAAGGGTCCATCTAGAATTGCATTTAATATATTAAGAATATAATTTGCACATTATTTAAGTAATGGGCTGCTCAATTATATTAATATATTAATGAAAGACATGTGGGCTTGCTTCTTTTAGTAAGAATGGGTCTGGTTCACATGTGGGCTTTTTATTTAAAGTCCAATGGATTAAATGAAATAGGAAAATAATATTAGGCCCAATCTTATATAAGTGGGGCGGCTAGGTTAATGTTTTAACCTAAAAATATTATTTTGTTTCATTTGTTTTAATTAAATAAGAATTAATTAATTTATTCATTAATTGTTTAATTAAAGAAACAAATCTTTCCTAAAAGTAAAAGACTTGTTTGATAAGTAAATAAATAAATTAGTTTTATTTATTTAATCAAATAAGGAGTCTTTTTATTTAGTCAAAATAAAAGAATAAAAATAAAAGAGTTGGATTAGGGTTTGAAGTCTTAAAAGACATGTGGTTTTTGGGTGCAATACAACTCCTCTTTTGTAGAGGAAAATTGCGGCAACCCTAGGTAAACACACATAGAGAATTCGGCCACCCTATAAGGAAAGAAGGAAGAAATTTTGGCCACCTATATAAGCATACTTATAGAATTCGGCCACCACAATGAATGGTGCTTGAGTTTTTATTTCTTTCTTCTTCTTCTTAATTCCAAGAGAGTTTTTATTCTAAAAAGACAAAAAGGAGTGTGAGATTATTCTTTGATAGTATACTATTGCTTAATCATCAATAAGCTTGTGTATACGATATCGATCTAGGTTCACGCGAGTTTCGATCATTAGATTGAGAACTCAAAAGTGACCGGAATAATCTTTTACATTCTTTTGATTGTTTTGTGACTAACAAAGAAAAGAAAGTTTTTGTTTGGTCCATTCACAGGTTTGCAATTCAAAGAAAAGGGAGACCAAGCTCCTAGGTGATCCACATTCGTGCTCGGATTGAAGGTCTTGCGGATTACCATCGACGTAAGTCAATCGGATCACGCGACAAAAGGTAATTTACTTTTTTTAATGTATATGCATGTTTATTGATTAAAAGGGTTTAAGGTTCATAAAGGAAAAAATTTTAAGAGTCACTAAATCTAATTTTTAGTATCGCTTCCGCTGCGTTTACCACTTTTGTTATTATTTTCCCCTACAGGTTCATCCATGGTTATTCAGCCAAAGCCGCCCCTTTGACTGACCTACTCAAAAAGAATCGAGCATGGCAATGGTCCGACGAGTGCCAACAAGCTTTTGAAGAACTGAAGGAAGCTATCTCGGAGGAACCGGTGCTTGTCTTACTAGACCACAATAAGGCATTTGAGTTGCACACCGATGCCTCAGATTTTGCTATTGGGGGCGTTCTTATGCAAGAAGGGTACCCCATCGCTTTCGAAAGCCGCAAGTTGAACGATACGGAGCGGCGTTACACCGTCCAGGAAAAGGAGATGACAGCCATCATCCACTGCCTCAGAGTTTGACGACATTACTTGCTTGGAGCCACCTTTCGCATTATGACTGACAATGTTGCCACAAGTTACTTCCAGACGCAGAAGAAGCTTAGCCCCAAGCAAGCACGATGGCAAGACTTCCTGGCGGAATTTGATTATCGGCTCGAGTACAAACCAGGGAAAGCGAATGTAGTGGCTGACGCGTTAAGTCGGAAAGCGGAGCTTGCTACCATAAACGCGAGTCAACCACAAAGCACCCTTATCAGTCGCATCAAGGAAGGGCTACTTCAAGACCCCTTAGCCAAGAGCCTGATGAAGTTGGCCAACGAAGGAAAGACAAGGCGCTTTTGGCTAGATGAAGGAGTTCTCCTTACCACCGGAAATCGAATGTACATGCCTAAGTGGGGGAACTTGCGGAAGGAAATTATCAAGGAGTGCCACGATTCCAAGTGGGCTGGCCACCCAGGGATGACACGTACTTTGGCACTCCTCTAAAACTCCTACTATTGGCCCTAGATGCGTGACGACGTTGATGCTTATGTGCGGACTTGCCTAGTATGCCAACAAGACAAGGTTGAGCAACAACGTCCAGCAGGCCTACTCGAGCCCTTACCTATAGCAGGACGTCCATGGGAAAGTGTCTCGACGGACTTCATCTTCGCACTTCCTATATCCGAAGGGTATGGGAGCATAATGGTGGTAATCGACCGATTCAGCAAGTATGCCACCTTCATACCAACCCCTAAGGATTGCACAGCTGAGGAAGCTGCTCGCCTTTTCCTCAAGCATGTAGTGAAGCTTTGGGGAGTCCCGCAAAGCATAGTGAGTGATCGTGACCCACGATTCACTGGGAGGTTCTGGACGGAACTCTTCAAGATGTTGGGGACAGATCTCAACTTCTCAACCAGTTTCCACCCCCAAAGTGATGGGCAAACTTAGCGCTTCAATGGGCTATTGGAGCTGTACTTGAGGCATTATGTGAGCGCTCACCAACGAGATTGGGCAAAGCTACTAGATGTGGCCCAATTCTCTTTCAATCTTCAAAGGAGCGAGGCTACCGGCAAGAGTCCATTCGAGATCGTCATGGGACAGCAACCAATGACTCCCAACACCATTGCCTCGACCTATGGTGGAAAGAGCCCCGCGGCTCACAAGCTCACTAGGGAATGGCATGAACAAGCCGACATCACGCGAGCATGCCTAGACAAGGCCGCCCGAAAGATGAAGAAATGGGCAGATACGAGAAGGCGGCACGTGGAGTTTAGCGAGGGAGACTTAGTGCTTGTCAAGCTCCTACCCCAACAATTCAAGTCCTTAAGACAAGTACACAAGGGGTTAGTGAGGAAGTATGAAGGCCCATTTTCGATCATCAAACAAGTGGGCAAAGTCTCCTACCAAGTCCAACTTCCACCAAGACTCAAGATCCACCCGGTTTTCCATGTGAGCTTCTTTAAGCCTTACCATGAAGACATGGAAGACCCAAGCAGAAGCGAGTCCAAACGAGCACCAACCGCCGTAGTCACCGCATTCGACAAAGACGTAGAATGCATTCTAGCGGACCGGGTGATTCGGAGGAGAGGTGTTCTGAACTACGTCAAGTACTTGGTGAAATGGAAGGACCTCCCCGATAGCAAGGCGAGCTGGGAACGAGGCGACACGCTTTGGCAATTCGCCGAGCATATCCAACGATACAAGGATGAAGACGCGACGAGGACGTCGCGAACTTAAGTGGGGGAGGATGTCACGGTCCGTTCGTTTTCAGGTCGATTTCCAGCCAAAGTGCACTACAAAGACAACTATTATGCACAAGCCCTTGGAGTATTCTAGAGACTTCTCCACACTTCTAGCATGGAGCCTTTTCTAGAAGTCTCTAGGTTGGAAGCATTCTGGACTTCTCTTGTAAATATCTAGAGGCATGTATATAGTTGTAGAGAATTCTAGATACATGTAGATTACTCTGGAGAATGAATCTCCACCCTTGGATTGTATTAATCTAGACCGTCCATTGAGGAGGTGGACACCTATAAATAGGTAGCTCCTCTCATTTGTAAAGGCATCCAAGCCTTCTAGCATACAAAGCATTGTAAGCATTCTTGTAAGCAATACAACTTACCTTTATATCCAACCAAGCTCTTCTTGTTCCCTTTTCTCTAGTCTCTCAAGTGTTAGTGAGAGTGACCATCAAGGCTTACTTCGCAACATTGCCCAAAAAGTTGCCTAAGTGCCGCACGGGTTAGCTGCGCAAACTTTAAGCCCGTGACAGTGTGGCACGGACATGGGACAGGATGGGATGAGATGGGATAGGACGGGACAGGACAGGACAGGATATGACATGTTGTACCTGATCGGACTATTTTATACCTATTTGAGGTCCCCCATTTCCGATCGTTTGTCTCGTTTTCGAGCGTATTTTTGTATATAATGTTTTGTTTGAGCCTTGTGTAGGTACATATTCCTTATAATAAGGTTTTGAGCTTAAAGATTAGTTTGGGAGGCAAAATGGAGCAAAAAGAGCTGAAATTATATATACGCGTGCAGAATGTACAACTTGCAGAGATCATATCTTCCTCCTCAGATAGAACCACATGGATATCTTTATATATTCGGAAAGCCCCGGAAGTCTAGTTTCCAGAACATTTTACGGATTGCAATTCCGAGCTTTCTACAGGAAGTTATGGCCATTTCCGTAACGGTGCACGATGTTGAAAACGCTGAAACGTTGTCAGGTCTAAACGGCTACTTCAAACGGCGGCCAGGCCGCCGATACAAACCGCCGAATCACTCCAGAAAGTCGTTTTTTGGGCGAATTTCAGGGACAGTTTCGTCCATTCACCCCAACCTTCAGCCCTAACCTCCCAACACTATATAAACACCTTATTCTCTTCTCTCCCACCAGAACACACACCCCACACACTTCCTCTTCATCTTCTTCTTCATTTTCTTCACTAAATAAGAGAGAGAGGAGCTTGCAAGAGCATCCATGGAGGTTTTTCCTCCATGGATGCTCCCCATCTCACCTTCTACACATCCTCCACCACATTTAGGAGTAGATTACATAGAGATAGGAGTGGGCTTTGGTCAATTTCGAGCTAGCAAAGGAAGGAGCTCTTGGAGGAGGTTTTCTTTAAGGGTTGTATCTATTTCTCACTCTCTATGTATTTCTTGTTTTCTTGAATGTGTAATCCCCACTTGGGAATATTTGTGAACCTATTTTGTGCTCAATATATATATGGTTGTTTTTATATCCAATTTGTGTTTTGATTCATTCTTGATTGTTATTGATATGTCTCTTATCTTGAAATGTATGTTTATGGATGATTGGAAATTAATATGTATTCATGGATGGGATTAGGAGTAGATTAATGTAAATTAGGAGTAGTTGTAATCAAATATCCCATTTTGTGTTTGTATGTTGATGGAAGGTCAAAATTGCATGTCATGAATGGGTTTGAGTGACTTAGAGTTAGGATTGTGCCTTTGGAGGGGCTCTCCGGGCATAGTTTTGGCTAATTAGCTAGGAAGAGTGGGTGAACCTATAAATTGCCACATTAGAAGGGTTTGGTTCATTGTTCTTGTTAACAATTGGATTTTAGCTATTTCTCACTCTAGGGGCTCTAGGTGAGTCATGGTTAGAGTTACAATTATTGATTTTTGGCTATTTCTCACGCTAGGGGCTCTAGGTGAGTTATGGTTGGAGATACAATCACTCTTTCCACATTCATTAGACTTTCACGTTGCCATTTTACATTACAAAGCTATTATTGGGGCTCAATGTAGTTTTGTTTGTAGAATCGGTTCACATATGTTGGTTGCGGTTTCGTGTTTGAGAGGTTCTCAACACACTCTTCAACCGGTAGCTCTATGAATGGGTATAAATCGGATTGAGGCAAGAACGAACCCTTAACTAAAATTGGATGTCCTTAATGTCTAACAACCAACTATTTGTGCATTTATGTATGGTGAACTTGTTGAACCTTGTGTGACCATTTTCATGCATCTCTCCTATCCACCATTTTATTTATCACTTTAAACACCATTCTCACCCTTCCATATTCTCTTTGTTTTTATTTATTTTCATTTTCATTCTCTCTACACACACACATGCCGCATTGTACATACATTTCACACACACCATTCTCACCTTTCCGCATTCTATTTACATGCTTACAATAAACTCTAGAACTTGAAATGGTTGACGAATAACACCTCCCTGCAGAACGATACCCTCGCTTGCCGCTTTACTAGTCTTTTGCTAGTTTAGAGCACATTGCGTAGGAAACCCCTTTTTTAAATGAAATTATCTTTTGATCCTTGCGATTTCTTAACGACGGAAAAAGTGAGTATCAGTACCGTATTGTGTTTGGAATGCCTAGGACAGAACTGTGGACTGTACTATTATGCGTTTGGTATGGTTGGGATAGGATAGGACAAGAGGTTCAAATGATCAAAATGCCTCTATTGTGATTGAAAATTATTCTTAATTAATAATTTTATAAGATTATTTAAGATGGATAGTTATGATCAAATTAATAAATTTTCGGATATTAAATATTTAAGATATTCAAGAAGTTAAAAATAATGCAATTTAATAAACTGAAAAAAAATAATTAAATTTATCTTCACCATTCATATTCGTGATGGATGGTGAAGATTAAATAGAATTTACCAAAAAAAAAAAAATACAATCTGAAAAATAAAAAAAATAAAAATATATATATATATAAATGAGGTGAAGATCCAATCTGGTATTGGTCTACACTCTCCACCAACATTTGTTTCGACCATTTTTTTATTGGGAGATCAACCTTTTTTTATTTAAAAATTAAAACTTCATTATACCAATAATTAGATTCAAACACATTCAAATCTTTATCAAACCTCTTCTTCATTAAATTCGAAAACAAAGATCTTCATCAAACCTCTTCTTCATTAATCTATAATCAAATTATATACACAAAATCTGAAAAAAAATCTGGAAAAAAAAAAAAAAACAGATGGAGGTGTCATGATTGAACATCATCCATGACCTATTAAAGAGAGGAACTGAGATGGAAAAGGGTGAGAAAACCCCCACCAAACCACCACTAGGTTCAATCAAATCACCAGCTTCAATCAAACCACCAGTACCATCATCAACACCAAACCACTAGCTTCAATCAAACCCAGAACCATCCATCACCACATCCACCACCGGGTTCAATCAAACCTAGCCACAACCTCACGAATCCCCACAAACCTAGCCGCCGGCGACGCAATCCCGATTTTGTATTTCGATCGCTGTGAATCGAAAACCCTAAATCGAGAACCCTAAATCGATTTCTCAAAATCGAAATCAACAAAAGCCACCACCTCCAAAATCGAAGGTCGAACGAAGAGAGAGACAAGCGGGAGAGACTGAGATCTTTACTCCTCACCGGCGACTAAAGAAGAGAGAGAGAGAGAGAGAATCGTGAGAATGGGTGGGTTTTAGAGAGAGAAGCGTGAAAATAGGGTTGGGTGTTATTTTATATTAGGTATTTTTGTAATTTTTGGAAGATTTTAGGGCAAAAATATCTTTTCCAGACCTGTCCTATGCATGGGACAAGTCTGGCCGACCTATTTGGGTGGGACAAAATTTTGGGTTTTTTGTCTCACCTTGTCTCGCCTCGTCCCATGCTAATAGCTCGCCAAACGTGGGATAAGAGAAAGTTGTCCCGTCCTGTCCCGTGTATCAAACGCACCCTAAATTCCAACCACAATCCCAATAAAATTATTTGTCTCCAACCCCAGCTATTGAAGAATGGGTTAGGGCATTTTCAAGGCGAGGGAGGTGGTTCCGAAATTGCCCCGTCCCAACCCACCCCACCCCAAGTTTGTATAATAAACTAGATTTTGTGTAACTTAAATAAAAATAAGGATTAAATTGGATGGTGGATGATTTCACAATGATGTATAGGAATGGACACTCAGGTAACAAATTGTGTTTGGTATTATACGTGTAAGATGGTGATACAATTGTTGGTACTTGGTAAATATTGCAATAAGTACCTCTTGCTTTGTTTGCCTATATCTTTTATATATATAAAAGCGCCTTATTTTTTCAAAAGGGCAATTCATGGTGTGACTATTTGCCTTATTTAAGTCTGTGTCCCTTTCTTTGTTGAGGGCCTTAAGTTTTCAAAAAGGGCAATTCATGGTGTGAAATTGTCTAATTTACCTCTATATCCTTCTTTTTTTTACTGCCTTATATTTCCCCTTTTAGCCCTTTTTTTTTGTTGTTGCCCTTTTTATGTGTCTCTGTTACATTATTAGAGATTGAAGGTAGCAAACCTATGTTATGCTAGGTTGTGGAGGTGAAGATGTGGAAAAATAAGAATAAAAGAAAAGAAATGGAGATAAAGCGAAGAGTGAGTCTGTAAAAATAAAAAATAAAAATAAAACAAAAAAGGAGCAAAAAAAACCACCCGATTGTTGGATCTAAAGGCATCACATCTAGGTTTGTGGATTTTGATTTTATTGCTTTAAAGGTTATTGATATTGATGTATAAAGCTTGTAGTTGTGATGATGATGGTTGAATATGATTGATTTTTTTTACTGGGTTTGTTGAATTTAAAATCACAATAGGATGATGAACATGGAGAAATACTGAAAAACAAAAATAAACCATAACAAGAGAAAATAAAAGCCTAAAGCTCAAACTTCAAATTTAATATCTGCGACCCAAATTAAATTGTAATCAAAATCTTCTACTGAGATAGAAGATACAGAACACATCAATATGGAACCTAAAAACAATCATATAAATAGCAGTTTCAAAATAACCAATTTGTGACAAAACAAACCAAATTATATCAAAATATAAGTCAACTCGGTTGATAAGAAATAATTAAAAAAGGACAAAAAATATCTTGAAAACAAAATTCTAAACTTGAAAAGAAAAATAAAGTAGAAAGCTGAACAAAATCTTCAAATCTAAAGCTGAAGGATATAACATAAAAACTGAGATCTACAAAAAAAAAAAAAAAAAAAAAAAAAAAAAAAAAAGGGGGATAAATAAACTAAGAAATTGATGCTACTACATGGATATAAATTGAAAAGAACAAACGATAAAAAAAAATTAAAAAATTTAAAAAAAAAAATTTATTTAAACTTGAAATCCATATATAATTAAAAAAAATCTTTAAATCAAAATTCTTATTCTGAAACAGAGAAGAAAACTAAGATGGAAATCTGAAAAAGAGAAAATAACAGTTAACAGATGTGGATGAAATAAAATAAAATAAAGAAATCTAAAAATGAGATCTGAGGAAGAGAAGAGGGAGTTTGGTTTATTCAAAATCCCACATGCAACCGCCACAAAATAACCTAAAAACAAGAAATAAAACATACTTGATTTTGGAAATCAAAAACCTCAAATCGAAAAATAATAATAATAATAATAATTTATTGCTACTCTTATGATAATTCATTTAAAAACTCAAGAGAGTTTGAGTTTCAAAAGGAAGGTAATGACCCAAATTAGGTTTAAATGAAATATTGACCCAAAAAAAGGTTTTGGGTTCAGACAAAAATGGGCCCAGATATGTTTCAGTCTACATAATATTTGGCTATAATTATTTCTGGTCCAAATAAATTTTTGAGCCAAATGAAATTTGATGATGATAATGATAATGATAATAATATTAATAAATTTTAATAATAATAATAATAATAATAATAATAACAATAATAATAATAATAAATAATAATAATAATAATAAGTTTTGAAAATAAAATAATAATGATGATAGCAATTGTAGGTGGTCGAATGATTTGGTACATCAAATGGGTCGGGTTGTATCAGGCCCAAAGCAACTAGGCTGGAAGTTGATTAGTCGATGTCGACTGTCGCTTGGATATGGTCGTCTGAACTCCAATGAACCTGCAAAAGAACTTTAAACAGAAATATAACGTAAAAAAAATAGAAAGGTGGGGGTTGGATTATAGCCTTATGTGTGCTTGGGCTGAGCAATGTATCGTGAAGGTGGAAATGGTTGATTTCCGGTGACCAGAAATGTCTTTAGAGGTAGAGTTTCAGTACGCTATTATAAGCTTTAGTTGAGAGAGAATTCAGAGAGCTCTCCAAGTGAATGAGCCTTCCTTTTATAGGAGGAGGTACAGCTCCAACGTCCACTTTAAGTCTTGATTGTGGGCGTGATCTTAGGAGCAATATCCTCTCCTGACTGGGCCGTTACTAGCAGTTACTAAGCATTTAAACTGTTATTTTGAACAAGTCAAATATTTGTTGCATTTGTGTTAGGTCGACCCAACATCGGGGGCTTAGGTAGGATCTTACTTGCAAAGTTTTGGGCCTCATCATGTTTGGGCCATTGGGCTGTTTTTGGCTACCACAGTTTGTCCCCCACTCTCTAAAGAAGAATCCATTGAGTTAGAGAGTGATTTTCGTTGAGTCGACCATTGTCGAATGTACTCCGTGTCGAATGGAATCAATATCCATTTGAATATTGTTTTAATTGACAACCTTTATTGGACAAATGACGTTGTGTCGTTAATGATGATTTGTCGTTTGTCATTAGGTGATTGTCTTTTGCAGTCGTCAATGGGGTATAAAATTGATGTGATGGATGCTAAATCGATGTGATGGAGGCGTTTGAGTTTTCTATGCTGGCGTCAGCTGCATTAATTTCACGCGCAGTTTTCAAGATAAGGCTTTTCGAAATTTAAACCGAGTGGTTTAACTTGAGTTAACTGGCAAGTGAAGGGGCGTATACACGTGGCAACTAGGGTTACAATGTTGGTTTATAAATAAACCGTTCCATTTGATGGAGCCATTTTTTACACGAGTCAACTTCAAATCTTTTCAACTTCTTCTTCTTCGTTCAACATCTTCTCTGCGAAGTGCCGGTGCTCAATTTCCAGAAAACTTCCTCGTTCATCTTTTCTTCGAATCATTTTCAGGTTGGTAGAAAGTCACTTCCTTTCGTTTATACTATATATTTTGGTATTTTTGCATGAAATCTACTTATGAATCGATAAAATAAGTTCATAGAAGTTATTGAAATTTACCTGTGGTAGTGTTCTTCATTGTTTGTTCTTCATTGTTTCTAACATTGTTAAATGTGTTCCTGATTTCTTTGATGTTTTTGATTTATGACCATATTGATTGTAAACATATATGCTGTTTCTGCTTTTTTGTGTATATCGTTGTGATGAAAGTAGTCGTTTAGATTCGAAAAGATGCTCGACAATGGGTAGATTCCTTTCTTAGGGTTTAGCTTGTATTTCGAGGAAGACTCTTCATGTTAGAAAACCCTAGGTGTTGATCAAGAATCCTTAGGTTGTGATTGTAGCGCTTAGTTTTTGTTTGACTTGTGCATTTTTTGCATCTGTCAGATTTTGGAGATACGATGTCGAACGACGACACAATCTCAGACTTGAATATTAACTGGACTCCCAGTGACGATGATGGAGGAGTCGATAGTAGGATGCGTGACGTTGATAGACGAGTCACAGTTAAAGATTCGTCGACGACTGTCTCTATAAATGCTAGGGGTATATTAGAGCAGGGTGTTGTATATGCTATCGTGTCGACTGTCGAACACTCAGAATATGTTGAGGTTTCTGAGGCATCGACATCTGGTCGTCCTCTAGGTATATTGAAAGACAGTCCGGCTAGCGTGATTACAGAGGATATGTTGCCTGGCATACGGAAGATTTATGGTATTCCTGACGACGTTGAGTTGCGTGTGCCGAGGGAACATGAACGTGCTGATTGGGATGTACCGAGGTGGACGTGCTTTTATGAGTATACCCTTCGTTTAGGTTTTAGATTTCCTATCCCTCAGCTCGTTCGACGAATGTTGGTATACTACGATCTTGCCTCCGGTCAATTGATGCTAAACACCTGGAGAATACTGTTGGGCCTAGGAGTATTAAGTGAGAGGCATAATGTACAATTTGGATTGGGGTGTCTCCTTCATAATTATTACCTAAAAGAGCACATAAACGAACCTGGTCATTACTCGTTAGTGCCTCGAGATAAAAAGAAAGAACTCATCATCGACACTAAGTCGAATGATCGACTTTGGAAAGACACATTATTTTTCACGAAAGGGCCTCCAGTTGATGGCCCATGGAGGATAGGGGAAGAGGAGTATCAATATCGATGGATCTGGAATCGATATGGTAAGTTTTGTAAATTGTCGATTGATGCACTCGTTACACATATGTATTGTTTACATGAGTCATTTGTTTGAACGTTTAATTGTCTTTGCAGAAGTTAAAGGGGCGGGTAAAGCATGGTCGTGCGACGTTGCACCTGCCTGGGATTTTATTAGAAATCCCTGCTAAACAAAGGAGTGTTAGTAGTTTGCTTACGGAAGGTAATTTTAGGCCTAGTCGATTGTGGAGGTGGTCGACATTGAATAGATCGCGTGCACCTTATCCTCACGTGAAGGATTTCCTATCGTACATATAGTGTTAGGATTATGCTCAATAGCAAGAGTGTAATGTTGTAATTAACAATCTTTTTCATATTAATAAAGTGATTTCTGGTTTAACAAATCGTATAGCATTTATAGTTTAATATTATAATTGTCAAAGTAAATAATCATAAGGTCTAAAGACTATGAGAAAAGAAGAATTGTTCGTACATCTGGATATGTATGTGGTAGACACAATTTTTTAGTTAGTCTTGAATAATGTTCACAACTTAAGTTAAAGGTTGGGCACCTTTATCTTGTTAAAGTTATAGAATTCTTTTGCTAGCATTTGAGTGGGATCAAATGAGATATGATGAGTCTAAAATCATCGGAGTGTCTTCGAGCAAAAGGATCTAGTGCACTGGGTGCATTGAACTGGATCACAATGAAATACTTTATCTATAACCGTCAATAGATAATAGTCTTTTCATTATCAGGACAATCGGAGAGTCTATCTTAATCCTGAGACAAATGATGGACTTATGGTTGCAAGTGATATCATTTGAGTTATCAATGAGTACGATTATATCGCATAGTCTATCCTCGATAGTTTGGTGATATTCATTTGTTAATTGATAGAGGACTTCATTTATAGATATGGACATCGTGGCTCCATTTAATTAAATGAGAGTATAATATCATCATATGGATGTTTTGAGGTAATTGGATATTAAATCTCAACGTTGAGTTTTCGATAGTGTCTATTGAAAACATGGCTTCTGGACAAGTCAAAATATCCAAGTTCAAAACGTGGTCATATGAGTAAATATGGTAACTTGGAGAGTTATAGGCGGTCTATGAACTCTTGGCGATTACTGATATTAATCACGAGGATACACTATCTCCAATATGATTGTCTAGGGTATGAATGAGGAGCATCTTCCTTTTCTATCTTTATTTAAGAGTTCAGTTTTAGCTCTTTAGTGGAATGAGTTAAAATTAATGGATCGGACCTAAGTGAATCATTTGTTGATTGTGATTAGGTTATGTCTATTGAAGCTTAAATTTAGATGGCCCGCCAAGATCCCCAATCCACACGGACTTGCATGGATCACTTGATATATTCTACCGGACCAATTTAAGGGTCCATCTAGAATTGCATTTAATATATTAAGAATATAATTTGCACATTATTTATGTAATGGGCTGCTCAATTATATTTATATATTAATGAATGACATGTGGGCTTGTTTCTTTTAGTAAGAATAGGTCTGGTTCACATGTGGGCTTTTTATTTAAAGTCCAATGGATTAAATGAAATAAGAAAATAATATATAGCCCATTTATTTTAAGTGGGGCGGCAAAGGTGAATTAATTAACCTAATATATTAATTTGTTTCATTGTTTAATTAAATAAGAATTAATTTATTTATTAATTAATTGTTTAATTAAGAAACAAATATTTTCTGATCAGGAAATATATTTCCTAAAAGTAAAAGTAAAAGACTTATTTGATAAGGAAATAAATAATTAATTTTATTTATTTAATCAAATAAGAAGTCTTTTTATTTAGTCAAATAAAAGAATAAAATATCTATGTAATGTATTAGGGTTTGAAGTCTTAAACTAGAAGGAAATTAGGGTGCAACACAAACTCTTTTTGGCTTGTGTGTGCGGCAACCCTAGTCCCTTTTTCTTAAAGAATTCGGCAACCCTAATAGGAAAGAGAGAAGGAAAATTTTGCCACCTATATATGTGGACTTATAGAATTCAGCCACTCTAGGGTTTTGGGTGCTTGATTCTATTTTCTTCTTCTTCTTCTCAATTAATAGAAAGATTATTTTTTGATTCTACTAAAAACATAAAAGAGTGATAGATTATTCTTTGATGGTATACTATTTGCTTATTCATCAATAAGCTTGTGTGTACAACATCGATCTAAGTTCACGCGAGTTTCGATCATTAGATTGAGAACTCAAAAGTGACCAGAATAATCTTAGTATTCTTTTGATTGTTTTTGTGACTAACAAAGAAAAGAAAAGTTTGTTTGTCCATTCACAGGTTTGCAATTCAAAGAAAAGGGAGACCACGCTCCTAGGTGATCCACGTTTGTGCTAGGATTGAAGATCTTGCGGATTACCATCGACGTAAGTCAATCGGATCACGCGACAAAAGGTATTCTTCTTTTGTTAGATAATATATATGTTTAATTGATTAAAGGGTTTAAGGTTCATAAAAGGAAAAATTTTAAAAGTTACTAAATCTATTTTTAGTCTCGCTTCCGCTGCGTGTACTGCGATTTTTCCCTACATATAGATTAGGAGGAGTTTTGAGATTCTCCAGTACACTTTGAATTTTTTACCGCCTCTAACTGACGTTGAACGTCGTTTCGCAGTGATGTCTATGGCGAGTGCAGAAATCAATGTTCCTGACAAAGTCGAGACTCTGAGGCGTTACAAAGAAAAAGTCGCCAAGAAGCGGGCAGCAGCACAAGCCAAGAAGAGGCAAGCTGCTGAAAAGTTGACGGAAGAGGCCACAGCAATAGAACAGAATCTGGAGTCGTCACCAGAGGAGAGTTCGTCTAAAAAGAGACAGAAGAGGACCTCTACTGTGAGTCGACAGAAGAAAGCTGCGTCTGGTTCGAAGGGGAAGTCGGCCGAGGTCGCTTTTGAACCGGATTTGCCAATGAAGCTCCTTGCTTCTAGGCTTTCATTGTTCAAGGATCCGGAGGGGTTCTTGAAAACGTTGGACGACTTCACCCTCGTTGACGACGACTTGTGTCTAAAGAACGTTAAGACGGAGAAAGTCTTCGATACGCTGCTCTTATCGAATTTTCAGGTAGAAAGATTTTTATTCTATTTTTATTGGTAGTATTCTTTGATGACTTGATATCTCCTTTGTGCAGGCCTACCAAGCGACATTACATCTGCATGGTCGGTACAAGGCCATTAACGACAAGGGTGTGATGCTTCGCAAGGCGGGCGAGGCTCTTAAAGCAGAAAATGCTAAGCTTGCCAAGAAGAAGGATGCGGTGGAGCAACAAAAAATGGCTTTGGAGGAGGAGTTGAAAAATGAGAGGGATCGACACCAGGCTGAGGTGACGAAGTTTAAAGAAGCAGCTGATCAACATGCGCAAACTGTCGAGGCTCTAAAGGAACGGGCGCTGTCGATAGCAGTAGAAGCCGTGTGTAAAGCTAGGGCAGAGCTTTTTAAGGAGTACTTGTTGGGCGCCTACTCAAAGTGGAATCCTCAATAGATGAAAGAAGAAATTGACACTTACGAGGAGATGGAGCGTCTAAAGCTTAAGGAATCTCGTGGAGACGCTGAGGATGTCGATAAGAGCCTTGGGATTAACGAACGCCTCGACAATGTTGAAGAGAACGCTACTACTGGTGTCGATTTACCGCTAAATGATGCTGTTTAAAACCTCATTTGTCTTTGTAATGTTGGATGATTTGGTCGATACGACCTGTTCATGAATATTTGCTTACTATTTATGAATATTTGTTTATTTGAATCGACCTTCTTTTATTTATATTGATTTGATTTTGTGAAAACAGAACGACCATCAAATAATGGGGTTTACACAATGATGAGTTATAGTTTGAACAAGATAAGCCTGTAAACTTATGCTCATTCGTAGGTCGAACGACGTTAAAAGTTTTAATTTTGAATGAAATAAGCCTGTAAACTCATGCTCATTCGTAAGTCGAACAATGTCGAATGTCGTATGGAAATCGCTTACACGCGTTTATTGAAGGTCATCAACTTCTATTTAAGAATCGCTTTGATTGTAAGTGGCTGTAATATTCGCGAAGGGTCGCTAAGACCTTAAAATTTCACGTACAAGTGAGAAATGGTCGATAAGATACTTTTCATTGTTTTTACTTAGGAAAATTCGCGTACATGCGTTGTATTTGGTCGATAAGACCTTTTTACATAAAAGTTTCGCGTACATGCGTTTGATGGTCGACAGGGCCTTTTTTCATAAAATTTTCGCGTACATGCGTTTGATGGTCGACAGGACCTTTTTACATAAAATTTTCGCGTACATGTGTTTGATGGTCGACAGGACCTTTTTACATAAAATTTTCGCGTATATGCGTTTGATGGTCGATAGGACCTTTTTACATAAAATTTTCGCGTACATGCGTTTGATGGTCGACAGGACCTTTTTACATAAAATATCCGCGTACATGCGTTGTATTTGTCTAAGTCGTCGCCTGCCCCCAGTGTTATTCCCCCACTCTTAATATGCGATTGTTGAATGAGGATATTGGGAGTTTGACGTCAATGTCGATAAGTTTGCAGTCGTCGAAACTATATATCTGAAATAAAAAGTTTGCTTGTCGAAGTCGACAGCTTTGTAAGTTGATAAAAAATGATTGTGAGCTCAGTTTTGCACTTAGTTGCACTAAGTTGTCATCATTGCTCTTCCGGGGTCGATTAGTAACAATGTGTCGATGAAATAAAATAATGAAAGAATTTAAAACTAAGTTTAGAAATGGTACTGTTTTAGATGTAGAGCATTCCAGCTGTTGTGTAGTTCTCAACCATTGAGCCCTCTAAGCTTGAAAGCTCCTCGTCTGACGACATCCGTTATTTGATATAGTCCCTCCCATGTTGGTCCCAACTTTCCAGCGCCTTCTTCCCTTGTGTTTTGGAAGACTCGTCGCAGTACCTAGTCGTGGAGTTTGAAGACTCTGGTCCTTACTTTTTTATTGTAGTGTCGAGCGACTTGTTGCTGGTACGACTGGATTCTTAGAGCAGCGCGATCTCGACGTTCGTCAAGCTGGTCAAGCTCGAAACTGAGCTCCAAGTTGTTTTGTTCTTCATCTGGATTTTCGGTACGGGCGGTCGACAGCCTGGTCTCTACTGGGATGACTGCCTCTAAGCCATAGACGAGTGAAAAAGGAGTTTCTCCCGTCGACCGTCGTGGGGTAGTTCTATACAACAACAAGATTTCCGAAAGTTTTTCTGCCCACTCGCTTTTTTCAGCTTCCAATCGTTTTTTCAACGTGTTGACAATTGTCTTGTTTGTCGACTCTGCTTGTCCATTTGCTTGAGGATATCGTGGAGTTGAGAAACTTAGCTTGATTCCGTATTTGTCGCAGAAATTCTTGAAGTCCTATGAAATGAACTGAGACCCATTGTCGGTTACTATCTCCCTTGGTACTCCGAACCTGCAAATAATATGTTTCCATATAAAATCGCGTACCTCAATGTCGCGTACTTGCTGATACGCACCGACTTCGACCCATTTGGTGAAGTAGTCTATCAAGACTAACATGTAGACGACGCCACCAGGTGCAGCCGGAAGCTTACCTACAATGTCCATCCCCTATTTCATAAAAGGCCAAGGGGCCGAAATTGAATTCAACATACCTAGGGGGAGATGTGATACTGGTGCGAATCGTTGGCACTTGTCACACGACTTCACGTGATTTTGTGAATCAGTCCGCACAGTCGGCCAATAGTACCCTGCTGTGATGGCTTTATTCGACAAGCTATGGGCGCTAGAATGATTTCCGCATTTCTCATAGTGTAGACTTTTTAGGACGTCGTACGTTTCTCAAGGGGTCACACATCTTAAGTAAGGCCCTGTGAATGACTTCTTGTAGAGTTTACCATACAGGATGTAGAATTTAGCTGCTTTTGCTTTGATTTTCTTTGCTTCTGCCCTGTCGTCTGGTAGAATGTCAACTTGGAGGTAATTGAAGATTGGCTCTATCCAGCTTCTTCCGTCGTCGACGGGTGCTAGTATTTCTATTTCTTGTATTGATGGAGACATGAGATGGACTATTGGAACCGATTTTGAACCATTTGTTGTCGTCGACCCTAAGCTTGCCAGTGCGTCTGCTCGTGTATTTTCAGATCTAGGTATTTGCTCGATTGAAAACTCGTCGAAGGTACACTGAAGCTATTTGGCTTTGGTCAGGTAGGCCGACATCCTCAGATCCCTCGCCTCATACGTGCCATTCATCTGTCGAACGACTAATTGGGAGTCGCTTAGTACTTTGATGCTTTTCACGTCTAGGCTTTTTGCGAGGTCGAGCCCGGCAATCAGGGCTTCGTATTCTGCTTCGTTATTTGTAGCACAAAAGCCACAGTGGATCGACTACTCCAATATGTCCCCCTCGGGGGATTTGAGTACCAGTCCTAACCCGCTTCCTTTGATGTTACTAGACCCGTCGACCGACAAAGTCCATTTCCCAACGGTGGTTTCGTCGGCGAGTGCCACTATTTCCTGTTCAGCCTGCACATTTTCTCATGGAGTAAAGTCTACTACAAAGTCAGCCAATACCTGCGATTTCATTACAGATCTTGGGTGGAAGCTGATGTCGTACTCGCTGAGTTCTACTGCCCACTTCGTCAATCGACCTGAAAGTTCTGGCTTATGAAGAATATTTTTAAGGGGGTAAGTAGTTAGTACCTTAATCGTGTGGCACTAGAAGTAGTGTCTTAGTTTCCGTGCTGCTACCACGAGGGCCAATGCGAGTTTTTCCAGTCGACTATATCTAGTTTCTGTGTCGAGTAAGGTTTTACTTACGTAGTAGACTGGATGTTGGTTGTTTTCTTCTTCTTTGACTAGGACTGCACTTACGGCTGTATCAGATACTGCCAGATATACAAATAGTGTTTCGTTGTCCTTCGGTTTCGACAGTAATGGGGGTGACTTCAAATAGGTTTTCAAATCTTGCAATGCTCTCTCACGGTCATCGTTCCATTCGAATGCCTTGTTTTTTCTGAGGGTGTTGAAAAATGGTAGACACCTTTCAGACGACTTGGAGATGAAGCGGTTCAGTGCTGCTACACGACCGGTAAGTTTTTGCACGTTTTTGATGCACCTAGGTGATTTAATACTTTCTATCAACCAGATTTGATCGGGGTTGGCCTCGACACCTCTTTGGGTGACCAGATAACCTAAAAATTTCCCTGAAGATATGCCAAAAGAGCATTTAGTGGGATTGAGTTTCATACCGTATTGGTCGAGTACGTCGAACGACTGTCTTAAATGGTCGATGTGTTGCTGGGCGACTAAAGATTTGACCAGCATGTCGTCGATGTAAACCTCCATTGTCAACCCAAGCATCTTGGCGAACATCTTGTTGACTAGTCTTTGGTATGTTGCACCTGCATTTTTCAAACCAAACGACATTACTTTGTAACAAAAAATACCTCTTTCAGTGATGAAGGCAGTCTTTTCTTGGTCGTCTGGATGCATAAAAATCCGGTTGTAGCCTGAATAAGCGTTCATGAAGCTCAATAATTCGTGTCCTGCAGTTGCGTCAACCAGCATATCGATGTGCAGAAGCGGGAATGAGTCTTTGGGACATGCTTTGTTGAGGTCGGTGAAGTCGATGCAGACTCGCCATTTGCCATTCTTCTTTTTCACTACCACGACGTTTGCTAACCAGTCCGGATACTTTACCTCCCTCACAGAATCGATGTCGATTAGTTTTTGGATTTCTTCGTTGATCACCTTGTTCCTCTCGAGAGTGAACTTTTTTCTTTTCTTCTTAACTGGCTGGTAGTCTGGGTGGACTTGAAGTCGATGAACCATAATCTCTGGGTCGATGCCGACCATATCTTCATGCGACCAGGCAAAGCTATTGCGATGCTCCTTCAAGAATTCGATTAGTTGTTTTCGGATGTCGTCCGATAATCTGGATCCGATGTAGACTTTATGGTCTGGATGATCTGGGTCGATAGACACCTCGTCGAGTTCCTCCATGTTGGGCCTGTTTTGCGTCGACTCGACTTTGGCTTCCTGTAATTGCTATAAGTCTTGTCGCTTCTTTTTCATGGCATTTTGGTAGCATTCTCTAGCGGCTCTTTGCTCCCCTTTAATCTCTTTGACTCCCCATTTGGTTGGGAATTTGATCATTTGATGGTAAGTCGACGGATTGCTTTCAACTCGTGTATCTCATTTGATGCGTTTAGTTAAACAATTAGCAATATGTAATGATATAACTAAAGCATCATGGTGAGGAGAAAACAAATCTGATTTATTGGTCGACTTGAAGGTGACAGTTTCATCGACTTTTGATGGATGTTCTCTCCTTGGTTGAATCTCCGTGTTCGACACTTGTCGTGTATGTCTCTTGGATGCGGAATAACTCACGCCGCTGACTTCAGATCCACCTACAATGTAGTTTATCACTCTATCTTGTCTAGGTGGCTCTAGAGGACTGTCGACGACATCGGACTGTCTTTGGTCATCGCGCCTCGCGTAATTCTGTTTTCCCTTGTCTGTTAAGAATTCCCGAAGGTGTCCTGGTTTCAACAACTCAGCAACCTCGAATTTTAGGGTGATGTAGTCTTCCATGCGATGGCCGTGATCACCATGGAACTTGCATCGAAGTTTGGGGTTCCGATGTTCGGGAAGTGTGTTCATTTTTTGCAGCCACTTGACGGTTTTGCCCATTTCTTTCATTACTGCAACGAGGTCGACTGGTTCGATGCTGAGCTTGTATTCTGGTGCTTCCACACGTGGTCGGCTGGATCTCGCATTGCCATGTCCGTAAGAATGTCTGTCGTTTACACCCTCCTGTCATGGTTGGGTATTTCTTCGATCGCTTGTGGGGTATGGCTTCGACCTCCTGTCATTAGACCTCCTTTCCACTCGATCATTGCGTTGATTCCCATAATTTGTACTGTTGGCTTTTCCGATGAAGTTTGCTTCGTCTTCTTCCCATTTGATTTGGGCCCATGCTTTAGCCAGTACATCTTCCATTGTCCTGCACGGGTATTTGGTAAGTTCCTTGTATAAATCAGAATCAAACCTGAGACCTTTTCTGAAGGCATAAATGGCAGTCGCCTGATTGCAATGAGGGATCTGCACTTTTTCTCTGTTGAAGCGTCCTACATAGGCTCTTAAGTTTTCGCCAGGTCCCTGAATTATGGTATATAGGTCGTCTGACTGCTTCTCCAACTTGCGACTACTTGCGAATTGCTCCACGAAAGTGTCTGTCAGCTGCACAAAAGAGTCAATTGAATTATTAGGCAAATTGGTATACCACTGTAAGGCGGGACAGCTTAGGCTAGACCCGAAAGCTTTGCACATGCACGCCTCTCTTAGGTCACGTGGAATTACAGCGGTAAACATCCTCTGCTTGTACTATGCTATGTGGTCGTCGAGGTCTGTCGTCCCCTCATATTGCTTCATGTTTGGGAAGCTAAACTTCTTAGGCATCTTAATGAGTGCGATTGCATCGACGAACGGTAAATTGGCGAAGTTGTTTGCGGTGCTCTTCTTTATCGGAGCTGGGACTCCTCGAATTCGTTGGATGAGAGCCTCCATTTCTGCAAACCTGCGAGAGAATTCCAAGTTAGTATTTAAATGTATACCAAGCTCGGGTTTTACCAATCCGGGTGTCAACTGGAGCGACATGGTTATCTTGTTGACATTGTCCGGCTGTTGGTCCATTGCTGGATCTTGTTCGTTCATCATATCATTTCGGGCAGGCATATCGTTGAGGTCGATATCAACCCTTATGGTTTGAAGTGTTGGTCGATTTTGATGGTCGACCGGATTCGTCTCGGGTCCGATGGGGTTGCCTGGTGCTCTTAAAGCAGGTCGGTCGACAAACGGTTCACCGTTTGGTGCTGATATTAGATACTCCGACGTTGCTGAATCATGCACCACTCCATCGACCAGCGCTCTCAACTCTTCATTTGCCACTCGGATTGCTGCATTTTCTACTTCAAGCGCTTGTAGCCTCTCAGCGCTCACGGTCATTTGGGCGGTTAACGTAGCAATCTACTCTTCGACGGTTGGAACGGATCCACTTCCGGCCATGTTGAGTTGTAGTTGGAGTAGATTGATTTGAACTTGAAGGTAGTTACAATAGGCCCCACGGTGGGCGCCAAACTGTAGGTGGTCGAATGATTTGGTACGTCAAATGGGTCGGGTTGTATCAGGCCCAAAGCAACTAGACTGGAAGTTGATTGGTCAATGTCGACTATCGCTTGTATATGGTCGTCTGAACTCCAATGAACCTGCAAAAGAACTTTAAACAGAAATATAACGTAGAAAAAATAGAAAGGTGGGGGTTAGATTATAGCCTTATGTGTGCTTGGGCTGAGCAATGTATCGTGAAGGTGGAAATGGTTGATTTTCGGTGACTAGAAATGTCTTTAGAGGTAGAGTTTCAGTACGCTATTATAAGCTTTAGTTGAGAGAGAATTCAGAGAGCTCTCCAAGTGAACGAGCCTTCCTTTTATAGGAGGAGGTACAGCTCCAACGTCCACTTTCAGTCTTGATTGTGGGCGTGATCTTAGGAGCAATATCCTCTCCTGAGTGGGCCGTTACTAGCGGTTACTAAGCATTTAAACTGATATTTTGAACAAGTCAAATATTGGTTGCATTTGTGTTGGGTCGACCCAACATCGGGGGCTTGGGTAGGAGCTTACTTGCAAAGTTTTGGGCCTCATCATGTTTGGGCCATTGGGCTGTTTTTGGCTACCACAGCAATAATCGTAATAATATAATAATAATATTATTATTAACAAAATTTTAAATATAAGAATGATAAAAATAACAACAATAATATTAATAAATTGATTTCATTTTCATTATTTTAAATGTAAAATATTATCTTCAAGTGCTTTAGATCAAGAAAAACATCGAAGGAGCCAAATCCATCTAAAGGAAAATCAAATTCGAATAGAGTTTTTTTTAAATTCAACCTATCTCTTTTTCGACACTTTTACGTGTCTCATCAATGTTCATATACATACAAGTAAATATATGATTTCGGTTTCATCGATTTTAAATAAACTAATATTGACAAAAAATATGTTAAAATCTTTGTGTTGAGAGAGTTTAATATATTTATTATTTAATAAAGAGAAAACTAGAACTACATGTGACGTTCTTTGATAGCTGGTTGATCCTAAGTCAATTCTAAGTTCATAAGGCTTCCCTTCGGGTAGAACTGTTTTTAGAGTGTTGAATTTGTTGGTTAGAATTATGGACATTGTGCAATTGGTCATATATGTTGTTTTTGGTTATTGTTGATTATGAACAGAGAGAACGTATTTTTGCCAATTATATATTTTGAGAAATTTTCTCAACAAGGCTAATTGTTTTTCAATCTTGTTGTTTTTTGTGAAGTTTGTATTGTATTTCTTTATTAGTCATAGTTTTTGGATTAGCTAAGCGGTTAATATCATAAACTAAATTATTTTGAGATTCTTTAAGGCTTTATTATAATGCTATGTAATAGGCTAATAGCTTCTTGACAGTATCTAATGTGTTTTGGGTTTACAGATTAAACAAGTGTTGTTGACTTTCACAAGAAATTGTAGACATTGTACAAGGTAAGTTGTTTATGCAACTATACTTTTATTATTTTTGGTAACTAAATTCATAATATGTTGTTTTCTTTTATGTAATTTTTTTAATTTTTTTTTTAATATTAGTATTAAGTTATGTTTTTGTTATTCATATGTTTGATTTTATAATTATCTTTGGTTGTTAGTACTATTTGAATTTAGGTTGTTCCATACAATGGAACCAAAAAGTCAAGCAACGGGAGCCAAAAAATGTCCCAAAAAAAGATGACACTCAAATTTGCTTGAAGATGAAAAACATGAAATCAATAAGAAGTGGCGTGAGGCAAACTAACAAAAAAAATCATTAGAAAAACAAACGGAACAACAAATAGGTTAGTTTGGAAACAAACTTATAATGGTTATGTTGACAATAGTAATTCCATAAAATTGATAATTATTGAACATCATTATTAAATGGCTTAATTGAATATGTTAGGAAGAGCATGTCATCAACTCAAGCAACAACTAGCAATTGATAAAAATAAAGAATCTTCCATCTTAAGTACTTTCTAAATCAGTGAGAAAATTATTCCATTTTAGCAAATTGAAATTATTATTTATTCTACAACAATAGAAATTGACAAAACTACTAATTTCTTTTTAGGATCTACATCTACCGAACCAAGAAATAGTGTTCTACAACATAAGACACATTTACATGTGTCAAGAAGCAAAGATATAATGATATCTATTCTAGATGAAATTGCTTATGAGCCATATATATTGCCAATAGAACTCTCATGTAAACACTGTCATGCAAAGTGATTTTATAGAGAATCTAAATGTTTATGTTGTGCTGATGGAGATATTTCAATAATATCTAATGACGCGCCTCAGACCCTTTTTGATCTCTTTACTTCTAGCCCAAATGAATCTATAAAGTTTCACAAATACATTCGCACTTATAACAACACTTTTGCATTCACTTTATTTGGAGTGAAATATGATAAGAACTTGTGTAAAAGGAATAAAGGTATATATACATTTCGAGTGCAAGGACAAGTTTATCATTTTATCAATGAAATGTTACCATCAAACAATGAACCATCATACTTACAACTGTATTTCTATAACACGAAGCATGAATTGGAACATCGAATGTAGAGTTCAACGAAGATGAGTTTACTTACTATACTGTCTTTTCTTTAGAAACCTTAGAGGTGTCTCTGATCTAGATAACTATAAAATTCTTATTCGATCAGATGTCGAGCTAGATCAAAGACTTTACAATTCTCTATCAGTTTCTCAAGTTGCAGCTGTGTGGGTCAATGATGAGCCCTCAGGTGAACGTAGGAATCGCGACAGTATCGCTTATGGTCATGTAGGTTTTTCACACAAAGTAGAATATTGTTTTGGTTGTTATGACCCTTTACAATATCCTTTGTTGTTTCTACACAGTGAAAGTGGTTGGCATCGATGAATTCAAAGAGTTGGAAAAAAAACAAAATAACTCATTGCCTTAGTGAAAACTTGACCGCTCTAGATCGAGTAGCCTCTCCAACAGAACTATTAGAAAATGAAAGAACAAAAAAACAAAGAAAAAAATGAAGTCTCATGTTGAGAATATTATTGCTATAAATTACAAATTAGACCTATAGAAGCATAAGTATTGTTGCATGCAGGACGATTGTTGCAACAATATGTTGTTGATATGTATGTCAAACTTGAAACCTCTAGATTAGATTATTTTAGAAATCAACAAAATGCTATTCATGTTGAACTTTATTAAGGAATTATCGATAGTATTGAAGTAGGTGAGGATCGAGGATCTAGAGTTGGTCATCAAGTTATTTTGCCATCATCTTTTATTGGAAGACTTAGAGATGTGAAAAAAAAAAAAAGATATATGGATGCAATGGCATTGGTTCAACGATTTGGAAAACCAGACATTTTCCTTACAATGACATGTAACCCTAATTGGCTTGAATTAAAGCAGGAATTAGGAGTAAATGATGAGGTACAAAATAGGCCTGATTTAATTACATGTATATTTAGTGCGAAGTTAGAAGAGTTAAAAGATGATTTATTCAAAAAAGAGATTTTTGGGGTGGTAGCTGCGTATGTATACGTGGTTGAATTTCAAAAAAGAGGTTTACCTCATGTTCATTTCTTGATAATTCTTAAACCAAATGCCAAAATCCATGCACTTGAAAGTTTTGATAGATTTGTTTCAGCTGAAATCCAGATAAAAATGAAAACAAGCATTTGTACAAAGTGGTGATTAAACATATGATACATGGCCATTGTGGCAATTTAAATCCAACTAACGTGTGTATGACAAAACAAGGAAATTGTAGGAGCCGTTATCCTCAAACATTCTCCTCTACAACTTATGGAAAAAATTCATATCCCAAATATAGGCATCGTGATGATGGAAAAAAGATAGTAGTAAGAGTAGCAACTTTAGATAATCGTTGGGTTGTCCCGTACAATTCGTATTTAATAGCAAACTTTGATTGTCATATCAACATTGAAATATGTTCTACTATAAAAGAAGTAATATATATATATATATATATATGAAGGTCATGATCGTAGCCTTTAACATAAGTGTTACTAATGAACATAACCAAGTTGATGAAATAGACAACTTTTAATCTGGAAGATGGATTTTTCATCCAGAGGCCATGTGGAGAATCTATAGTTTTATTCTAAATGAAATACATCTAGCTGTGTATTCATTACAAATACATCTCGAAGATAAACAATTGGTTGCCTTTAAATAATTAGATAAACTTTCAAATGTACTAAGATTAGACTTATCATCTAGGAATATGTTAGTTGAATTTTTCAGATTAAACAAGTTCAATAACCAAGCTCAAACATTATTATACAAAAACATTCCTCAACATTTCGTTTGGGATAAAAAAAAAAAAGTTTGGAAGGCAAGAAAGAGAGGTAGTGTGATTGGTAGACTGCACACCCAATAGAAGGCGAAAGATATTATTTAAGGTTGCTACTAAATCACATCAAAGGTGCGACATCATTCGATGATTTGAAAATTTTCAATGATGTAAAGATTGGATCATTTCACGAGTCAGCTCGCTTGTATGGATGATGTAGGACAGTTGGCTTTAGAGTTTGAAGAAGAGATGGACAGGAAATTGTCCAAAAGAGGTGCTCCAAAGAAACGGACGTAGATTTTGACTCGGTTCTCAGATTTCCTATTATAATATGTTTTCGGAAAGGGTTTTCAGAGATCTATAGCATGTCAACCGGGGTCTCCCCGGTTGAGGTCATTTGTGTCCTCATCGGAGTAGTTTAAGTTAGGCTATCGGGCAACCGAAGATTTTGTGTTTTTCTTATTTTTTTCGTTTTTAGTTGTTTTTATTTAGTTTGAGGATATTTTAGTCTTTTTGCTTATTTTAGGGTTTCAAGAGGCTATTTAAGGCTCTTTGTTATCAGTTTCAGACTCATTCAATAATATTATCAATTTTCGGTTATATACATTCGTTCTTTGTTGGTGGATTCCAGTTTTGTTACTTTAGGGATTACGCTGGTAAACCCTAGAACTTCCGTTCTGTGACAAGTGGTATCAGAGCATAAGGACTTGCCTTATACGATGGTCAACAATGAAGCCGGAAGAGCTAACCCTAGCGACGCTGGTCATAGGGATGGCGATGTGTGGGTGGCGATTGATGAGCAGCGACAGTCGATGGAGAGGTTGGAGGCTATGGTTTGGCAACTGATGGAGCGGCTGCCTACTCCCAACACCCCTACGGACCAAGCTCCTGCTCCTGTTCCTGCCCCTGCCAACAGAGATAGAGTCGAAGGATTGGCCCTAGACCGCCCTGAAGGTAGATGTCTGCCTAGAGCCGCGAGACATGTGCAGCATCAAGATTTCAGTGATGAGGATTCTGAAGAGGATTTCGTGGGTTACCAAGGAGATCGTCAACTGAACCGAAATCAACCTGATTATCGGATTCGCGCAGACATACCATTCTTCCATGGAAAACTACAGATTGAAGAGTTTTTGGACTGGATTTCAGAGGTTGAGAGATTCTTTGAGTTTACTGAGGTTGCGGAAGAACGTCAAGTCAAATTGGTAGCGTATAAGTTGAGAAGCGGGGCTGCTGTTTGGTGGGAGAAATTACAGATGGATAGACGGCGACAAGGCAAGGTTCCTATACGATCCTGGAGGCGAATGAAACAACTTATGATGAGCAGGTTTTTACCTTCTGATTATGAACAATTTATTTTTCAGAGATATCAGAATTGTGTGCAGGGTAACAAAACCGTTGCGGATTATACTGAGGAGTGGTCTAGGCTGTCAGTTCGTAACAACCTCAACGAGACTGAGGGATAGCAGGTTTCGAGATATTTGGGGGGATTGAAGTCAACCATTCGAGACAAAATTGGGCTGCAAGTTGTGTGGACAGTAGATGAGGCGCAAAACATGGCCTTGAAGGCGGAGTTAATGGAGAAATCATCCAATCGTTTTTCTCACTACAAGAAGGACATGGGTGAGTCGTCCAATGCAACTGCGAATAGGAGTAGATTTTCACCAAGTGATGGACAGGGTCAGGCTAAAACTACTGCAGACCAGGTTCAAAGGGGTTCGGGTCCAAGTAATAATTTTGGTGGGTCACGTCCGACGGCAGCAGCAGCAGTTACGAAGGAGACCCCACGAGTGGCGTCAAACCCGTACAGTAGACCAGGCGGTATGAAGTGTTATAGGTGCGGCCAACCAGGCCACCGTTCGAATGAATGCCCAGCTCGAAAACTGGTGATCTTCGTGGATGCTGAAGAAGAAGAGGATCAGAATTTTGAAGAAGAGGAAAACATGGACGAGTTCTTAGAGGGAGTAGAAATTACGGAGGAACAAGGAGAGCACGTAAATTGTGTGATTCAGAGAGTCATGTGTTCAACGAAACTGGAGGACTTTACTCAGAGAAATAATATTTTCAAGACTTGCTACAGTATCCAAGGAAAGGTTTGTGATTTAATAGTTGATAGTGGGAGTTGTGAGAATTTTGTGTCCAAGAAACTGGTGGAGCATCTGAAGCTGCGGGCAGAAAAACATCCCAAGCCTTATGCAATTGGGTGGATTCAGAAAGGACCTAAGGCGAGCGTGACAAAAGTATGTAAGGTTCCTGTTTCGATCGGGCGGTACTACCGGGATGAGGTGACATGTGATGTAGTCGAGATGGATGCTGGACACGTGTTATTGGGTCGCCCATGGCAGTTTGATGTAGATATCACTTACAGGGGACGCGACAATGTTTGTGTTTTCAATTGGAATGGAAGAAAGATTGCAATGGTTCCAAAACGGTGTTCAAACGGTAGTTCAACCAAGACCACAGTAAAAGAGCAATCCTTAGTCTCCCTAGTCACGTCAATAACTGATTTAGAAGCTGAAATTAAGGAGGCACATGAGGTACATGTTGTAGTTGTGCGAGCTTTGGTGATAGAAGACAAGGAGGAGCAGAAAATTGTGGTGTCTGAAAAGGTGCAGTCCCTGCTAGCCGAATTCAGTGAATTGGTGTCAGAAGACTTACCAGATGCCCTTCCACCAATGAGAGAGATTCAGCACCATATTGACTTAGTTCCAGGAGCAAGCTTACCGAATTTGCCTCACTATCGGATGAGTCCCAAGGAGAATCAGATTTTACAAGAAAAGGTGGAGGAATTAATGAAAAAGGGGTTTATTCGAGAGAGCATGAGTCCGTGCGCAGTACCCACATTATTGGTCCCAAAGAAAGATGGCAGTTGGAGGATGTGCGTCGATAGTCGGGCGATTAACAAGATAACTGTTAGGTATAGCTTTCCGATTCCGAGGCTAGATGACATGCTAGATATGCTGGAGGGTTCGAAATTGTTCTCTAAAATCAATCTGCGAAGTGGGTACCATTAGATTCGTGTTAAGCCTGGTGACGAATGGAAGACGGCTTTCAAGACAAAGGATGGGCTTTACGAGTGGTTGGTTATGCCTTTTGGGTTATCCAACGCTTCTAGTACTTTTATGCGACTCATGAACCAGGTATTGCGTCCCTTCATTGGAAAATATGTGGTTGTCTATTTTGACGACATTTTGATTTACAGTAAGAATGAGGAAGACCATATGGAGCATCTTAGGGCTGTGCTAGAGGTGTTGAATGAAAATAAATTGTTTATTAACCTGAAGAAGTGCAGCTGGCTAACAGAGAGATTATTATTCCTGGGATATGTGGTCAGTTCAGAGGGAATTTTAGTGGATGAAGAAAAGGTTCGAGCCATTCGTGATTGGCCTAAACCGAAGACGGTAGGAGAGGTAAGGAGTTTCCATGGGTTGGCGACATTTTATCGTCGATTTGTGAGGGATTTCAGCAGTGTTGTGGCTCCCATTACTGAGTGCTTGAAGAAAGGAAAGTTTCAATGGGGTGAGGCAGCCGACACAGCCTTTGCAGTCATTAAAGAGAAATTGTGCACCACGCCTGTTCTTGCTTTACCCAGTTTTGAGAAGTTATTCGAGGTGGAATGTGATGCTAGTGGCATTGGAATTGGAGCAGTGTTGTCACAAGAGAAGAAACTAGTGGCGTTTTTTAGTGAAAAGCTAAGTGATGCACGTCGAAAGTGGAGTACCTATGACCAAGAATTCTACGCAATTGTTCATGCACTAAAGAACTGGGAGCATTATCTGATTCAACGGGAATTTATCCTTTACACTGATCATCAAGCGCTGAAGTACCTGAACAGCCAGAGGAGCTTAAGTAATATGCATGCACGGTGGGCAGCCTATTTGCAGAAGTTTCCTTTCGTTCTGAAACACAAGTCTGGTGTCCTAAATAAAGTGGCAGATGCGTTGAGTAGACGTGCAAGTCTACTGGTTACTATGCAGCAAGAGATTGTTAGGTTCGAGTTCCTGAAGGAATTGTATCCGGAAGATGAGGATTTAGGAGAGGTATGGAAAAGGTGCGTTCTGAAACAGGCCGCGGGGGAATTTCATATGAGTGAAGGATACCTTTTCTTTGGCAATCAGCTATGTATTCCGCGGAGCTCGTTGAGAGAGAAACTGATTCGAGAGTTGCATGGTGGAAGTTTAAGTGGACACCTAGGGCGTGACAAGACTATCAGTGGGGTAGCCGAGCTGTATTATTGGCCTCAGCTGAAACGTGACGTGGGTAATTTTGTGCGTAAGTGCTATGTTTGTCAGACTTCCAAAGGGCAGGCTCAAAATACGGCACTTTACATGCCTCTTCCTGTTCCGAATGCCATATGGGAGGATTTAGCAATGGACTTCGTTTTGGGTCTTCCGCGAACTCAGCGTGGAGTAGACTCCGTGTTTGTGGTGGTTGACAGGTTCTCAAAGATGGGGCATTTTATACCTTGTCGGAAGACATCTGATGCGTCACATATGGCTCAGCTGTTCTTTCGGGAGGTGGTTCGTTTACATGGTGTACCCCAGTCTATCACATCTGATAGGGATTCGAAGTTTCTTAGCCATTTCTGGGTTACATTGTGGCGGCGGATGGATACTACTCTGAAGTTCAGTAGCACTGCACACCCACAGACTGACGGGCAGACGGAGAACCTAAACCGAACACTAGGGAATTTAATTCGGAGCATCTGTGGAGACAAGCCAAAACAATGGGACGTGGCTCTGGCACAAGCTGAATTTGCGTATAACAATGCTGTTCATACTGCTATAGGTAAGTCTCCTTTCGCTTTAGTGTATCGACAACCTCCTAAGCATGCGTTGGATCTGGCAAGGCTTCCTAAGGTCACTGGTATTAGTGTTGCTGCTGAGACCATGGCTGAGCAGGTTCGTGATGTTCAAGCTGAGGTGAAGGCGCGGTTAGAGGAGAAGAATGCGAAATATAAGGCTGCAGCAGATGTTAAAAGGCGTGAGAAATTATTTGCTGAGGGTGACCAGGTTATGGTGTTTCTGCATAAGGAGAGGCTCCCAGTTGGTTCCTACAACAAGTTGAAGCCAAGGAAGTATGGTCCGTACAAGGTGATCAAGAAGATCAACAACAATGCCTATGTGATCGACTTGCCTGCTGATATGAACATATCTCGTACTTTCAATGTGGCTGACCTTTATGAGTTTTGTGATGATGTTCCACTTTATCCTGATTATAACTCGAGGTCGAGTTCTTCACAGGTGGGAGAGACTGATGTAGGACAGTTGGCTTTAGAGTTTGAAGAAGAGATGGACAGGAAATTGTCCAAAAAAGGTGCTCCAAAGAAACGGGCGTAACTTTTGACTCGGTTCTCAGATTTCCTATTATAATATGTTTTCGGAAAGGGTTTTCAGAGATCTATAGCGTGGCAACCAGGGTTCCTCCGATTGACGTCATTTGTGTCCTCATCGGAGTAGTTTAAGTTAGACTGTCGGGCAACCGAAGATTTTGTGTTTTTCTTATTTTTTTCGTTTTTAGTTGTTTTTATTTAGTTTGAGAATATTTTAGTCTTTTTGCTTATTTTAGGGTTTCAAGAGGCTATTTAAGGCTCTTTGTTATCAGTTTCAGACTCATTCAATAATATTATCAATTTTCGGTTATATACATTCGTTCTTTGCTGGTGGATTCCAGTTTTGTTACTTTAGGGATTACACTGGTAAACCCTAGAACTTCCGTTCTGCGCCAATGGACTATTAGATTCAGATAATTAATACCTTAGAAGAATGTTTACAAGAGGCTAGCGTATACTAAATGCCTTATACTCTTCGACAGTTGTTTGCTACTATCTTGGTCTATTGTAAACCTGTTAATCCTAGAAACCTATGGGAGAAATTTGAGGTCTCAATGTTTGAAGATTATCATCGTTCCACTTTAAATTTTTTCAATGCACAATTGAAAGTATTAGAGCATATTCACTTTGTTGTTGAATCGATGGGCAATAACATCAACGATTATCACTTAGTTGATTATGACATTATATTAAATAAAGATGAACGATGTATAAAGGAAATAAATGATGAATTAGGTATAATTGTTTCTGAATCTGATCTTTCGTTAAAACTATCACTAACCTCTAAACAAAAATATGCATACGTTAGAGACAGTTTACATGCAACAATCATCATCTTTTTTTATTGATGGGCCAGGAGAAACAGGAAAAACATATTTATATAAAGCTATTCTAGCAACACTTAGATCTAAAGGTATGATTGCTCTTGCTACAACATCATCTGGTTTGGCTGCATCTGTGTTGCCTAGAGGTCGAACAGCGCACTCCAGATTTAAGATTCTTCTTAGTGTTGAAAAAAATATGGCATGTAGTGTTAGTAAACAATCTGGTCTAGCAAAATTGTTGCAACATGCAAAGTTAATAATTTGGGATGAAGCACCTATGTCCCATCAACTAGCAATAGAAGCCTTAGATGGAATGTTACAAGATATCAATGATTCTAAGCAACTTTTCGGTGGTAAAGTTATTGTTTTTGGTGGTAATTTCTGACAAGTTTTGCCAGTTGTTCAAAAAGCAAGGAAAGAAGAAATAATTGATGCCAGTATTGTCAAATCATACTTATGGCCGCTACTTACAAAAATTTCATTAACTGAAAATATGCATGCTAGATTTGACCCACATTTTAATGACTTTTTATTATGCGTTAGTGATGGAAAAGAACCCACCACTGATGCTGGAAAAATAAAAATTCCTACTTCTATGATTATTCCATATAGAGAAGATAATATATCGTTAAAAACTTTAATAGATGATGTATTTCCAAACATAAATGATTACTTTGAAAACATAGATACAATGACTAACTGAGCGATCTTAACTCCAAAAAATGATTATGTTGATGATATTAATAGCCTACTAATTGAACAATTTCCTAGTGATGCTATCACATATTACAGCTTTGATGAAACAATAGATAAAAATGAACAAGCCGATTAAGAAGACTTTTTAAATAGTTTCACACCAAGTGGATTTCCTCCTCATCAATTAGTGCTTAAGGAAAATTGTTCGATAATATTACTAAGAAATATTAATCCTTCAGAAGGATTATGTAATGGTACAAGATTAATTTGTCGTAGATTTAGCCCAAACTTAATTGACGCACAGATAGTCAATGGTTATTATCGAGGAAAAAGAGTTTTTTTGCCAAGAATTCCATTTATTCCTATTGAAGATGAAAAAAATGGATTCCCATTCAAAAGAACTCAATTTCCTATCAGACTTAGTTTTACTATGACAATAAATAAAGCTGAAGGTCAAACTTTAGACTACATCGGAATATATTTACCTGAACCTGTTTTCCTCCCATGGTCAACTATATGTCGCTTTGTCTAGAGCAAAAACATCGCAATCTATCAAATTGTTGATACAACATACTCATAATGATCTACTTGACAAAAAACACTATGAACATTGTTTACCATGATATGTTAAACTTAAGTAGATCACTATCAAATGAATAGCACGTAGTTGAATGTGAATAAACGTTAAGCGTTTTTTTCTTAATTGGTACCACTCATTTAATGTCGCTTTGTTCCAAGAAAAAACATCTCAATCTATCAAAATATTGATACGACTCATTCATAATGATTTCACATGAATAATATATATAAATACCACATAGTGGAGTGCGCACAAACGTTTAACATTCTCTTTCAATTGGTACCACCTATTCGATCTTTTTTTTTCTTTTTTCAACAATTTTATGCTATATAAATTTTTTAGTTCTAATAATTTTATTTATTTATGGTCTCTAAATAGGTATTAAATATGTCCACTCAAACAAAGTTCATATAGAACATACGTCTTGTAACCAAAAAATGGACAGCAGCAGTGTTAGTAACTGAAAAGAGTATGCCAAGAAAAGCACGACAAAATTCGTCCAAATATTAGCATCTCATATTAGTTGATACCCAGGTATGTCACACATATTTGATAATTCATTGCTCCTTCAGTAGCATCTCTATGTCTAATAACCACTCATACTAGATAAATAAGTGTATATTCATCTCTATGTCTAATAACCACTCATACTTGATAAATAAGTGTATATTAAACATAATATGTATAACCAGCAACGTATAAAACAAAGATAGTTGGATTCTGATATACTTTATGAATTTATTTAGTACCAGTATATATTTATATCAACACATTTAATATGTATTTTAATATCATTTTCCAACTTTTGTAGGGAACAAAAATTCAGGCAACAATCTTTGACAAAAACATAAGTGCATTTGAGGACACATTAACAGTATTCAAGAAGTATCACATCACAAATGCAAATGTTAGACCTATCTTGCCAGATCATAGAGTTGTGCAAAATGAATACCAATGGATTATTCATAGCAGAACAATGATTGAAGAAGTTGAAAGAGAGTGTAAGGTTCCCGTTTATTGATTGGCTTATTTCGTGGACAAACCACATGTTGGGCTTTATTGTGTAAGGGTAGTTTAGGTGATTGAGGATCAAGCTCAAAGGCCCTTTCAAGACCTCAAGAGACAAGCACGCCAAAGGTATAATCTCTAGTACTTATTTTTCTTTGAAGAGATTAGTTGCACACAAATGCTAACACACACACTTAGCATACTAGCAATTGTGTGCATTCTCTTCACATGTCACATTCCACACTTGCACTTCTTTGTTATATTTTTTATGTGTGGATTTGTCCATAGATGAGTTCCGAGCGATTCGGAGACTTGTCTATATGTTTTGGATGATTTTCGAGACATTTGGGACATTTCGTGTTTTTATCGGAAATCGAAATTCAATTCCGAGCTTAAATTGGAAAGTTATCTAATTTTCCATTTTTATGATTGAGTCTGGGTCAATTTTCCGAAGACGGAATTGAATTCCGATGTTCGAGGTCAACTGGACTGAAGAACGCTCGGGACTGAAGCTGGCTTAGTGTGGTATGATAGCTGTAAGGATTCCCTTTTGTTGATTGGCTTATTTCGTGGTCAAACCACAAGTTGGGGTTTGGTTGTAAGGGTAGTCTAGGTGATTAGTTGAAGATCAAAGACCCTTTCCAAGACCTCAAGAGGACAAGCACCAAAGGTATATATCTAGTGCTTACATTGTCTTGAAGAGATATAGTTGCACACACACACAACATGCATAACTCTTATTCTTGAATGTTGTGTTTATATTTTGTGTGCATTGTGCTTTATTGATTTATTTAATATCTCTTCTTGCATTTATTTGATTGCATCTTGTTCATTGAAATGCCATGACATGTTTAGGCATTATGATGCAAAGCCATGAATTCTATTCATGCATGTTTAAGTGATTGCATCTTGTTCATTGAAATACCATGACATGTTTAGGCATTAGGATGCATTCACTTCCCACACTTGCACTTCATGATTAGTCTTAAGTGTGGTGTAATTCGTTTCCGTTTATGTGATCGGAAACGTCCGCGCTTGCACGATGGTGTGCATGTCTTAGCGCGATGATTGACCACTTGAGAAGGTCTTATTCTTCTCTTGGATAAGTGTTAGATTTGGTTGGATTGTTTGGAGTAAAATATCTAGTTTCAAAAGATTGGATTTCAATGTTTAAATGATTTTCAAAACTGACCTTTGCATGGTCTTGTGACCATAACTTTTTACACAAAGCTTCAAAATGAGTTTTGAAAATGTTTGTACAAACTAGACACCCATATCTTTCCAACGGTATATTATTCGTAATATTTCATGACCGTTTGGATTGGTTTTAAATTCTCCAAAGTGACCACCAAAACAGGGCAACTATGTTGTTGTCCGTTTCTGACCTTTGGTCACTCAATTGACCATAAATTTTTCTACAGACATCAAAATGTCATTCTGTAAAAACGAGTAGAAAGTAGACATCCATACCTTTCCAACGATATATCATATGAAAGGTTTTGATGTCGTTTGGTCATGTTTCGAAGCGCTCGAATATTAAGTCGCTGCACTGACGCGAGTACCGCGAAAATGCCCATCATTTTTCCACTTCTTCCAAAACGACATAGTTTCACTTGGGCATTATAAATACATATCTTTCTCATCTTTTTGATATGAGAGCCACAAAATCAAACCCTAGAGAGAGAGGCTCCTTATTCTTGAGAGAGAAAGAGAGACTTGAGAGAAAAAGCTTAAAGATTACATCTTTATCTCTCTAAACCCATTCCCACATGCACAAATCATCATCTAGGCATCATCTAGGTTCATCTAGCATGTGCTAATGCATGGGTCTTCTTCAACACACATGGTATGATTTGTTGAACACTTTTATCTTACATAATTAGTGTTTCTACTTATCAATTTTATCTCATTTATTACTTGTATGTGTTTAGATTAATTTCTACATACATGATTGAGATTATGTGTTGATTGGGTTATTTATGTTAGCTAGGTTTTCATGCCTATTTTATATCTAGCTAATTAATCTCATTATATGATTGAGATTATTTTTGATAGCTTAATTGATTAGGTCATTATTGCCTAAAAGCTATGCCATAAACATTCTTGTGTGATTTATTTATAACTAGGTTGATAGATTGTTTTTTAATCAACTAGTTAATCTTTTGAATGTTTGTGGGTTTTTTGTGATAGCTTTGTATCTAGGATTGGTTATCCTTTACTTAGCTAAAGTTGTATGCCATGACATATAGCTATTTTCATATCTAGGATTGATTTAAATTGAATATATCATCATCCTAGATAAGCATCTAAGGTTCCCTAGCCTTGTTTGTTAATTGAATATTCATACATATTCACATAGGGTTGTGCATCTCTTTTGAGAGATTGAAGTCTTGTGTGATTGACCGGGATTAGGTCGGACACCGGGAACAGGTGGTCACATAAGCAATTGGACTAGAGCCACTTTTAAAGGCCCGCGTGGTAGAAGTGGGGGGTTATTGACCGGAGTGTTAGACGAGGTCTACATAGGTTGTAAACTCCATTTCAATTAGTGGATTTCGAGGTCCGAGTGTGGCGCACTAAACAGCCCGTGGTTTTTCCCAGTGGTTGGGTTTTCCACGTAAACATCAAGTGTCATTTATTATTTCCGCATCTTATTACACTTGTATGTATTGTTGACTTGCTAGGGGTATTTTCGTAAAATTGACATGCACGCGAAAATTGGGTAAAAATTAGATAAAATCTATTCACCCCCCCTCTAGCTTTATATTAAACACACCTTGAGAACGTATTCCTTTCAATTGGTATCAGAGCGGGTTCCTAGATATACTTAGGTGATCCTTTGCTCATTGTTGGTGTGTTTTGCATTTTGTATGTTTGTTTGATTTCTTCATACATTTTGCATTCTTCTCGTTTGCATTCATTCAACGCAAACACTATGAGTGATTTTGTGAGAGAAGAAATTGACTCCGATGAGGAGATGTCCCTCTAAGGTGAGAGAGGAGACGAAGATGAAAGGGCGTTGCTCACATCACCAAAGAGCTTCAAGCCCAAGCCTTCCTCAATCTTGGTCTAACCAACCAAGAAGGCTAACTTCCCTCAACCTACGATCCTAAAAGGGAAGTGCTCAATCATGCAAGCTCAACCGAGCAAGCAACATTGTCTTGGTTATCAACAAAGGAGGAGAGATCCTATCCAACTACCAAGACAACCACAACGACAAGGGAAAGCACCTTTGCATGCTCAAGGGAATGGTATAATTCCTAACCTTATCTCCTCTTGTCATTTGTGTGGTATTGATGGTCATGTTAGACCAAGTTACTTGCATTACATTAAAATATGTAGATTTTAATGCATGATTGAAAAGAAAAAGGCTAGAGCTAAGATGCATGATCCTTTGACATCTATAACTCTAGAACCTATGACCACTAGAAATGTAATTGAGACATCTATGTGGATTAAAAATGATGAACCCGCTTGCTACGAGACTAACAAGTCTCAAATAGGTTCAACTAAGTCCAAAGGACTTGGTAGGTCCATAGGACCTCATACCCTTCTTTGAAGAGGTATGGAAAATTGACCCCATATGGGGAACTTGAGCAAAGAGAGCTATTTTGCATTCTTGTCACTTGCAAAAAATTTGAAATATCTTATGCTTCTCTTTTTGTTGCTTGAGTAAGCTTGGTTACACTATGTATATATATTTTCTATTCAATAAGTGTGATCAATGCTTGTATTGCAATCCATGTCATATTTATGTTCAAACATGCATTTTTGGACTAGGAGATATATACATAGGATAAAATTTGAATGACCTATAATGATCTCTATGACATGATGATTGTTAAATGACATGCTAAATGCTAATCTTAAAAAGCATGTTTTGATGATTGCATTTCTTAACTGCAAAAAATGTGTGAAAAAGCTTATGAGACTCAAATGAAAAAGGATCTTGTATCCATTCAAGGATTTTACATTCCAAATGTCTCTCTTTCTTTATTGGTTGAACATGTCTACTATCATACGGATATCTTATCCGGAAAAATCAAGTAGGGTGCAAAGTCGCTCATGACATGTTTGGCTTATAAAGTTGGATATAGTTGTTCCTAAATTAAAATCAATGAAAACCTATATCCTTGCTTCTCTCATGACATTGGTGAAATTGGTTTGAATTCATATTAAAAACCTTTGTCATTTGCTTTGCCAAATACCATGGTATTTTGGACTTAAATGCTACATGTCTTGTATGCAAAGCAATTATTTGATTCACACATTTTTCCTTAAATAAATCTCCTTGTTTCTCTCCAATTAATTGAGATTGCATAAAGTGACTTATATTGATTATGCAAATATTTAGAATGCTACTATCTCTCTTTGCCTTGAGTGACCCGATTGGGGACTACTCCTTTGTCTATATCATGACAAAAAGGGGGAGTAGGTTGTGGTAAGAGGAGTTGCAAATTGTAGTAGCAATTGTGCATGTTGGGGAGAATACTTATTGAAGGGGAGTAACCCTTTGAGGGGGAGCATTTGCACATACATACATTGCATGATGTTGTTGTTGACGGTGAAATTTGGATTGCCACGCACTCAACAATTAAATCAATTTAATATAAAGCAAGAAAATTAAGAACACATGTAAAAGACAGGTTTTACGTGGAAAACCCTTGAATGGGAAAAAACCACGGCGCCCCTGAGGGCAGAAGAATAATACTAGGTTTTCGTTGATTGGTTACACACTCAAATCTCTCACAATTGCTCTCTTTTCTCTCTATAGAATTCTGAACCCCCTCCTCGTGGGATAGGTGGTTCTATTTATACATGTTTACTTAGGGTTTCCCCTTGTTGATTTGTACTAGGATCCTTCTTTATCGCGGATTGGGTCTTCTTTCCTTTTTATGATTCCTTGTTGCTTTGGGTCTTCTAAAAGTGTAGGGTTTACTTCTGTATTTTTACCGAGTTGGTTCAAGCCCAATGTGTTGGTCCAGCGAGTACCTTTAGTTTCTGGGTATTGCGTTTCTGGCGAGCACACTTCTATATTTGGCGAGTAGGTTTTTGGGAATCGGCAGCCATGCCTTTAACTTCCTTCTGGCTTTTATCCTTCTGACTTGTCAGACTCCTTCCCTTGACCTGGTCAACGAATGACGTGGCAGTCTTGTTAGCTCTCTTGATGACGTGTCAAGTTGGCGAACTTATATATACAACAATACCCCCATAAATACTTCGAGCTGGGCGAATGACTTGTTCTTCCCACTTCGTTTGCCTCTGCGAGTAGTATTTATAAGACTTCAGCGCTTTTGTGTAACAACTCACTTTTTTTTTATATATCCCACGTTGTTTCACTTAATCGATTCTTCTGGTGCAAGCTTTCAATCTGAGCCACATGATTTTAGTGCTTTCATTTGTTTTGTCAGACGAAGGGACATTCTGACTGCTTGGTTGTCCCCGAGATGCCACGTGTCCCTTACTTGGTGGTGGCTGTTGTGGCTGGTCACTGTAGCCGTCATTCTCATTAATTGCATATCATTTACTTGATTTTTTTTTTGTTTTTGAATTTCGAAGTTCCCCCTTTTAACGCCTAAACGTTTCTTCTTCTCCTTTTATCTCTTCATATTTCCCTTCAATTTATTTCCCTACCATCTTCTCATAACAGAAAGAACAGCTTGGTTTTCTTTGCTTTTGTCTGCCACATTTCTTCGAGTACCTGCTACAGTCCTTTCCTTGCGTTTAATTCCTTTTATTGCCGGACGGTCTCACCGGAATCGACTGTTCCCGCTTCTCTGCGTATCCTTCGTGAATCTAGGGTTTTCTGGTGAGTTCCCATGGACCCTTCTTTACGTTCCTCTCTTTTTAATCGGATGATGCAAGCCATGGAGCTTGGTGACAAAAGCACTGCAGACAAAATCGAATCTCTGATTCGTAATTTTCGTCCGGGTTCTCCGGTGCCAATTTCTGTTTATGTTCCGTCCTCTGAGGATGCTTTTATCCCTAATATTTCTCCTCCGTCTTCTGACAGTGATTTTCCCACGATGCCGAGATCTTCTAAGCCAAGCGGGAGCAGACGATGTGCCTCTAGGGCTCCTCGTGGATCCCTTCTGGATGCCCAAACAACCGTTGATTCAGATGTCGATGACCATCAACGGGACAGGCTGAACTTTTCGTTTGATCGCCCGTGCTCCTTTGATACTGAAGTCAACGTGGTTGGCGAGGCGGAGCTCGGTAAGTTCAAGAGTCGCTTCGGGATCCCAGATTCTGTGACCTTGATACTGCCTGGTGACCGAGCGGCGTGGAATCCTCCTGAGAACGCAGTCGCCATTTATGGCGCCATGCTTAGCTGTGGGATCACCCTTCCTCTGCAACCTTTTATTGCTCGGTTCCTCGCGGAGGCAAAAATTGCACCCGCTCAACTTACCCCGAACAGTTACAGGATCCTCATGTGCCTGGGTTTAATGTGGAAATTGAAAGGTTTCGGATCCCCTACGCCCCGCGAGATTCGCCATTTCTACACCTTGAGGCAGGCTGGCAACAGCGGGACATATTTTTTGCTTTCTTCGCCCGTGGAGAATTGGATTCCAGAGGGTGTATCGAACCCTGGGCAAGTGGAGGTCTCCAGCGATGAGAAGAAGAAAGGCTTTATTTAGGGCTTTCCTTCTTCAAACAAAAGATGGAAAAACAGCTGGTTTTTCGTCGTCGGCGGCGAATGGGGTAGAAATGTGTCCGCAAATAGTCGCCTGAGTCTTGCAGCGAGGAAAGTTCCTAGGCATTTTACTTCTCCTGATGCCTGGTCAAAAACGGTCCCTGTTTTGTTGGATGCGGAGATATCTCACCTCGCTGCTGCAGCCGTCCTTCCTCTAGATGAAAGGGGCCGATCATTTCTTCTGGACGAGGATAAGATGATCGCAAAAGGGCTATTCCCTCGTCTACCAGCCAGACTTCCTCGCCGTAAGTTTTACTTGCTTTCTTTATGGTTTTCTTGTGTCCATTCGCTAATATTTGGTAGGTTTTTGCAGTGTATGATTTTGACAGAGTTTGTGATCTGCAAGCTCGGGCGGTCAAAAATTCCGAGGCTGCCAGTAAGAGACACGCCGCTGGTTTGGCCAAGGAAGGTGTCGCTAGTCCGGATGGCGGCGACCCTTCGGATGATGAGAATACTGGCGATGTCGATGGGGAGCGGGTCGAGTTGGGGACATCTCCTGTTTGTCCGGATGCTGCTGCGAGTACCCCCGCTGTTACAGATAGTGTGGCTGCGAGTACTGCTGCGACAGCTCCGAGCTGTAAGGGAAAGGAGAAAGTGGGGGTTTCGGGGGTGGCTAGTGAGATCCCTATTTTTGACGCGAATGTCCTTGAGACTCCCCTGGATCCTTCAAGCGACCTAAACCCCAGAACTGGTAGAGGTAAACGTCCAGCGGAGGGCACGCCTGATCACACTGCTCGGCCTGTAAAGCGGGCGTCAAGGGTAGTGTAATACGTGGTTTCTTCAGATGAAGAGGTCGCCGAGGAACCTGTGCTCGCCGAGGTTCCTTCTACTGAGACGACCGTCCCTGGGGCTTCTGTTGAAGGACCAAATTTGGCGGAGTCTTCCTTCCCGGAAGGGGCAAGTAGTTTTGGTGCTTCCGCCATTCCCCCAACCAGTGCAACTCCTCCTCCAGCAGCTGCGGAAAAACCGAGTACTTCTTTTGCTGGTCAGCCTGGGTCACCTGGTCGACAAGGGCCAACTGATAAACCTGGGTCGTCTAGACAGGGTGAGGCTGCTGCATCTGGTTCTGGCGTTGCTCATGGAGCTCCTCCCGTTGATCCAGCTGAGGCTGGTGAGGGGGATGAGTCTGTCTCCCTCTCGGATTTCACGGCTGCCGAGATTTGTTCTTATATAATGAATAACAATGTCTATGTCGGTGAGAGTTGGGAGCAGATAAAGAAGGGATCCTGCAACAAGAAAATGGAATTCTTCTTCAACTGCTATTCTCTGGTGAGCTTCTCGCTGTGTTTACGTATTCTCTGTTTAGCGCGTTTCCTGACTTCTGTTTTTCTCTTCTTTTTCTTTTCAGATGCTGTCTGAGTTGACTGATAACTACAGACGAGGGAATTTTTTGTCGAGGGATTTGAAGCGCCTGCGAGAGCAGTCCTCTCTTTCGGAGGCTAAGAAGCTTGAGGCTGAGGAAACCCACGCTCAGCAGCTTGCACAACTGAGGGAGTCGGTAGATGGGCACCTTTCAGCCCGATTGGCTGCTGAGGAGAAACTGGTTGTCGCTGAAGAAGAGATTCGCTTACTGCGAGAGCAACTCTCTGCTAGTCAGGAATCGCTCGCTGCACGTTTAGAGGTTGAGCGACTAACTGAGGATGCGAAGGAGAAAGCCGAGCGTGAGGCTGCAGATTTGCGCAACCAGTTGGCCTCGCATGAAGTTATTTTGACTGATCTTAAGGCCGTTTTGGAGGTTAAAGCGGTTGATCGCTTCAAAAGATCCCCTGCCTATGACGCGCTTTTGCTGCGTGAGTTTGAAAAGGGCTTGAGGCAGGCGAAAAAGTTTTTTGCCATGAAGGATCATTCAACCGATAAAGCTCTGCGGCGTTTTGACAGGTCTCTTCAGCAGCACATGGCCGATGGTGTGGGCTGGATAAAAGAGCAAATAAAACGATGGCGAGCCCACTGCCGTTATAATAGGACTGACCCTCATCCCATGCATTTGGAGATCCCCAGCAAACGTGCCTTCAACACATATTACTCGGGTCAGAAAGGCAGTTTTTCTGGTTCGGGTGCTGAGCCAGACTTGGGCCCTGTTGCTGGAAGGGATTATGAGCCCTTTATGCCAGAAGAGGATGAGGAAGTCACCTGGCCTTCAGAGGAAGAGATGGAAGATGAGGAGGACAGTGAGGGCCCCCCTACAGCTGGTTGAGGACTGTGAATTTTATTTTTGCTTCATTATTTGTAATTCTTTATTTGTAAATAACCTTTTTTCAAGTTATAAACTCTCTTTCGTTCTTTTGTGTTCAGCTGCCTTTGCTGATTTGTTGGCTTCGTTTAACTTTTCTTTTCACCAAGTTCTTTTTAGCATATTTTATAGCTTTGTCCAGCTGCCTTTGCTGTGTTTTCGGCATACTCAGTGTTTGTCAGGACGTATCCGACCATGCACCAAGTTTTTTAGCATGTCTTATATCTTTTATTCAGCTGCCGTTGCTGTATTTTGGCGTACTCAGTGTTTTGGTGGAATTTATCTGACCATGCACCAAGTTTTTTAGCATGCCTTTTGTTTGTTCAGCTGCCATTGCTGATTTTCGGCTTTTATTTCTCGCCAGTCATCGCTGCAGTGAGCATAAGGCTCGTTTTTGTGTGATGATAGCTGTGTGATGGCGAATGCCTTTTGCGTTTGGCGAGTCAGAAATGAGAATCTGTTTAGTAATAAATTACTCTTTATTGAATACTTCCTGCAACTTTGTTAACATAGTCATAAAGAAAAAATGCTAAAACGAACAACTGCTCTAAGCTAGAAAGAAAAAATAAAACGAATTCAAAAGAATCTGATTTGTCCCTTAAGGATAATATATCTTCAAGTACTGTGCATTGCATGGACGGGGTAGCTCGCCAAATCCTTCTCGAGTAATGCGATATGCCCCACGGCCAGCTATCCCTGTAATCTTATAAGGCCCTTCCCATTTGTCTGCGAGTGATCCTGCAGCCTTGTCTCTTGTTCCCGGATTCACCCTCTTCAGCACTAAGTCACCAAGTGTGAACCTCCTTTCACGCACATGCGAGTTGTAATACCTGGCTACCCTCTGTTGGTACGCCGCATTCCTTATTTGTGCGCGCTCTCTTCTTTCTTCTAATTCATCTAGGCCGCACTTTAGCATATCAACGTTGATTTCTGGCTGGAAGAGTTGTACCCTTGGTGATGAGAATGATGTTTCCACGGGAATAACAGCTTCTGCTCCGTAGGCCATGGAATACGGGGTTTCGCCTGTTGAACCCCTTTCTGTTGTTCGATATGCCTAGAGCACTTGTGGTAACTTATCCGCCCAGCTGCCCTTTTTGGTTGCCAATTTAGCTTTCAGGTTGTGTTTGATGATCTTGTTCACTGCTTCAGTCTGGCCATTCGTCTGTGGGTGTGCTGGAGAAGCGTAGTAGTTGTTGATGCCATACTTATCACATAGTTCCCTGAATTTCCTGCCATCAAATTGGGTCCCATTGTCCGTGATGATGGTGTTTGGTATCCCGAATCTGTATAGGATATTTTTCTTCACAAAGCTTATGGTGTTTGCTTCTGTTATATGTACCAACGGCTCGGCTTCTACCCATTTTGTAAAATAATCCACGGCTACTATGGCATGCTTTGCTCCTCCAGTTGCTGTTGGCATTGGGCCGATCAAGTCTATTCCCCACATGGCGAATGGCCAAGGCGAGGTAATACTTTGCAGGAGCTCAGGTGGTTGTCGGATGTTATTAGCGATTTTCTGACACGCTTCACATCTCGCTGCCACCCTTTTGGAGTCGGCGAACAGAGTTGGCCAGTAAAAACCCTGTCTTAATGTTTTGTGGGCTAGGCTGGCACCCCCAGCGTGGTTCCCACAGTTTCCACTGTGTATGCTTCTCAGGATACCTTCTGCTTCTTCAGGTCCGACACATCTCTGCAGTGCCCTCGAGTATCCCCTCTTGTATAGTTCTCCATTGAGTACTGAGTATCTTGTAGCTCTGTACTTCAGCCGTTTTGCCTCCAATGGGTCACTCGGAAGTATGTCGTTGACGAGATATTCTTTAATTGGTGTGATCCAGCTGTTCCTCTTGCCAAAGACTGCCCCGACTTCCTTTGTCTTAACTATACTCGGCTGCAATAGGCGGATCATAGAGATATTGTTGGGCCAGATGTTGATCGTGGCATATGCCAATTTGGCTAAGGCATCAGCCTTTTCATTCTCTTCTCTGGGGACATGAACAATTCTGTACTCTTTGAATCTTTCTAACAACTCCCTTGCTAATTCTAGGTAAGTGATCATGCTTTCCTCTCTCGCCTGGTATTCATCCAGCACCTGATTGACAACAACTTGAGAGTCGCTGAAAATTTCCACCTCGTCTGCTCCTAAGATTGTGCTAATCTTTAAACCTGCTATGAGTGCCTCGTACTCAGCTTGATTGTTGGTGGCTTTGAAGTCAAAACGCAAGGCACATTCGATTGAGTCTCCTTCCGGTGTTGTCAGCACTATACCTGCCCCGCTGCCGTGCGTGTTTGATGAGCCATCAACGCGAAGTTGCCATTTGAATATTTTCTTATTTTGCTCCACCATCATTCTCGCCACCTCTATGCTTGGTTCAGTGAACTCTGCTACGAAGTCTGCTACTGCCTGGGCTTTAACTGCTGTCCTTGGGAGGTATTCCACATCGAATTCACTTAATTCGATCGCCCACTTTGTTAACCGACCGGATACTTCTGGTTTCTGCAGGATTAACTTCAGTGGGCAGTTGGTGTATACCCTGATTCTATGAGCCTGGAAATATGGTCTTAGCTTCCTTGCTGCTGTTATTAGGGCGAGTGCCATTTTTTCTGCCGGCGAATACCTTGTTTCGGCTGGTAACAGTGCCTTGCTGGTGTAGTATACCGGCTTTTGGATCCCATCTTCCTGTCGTACCAGCACGGAACTTGTGGCTGCTTCAGAGACGGACAAGTACATGTACAATGTCTCGGCCGTTTCTGGCTTTGATAGCAGTGGTGCCCGTCCGAGGTAATCTTTCAAGGCCTGGAAGGCTTTTTCGCAATCCTCATTCCATTCGATCCCCTTTCCCTTCTTTAAAGCTTTGAAAAATGGTAGGCATCGGTCTGTTGACTTGGCTATGAATCTGCTCAGCGATGCTAGGCACCCTGTGAGTTTTTGGACATCTTTCAGAGTCTTTGGCGAGACCATTCTTGCTAGCGCTTGGATTTTTTCAGGGTTCACCTCTATTCCTCTTTGGTGTACCTGATATCCGAGAAACCTCCCAGATGGTATGCCGAATACACATTTTGCCGGATTCAACTTCATTCCATACTTGACCAGTACGTCGAACGTTTCCTTCAGGTCATCTGCATGTCTATCTGCGGTGACACTTTTTGTCAGCATATCATCAACATAAACCTCCATATTTCTCCCTATTTGCCTGGCGAACATCTTGTTGACCAAGCGCTGATAAGTTGCCCCAGCATTCTTCAGGCCGAATGGCATGACCGTGTAACAATACAACCCCTGATCTGTGGTGAATGCTGTCTTCTCTTCGTCAGGCTTGTGCATCTTTATCTGGTTGTACCTTGAATATGCATCCATGAAACTCAGCGTCTCATGTCCGGCTGTTGCATCTACTAACTGGTCAATCCTTGGTAACGGGAAGCTGTCCTTGGGGCAGGCTTTGTTCAGGTCGGTGAAGTCGACGCACATCCTCCATTGATTGTTTTTCTTTTTTACTAAGACTACATTCGCCACCCATTCCGGGTACTTAACTTCTCTAATTGACCCTGCGGCGAGCAACTTTGACACTTCCTCTTTTATCGCTGCACTTCTTTCTGGGTTGAAGCTTCTCCTTTTCTGTACTACCGGCTTGCATTTCTCGCTCACAGCCAGATTGTGAGAAATTGTGCTTCTATCAATCCCTGGCATGTCTTCGTGGCACCAAGCGAAAATCCCCCTATATTCTTTCAACAAGTTCGTCACATCTTTTTTAACTTGTTCAGTCAGCCTCGCTCCGATCTTTACTGTTCTATCTGGTTCCGCTTTATGTAGAATAATTGACTCAGTCGGTTCTTCCTTCTCTCTGCTTGTTTTGTCTCTTGGATCCAGTTCGAAGTTTTCTGGATTATCTTCCTGCACTTCCATGTCTACTTCGAATATGTTCAAGGTTTCCATCCCTGTTTTATCTTTGAAGATTGATAGGTTGGCGCGGCGAGCCATCTCCTGCGACCCTTTCAATTCTCCGACGCCGAATTCTGTAGGGAACTTTATTTTAGTGCATGGGTTGAAGTAACCGCTCGAGCTTTGTTAAGAAACGGTCGGCCAAGTAGAGCATTATACGGCCAATTATGGATGTCAACCACGACAAAGTCCAACAGGATTGTTCGCCGGCATGGTGCTGTTCCAAATCTTACAGGCAGTTTCACTGTTCCTAACGACCTAACCTCTGCGCCACCAAATCCTTTTAATGGTACATGGAATGGTTCAAGATCTTTCCTGTCCAGCCGCAACTCATCATACACTCTGGCGCTTAAAATATCAGCTGAACTCCCGTTGTCAATCATCACTCGAAGGACATCCCTATGGGCTATTCGAACTCCCACGACAATTGCATCATTAGGCTTTGCATCAATCCCGTCTGAGTCTTCTGCTGTAAATGTTATGGGACCATGTCCTTCTCTCCCTTTCTTGGGGTTTCTCTGCACAGAATTGACTTCCATGCTTCTGCCTTCATACATTACTTCTCGAACCTCCGACATCCTTTCTCGATTGCTCCTCCCAGTGTGAGGTCCGCCGAAAATAGTGTTTATGGCTGCGTTAGGACTATTCCTCCTTGGACTCTTCCTGTCCTGCCCGTTTCCTTGGCGGCCATCTTGGCGACCCCCGTGCTTGTCCCCTTTCAAGGTAAAGTCCTTCAGGTGCCCATCTCTGATCAGGCTTTCGATGTGATCGCGCAACTGAAAACATTTTGAAGTTTCATGTCCATGATCTTTATGGAACCGACAGTACTTAGTTGTATCTCTCATTGCATTCGCTGATTGCTGTCGGGGGTATTTGGCGAGTCCCTTGTCTTCTACCACAGACAATATCTCCTCCTGGTCGCCATTTAAAGGGGTGTAATGGTTGTACCTTCCTCGAAACTTATTGGCTCGAGTATTTCCCCTGCTCTCTCTTGAATATCCCTTTTGGCCCTTCTCATCCTTCTGGCGATCACGTGATTGCATCTTTTTGTCATCCTTATGGTCTGTTTTCAAGTTAGGCTTGTGCCCATGCACGTAGCTACCCCCTTGTGCTACTTCTTCTTCCTCTGCCAGTGCATAGTCGCCAGCTATTTCCATCATCTCCTCGTAAGTTTTAGGTCTATCCCTTCGCAGGTCAAAGGATAATCGTCCACTCTGTAGCCCATTGGTGAAAGCGGCGATTACAGCTACATCACTGGCATCCTCGATTTGAGCCACTTCCTTCCCGAACCTGGCTAGATACTTCTTGATTGACTCGTTATGTTCCTGTTTCAAGTTTGACAGATGGGCGAGTGACTTTCTTCTTTGGACGCTACCCATGAATTGCCTTATGAATGCCTTACTGAGGTTTGAGAAGCTGCTTATGGTTCCGGGTGGAAGCCTTCCGAACCATCTAGAGGCGAGGTCGCCGAATGTTTGCGGGAAGGTGAGACACAACAACCCGTCATTGGATGAATACTGGGCCATGATATTACGGAATCGGCGAACATGTTCCTTTGGATCCCTGTTTTCCTTATACTGCTCGATAGTTGGCATTCTAAATCTGTCTGGAAATTGGGTGCGAGCAATAGTTTCGATGAATGGGCTATCCGACTCATCATCCGAGGATACATTACGACCATACCTTCGCGCCATTGCTGAAACTTTTCTTGATACCTCTTGTAAGGTGACATCTCGCTGACCAGTTGGTTCTCCTGCTGGATCGAGCCTACTCTTGATTGTCATTCTACCATGATTGCCTCTCTCATCTGGGCTTCTTCGATCTTCAGTGCTCTCGGATCTTCTCCGCTTTATTCTTTTGGATCGCAACTCCCTTCGCGGACGAGGACTCCTGTCCTCAGATGAGATGGACCGGCGTCTTCGTCGGTTTCGCTGGTATGTGTCGCTGGAATTGACCCCATGTGTTTGCACCTGGTCTCGTTCCTCCCTGGATTCTTCATTCATCACACCTTTTCCCTTCCTTTGTTTTCTCCCCTCGAAATCCTCAGTGTGATCCTGGGGGGTCTCCTCAGTGGATTGCCTTGCTTGAGTGTCGGGAATTGCGATGTGAACTTCTGACCGCAGCCTTCCGGGTGGATGAGTTTCAGGGATGGTTAACTCGTAAGGAGATGAGACTCATAACCCTATGGGAAGCGAAAGTCCTATTTTGCTGGCTTCGCTGATTAGGTTTACCAATGCGGTTGGAAGTGCTGCAAAATCCCGGGATCAGCCGCCCTAGTTCCTGGCGTTACTGCTGATTGCTCCCCAACCGTCACTGCCTGGTCTCCCGTTGGCGCAGTTGGTTCAACAACTAAATCTCCGCTGGAGTTGCCATCTCTGTCGCTGTCGTTGTTCATGCTGTCTGATTCGCAAGGGTCCTTCGAAGTTTTCTGCTCAAAAACCCCCTCCTTCTAGCGCCAATTGTTGACGGTGAAATTTGGATTGCCACGCACTCAACAATTAAATCAATTTAATATAAAGCAAGAAAATTAAGAACACATGTAAAAGACAGGTTTTACGTGGAAAACCCTTGAATGGGAAAAAACCACGGCGCCCCTGAGGGCAGAAGAATAATACTAGGTTTTCGTTGATTGGTTACACACTCAAATCTCTCACAATTGCTCTCTTTTCTCTCTATAGAATTCTGAACCCCCTCCTCGTGGGATAGGTGGTTCTATTTATACATGTTTACTTAGGGTTTCCCCTTGTTGATTTTTACTAGGATCCTTCTTTATCGCGGATTGGGTCTTCTTTCCTTTTTATGATTCCTTGTTGCTTTGGGTCTTCTAAAAGTGTAGGGTTTACTTCTGTATTTTTACCGAGTTGGTTCAAGCCCAGTGTGCTGGTCCAGCGAGTACCTTTAGTTTCTGGGTATTGCGTTTCGGCGAGCACACTTCTATATTTGGCGAGTAGGTTTTTGGGAATCGGCAGCCATGCCTTCAACTTCCTTCTAGCTTTTATCCTTCTGACTTGTCAGACTCCTTCCCTTGACCTGGTCAACGAATGACGTGGCAGTCTTGTTAGCTCTCTTGATGACGTGTCAAGTTGGCGAACTTATATATATTTTCTATTCAATAAGTGTGATCAATGCTTGTATTGCAATCCATGTCATATTTATGTTCAAACATGCATTTTTGGACTAGGAGATATATACATAGGATAAAATTTGAATGACCTATAATGATCTCTATGACATGATGATTGTTAAATGACATGCTAAATGCTAATCTTAAAAAGCATGTTTTGATGATTGCATTTCTTAACTGCAAAAAATGTGTGAAAAAGCTTATGAGACTCAAATGAAAAAGGATCTTGTATCCATTCAAGGATTTTACATTCCAAATGTCTCTCTTTCTTTATTGGTTGAACATGTCTACTATCATACGGATATCTTATCCGGAAAAATCAAGTAGGGTGCAAAGTCGCTCATGACATGTTTGGCTTATAAAGTTGGATATAGTTGTTCCTAAATTAAAATCAATGAAAACCTATATCCTTGCTTCTCTCATGACATTGGTGAAATTGGTTTGAATTCATATTAAAAACCTTTGTCATTTGCTTTGCCAAATACCATGGTATTTTGGACTTAAATGCTACATGTCTTGTATGCAAAGCAATTATTTGATTCACACATTTTTCCTTAAATAAATCTCCTTGTTTCTCTCCAATTAATTGAGATTGCATAAAGTGACTTATATTGATTATGCAAATATTTAGAATGCTACTATCTCTCTTTGCCTTGAGTGACCCGATTGGGGACTACTCCTTTGTCTATATCATGACAAAAAGGGGGAGTAGGTGGTGGTAAGAGGAGTTGCAAATTGTAGTAGCAATTGTGCATGTTAGGGAGAATACTTATTGAAGGGGAGTAACCCTTTGAGGGGGAGCATTTGCACATACATACATTGCATGATGTTGTACTTAAATTCTTAAATGCAAATGCTTGTTTTATCTCACTTGATTCATCTCACCTTTTCTTGTATTGGAAAGTATAGAAACCTTGTTTTTCAGGGATTGATTATTCTACAAGAGATTGAAGACTTCAAGTTTATTTTATCTTATCTCTTTGTATTGTAGAATATCATTATAGACCCGTAGTTTCTATTTTGTTGTGAGGAATCATTGTGAGTGGTGGTTTTGTCACGAAATAGCCAAAGGGGGAGATTGTAAGGATTCCCTTTTGTTGATTGGCTTATTTCGTGGTCAAACCACAAGTTGGGGTTTGGTTGTAAGGGTAGTCTAGGTGATTAGTTGAAGATCAAAGACCCTTTCCAAGACCTCAAGAGGACAAGCACCAAAGGTATATATCTAGTGCTTACATTGTCTTGAAGAGATATAGTTGCACACACACACAACATGCATAACTCTTATTCTTGAATGTTGTGTTTATATTTTGTGTGCATTGTGCTTTATTGATTTATTTAATATCTCTTCTTGCATTTATTTGATTGCATCTTGTTCATTGAAATGCCATGACATGTTTAGGCATTATGATGCAAAGCCATGAATTCTATTCATGCATGTTTAAGTGATTGCATCTTGTTCATTGAAATGCCATGACATGTTTAGGCATTAGGATGCATTCACTTCCCACACTTGCACTTCATGATTAGTCTTAAGTGTGGTGTAATTCGTTTCCGTTTATGTGATCGGAAACGTCCGCGCTTGCACGATGGTGTGCATGTCTTAGCGCGATGATTGACCACTTGAGAAGGTCTTATTCTTCTCTTGGATAAGTGTTAGATTTGGTTGGATTGTTTGGAGTAAAATATCTAGTTTCAAAAGATTGGATTTCAATGTTTAAATGATTTTCAAAACTGACCTTTGCATGGTCTTGTGACCATAACTTTTTACACAAAGCTTCAAAATGAGTTTTGAAAATTTCTGTACAAACTAGACACCCATATCTTTCCAACGGTATATTATTCGTAATATTTCATGACCGTTTGGATTGGTTTTAAATTCTCCAAAGTGACCACCAAAACAGGGCAACTATGTTGTTGTCCGTTTCTGACCTTTGGTCACTCAATTGACCATAACTTTTTCTACAGACATCAAAATGTCATTCTGTAAAAACAAGTAGAAAGTAGATATCCATACCTTTCCAACGATATATCATATGAAAGGTTTCGATGTCGTTTGGTCATGTTTCGAAGCGCTCGAATATTGAGTCGCTGCATTGACGCGAGTACCGCGAAAATGCCCATCATTTTTCCACTTCTTCCAAAACGACATAGATTCACTTGGGCATTATAAATACATATCTTTCTCATCTTTTTGATATGAGAGCCACAAAATCAAACCCTAGAGAGAGAGGCTCCTTATTCTTGAGAGAGAAAGAGAGACTTGAGAGAAAAAGCTTAAAGATTACATCTTTATCTCTCTAAACCCATTCCCACATGCACAAATCATCATCTAGGCATCATCTAGGTTCATCTAGCATGTGCTAATGCATGGGTCTTCTTCAACACACATGGTATGATTTGTTGAACACTTTTATCTTACATAATTAGTGTTTCTACTTATCAATTTTATCTCATTTATTACTTGTATGTGTTTAGATTAATTTCTACATACATGATTGAGATTTTGTGTTGATTGGGTTATTTATGTTAGCTAGGTTTTCATGCCTATTTTATATCTAGCTAATTAATCTCATTATATGATTGAGATTATTTTGATAGCTTAATTGATTAGGTCATTATTGCCTAAAAGCTATGCCATAAACATTCTTGTGTGATTTATTTATAACTAGGTTGATAGATTGTTTTTTAATCAACTAGTTAATCTTTTGAATGTTTGTGGGTTTTTTGTGATAGCTTTGTATCTAGGATTGGTTATCCTTTACTTAGCTAAAGTTGTATGCCATGACATATAGCTATTTTCATATCTAGGATTGATTTAAATTGAATATATCATCATCCTAGATAAGCATCTAAGGTTCCCTAGCCTTGTTTGTTAATTGAATATTCATACATATTCACATAGGGTTGTGCATCTCTTTTGAGAGATTGAAGTCTTGTGTGATTGACCGGGATTAGGTCGGACACCGGGAACAGGTGATCACATAAGCAATTGGACTAGAGCCACTTTTAAAGGCTCGCGTGGTAGAAGTGGGGGGTTATTGACCGGAGTGTTAGACGAGGTCTACATAGGTTGTAAACTCCATTTCAATTAGTGGATTTCGAGGTCCGAGTGTGGCGCACTAAACAGCCCGTGGTTTTTCCCAGTGGTTGGGTTTTCCACGTAAACATCAAGTGTCATTTATTATTTCCGTATCTTATTACACTTGTATGTATTGTTGACTTGCTAGGGGTATTTTCGTAAAATTGACATGCACGCGAAAATTGGGTAAAAATTAGATAAAATCTATTCACCCCCCCTCTAGCTTTATATTAAACACACCTTGAGAACGTATTCCTTTCAATAGCCACACCAAGCAAAGGTGGTGTGTAAGCCACGGGCTCTTCATGCCCAAATAGGCTCTCTGCCCCCATTTGCTTCACGGGACTGTCAACGCGCACACTCACCTGATTCACTTCATTTTGCTTTTGATTTTTCAAAGGTTTTTATTGTGTGCATTAAATTAAATGTGAACTCATTTGTGTGTGTTGACTTGTTGCTTTAGTGGATTTGACTTGATAAATAATTGGTCTACTTGATTGCCTCTCACATGAGCTCACCTCACAGGATCACTCTCATTTGTCACTCACTTTTCAGCATCCAAATGCTATGCGTTTTGATTGTTATATTATATATATACTTTTGCAACCTGTGCGTTTTGTGTGTGTGTGATAATATAAATATATATATATATATATGGATAAAACTTTAAAACGGTGCAGTTTTTGTTTCATGACCTAATATATATATATATATATATATATTCTTCTTCACTTGGGGAATACACACACTTTTGAGAGCAAAAACATTTTCAAGAGAGAAACTCCCAAGAACTTTTCTTTAACTCTCAAAACCCATTTTCATATGCATCAAAATATCATCTAAGCATTTTCTAGCATAGTTAGGATGTTTACTTGCATGGGTCTTGGTCAACACACTTCCCTTGGTATGTTCTTCACTATTATCATTTATAATTAGTGTTTTATTTATCAAGGCATCTCTTTTATTATTTGCTTGTTCTTAGATTAAAATCTAATATTCAAAATAGAGATTGTTGTGTTTGACATGATTGAGTGTTGTATTGTGATAGCTATTTAGGTTTTATAATCTTTGTTTAGCTAAACTATTTGACATGTCATTTATCTATTAATATCTAGGATTATTTTAATTGCCATATTGTCATCCTAGATAAGCATATATGGTTCCCTAGCTCTTTATTGCATTTTGGATATTTCATATATTCACATAGGCTCTTTATCTCTTCATTGAGAAGTAAGACTTGTGTAGCTTCCGGGATTAGGTTGCGTAAATCACAAGCAATTGGACTAGGTTCACTTATACCGGGATTAGGTAGGTGTGTGATTATATACCGGGATTAGGTTGTAATCTTTAACACATTTAGTGGATTCGAGATTCGAGGTTCGAGTGTGGCGCACTTACTAGCCCGTGGTTTTTCCCATGGGGGTTTTCACGTAAATATCAAGTGTTATTTAAATTCCGCACATATTACACTTGTTATTTAATTTGACTAGTTAGGGGCATTTTCGTAATCTTGACCTTACATGAAAATTGGGTAAAATCAGTTAAAATCTATTCACACACCCCCCCCCCCCCCCCCCCCCCCCCCCCCCCCCTAGATAATATTATTCACACCGTGCATTATTAGTTTCAGAGAGGATGTTGTAGGCACTTCAAAAAACACACCAAAATTCTTTTTTGTTCCTTTCAGCCGTTTAGACACTTACATCGATAGTTTTGCTCAAGTTGGTAAGATACTAACATTACTATTCATTCTTATATTAACCAATTTTCATTAATTCCAATTTCTTAACATTTATATTCACTATTTTTAAATATCATTGTATTGGCAATAGATGTACAACCAACAAGATATATACAAACATCTTTTGCTACAATCTCCATTCAAGAAGTAACCCTTATCAATGAAGAGTATGTGTAGAAAATCAAAATTGATGCACTCTTTAGTAATTATCATTTAAACTTATCCTTTTCATGATAAATAATAAATTCATATGAATCTCATTTTCAGAAAGCAACCGCTCCTCTTAACTCCATGGGACAAATTCGTTGACAATGAAGGCATTGCTATCTTAAATCATATTGCAACAAAGCCTGTCATAGTTGTAATGCGTTTGAAAGTTGTCTCTTATAACAGTAAGTTACAACTATAACCATTAAATCATTTTAATATTTTTAAACTCATCCTTAATAACAATATTTTTTTATAAAGTTGTCATTATGTACAAAGGCATCAACTTGTATCATGATAGATCCTGATCTACCTGAAATATGCGCTTTATGTACTTGGTAAACTCTTTAACTAAATAATTATCTCCTACCTAATTATTAATTCTTTATAATCTAACTTCCTTCCCTAAACTTATATATCTATTATACAAGCAAGATGAAAATAAAATCTACCTTGAATCCACTGTTGTCGAAAAGGAATGCCTTACTTCTTCACAAGCCTCAACAATGGCCATAAATCAGCTAATTGTTCTTATCAGTACTATGCAAACTTCAACTGAAATGGTATTACTTTATTATCACATCTATCTATTCTTTTTTTTTTTTTTTTTTTTTTTTTTGTAAAGTTTTAGACATAACAACAAATATTATTTTGCACCTTTTAGATTGAACCACTGGATCAAAGCACGGATTCTTCTGAGTGATCTAGATCAAACATTTTGGTTCATGGCTTGTAAACAATATTACAAAAAAGAGGTGCTGACTTCGATACATCTTTTTACTGTCGTTAATGCAAAAGCGAAAAATGTCAAAGCCATCCCAAGGTATATATAATATCTTAATTTTATAATCAATCTCCTTTTCAGTTTTTTTGGCCAATTCAGGTTATATGGAAAAAATAGCATGTTGTGACCTTTTTTTTTTTTTTTTTTTTTTTTTTTTTTTTTTTTAACCGTAGGCTCATAAAAAGACTAATATATACATGATGTTGTCTATAAAAAAAAAAAGGATTTTGCTTTGTCAATTATGTTAGGATTATGCTCAATAGCAAGAGTGTAATATTGTAATTAACAATCTTTTTCATATTAATAAAGTGATTTCTGGTTTAACAAATCATATAGCATTTATAGTTTAATATTATAATTGTCAAAGTAAATAATCATAAGGTCTAAAGACTATGAGAAAAGAAAAATTGTTCGTACATCTGGATATGTATGTGGTAGACACAATTCTTTAGTTAGTCTTGAATAATGTTCACAACTTAAGTTAAAGGGTTGGGCACCTTTATCTTGTTAAAGTTGTAGAATTCTTTTGCTAGCATTTGAGTGGGATCAAATGAGATATGATAAGTCTAAAATCATCGGAGTGTCTTCGAGTAAAAGAATCTAGTGCACTGGGTGCATTGAACTGGATCACAATCAAAAGCTTTATCTAGAACCGTTAATAGATAATAGTCTTTTCATTATCAGGACAATCGGAGAGTCTATCTTAATCCTGAGATAAATGATGGACTTATGGCTGCAAGTGATATCATTTGAGTTATCAATGAGTACGATTATACAGCATAGTCTATCCTCGATAGTTTGGTGATATTCATTTGTTAATCGATAGAGGACTTCATTTATAGATATGGACATCGTGGCTCCATTTATTAAATGAGAGTATAATATCATCGTATGGATGTTTTGAGGTAATTGGATATTAAATCTCAACGTTGAGTTTTCGATAGTGTCTATTGAAAACATGGCTTCTGGACAAGTCAAAATATCCAAGTTCAAAACGTGGTCATATGAGTAAATATGGTAACTTGGAGAGTTATAGGCGGTCTATGAACTCTTGGCGATTACTGATATTAATCACGAGGATACATTATCTCCAACATGATTGTCTAGGGTATGAATGAGGAACATCTTCTTATTCTATCTTTATTTAAGAGTTCAATTTTAGCTCTTTAGTGGAATGAGTTAAAATTAATGGATCGGACCTAAGTGAATCATTTGTTGATTGTGATTAGGTTTTGAAGCTTAAATTTAGATAGCCCGCCAAGATCCCCAATCCACACAGACTTGCATGGATCACTTGATATATTCTACCAGACCAATTTATGGGTCCATTTAGAATTGCATTTAATATATTAAGAATATAATTTGCACATTATTTATTTAATGGGCTGCACAATTGTATTAATATATTAATGAAAGACATGTGGGCTTATTTCTTTTAGTAAGAATGGGTCTGGTTCACATGTGGGCTTTTTTATTTAAAGTCCAATGGATTAAATGAAATAAGAAAATAATATATGGCCCATTTATTTTAAGTGGGGGGGCAAAGGTGAATAAATTAACCTAATATATTATTTTGTTTCATTGTTTAATTAAATAAGAATTAATTAATTTATTAATTAATTGTTTAATTAAGAAACAAATCTTTTTCTGATAAGGAAATATATTTCCTAAAGCTATACTATTGGTAGTAGTATACTAAAAATAAAAGACTTGTTTGATAAGAAAATAAATAATTAATTTTATTTATTTAATCAAATAAGAAGTCTTTTAATTTAGTCAATAAAAAGAATAAAATATCTATGAGTTGGATTAGGTTTTGAAGTCTATTCTTTGATGGAAATTAGGGTGCAACACAAGCCTATTTTGGCATGTGATTTGCGGCAACCCTAGTTGTTTTTAGAGAAGGATTTTTGGCAACCCTAAAAGAAAATAGGAAAGAAATTCGGCCACCTATATAATACTTGTTATAGGGTTGGGCCACTTTAGAGTTTCACAGATACAATTTTCTTCTTCTTCTCAATTCATAGAAAGTAATTTTATTCTACTAAAAACAAAAAAGAGTGAACAGATTATTCTTTGATGGTACACTAATTGCTTGTTCATCAATAAGCTTGTGTGTACAACATCGATTTAGGTTCACGCGAGTTTCGATCATTAGATTGAGAACTCAAAAGTGACCGGAATAATCTTAGTCTTCTTTTGATTGTTTTGTGACTAACAAAAGAAAAGAAAAGTTTGTTTGTCCATTCTTAGGTTTGCAATTCAAAGAAAAGGGAGACCACGCTCCTAGGTGATTCACGTTCATGCTAGGATTGAAGATCTTGCGGATTACCATCAACGTAAGTCAATCGGATCACGCGACAAAAGGTATTCTTCTTTTGTTGATTATATGTATGTTTAATTAATTAAAGGGTTAAGGTTCATGAAAAGGAAAATTTTTTAAAACTACTAAATCTATTTTTAGTCTCGCTTCCGCTGCGTACTACGGTATTTTTCCCTACAAATTATTCCATGTTTGGATTAGTTTTTGTATCAAGTAGAATGTGGCTTCAGATATAAAGGTGAAAAGGTGAATATAGATATGAACAATTTTCTTTGTTGTTTTCGCATTACGGTTAAAAAGGAATAACCCAAGTTTTGAAGATAAGTTAGAATTTCAAATGTACTATCTTGTGAGAATTGCAATAAGTCTTTCTCTAATACAACAGTCGCCTGTAAGTAGAAAAAAATAGAAGTTGAGATCAATATCATACAACATACAGTGAAAGTATACAAACGTAGTTAAATTGCTTAAAGCATACCTAGAGGGGGGGGGGGGGGGGGGGGGGGGGTGAATAGGTTTTTACATCTTTTTTCAATCCCTCAAGGTAGCCTTACACACAACAAAATAAGCCAAGGAAGACATACATAGACAATACGATAATACAATCATAAGAGCAAGATCTAAGTATATCATCTAGTTGTGTGAGGTATAAGAACAAATAAACACAACAACAAAGTAAGCTTGTATTTCAATAGATGTTCAATGAGTTACAAGAGTGATCAAAATATCACTATACAAAAATTACAATATACAAAAGAATCATAGATACAAAATGATCAAAAGAATGAATCCACAAACCACACTATACAAAGTCTTGCTTCACAATACATCACACGTGAATATTATGAATCAAGATAATAAAATATACAATTAAAATATAAGAGAAAGAGATAGGAAGAATTAACACAAGAGATTTTTTAACGTGGTAAAACCTCCAAGGAGGAAACATCCACGGGTTGAACTACAACCATTGGGTACTATATTATTGGAAAGTAAACATAGAACATTCACAAAGTGACCAATCTTTAGCTCACCCAACCTAGTGAAGTCTAAGCCTACCCAACCCTATTGGAAAGTGTGAAATCCTTCAATGATGCGAAACCACCATATATTGGACACCACACAAAACCAATATCGATGGTAGATTAGAAATTCCTCAAGAGTGCATACACCTCCCGTGTACCCCGCTCTATTGGAGTCTATGTCTAACCATATGCCTAGGCCTACCAATACAATAGCCAACTCCCTATCCAAGGCACTCTTGCCTCTAGGGAGCCTCCCATGCATGACTATCCAAGTCCTCCCGACTCTCGCCATGACTCCTTGCTTACCTATCCGAGTCATCCCGACTCTAGACAAGACTTCTTGCTTGGCTATCCGAGTCACCCCGACTCTAACCAAGACTTCATGCCTTTTACAAGGACTTCCTAGTGTGATCATGTGGATGCAAATGATGCAAACAATCAAATCAACATAGAACATGTGATCAATACATTCTATGGCACAAATAGACCTAAACATGTGACATCACAAGTAATCAAGTCTAGATGCAAAATACACGAATAAAACCTAAAGCATGTGAAACATCAAAACACATAAGCTCAAAGTCTCATTCACACATACAACACTTGAATCAAAATATATTCATGAAGAACAAATTCAAGAAGCTATCAATATACAATTAAATGCTAGATATATGAGATTTAAATCAATCAATATTCTAGCCAAAAATATAGAGCAAGGATTTGCGATTTACATCAATCAAAACCTAGATTCTCTAAATCACAAACAAATACACAAATCCTAGATTTCATCAATCAAAGGATCAAATCAAATCTCAAGGTCATTTATCACAAAATTAATTCAATCAAGTACCTCACAACCTAAGATGCCATTCTAATCACAATACAACTCTCAAACATATGTAAAACCTAGAATCATAGAAACTAGTCAACATTAGTACATAAATTGACTTTCAATTAGAATGATAATCAAGCTATCTTTCTCAATAGCTTTTACCAAACATAAACATAGATATAGAAGAAGAAACCCCAAGCAAATGGAAGGTTAAAAAGAAAGAAATCCCAAAGTTAAGTCCAATACCTTGGTTTCACGAGCTGGTTCGGATTTCAGTGTGGAACCACCAAAACACTCAATCAAACAGCTACCAAACCACTTGGAAATGATAGAGGACTCAAATACAAACACTCTCTAATTTGAATCGCTCAAATCCGACTCCGGATGAGGAAGATATGATGTTTGGAAGTTGGGAAAAGTTGGGAGAAAATTTTGACGGGAAAACTTGCAATTTTCTTCTTAAAAAATTCAAATGGAGAGATAGAGGGAAGATATAGGAGGAGAGAGAAGAGCCAAAATGGGCCAATGGTATGAGGCCACATCACCCCAAGCCTTGGGGGGCGCGTGGGCCTCACGGGGGCAGAGAGCCCCCTTGGCCGTGGGGCCCACGGCCTCCCTCACGGCCAGGCCAAGTGGCCTCACGGCCAGCAGCCCCTTTCGCACGCTCCCTCGGTTCTTCAGCCCGTATCTTGGGTATCCGAACTCCGATTTCGAATCCGTTTTCAGATTACGAATCGTGACTCTCTTACACACGATGAAGACTACACAACTTCAAAAAATGGTTGAGAAATCATCTCGGAAAGTGACAATGAAGTCAACTCAACGAATGAGAACGAAAAGTAGCGTAGCTACATCGTTTGGACTCGAAACTACATGAATGTGTAACCCAAATGACCGGAACTCAATAAGGAATCATAATAGAGCATATTCAAGTCCAAATACAAAATACGGAAACATACAAACACAAAGACACACACATATGCTAGTTTCCGGACATAGTCCTAGAAAATGCAAAATACAAAGTTTACCAACATAATATGAATGCATGAGCATATTTTTCCAAGTGTGTGAAAGTGATATATAAATGAAATTAAATCATGAAGGAACACACAAGTATGCCATGTGTGTGTGTGTGTGCCTAGCCTTGTAAGAGATATGAGGTCCTTTAATACCTTTGTTGAACAATGATGCACGAATCTCTTAAAAGCCGGCTTCTTGAATGAATTGTGGTTGAGACATCCTTCGTCTTCTTAATTCTTCAATATACTAACCACTAAACATTACAAGATAAACATGTTTTGATATGGAATTGATACCAACACAAACTATAAACCTTACAATCTCCCTCTTTGGCAAATTTCATGTCAAAACCCCTAAACAAACACTAAAACAATTACAAAGAAAATTTGGTCACAATGAGTACAATGAGTTACACATATAGACACAAATTAACAACCAAAACAAGTCTTGAACTTCAACTTGGTCTTCTCTTGATATCACCTAAAAAGAACTTGAAAGCACAAGAATATCCAAGAGACAACAAATATGGCAATATCCAATCTTAGGCAAGAAAATAGTAACATATAAGTTCAAGTGGATCAAGTATGCTCCCCCTTAATGCATACTATCCATCAAAATATTCTAAGCTAGGATTCAACAAAAAAAATATATTACATGCCATATAGTTCAAGCTAGATACCAAATATACAAGCATATAAAACAACTAAAATGAGACTAAGTAAGCTAGATTTCTCCCATGTGTTTCTCATATTTCTCCCCCTTTTTGACATGATATGAAGCCAAAGGGAAAGAGTAAGAAAATATACCTCATGAAGCTCTCTAGCCACTTGTGCCACCAAGGAAAGAAGAGCGGTGTGCGGATCTCACATATTACCTTGTTGGAGTTGATTTTCCTTCCAACTCTTTGATCCTTTCATCTTGAACAACAAGCTTGGCACTAAGGTCTTCAATCTTCCTTTGTGACACCTCAATCAACCTACGAGATTCTTCAACCTCATTCCTCCATTTTAAAGCCCAACTAGGAAGAGCAGGTGAGCTAGGGACATGGGTAGAATCAAGAGATTCACCAAAAAGCCTAAACACATCATTAGACTTTCCCTTGTCCTTGTATGACATGGATGCCACACGTTTCTCACTCAACTTCTCTAAGAGAGGAAGCATAACATCACCATCAAGATTCCTCACACCTTTAGCTAAGCATAATTGAGTTATAAACCCCGGAAATGCCAATTTCTTATCCAAACGACTAGTACAAGCCGCAATTTCAATTTGCTCCACAAGCAATTCACCAAGGTTTATAGGTTTGTTAGTCACCAAGGCATATACAATCTTGATTTTGTCTCTATTAAGCTACGAAGCATCAGTAGAACCAACAAGATTGGAGCAAACAAATAAATGCCAAAATGCACTAATTTTTGTTAACTCACCTTGCTTAATATAAGCACGTTTCCCCCACACAAAATTACTATCATCATATAGAGTCCTACCCATTAAATCAAGGTTTTCCAAGATGTCAACATCAAGGAATTCCGATTCAATGTCATCGGGCAAGTCTAGAAATTCATTAACCTTCCTAGAAAAAACTCTAAAGACAACTTTCCTTATACTTAGAGTAGCACTCGTCACAGTAGAACTAGATTTGTAAGCATGATAAAACTCTCTAACAACGGTCTCATTAGAGATTCCTAACATGTTCACCCATGAATTCCAATTTATACTCTTAAGCACATCATAAACATAAGATCCAACACAAGAGTCCAAGTCAATACCTCTTTCTTGAATTAGCTTTTTGCAACCAAAAATTCCCAATTCATCCACTTTGTTAGCTTTGGAAATTTTGGAAGAATTGTAGGTTTGGACTTGTCAATGGGAGTTGAAGAAGTATTTCCACCAATCTTCTTTGCTTTTTCCATAATCTTGCTATACAAAAAAAAAAAAAAAAACTAAAAACCAAAGTGAGAGGAAACAAAGAAACAAATTAGTAACCAATAAACATATACATAGGCAAAACACTATATTCAACAAATCATCATGCGTATAAGAATTTATCATAGCATCTTCATGATTTATCAAAAAATAAGAATAATGCCAACAAACAACAACCTTGAAGAACATGTGAACATGTCATAAAAGAGAACAAGAATTTAGCATATTATCCCCTCCTTGACAAGTGCCTTATCTAATCATCAAGATAGACAAATGTTCACAAAAATCACCACACAATCACATCACAAGCAATTTTATTAGATTTGCAAATAAGCTTCACATATCAAAGAGAGTTACATCAAGATTTTCAATCACTCTCATATGTCATCGAAAATTGCTAAAGTATCAAAATACTAATTAAGTAAAAGTGAGTGTGTGAAGATTTTGCTTCAAGTATATGAAAAGAAGTAGTTTGATAATCAAGCATGCAAACAATTTCAACATCTATTCATCTTAGGCCTTTCCATAAAAAGGTCAAACCGGTTATCATCCGAAATTTTGCATATAAAGAGAATAGATTTCAACATGTGAGCGTGTGTTTGCATGTGGCTCGTCAACCCATTTTTGTTTGTCAACCCGAGCTCATTTGATTATTCAACTATACTGCAAAAGCCCCTTTTTTTTTTATACTTAGGCTTGAATCAAAGATTTTTTTTTATGATTCAATTCAACACTTCTTTGATTTTTCTAACAAAAACATATACTCCTCATGGCGGCTTTCACTCATCACAATAGCGTAGCCCTTTCCTACATTGGGTGGCTTCACAACCAAGGTGTGTAGCCCTTTCCATGAGGGTGCTCGTTGAGTTCTATGTTGCCGAAGCAAATGGATACCAACCATTGGTCATTTTTAAATGTACTAGTCCTTAGGACTTCAAGGTGTATCCAAAGCGAACATCAATCAAGCTCAACATACTTAACAAAACATACAAGAGAAGCTGAAAGTATACAAACGAAGTTAAATTGCTTAAAGCATACCTAGAGGGGGGGGGGGGGGGTGAATAGGTTTTTACACCTTTTTCAAACCCTTGAACAAACATTCGTTTGTCCCTCAAGGTAGCCTTACACATAACACAATAAGCCAAGGAAGACATACATAGACAATACGATAATACAATCATAAGAGCAACGTCTAAGTATATCAACAAGTTATGTGAGGTAAAAGAACAAATAAATATAACAACAAAGTAAGCTTGTATTTCAATAAGTGTTCAATGAGTTACAAGAGTGATCAAAATGTCACTATACAAAAATTACAATATATAAAAGAATCAAAGTGAGACTAAATATACCACGGTGTGTATAAAGCTATCTAGAGGGGGGGTGAATAGATTTTACGCTTTTTACCCAATTTTTCGTGTTAGTCAAAATTACGAAATTACCCTCAAGATAATATAAACAAGCAAGTGTAATATGGTGCGGAAATTAAATTAACACTTGAATTTTTACGTGGAAACCCTCACGGGAAAAACCACGGGCTATGTAAGTAAGCCACACTCGAACCTCGAATCCACTAAATGTGCAAACGATTACAACCTAATCCCGGAAGTAATCACACACCTACCTAATCCCGGTATGAGTGAACCTAGTCCAATTTGCTTGCGATCTAAGCAACCTAATCCCGATTGCTACACACAAGACTTAGCTTCTCTTGAAGAGAATACAACCCTAAGTGAATATATGAAAATATCCAAAATGCAACATAGAGCAAGGGAAACCCTATATGCTTATCTAAGATGATTAATATGCAATTAAGAACAATCCTAGATATCAAAACTAAATGACATGTCAAATAGTTAAGCTAATCAATATCAAGTACAAAACCTAATATGCTAGCACAATACAACTTCTCAAACATACATCATACTAATCTCAATTTTGTATCTAGAGCATACAAAATAACAATCAAGTAATTAATTGAGATTTGCTAGATAAATTAAACACAAAATATGTAAGATATTAGTGAAAAGCTTACCAAGCAAAGTATGATGAAGATTCCATGCTAGATGACATCTAGATGATCTAAGATGATGCTAGATGATGATTGATGATCATGAAATTGTGTTTGAGTAATTAAAAATGAGTTCTTTGTGTATTTTTCTTCTCTTGAAAAATATCCTAAGTATGAAGCATGAATAAGAACTCTTGTAAATGACCTAAAATCAAGTTAGCATATATATAGAGGCCATAAGTGAAGTGAGGTCGTTTTGAAAACTCGCCAGAAAAATACTCTGTGCGCTGGTGGACCTGCGCTGGTGGACCAGCGCACAAGCCAATTTTGGCTTGAGCGCTGGACGTCAGGCGCTGCCACCAGCGCCAGTCCAGCGGCGCCATACTGGGCGATCGGCGCTGGTGGCCGGCGCTGGTCCACACCAGCGCACGACCAGCGGCGCGCCACTGGGCGATTTGCGCCGGTGAGCGGCGCTGGTCGACCGGCGCTGGTGGACCAGCGCACAGCCCCAAAATTTGCATCCCACATGCAATGATGCAAGGGGTGCAAAGTCAAACAAGATGCATCCTAAAAGCCTAAATGCTATGATGTTTTCAACACAAGATGCAATCATAAAATCAAGCAAGAAGAGATGTAAATAATCATTTATGCACAACAAAAAGAAACACAACATACAAAGATTAAACATATGCATGAGTTGTGAGTGTGTGCAACTATCTCTTCAAGACAAGAAAGCACTTAGAATATTACCTTTGGTGCTTGTCAATAATGAGGTCTTCAAAGGGCCTAATGCACTAACAACAACATTTAAACTACCCTTACAAAGTATCCCCATTTATGGTTTGATCACGAAATAAGCCAATTAAAAACAACGGGAATCCTTACAATCTCCCCCTTTGGCTATTTCGTGACAAAACCATCACTCACATTAAATCCTCACAACAAAATAGAAACTACGGGATTACAATGATATTCTACATTACAAAGAGATAAGAGAATGCAACTTGAAGTCTTCAATCCTCTTGTAGAATAATCAATCCCTGAAAAGAGTTTCTAACATTCCAATTCAAGTAAAGTGTGAGATTAATCATGTGAGAATAATACCAAGCATTTGCATTTTTAGAATTTAGGCACAACATTAGCAAATGTATGCAATGTATGATAAATGCAATGCTCCCCCTCAAAGGGTTACTCCCCCTCAATGTTTTATCTCCCCAAAGTGCACAATAGCTTCTCTATTTTGCAACTCCCCTTACAATATCCTACTCCCCCTTTTTGTCATGATATAGGCAAAGGAGTAGTCCCCAACCGGGTCACTCATAGCAACGAGAGATAGAAGCATGCAAGATATGCATATACATATAAGTCACGTTATGCACTTCAATTAATTTGAGAGAAACAAGGAGATTTATTTGAGAAAATGTGTGAATCCAACATGCTTTGCATACAAGACATATAGCATTCAAGTCCAAAATACAATGGTATTTGGCAAAGCAAATGACAAAGGTTTCTAATTAGAATTCAAACCAATTTCACCAATGTCATGGGAAAAGCAAGGATATAGAGATTATTGATTTAATTTAAGAGTAACTATATCCAACTTTATAAGCGAAACATGGCATGAGCGACTTTGCACCCTATTAGATTTTTCCGGATAAGATATCCGTATGATAGTAACCATGTTCAACTAATAAAGAAAGAGAGACATTGGAATGTAAATTCCTTTGAACGGATACAAGATCCTTTATTCATTTTGAGTCTCATTAGCTTTCACACAAGTTTTGCATTTTTAAGAATATGCAATCATCAATTCATGCTTTTCATGTGAGCATGTTGTATGAATTTCATGCTTTTTCATTTAGCATAAGCATGTTATTTAAGAAACATCATGTCATGGAGATAACTATAGGTCATTCACATCATACTTCCTATGTAAATCTCCTAGTCCAAAAATGCATGTTTGAACATAAATATGACATGGATTGTAGACAAGCAAGGTTCACACTTATAGAATTTGAAAGCATATATACATATGTACAACCAAGCTTACTCAAGCAATCAAAAGAAGAGGCATAAGTTATTTCAAATTTTTTGCAAGTTACATGAATGCAAAATAGCTCTCTTTGCTTGAGTTCCCCATATGGGGTCAATCATAGAACATCACTCCACAAGACATATCCCAATAGATCTACTAAGAGTTTTAAATCGAGTAGCATCTAAGGGTTTAGTAAATAAGTCCGCAAGTTGATCATTAGTACCTACATGTTCAAGTACTATGCATTTATTTTCAACAAGCTCTCTAATGAAGTGATGGCGGATGTCAATATGCTTAGTTCTAGAATGTTGAACCGGATTCTTGGAAATATTAATAGCACTCATGTTATCACAAAAGAGAGTGAGAGTACCTTGGTTGAATCCGTAGTCTACAAGCATTTGTTTCATCCATAGGAGTTGTGTGCATCCACTCCCCGCGGCTATGTACTCGGCCTCGGCCGTGGACAAGGAAATCGAGTTTTGCTTCTTGCAAAACCAAGACACCAAGTTGTTGCCTAGAAAGAAGCAACCGCCCGATGTGCTCTTCCTATCATCACAATTTCCTGCCCAATCCGCATCACTAAAGCCAACTAGACTAGCATTAGTGTCAAAAGAGTACCAAATCCCATAGTTGGATGTCCCATTCACATAGCGAATGATCCTCTTCACACGAAGAGAGGTGGGACTCCTTAGGATCCGCTTGGTACCTAGCACACACACCCACACTAAAAGATATATCGGGCCTACTTGCGGTCAAATAAAGCAAGCTACCTATCATGCCACGATATAGAGTTTGTTCCACACTTTTACCACTAGCATCCTTGCTTAGCTTCAAAGTGGTACTCATGGGTGTATCACAATGTTTGGCTTTCTCTAAACCAAACTTCTTCACTAGGTTCTTAGCATATTTGGCTTGGGTTATGAAAATCCCATCATGCATTTGCCTAATTTGCAAACCTAGGAAGTAACTAAGCTCACCAACAAGACTCATCTCAAATTCAAGAGACATGACATCAACAAATTGTTGGACTTTGGTGTTGTTGGTGGAGCCAAAAACTATATCATCAACATATATTTGAGCTATGAAAAGCTCATCATTGTCTCTCTTGATGAATAGTGTCTTGTCAACACTACCTCTTGTGTAGTTGTTGTCAACAAGAAATTGAGTGAGGCGCTCATACCAAGCCCTCGGTGCTTGTTTCAACCCATAAAGTGCCTTCTTGAGGCGATAGACATGATTGGGGTGGTGTGCATCCACAAACCCCTTAGGTTGTTCAACAAACACTTCCTCTTGCAAGAAGCCATTGAGGAAGGCACTCTTGACGTCCATTTGGTGCAATTTGAACTTGTGCACACAAGAGATGGACAAGAGAAGCCTAATGGACTCTAAGCGGGCAACGGGAGCAAAAGTCTCCTCAAAGTCGATACCCTCAATTTGAGAGTACCCTTGTGCTACAAGTCTAGCCTTGTTCCGCACTATGTTGCCATCCTCATCGGATTTGTTCCTAAATATCCATTTGGTGCCTATGACATTAGTGGTCTTAGGCCTAGGAACTAGAGTCCAAACCTCATTCCTTTCGAATTGGCTTAGCTCTTCTTGCATGGCAAGAACCCAAAATTCATCATTTAAGGCTTCTTCAACCTTTTTGGGTTCAATTTGAGAGGTGTAACATGTATAGCTAATAAGATTAGCAAGTTGGCGTCTAGTCCTAACACCCTCATTTACCTCTCCAATGATATCTTCTTTATCATGGAGTTTCCTAACCCATGGAGCGGGTTCTTTAGAGTCCAAGAGAGGAACTCTATCAATAGGTTGTGTGCCATCATTGTTGACATTAGATGTCCCAACATTAGGCGACACCACAACCTTCTCCAAAGGAGAATCATCACTAAAAATAACCTCCTCCTCATGATCATTAGACTTGAGCCTAGTATCATCAAATACGACATTGGATGATTCCATAACACTTAGAGTCTTTAAATTGAAAACTCTATAGGCTCTACTATTTAAGGCATAGCCAATAAAAATACCCTCATCACTCTTAGCATCAAACTTGCCAAGTTGATCACGGTCATTCAAAATGTAGCATTTGCTTCCAAAAGTGTGGAAGTAGCTAACATTTGGCCTCTTGCCTTTCCATAACTCATAGGAGGTGTTTCTAGTACCGGGCCTTAGGAACACTCTATTTCCTATATAGCAAGCCGTGTTAATGGCTTCGGCCCATAGGTTCCTAGGGACATTGTTGCTAAGCAACATCACACGGGCCATCTCTTGGAGGACCCTATTCTTCCTCTCAACAACTCCATTTTGTTGAGGTGTCCTAGGAGCAGAAAATTCATGGGAGATGCCTAAACCATTACAAAAGGTTTCAAAGGTGGCATTCTCAAATTCTCTCCCATGGTCACTTCTAATCCGTTTAATGCTTCTAATGTTAGAATTCATTTCATTTTGCAATTTAGTACAAAGCATTTTAAACTTATCAAAAGTTTCGGATTTTTCTCTAAGAAAATATGTCCATGTAAATCTAGAGAAATCATCAACACAAACAAAAATGTATCTCTTTCCACCCAAACTTTCGGTTTGCATGGGACCCATGAGGTCCATGTGGAGAAGCTCAAGTGGCTCCTTGGTGGTGAGATACTTACCCTTTTTGTGCATGCTTTTGGTTTGCTTTCCTTGTTGGCAAGGTCCACAAATACCATTGGCTTTCTTCCCAAGCTTAGGGAGGCCACGCACACAATTGAACTTTCCAAGGGTCCGTAGATCCCTAAAGTTCATGTGGCCAAGTCTTTCATGCCACAACTCAATTTGCTCATCCATGGACACATGATTAGATACAATTCTAGCTTCAAGACAATAACAATTGTCGCTAGATCTCATGCCCTTCAACAAGGTTTGTCCATCGGGTTTAAGGATAGAGCAATAATCTTTAGAGAACAAGACGGAATATCCTTCATCACTAAGATGTGAAATGCTAATTAAATTGGCTTTCAAGCCATCAACAAATAAAGCATTGGATAAGGAGGGTAATCCGGGAACGGAAATGGTTCCTTTCCCTACAACATTTCTTTTGGATCCATCACCAAAAGTGACATTTCCACCTTCCTCCATAACAAGAGTCTCGAAGAAACTCTTGTTTCCCGTCATGTGCCTAGAGCACCCACTATCCAAGTACCAAAAATTAGAAGAATTTGCCTTCAAGGCTATTTGTGCAACATGGCAAACATTTTCATTCTTTCTAATCCACTTAGCAACAATTTTAGCTTTCTTAGTGGCCTTTGGTACATGTGCTCTACTATTTCTAGGATCATGCAAATCAACATTTTCATTCCTAGAAACATGCATCTTGGCTCTATTCTTTCTCTTTTCAATCATGCTTTGTTTTCTACACATTTTAATATATTGAAAGCAATTTGGTCTAATATGACCATCACAACCACAAAAGTGACAAATAGGAATGAAAAAGGGAATCATACCTCGCCTTTGAGTACGTCCATGTCTTTGTGGATATGAGGGTTCAATCCATCTTCGTTGTTGAACCGGTCTTGGTTGCTTCCAAGCTTGAGGTTGCATGATTGGTCTCTTTCCTTTGTGAGCCAATTTGGGAGGAGTGTTGGCTTGAGGAACCTTAGGAGGTTGAGCTTGAGTTTTCCTTCTTGGCCCCATTTTCACTTGTGCATTAGAACTTTGTCCTATTTCTAACTTTTCTTAGGAGGTTGCACAAATGAAGTTTCTTCATTCTTCAAGCTCTTGACAAATATGGTCTTGTTAGAGGTTGAGATTTTCTTGCCATCTTCATACCCAAGACCTCTCTTGTCACTTGGACTCTTTCCAACACCAAGTAAATGATCAAGCTTCTTGGTGCTAGAATCTATCCTAGCCAAGGACCCTTTAGCTTCTACAAGTTCCCTCTTCAAGCCTTCTTCACTTCTCTTGGACAAGTCTAACTCCTCAATTAGCTTATCCTCTCTCCTCTTCAATCTTTCCACTTGTTCACTTAAGTGGTCATTGTGAGCCGAAAGTTCAAGGTTTTCTTCTCTCAACCTCTCAATCTTTCTTGTGCTTTTAAGTGCTAAATCATTGAACTCGGCATGGTATTTAGCAAGCACCTTTTGCTCCACAAACTTCTTCTTGGAACTAGAAGAGGAGTCACTTTCTTCTTCACTAGAGTCAATTTCCTCTTGACTCAAATCTTCCTTTTCACTAGCACTTTTGCTCTTGTGAGAAGATGCAAAAGCTAGGAAGTTAGCCATGAGCTCTTCCTCACTTGAAGACTCATCTTCCTCATTGGAACCATCACTACTCCCACTCCATGTGGCGGCCATCACTTTACCCTTCTTCCTCTCATTGTGATTCGCACATTCGGGGGCAAAGTGACCAATCCCACCACACTCAAAGCATCGGACCCCTTTCCTTTCGGTCCTCTCTTGTCTAGGCTCAAACTTCTTGAAGGAACTCTTTTTCTTCAAATCTTGTCCTCTTGACCCAAATCCCTTCTTCTTCTTGAACCCCATAACCTTGTTGAACCGTTTCACAAATAAGGCAAGGTCTTCATCCGATTCATGCTTTGCCTCCTTTTCATCCTTAGATGCTTTCAAAGCTATTCCTTTAGACTTCTTAGGAGGAGTAGTGTTGCTAGGAGCCTTCCTAGACTCATATGCAAGGAGACGCCCAATTACCTCACTTGGCTTCATATCCATGTAGCCACTATTTTCTTCTATGGCCGTCACCTTTGATTCAAACCTATCGGGGAGAGATCTCATAATTTTTTGCTTGACTCTCCTATCCGAATACGGGTCTCCGAGTTGATGGCTTTGATTTACTATGTCCATCAATTTGATTTCGAAGTCGTTGAAGCATTCATCCTCTCCCATCCTAAGTAACTCAAATTGAGTTTGGAGGACTTGAAGCTTGGACTCCTTCACCACCTCGGTTCCCTCATGTGCAACTTGAAGGATGTCCCATGCCACTTTGGCAATTTGAGTATTCTGAATAAGCTTGTACTGATTCTCATCCATGGCACACATAATGGCATGCATCGCCTTCCTATTCCACTTAGAAGCCTCAAACTCTTGCGCGTTCCATTGCGCCTTAGGCTTCAAAACATCTTGTCCTCCACCCGCGGGAGTCATCATAGGGAGATCATATCCGTCTTCCACCGCCATCCATGCACGGTCATGAATTTGGCATATGTAGGATTCCATCTTCCCTTTCCATTGGGAATAGTTCAAACCGGTAAGAAGTGGAGGCCTTGTGCTAGAAGCTCCTTCGTGGCCACCACCATTTCCACCGTTTCCACTCATAGTGTTTATGAATGAATGAAATGAATGCAAATGTATGAATAATCAAAAATCACACAAAATGCAAAACACACCAAAATAAAGCAAGGATCACCTATGTATGTCTAGGAACCCGCTCTGATACCAATTGAAACTAAATATACCACGGTGTGTATAAAGCTATCTAGAGGGGGGGTGAATAGATTTTACGCTTTTTACCCAATTTTTCGTGTTAGTCAAAATTACGAAATTACCCTCAAGATAATATAAACAAGCAAGTGTAATATGGTGCGGAAATTAAATTAACACTTGAATTTTTACGTGGAAACCCTCACGGGAAAAACCACGGGCTATGTAAGTAAGCCACACTCGAACCTCGAATCCACTAAATGTGCAAACGATTACAACCTAATCCCGGAAGTAATCACACACCTACCTAATCCCGGTATGAGTGAACCTAGTCCAATTTGCTTGCGATCTAAGCAACCTAATCCCGATTGCTACACACAAGACTTAGCTTCTCTTGAAGAGAATACAACCCTAAGTGAATATATGAAAATATCCAAAATGCAACATAGAGCAAGGGAAACCCTATATGCTTATCTAAGATGATTAATATGCAATTAAGAACAATCCTAGATATCAAAACTAAATGACATGTCAAATAGTTAAGCTAATCAATATCAAGTATAAAACCTAATATGCTAGCACAATACAACTTCTCAAACATACATCATACTAATCTCAATTTTGTATCTAGAGCATACAAAATAACAATCAAGTAATTAATTGAGATTTGCTAGATAAATTAAACACAAAATATGTAAGATATTAGTGAAAAGCTTACCAAGCAAAGTATGATGAAGATTCCATGCTAGATGACATCTAGATGATCTAAGATGATGCTAGATGATGATTGATGATCATGAAATTGTGTTTGAGTAATTAAAAATGAGTTCTTTGTGTATTTTTCTTCTCTTGAAAAATATCCTAAGTATGAAGCATGAATAAGAACTCTTGTAAATGACCTAAAATCAAGTTAGCATATATATAGAGGCCATAAGTGAAGTGAGGTCGTTTTGAAAACTCGCCAGAAAAATACTCTGTGCGCTGGTGGACCTGCGCTGGTGGACCAGCGCAGGACCAGCGCACAAGCCAATTTTGGCTTGAGCGCTGGACGTCAGGCGCTGCCACCAGCGCCAGTCCAGCGGCGCCATACTGGGCGATCGGCGCTGGTGGCCGGCGCTGGTCCACACCAGCGCACGACCAGCGGCGCGCCACTGGGCGATTTGCGCCGGTGAGCGGCGCTGGTCGACCGGCGCTGGTGGACCAGCGCACAGCCCAAAATTGCATCCCACATGCAATATGCAAGGGGTACAAAGTCAAACAAGATGCATCCTAAAAGCCTAAATGCTATGATGTTTTCAACACAAGATGCAATCATAAAATCAAGCAAGAAGAGATGTAAATAATCATTTATGCACAACAAAAAAAAACACAACATACAAAGATTAAACATATGCATGAGTTGTGAGTGTGTGCAACTATCTCTTCAAGACAAGAAAGCACTTAGAAATTACCTTTGGTGCTTGTCAATAATGAGGTCTTCAAAGGGCCTAATGCACTAACAACAACATTTAAACTACCCTTACAAAGTATCCCCATTTATGGTTTGATCACGAAATAAGCCAATTAAAAACAACGGGAATCCTTACATATCCTAGCCAAGATAGTTGCAACAGGAGGGCGAGCATTACCTAAAGGAATTCCGCTCCAATTAATACCCCGACCTAGTACGGCCCCAGGGCTAGAAGTGAGCCTGGTCTTTCGGCTACCTTGCTGGATGGACCCCATAGCTGACTATCTCCAAAATGACACGCTCCCTGAGAACCCGGATTAGGCACGCAGGCTCAGAAGGATTGCAACCCGATAGCCTAGTAGAAGGGCTCCTCTACCGCAAAGGAAAATCGCTCCCGTTGCTAGATGTTTACACCCGGATGATGCTCAATAGGCATTAGATGAGGTACACGCAGGGGACTGCAGCAACCATGTTTCAAGAGAGACTCTGGCATACCACGTTCTCAAATGGGATACTACTGGCCTACTATTCATCATGATGCTAAAAAATTTGTGCAATCCTATGAACCTTGCCAAAAGACCGTAAACCTTCACCATCTACCTCCAGAAAGGCTCACTTCAATCAGTAACCTTATCCATTCACTATCTGGGGACTAGACCTGATCGGGCCACTTCCCACTGCGCTGGTCAAGCTAAGCATGTTGTAATAGCCATAGTTATTTCACTCGGGGGTGGAAGCAAAATTCTGGTCCAAATAACCGAAGTCACATACCACGAGCTTCGTCAAGGAATACATCGTCTGCAGATTCGGTACCCCGATGGCCATAATTGCCAATCTTGGTAAGCAATTTAACAATGCCAACTTTAGATTTTTCTGTAAAGAAAGGGGTATCGATCTTCCTCTAACCTTGGTGGCTCATCCTTAGTCTAACGGATTAGTCGAAGCCACTAACAAGACTATCAAGAAGCTCCTCAAGAAGAAAAACTCCAACAGAAAAAAGGGGGATGGGTCGATGAGCTTCCTAACGTTCTCTGGGCATATTGGACTACCAAGAGGAATGCCTTAGGGGAAACCCCTTACTCTCTTGTGTTTGGAACAGAAGCAGTCTTACCCATCGAGCATAGGTTGACATCTTTCAGGGTCCAGTATTTTGAGTTGGAAGAAAACAAAATGAAGTAAAGAGCCAATTTAGATCTCCTCGAAGAAAAGCAGGATAGACCTGCCAAGCAGGGTAGCGGCTATTAGAACAAGATAGCCAGATGCTTTAATAAAAAGGTGAAGACTCGAAATTTCAAAAAAGAGGACTTAGTCCTTAGGAAGGTAACCCAGAATACCCGGAAGAGGTCTGATGGGGTACTGGCCCCTAACTGGGTAGATCCATACCTGATAAAGGTAGTGGTACGCAGGGGAGCATACAAGTTAGAAGATATTGATGGTCACCCGGTAGACACCTGGAATGCTGATCATCTCAAAAGATTTTACCCTTAGAGTTTGAAGAAGAATGTTATCTCGGTTGGTATACTTCTGATACATATACCCCGATTTTTGCTTTGTATTTGCTTTTGAGAAATTCAATAAAGTCACCTTTATTCTACGTGGTTCTCCTAAGTTCGCCTAGCAAGTCTTCACCATTCTTTTTCCTTAAGACCAGGAAAGGCCACATGGCATTCCTACTGCCTTGGTCGGGGCATACCCTCCTCCAGGAAGGATCTGGTGCTTAAATGCATAATGGGCGTAGTCACCTACCAGACTCTACCTTACCAAGACCAGGAGAACCTATATGGCCCTCCTGAAGCCTCAGACGGGGAATCCCCTCTCTAGGATAAACCTGGTGCTGAAGTGGCTTTAAGTGCCTACCAGGACAGAGCACCAAAGGATCAAGCCAGACACTTCATCCTAATAGACAGCTTTAGCTTCATACCCGAGTCAAGACCTTCTGGCCAAGATAGTCCCACACTTATACAAGTTTATCTGGCTGAAAAACGTAGCCAACTAATGTAGGGGGGACTATCATCCAAGAATGGCTTCCAGAAAATAAGTATGGGTGCCCTATCGCCAACCAAGTAAGATTAAAGTTAAGCGTTATGATATCATAAGTAAGCCTTGCTGAATCACATTTAAAGCATACAAGTATCATCTCTTAATCGAGATATAAATTCTACAAGCAGACGATTAAGAAAGAAAAGCAGAATGATTGCAAAGAAAAAAAAAAGGGGGAAAGAGTTCATTTCCTCAATTAGGGCGCCCAGTCCCCATTTCCAGGCTACAAAAAAAAAAAAAAAAAAAAAAAAAAAAAAAAAAAAAAAAAAAAAAAAAAAACACAGCTAGAAAAAATTACAAAAAGAAATCAAGCGTTTCATCGACCTTCCCCCACCAGATCTCCTTGCCCGGATCCACCATCCTTTTTGGCCCCTTCATCACCAGCACCTCATGAGTCTCCCCAGCTCATGCCATAACCATTCCAACAGGAGGATCCATCTCCAGCAGGATGCGCAGAGTCCCGTCCTAAATCATCTGGTACAACCAGGGGACTCTGAGTATCCTTCTCGACATATTCAGGAATAATGGCAGCTTGAGGAGGACCTCCCTGGTCTTGATCTTCAAATTGGGCAGCCCGAGCTATAATCTAGTCTCGATCCCAGTTAAGGGTAGTCTGCAAGTCAAAGGGAGGAAGAAATGCCTTGGCAACTTCATACGAAGTGGTGAAGTACCTATCCCCAAAGGAAGAATCCACTATGGATTCCAAAACGCTTATGGAACCCTGTAGATACCTGTTTTCGTCCAGGAGGATAGCCCTCTCGCCTTGACAGTCTCCCTCTCATCCCGGCAGCGTGTTAATCTGATAGTCTCCATGTCATAGGCATGTGTCACCCGTTTCAGCTCCACCAAGGCAGTTTTCCTACCATCTTTAGATTCGGAGGCATCCTGAACCAAGGAAGTAACGTTCTCTTCAGCATGGACTAGATCATTTCTGGTCTCCTCTAAATTAGCCTGAAGAGCCAGGTTAGCCTCCTTTGGGCAATCACTGTTGCCCATAGCTAGGGCAAACTTAAAACCCTTTAGAGGGGTACAAAGAAGATATATTATATATATATATATATATATATAAAGGGGCGGTGGGGTGGAGAGGAAATTCATGCTCAATAGGCCAAGGGGTCTGAACGCATACCTCAGTAAGTAGATAAGCCCCCTTTGATGCCAAAATACCAGCAGGAAGAGAAGACATTGAGCAGACCCCCACCAGGGCAAGCAGCAATGAACTTAGAGATGACTTCCTCCTGGCTATAGTTTCGTGACCCCGACCCAGAAGGAAGATTGGTAGGGGGTAGCCTGAGCAGTGTCAACTTTCCCCTTTTCCTTCCTAACTAGAAGCTGGACTGGAGTGGTAGGGGGAGGAGGAGGAGGAGGAGCAATTATTATTGCAGGTGGGGCAATAGCCACACTTGAAGCCTTTTTAGAGTAGAGAGTGGAAAAACTTGGCTTTGGCAGCTCGTGCTAGCATCTTGCTCAAGGATGGACGTGATGCGACCTTTGTTGGAGGAGAAGTAGGAGAATGTGAAGCCAACCCCGTAGTTGCAGAAGGAGGAGTTGATACGGGTAGCTGAGATCTGGAGGCAGCACCGACGCTGGGAGGAGAAGGGACAGGAGAGTTGGCCGGAAGGGGATCCGGATGTATCGGTCCTAATAGAGAAGAAGAAAGAAGAGGGAGCAGCAGAAACTGTTAGAGGAATAATTAGTAAAAAAATAAATAAATAAATAAAAAATAAAGAGAAAAAAGAAAGGACAAGGGGCAAGGCCTACCCGGATGAGCGATGGATATCCGCAGATACCGTTCCAACCGAGCGCCTTCAAAGGGATCACAAGGGGATACTTCAAATTGGTGTAGTTCCTATCCTGAATCTTCTTAAGAATCCTGATGGATTCCATATAAAGTATACTCGTGCTCCACTTATCTCTTGGAGAGAAACGGATAGGAACTGGGTACTCGACCCCATTAGATACACTGACTGGCCCCAGTCACCCTCAACTATGATCCACTCGTCTTTCCAGGCCAAGTTGAACTTCACGTTTGCCCCAAGAACAATGAATTGCATCTTGTTCTTGGGCCTCAGATAGAATTGGCCCCGAGGAACCATACTTGTTATTTGGTAAATATAGCGAATCTCATCGAAGCCGAGCTCCCTTTCAACACCTTCTTTCTCACACTGCTCTTTCCAGAGCACCAAGAACCCCGTCAAATTCTTCCAGAATTCGGGGTGAAATTTACAGCGGGTTAGTTCGAGTGACAAGCAACCTGCGAAGAGAGGGATGAAGAGGAAGCCGGACTCCACACTCAAAGGCGGCTACATGAATTAACAGGCAACCTAGAGGAGGAGTCTATACGTCATACCCCCGATGAGGGAAGGAAAGGCGGATAGCATCCAGGATCCTGTAAGCCTTCCTAAGTCGGGCTAAGGTGTCAACGATGCAAACCGACTCCGGGATTATGCGGCCCTCACCAAAAGGGAGGAGGGGCCCAATAAGAACTCCCGTAGAATCCACAGCAGGGATATCATCCACCACCTCCCCTTCTTTGTCATCGACATCAGCACCCTCCTCTTTATCAGCTATCTAGACCGGGTCATCGGGTTTGTTGTGGAAACCCGACCCGATTCGGGGATTCCTCCCATAACGACGACGTTGGGACGAGAAACCCTCTCTAGTGATGTCACCTTCACCCCGACTGTGTTTCTTTCCCCTAATTGACGGGGAACTCCCTGTCGAATCCGCCTTCTGGACGTTCGAAGGTTCGTCAAGGTTATTAGGAAGATGGGTGGAGACAGAATGAGAACTTGAGGAAGCAGGTCGAGGAGGCAAAGAGGACGAAGGAGCATCTTGAGTAGAGGCAGGGAATTTTGAGGGAGACGCCATTATAAAAATTTTAAAAAAAATAAAATAAAATAAAAAAAAAGGGAAGACACTCGAAAGAGGGAAAAGATTTCAGTTCTTGATTTCTAAAAGACAAGTGAGCGTAAATAAGAGAAGGGAAGAGTGATGCATTTATAGATAGGAGTGGGGTGGTTACCGGAGCATAGAAGGAAACAAAGAGTAATGGCTAGAGACATGTGCGAGAACGACTACGAGAAAGCCACGCCAAAACGACCCGTTTGAATTTGTGAAGCAACCATTATTTGACACGTGGATTAACATTAAACACCATCGTATACGAAAAGGATTTCTTCTTCAATAAAGGAAGCCAGCCAGACGAGGCCAAACAGAGGGACAAATAGAAAATTCTTCAAACGGACTAGAAATCCTGACTCTAACCCCAATAAGATACCGGTGTTCAAGTCAGGGGGGACTTTGTTAACCACCAAAAATGGCAGGGATAAAAGAAGAATTTTCCACCAGCCTTAAAAAATGAGTCGGGGTAGAAAGCAATAACGGGAGAGGTACCCGAGAACCCCGCCTACCTACAAAAAGGTTGGGGTACGGACTTCTACCACCCGGCCAGGTCAAAAACCTCCAAGACCAAGAAAGCATCAGGGAAACCTCAAAGACAAGGCCCTAGAGACATACTATCATAAGATCCTAGCGCCTGTTTACCCCCAGGTATCCCGGTACCCCGGTAGCCCGATACCCGGTACCCTGATATTTTCAAACATCATTTAAAAAGAGCGAGAGGAAGGTGGGGTGCTTGAAGTATCCTGAATGTACACAAACGAAGTTAAATTGCTTAAAGCATACCTAGAGGGAGGTGAATAGGTTTTTACACCTTTTTTCAAACCCTTGAACAAACATTCGTTGTCCCTCAAGGTAGCCTTACACACAACACAATAAGCCAAGGAAGACATACATAGACAATACGATGTTACAATCATAAGAGAAATGTCTAAGTATATCAACAAGTCATGTGAGGTAAAATAGCAAATAAACATAACAACAAAATAAGCTTGTATTTCATAAGATGTTCAATGTGTTACAAGAGTGAACAAAATGTCACTAAACAAATTTTACAATATACAAAGAATCAAAGATACAAATTGATCTAAAGAATGAATACACTAATCACACTATACAAAGACTTGGTTCACAATACATCACAAGTGAATATTGAATCAAGACAATAAAATATACAATTAAAATATAAGAGAAGAGATAGAAAGAATTAACACAAGGGATTTTTTAACGTGGTAAAACCTCCAAGGAGGAAACATCCAGGGTTGAACTATAACCATTGGGTACTATATTATGGAAAGTAAACATAGAACATTCACAAAGTGACCAATCTTTAGCTCACCCAACCTAGTGAAGTCTAAGCCTACCCAACCCTATTGGAAAGTATGAAATCCCTCAATGATGCGGAACCACCATATATTGGACAACACACTCAACCAACATCGATGGTAGATTAGAAATTCCTCAAGAGTGCATACACCTCCCGTGTACCCCGCTCTATCGGACTCTATGTCTAACCATACGCCTAGGCCTACCAATACAATAGCCAACTCCCTATCCAAGGCACTCTTGCCTCTAGGGAGCCTCCCATGCATGACTATCCGAGTCCTCCCAACTCTAGCCATGACTCCTTGCTTACCTATCCGAGTCATCCCGACTCTAGGCAAGTCTTCTTGCTTGGCTATCCAAGTCACCCCGACTCTAGCCAAGACTTCTTGCCTTTTACAAGGACTTCCTAGTGTGATCATGTGAATGCAAATGATGCAAACAACAATCAAATCAACATAGAACATGTGATCAATACATCCTATGGCACAAGTAGACCTAAACATGTGAAATCACAAGTAATCAAGTCTAAATGCAATAATAAGAGAATAGAGAATAGAAACCTAAGCATGTGAAACACCTAACACATACACTCAAAGTCTCATTCACATACACAACACTTGAATCATAATATGTTCATGAAGTACAAGATTCAAGATGCTATCAATATACAATTAAATGCTAGATATATGAGTTAAAATCAATCAATATACTAGACAAAAATATAGAGCAAGGTTTTGAGATTTACATCAATCAAAACCTATATTCTCTAAATCACAAACAAATACACAAATCCTTGATTTCTTCAATCAAAGGACCAAATCAAATCTCAAAGTCATTTTAACACAAAATTAATTCAATTAAGTATCAAACAACCTAAGATGCCATTCTAATCACAATACAACTCACAACATAGGAAAAACATAGAATCATAGAATCTAGTCAACATTAGTCCACAAATTGAGTTTCAATTAGAATGATAATCAAGCTATCTTTCTCAATAGCTTTTACTAAACATAATCAAAGATATAGAAGAAGAAAACCCCAAGCATTTGGAAGGTCAAATAACAAGAAATCCCTAAGATGAGACCATTACCTCGGATTTTGAAGCTGGTTCGGAATTCAGTGATCCACCACTGGAAATCACGATCAAACAGCCACCAAACCACTTGGAGATGTTAGAGGACTCAAATACGAACACTCTCCAACTTGAATCACTCAAATCCGACCGGATGAGGAAGATATGGTGTTTCAAAAATCAGAAATTTCAGAGGAGAGAGCTGACGGGAAACTGAAATGTTTCTTCTTGAAAAATTCAAATGGGAGAGAGAGGGAAGAAATAGGAGGAGAAAGAAGGAGGGAACGGCCAACCATGTGGTGCCACATCACCCCCTGGCCGTGGGGGGTGCGTGGCCCACACGGGAGCAGAGGGTGCTCCAGGCCGTGGGGCCCACGGCCTCAACCACGGCCAGCCCTTGTGGCCCACGGCCTGGGCTGTCCTCTCGCGCGCTCCCTCGGTTCGTTAGCCCATATCTCGAGCGTCCAAACTCCGAATTTGAATCCGTTTTCGGATTACGAACCGTGACTCTCTTACGCACGATAACATGTACAACTTTGAAAAACGGTTGAGAAATCATCTCGGAAATCATCGATGAAGTCAACACAATGTAAGAGAACGTAAAGTAGCATAGTCAACACGTTTGGACTCGAAACCTTATGATGAGTAACCGAAACGACCGGAACTCAATAAGGCATTGAATAAGAACATGTTCAAGTCCTAAACACAAAATACGGAAACATAAAAACACAAATACACAACATATGCTAGTTTCCGGACATAGTCCTAGAAAATGCAAAACACAAAGTTTATTAACTAAATGTGAATGCATGAGCATATTTGCCAAGTGTGTGAAAGTGAAATGTAAATGAAATAAAATCATGAAGGGACAACAAGAATGATATGTGTGAGTGTGTGCCTAGCCTTGTAAGAGATAAGAGGTCTTTGAATATCTTTGTAGACCGATAATGTCCGAAACTCTTAAAAGCCGGCAACTTGAACGAATAATGGTTGAGACGTCCTTCGTATTCGAAATCCTTCATTTACTAACCACTAAACATTACAAGTAAAACACGTTTTGATATGGAATTAATGCCAACACTAATTATCAACCTAACATCCCGACCCACTAAGCTCGTGGCTGACACTTAACAAATTAACACCAAAATCCCAGTACGTTGACCCCATCTAAAGCAAGAAGCAGGTACCCCAAACAGCAAATCGAGAAGGAAGACAAGGATTGAAACGCCATCGTTCAAGATAGAATATTACATGCATTCCCACCATTCAAGAGTCCCATTTAAAAGCAAAACTCTTTCAATTCTAAAAGGAAACCATTGTTCGGGGATCGGATCCCCGGCGAGTTCGTGGATCACCAAGGAAGTATCCGTAAATTGCTAAAACCCTAGACCGAAATTTTAAGAGTGCAGGGTAAGACACGGACCTATATTCATTGCATGATACAGAAAAGGGGAGGCCAAACCCTACCTGAAATTTTTCCACTTATCGACAGGCACGAAAAACTCCATCGCCATTACCCACCAAGTTTATTTTGCTTCTTTGTTCATATAATGATAGTTGTGTTACCAATTGACTGTAATCTTACTATATGATATTTTGAATAAAATAAATCGAGTGTTCGTTCTACCATACATCAGAATCCTTCTTTTCTTACTACTATCACACACCATTCTTAGTAGATCTTTAGGAAGCAAAAGGGTATCGAACTACCTGATACCCCGCCGACCAAGATCTATCCCGATCCTAGTCCTCATTAAATTGTTAATTGGAAATTTCACCCCAATGACGATTTTCGGTTAACACTAGTCAAGGTATCCTTGCCATCTACTTCAACTTCTACACAAGTGGCACCAAATACCATGTAGTTAATGGCAAGTTCTTTATCACTTGAAGACTCATCTCCCTTACCAGAGTCATAACTACTACCACTCCAAGTGGCGGCCATCGCTTTTCCTTTTTCTTGTCCATGCGACTAGCACAATCGGGGGTGAAGTGTCCTATGCCACCACACTCATAGCATTGGACATCTTTCCTTTCGGTCTTCTCTTATTGAAACTTGCTTTTTCCGTCATTAAGAAATCGCAAGGATCAAAAGATTTTCATTTAAAAAGGGGTTTCCTATGCAATGTGCTCTAAACTAGCAAAAGACTAGTAAATCGGCAAGCAAGGGTATCATTCCGTAGGGAGGTGTGATTCATCAACCGTTTCAAGTTCTAGAGTTTATTGAAAACATGTAAACAGAATGCGGAATGGTGAGAATGGTATGTGTGAAATGTATGTACAATGCGATGTGTGCGTTTAGAGAATGAAAAATGAAAATAAATAAAAACAAAGAGAATATGGAAGGGTGAGAATGGTGTTTAAAGTGATAAATAAATGGTGGATAGGAGAGATGCATGAAAATGGTCACACAAGGTTCAAAAAGTTCACCATACATAAGTGCACAAATAGTGGTTGTTAGACATTAAGGACATCCAATTTTAGTTAATGGTTCGTTCTTGCCTCAATCCGATTTATACCCATTCATAGAGCTAACGGTTGAAGAGTGTGTTGAGAGCCTCTCAAACACAAAACCGCAACCAACATATGTGAACCGATTCTACAAACAAAACAACATTGAGCCCCAATGATAGCTTCGTAATGTAAAATGGCAACGTGAAAGTCTAATGAATGTGGAAAGAGTAATTGTATCTCCGACCATAACTCACCTAGAGCCCCTAGAATGAGAAATAGCTAAAGTCCAATTGTTAACAAGAACATAGAACCAAACCTCATATAATATGGCAATTAATAGGTTCATCCATTCTTCTTAGCTAATTAGCCAAGACTATGCCCGGAGAGCCCCTCCAAAGGCACAATCCTAACACTAAGTCACTCAAAACCATCCATGAACATGCAATTTCAACCTTCCATCAACATACAAACACAAAATGGGATATTTGATTACAACTACTCCTAATTTACATTAATCTACTCCTAATCCCATCCATGAGTACATATTAATTTCCAATCATCCATAAACATGCATTTCAAGATAAGAGATATATTCTACAACAATCAAGAATAATCAAAACCAAATTGGATAAAAAACAACCATATATATATTGAGCACAAATTAGGTTTACAAATATTCCCAAGTGGGGATTACACTCTAAGAAAACAAGAAATACAAAGATAATGAGAAAAGAGAAAACCAAGTGGAGAGCCCCTCCAAAATGAGCTAACTCCTTTGATCCATGCTTGGCTCAAAATTGGTCCAAAGACCCTCCTTTCTCCTTGCAATCTACTCCTAAATGGATGGATGATGGGTAGAAGATGAGGTGGGGAGCATCCATGGAGAAAAAACCACCATGGATGCTCTAGAAAGCTTCTCTCTCTTATTAGGTGAAGAAGATGAAGATGAAGATGAAGATGAAGATGAAGAGGAAGTGTGGGTGTGTATTCTGTTGGGAGAGAAGAGAATAAGGTGTTTATATAGTGTTGGGAGGTTAGGGCTAAAGGTTTGGGTGAAAAGACAAAACTGTCCCTGAAATTCGCCCAAAAAATGAATTTCTGAAGTGATTCGACGATTTCGTTCTGCGGCCTGGCCGCCGTTTGAAGTAACCATTTAGACCTAACAGCATTTCAGTGTTTTCAGCATCGTGCACCGTTACGGAAATGGTCATAACTTTCTGTAGAAAGCTTGGAATCATAATCCGTAAAATGTTCTGAAAACTAGACTTCCGGGGCTTTCCGAATATATAAACATATCAACATGGTTCGATCTAAGGAGGGAAGATATGACCTCCGCAAGTTGACCATTCTGCACGAGCATATACAATTTCTTCCGTTTTTGGCTCATTTTGCCTCCCAAACTAATCTTTAAGCTCTGTAAGGTTCTCATTTGTTGATTGACTCATTTCGTGGACAAACCACATGTTGGGGTTCTTTGTAAGGGTAGATTAGGTGTTGTTGTTATTGCTCAAGCCCTTTGAAGACCTCATTTTTGACAAGCACCAAAGGTAAATTTCTATGTGCTTACTTGTCTTGAAGAGATAGTTGCACACACTCACAACTCATGCATATGTTTAATCCTTGTATGTTGTGTGTCTTTTTTTGTGCTTTAATGTTCATTAACATCTCTTCTTACTTGTTATTTTGATTGCATCTTGTATGTCCAATTGCATGTTCAGGCATAGTCTTAGGATTACAATTTTGCATTGGGCGCTATTGAAAGCGCTCTACAAAGGCACTGTTCGAACAGCGCCTATCATGACCTGGTTGAAAATGCATTTTTAAATGCATCAGGTCTGATGTATTTTTAGGTGGCGTTGTACGAGCGCTGTTCGTATAGCGCCCCTCTCAGACCCAAGAGACCAGATTCTTGGCGCTGTACACTGAGCGCTCTACGTACAGTGCCCAAGGCAAAATAGTGGTGTCACTTATCAAAACGACCTCACTTCATCTTGACACCCTATATATATGCCACTTTGACTTTAGGTCAATCAAGAGAGTTCATATTCAAATTTCATACTTAGGATATTTTTCAAAGACAAGAAAAATTCCAAAAACTCATTTTTATTTACTCAAACACCTTTTCATGATCATTAATCATCATCTAGCATCATCTTTGATCATCTAGATTGTTAGGATTCCCGTTGTTTTTAATTGGCTTATTTCGTGATCAAACCACATGTGGGGATGCTTTGTAAGGGTAGCTTAGATGTTGTGTTATTGCTTAGGCCCTTTTGAAGACCTCACTATTGACAAGCACCAAAGGTAATATTCTAAGTGCTTACTTGTCTTGAAGAGATAGATGCACACACTCAAACTCATGCATATGTTTAATCCTTATATGTTGTGTGTCTTTTATGTGTGCCTTAATGCTCATTAACATCTCTTCTTGCATGTTAGTTTGATTGCATCTTGCATATCCAATTGCCTTGTCATGCTTAGACTTAGGATTGCATTTTTGCTCTGGGCGCCCCCAAAAGCGCTGTACAGAAGCGCTGTACGAACAGCGCCCATTGAGCGCTGTTCAGACCTGATCGATTTAATCGGTCGCTGTTGGGTCGCTGTTGGGGCGCTGTACGTGGCGCTGTACAAAGCGCTGTACGTACAGCGCCACTCTGTTTCCTCGTGAAAACAGAGCAAGGGCGCTGTACAGGCGCTGTACAAGGGCGCCCTACGTACAGCGCCCATGGCAAATAGGGGCAACTTATCAAAACGACCACACTTTGTTTTGGCCCCTATATATATGCCACTTTGACTTTAGGTCAATCACAAGAGTTCATATTCAGATTTCATACTTAGGATATTTTTCAAAGAGAAGAAAAATTCCAAGAACTCATTTTTAATTACTCAAACACCTTTTCCATGATCATCAATCATCATCTAGCATCATCTTAGATCATCTAGATGACATCTTGCATGGATTCTTCATCATACTTTGCTTGGTAAGCTTTTCACTAATATCTTACATATTTTGTGTTTCTCTTATCTAGCAATCTCAATTTAATTACTTGTATGTGATTTTATATTGTTGAATACAAGATTGAGATTAGTATGATGTATGTTTGAGAAGTTGTATTGTGCTAGCATATTAGGTTTTTGTGCTTGATATTGATTAGCTAAACTAATTGACATGTCATTTAGTTTTGATATCTAGGATTGCTCTTAATTGCATATTAATCATCTTAGATAAGCATATAGGGTTTCCCTTGCTCTATGTTGCATTTGGATATTTTCATATATTCACTTAGGGTTGTATCTCTTCAAGAGAAGCTAAGTCTTGTGTGTAGCAATCGGGATTAGGTTGCTTAGATCGCAAGCAAATTGGACTAGGTTCACTCATACCGGGATTAGGTAGGTGTGTGATTACTTCCGGGATTAGGTTGTAATCGTTTGCACATTTAGTGGATTCGAGGTTCGAGTGTGGCTTACTTACATAGCCCGTGGTTTTTCCCGTGAGGGTTTCCACGTAAAAATTCAAGTGTTATTTTAATTTCCGCACCATATTACCTTGCTTGTTTATATTATCTTGAGGGTAATTTCGTAATTTTGACTAACACGAAAAATTGGGTAAAAAGCGTAAAATCTATTCACCCCCCCTCTAGATAGCTTTATACACACCGTGGTATATTTAGTTTCAATTGGTATCAGAGCGGTTCCTAGACATACATAGGTGATCCTTGCTTTATTTGGTGTGTTTTGCATTTTGTGTGATTTTTGATCATTCATACATTTGCATTCATTTCATTCATTCATAAACACTATGAGTGGAAACGGTGGAAATGGTGGTGGCCACGAAGGAGCTTCTAGCACAAGGCCTCCACTTCTTACCGGTTTGAACTATTCCCAATGGAAAGGGAAGATGGAATCCTACATATGCCAAATTCATGACCGTGCATGGATGGCGGTGGAAGACGGATATGATCTCCCTATGATGACTCCCGCGGGTGGAGGACAAGATGTTTTGAAGCCTAAGGCGCAATGGAACGCGCAAGAGTTTGAGGCTTCTAAGTGGAATAGGAAGGCGATGCATGCCATTATGTGTGCCATGGATGAGAATCAGTACAAGCTTATTCAGAATACTCAAATTGCCAAAGTGGCATGGGACATCCTTCAAGTGCACATGAGGGAACCGAGGTGGTGAAGGAGTCCAAGCTTCAAGTCCTCCAAACTCAATTTGAGTTACTTAGGATGGGAGAGGATGAATGCTTCAACGACTTCGAAATCAAATTGATGGACATAGTAAATCAAAGCCATCAACTCGGTGACCCGTATTCGGATAGGAGAGTCAAGCAAAAATTATGAGATCTCTCCCCGATAGGTTTGAATCAAAGGTGACGGCCATAGAAGAAAACCTTGAACTTTCGGCTCACAATGACCACTTAAGTGAACAAGTGGAAAGATTGAAGAGGAGAGAGGATAAGCTAATTGAGGAGTTAGACTTGTCCAAGAGAAGTGAAGAAGGCTTGAAGAGGGAACTTGTAGAAGCTAAAGAGTCCTTGGCTAGGATAGATTCTAGCACCAAGAAGCTTGATCATTTACTTGGTGTTGGAAAGAGTCCAAGTGACAAGAGAGGTCTTGGGTATGAAGATGGCAAGAAAATCTCAACCTCTAACAAGACCATATTTGTCAAGAGCTTGAAGAATGAAGAAACTTCATTTGTGCAACCTCCTAGGAAAAGTTAGAAATAGGACAAAGTTCTAATGCACAAGTGAAAATGGGGCCAAGAAGGAAACTCAAGTTCAACCTCCTAAGGTTCCTCAAGCCAACACTCCTCCCAAATTGGCTCACAAAGGAAAGAGACCAATCATGCAACCTCAAGCTTGGAAGCAACCAAGACCGGTTCAACAACGAAGACGGATTGAACCCACATATCCACAAAGACATGGACGTGCTCAAAGGCGAGGTATGATTCCTTTTTCATTCCTATTTGTCACTTTTGTGGTTGTGATGGTCATATTAGACCAAATTGCTTTCAATATATTAAAATGTGTAGAAAACAAAGCATGATTGAAAAGAGAAAGAATAGAGCCAAGATGCATGTTTCTAGGAAAGAAAATGTTGATTTGCATGATCCTAGAAATAGTAGAGCACATGTACCAAAGGCCACTAAGAAAGCTAAAATTGTTGCTAAGTGGATTAGAAAGAATGAAAATGTTTGCCATGTTGCACAAATAGCCTTGAAGGCAAATTCTTCTAATTTTTGGTACTTGGATAGTGGGTGCTCTAGGCACATGACGGGAAACAAGAGTTTCTTCGAGACTCTTGTTATGGAGGAAGGTGGAAATGTCACTTTTGGTGATGGATCCAAAAGAAATGTTATAGGGAAAGGAACCATTTCCGTTCCCGGATTACCCTCCTTATCCAATGCTTTATTTGTTGATGGCTTGAAAGCCAATTTAATTAGCATTTCACATCTTAGTGATGAAGGATATTCCGTCTTGTTCTCTAAAGATTATTGCTCTATCCTTAAACCCGATGGACAAACCTTGTTGAAGGCATGAGATCTAGCGACAATTGCTATTGTCTTGAAGCTAGAATTGTATCTAATCATGTGTCCATGGATGAGCAAATTGAGTTGTGGCATGAAAGACTTGGCCACATGAACTTTAGGGATCTACGGACCCTTGGAAAGTTCAATTGTGTGCGTGGCCTCCCTAAGCTTGGGAAGAAAGCCAATGGCATTTGTGGACCTTGCCAACAAGGAAAGCAAACCAAAAGCATGCACAAAAAGGGTAAGTATCTCACCACCAAGGAGCCACTTGAGCTTCTCCACATGGACCTCATGGGTCCCATGCAAACCGAAAGTTTGGGTGGAAAGAGATACATTTTTGTTTGTGTTGATGATTTCTCTAGATTTACATGGACATATTTTCTTAGAGAAAAATCCGAAACTTTTGATAAGTTTAAAATGCTTTGTACTAAATTGCAAAATGAAATGAATTCTAACATTAGAAGCATTAAACGGATTAGAAGTGACCATGGGAGAGAATTTGAGAATGCCACCTTTGAAACCTTTTGTAATGGTTTAGGCATCTCCCATGAATTTTCTGCTCCTAGGACACCTCAACAAAATGGAGTTGTTGAGAGGAAGAATAGGGTCCTCCAAGAGATGGCCCGTGTGATGTTGCTTAGCAACAATGTCCCTAGGAACCTATGGGCCGAAGCCATTAACACGGCTTGCTATATAGGAAATAGAGTGTTCCTAAGGCCCGGTACTAGAAACACCTCCTATGAGTTATGGAAAGGCAAGAGGCCAAATGTTAGCTACTTCCACACTTTTGGAAGCAAATGCTACATTTTGAATGACCGTGATCAACTTGGCAAGTTTGATGCTAAGAGTGATGAGGGTATTTTTATTGGCTATGCCTTAAATAGTAGAGCCTATAGAGTTTTCAATTTAAAGACTCTAAGTGTTATGGAATCATCCAATGTCGTATTTGATGATACTAGGCTCAAGTCTAATGATCATGATGAGGAGGTTATTTTTAGTGATGATTCTCCTTTGGAGAAGGTTGTGGTGTCGCCTAATGTTGGGACATCTAATGTCAACAATGATGGCACACAACCTATTGATAGAGTTCCTCTCTTGGACTCTAAAGAACCCGCTCCATGGGTTAGGAAACTCCATGATAAAGAAGATATCATTGGAGAGGTAAATGAGGGTGTTAGGACTAGACGCCAACTTGCTAATCTTATTAGCTATACATGTTACACCTCTCAAATTGAACCCAAAAAGGTTGAAGAAGCCTTAAATGATGAATTTTGGGTTCTTGCCATGCAAGAAGAGCTAAGCCAATTCGAAAGGAATGAGGTTTGGACTCTAGTTCCTAGGCCTAAGACCACTAATGTCATAGGCACCAAATGGATATTTAGGAACAAATCCGATGAGGATGGCAACATAGTGCGGAACAAGGCTAGACTTGTAGCACAAGGGTACTCTCAAATTGAGGGTATCGACTTTGAGGAGACTTTTGCTCCCGTTGCCCGCTTAGAGTCCATTAGGCTTCTCTTGTCCATCTCTTGTGTGCACAAGTTCAAATTGCACCAAATGGACGTCAAGAGTGCCTTCCTCAATGGCTTCTTGCAAGAGGAAGTGTTTGTTGAACAACCTAAGGGGTTTGTGGATGCACACCACCCCAATCATGTCTATCGCCTCAAGAAGGCACTTTATGGGTTGAAACAAGCACCGAGGGCTTGGTATGAGCGCCTCACTCAATTTCTTGTTGACAACAACTACACAAGAGGTAGTGTTGACAAGACACTATTCATCAAGAGAGACAATGATGAGCTTTTCATAGCTCAAATATATGATGATATAGTTTTTGGCTCCACCAACAACACCAAAGTCCAACAATTTGTTGATGTCATGTCTCTTGAATTTGAGATGAGTCTTGTTGGTGAGCTTAGTTACTTCCTAGGTTTGCAAATTAGGCAAATGCATGATGGGATTTTCATAACCCAAGCCAAATATGCTAAGAACCTAGTGAAGAAGTTTGGTTTAGAGAAAGCCAAACATTGTGATACACCCATGAGTACAACTTTGAAGCTAAGCAAGGATGCTAGTGGTAAAAGTGTGGACCAAACTCTATATCGTGGCATGATAGGTAGCTTGCTTTACTTGACCGCAAGTAGGCCCGATATATCTTTTAGTGTGGGTGTGTGTGCTAGGTACCAAGCGGATCCTAAGGAGTCCCACCTCTCTTGTGTGAAGAGGATCATTCGCTATGTGAATGGGACATCCAACTATGGGATTTGGTACTCTTTTGACACTAATGCTAGTCTAGTTGGCTTTAGTGATGCGGATTGGGCAGGAAATTGTGATGATAGGAAGAGCACATCGGGCGGTTGCTTCTTTCTAGGCAACAACTTGGTGTCTTGGTTTTGCAAGAAGCAAAACTCGATTTCCTTGTCCACGGCCGAGGCCGAGTACATAGCCGCGGGGAGTGGATGCACACAACTCCTATGGATGAAACAAATGCTTGTAGACTACGGATTCAACCAAGGTACTCTCACTCTCTTTTGTGATAACATGAGTGCTATTAATATTTCCAAGAATCCGGTTCAACATTCTAGAACTAAGCATATTGACATCCGCCATCACTTCATTAGAGAGCTTGTTGAAAATAAATGCATAGTACTTGAACATGTAGGTACTAATGATCAACTTGCGGACTTATTTACTAAACCCTTAGATGCTACTCGATTTAAAACTCTTAGTAGATCTATTGGGATATGTCTTGTGGAGTGATGTTCTATGATTGACCCCATATGGGGAACTCAAGCAAAGAGAGCTATTTTGCATTCATGTAACTTGCAAAAAATTTGAAATAACTTATGCCTCTTCTTTTGATTGCTTGAGTAAGCTTGGTTGTACATATGTATATATGCTTTCAAATTCTATAAGTGTGAACCTTGCTTGTCTACAATCCATGTCATATTTATGTTCAAACATGCATTTTTGGACTAGGAGATTTATAGGAAGTATGATGTGAATGACCTATAGTTATCTCCATGACATGATGTTTCTTAATAACATGCTATGCTAAATGAAAAAGCATGAAATTCATACAACATGCTCACATGAAAAGCATGAATTGATGATTGCATATTCTTAAAAATGCAAAACTTGTGTGAAAGCTAATGAGACTCAAAATGAATAAAGGATCTTGTATCCGTTCAAAGGAATTTACATTCCAAATGTCTCTCTTTCTTTATTAGTTGAACATGGTTACTATCATACGGATTCTTATCCGGAAAAATCAAATAGGGTGCAAAGTCGCTCATGCCATGTTTCGCTTATAAAGTTGGATATAGTTGCTCTTAAAATTGAAATCAATAATCTCTATATCCTTGCTTTTCCCATGACATTGGTGAAATTGGTTTGAATTCAAATTAGAAACCTTTGTCATTTGCTTTGCCAAATACCATTGTATTTTGGACTTGAATGCTATATGTCTTGTATGCAAAGCATGTTGGATTCACACATTTTCTCAAATAAATCTCCTTGTTTCTCTCAAATTAATTGAAGTGCATAAAGTGACTTATATGTATATGCATATCTTGCATGCTTCTATCTCTCGTTGCTTTGAGTGACCCGGTTGGGGACTACTCCTTTGCCTATATCATGACAAAAAGGGGGAGTAGGAAATGGTAAGGGGAGTTGCAAAATATAGAAGCTTTTGTGCATTTTGGGGAGAACATACATTGAGGGGGAGTAACCCTTTGGGGGGAGCATTGCATTTATCATTCATTGCATACATTTGCTAATGTTGTGCCTAAATTCTAAAAATGCAAATGCTTGGTATTGTTCTCACATGATTAATCTCACACTTTACTTGTATTGGAAATGCTAGAAACTTTATTTTCAGGGCTTGATTGTTCTACAAGAGATTGAAGACTTGAAGTTTTTACTTTCTTATCTCTTTGTAATGTAGATAATCATTGTAGTCCCGTAGTTTCTAATTCTATGTGAGGAATCATGTGAGTGGTGGTTTTGTCACGAAATAGCCAAAGGGGGAGATTGTTAGGATTCCCGTTGTTTTAATTGGCTTATTTCGTGATCAAACCACATGTGGGGATGCTTTGTAAGGGTAGCTTAGATGTTGTGTTATTGCTTAGGCCCTTTTGAAGACCTCACTATTGACAAGCACCAAAGGTATTCTAAGTGCTTACTTGTCTTGAAGAGATAGATGCACACACTCACAACTCATGCATATGTTTAATCCTTATATGTTGTGTGTCTTTTATGTGTGCCTTAATGCTCATTAACATCTCTTCTTGCATGTTAGTTTGATTGCATCTTGCATATCCAATTGCCTTGTCATGCTTAGACTTAGGATTGCATTTTTGCACTGGGCGCCCCCAAAAGCGCTGTACAGAAGCGCTGTACGAACAGCGCCCATTGAGCGCTGTTCAGACCTGATCGATTTAATCGGTCGCTGTTGGGTCGCTGTTGGGGCGCTGTACGTGGCGCTGTACAAAGCGCTGTACGTACAGCGCCACTCTGTTTCCTCGTGAAAACAGAGCAAGGGCGCTGTACAGGCGCTGTACAAGGGCGCCCTACGTACAGCGCCCATGGCAAATAGTGGGCAAACTTATCAAAACGACCACACTTTGTTTTGGCCCCCTATATATATGCCACTTTGACTTTAGGTCAATACAAGAGTTCATATTCAGATTTCATACTTAGGATATTTTTCAAAGAGAAGAAAAATTCCAAGAACTCATTTTTAATTACTCAAACACCTTTTCCATGATCATCAATCATCATCTAGCATCATCTTAGATCATCTAGATGACATCTTGCATGGATTCTTCATCATACTTTGCTTGGTAAGCTTTTCACTAATATCTTACATATTTTGTGTTTCTCTTATCTAGCAATCTCAATTTAATTACTTGTATGTGATTTTATATTTGTTGAATACAAGATTGAGATTAGTATGATGTATGTTTGAGAAGTTGTATTGTGCTAGCATATTAGGTTTTTGTGCTTGATATTGATTAGCTAAACTAATTGACATGTCATTTAGTTTTGATATCTAGGATTGCTCTTAATTGCATATTAATCATCTTAGATAAGCATATAGGGTTTCCCTTGCTCTATGTTGCATTTTGGATATTTTCATATATTCACTTAGGGTTGTATTCTCTTCAAGAGAAGCTAAGTCTTGTGTGTAGCAATCGGGATTAGGTTGCTTAGATCGCAAGCAAATTGGACTAGGTTCACTCATACCGGGATTAGGTAGGTGTGTGATTACTTCCGGGATTAGGTTGTAATCGTTTGCACATTTAGTGGATTCGAGGTTCGAGTGTGGCTTACTTACATAGCCCGTGGTTTTTCCCGTGAGGGTTTCCACGTAAAAATTCAAGTGTTATTTAATTTCCGCACCATATTACACTTGCTTGTTTATATTATCTTGAGGGTAATTTCGTAATTTGACTAACACGAAAAATTGGGTAAAAAGCGTAAAATCTATTCACCCCCCCTCTAGATAGCTTTATACACACCGTGTGGTAGATTTATTTCATAGATGTCTTTGCATGGATTCTTCATCACACTTTGCTTGGTAAGTTTTTCACTAATATTTACATATTTGTGTTTTTCTTAACAAGCAATCTCAATTTATTACTTGTATGATTTTCATATATCTTTTGATACAAGATTGAGATTAGTGTGTTGTATGTTTGAGAAGTTGTATTGTGATAGCTAATTAGGTTTTGTGCTTAATCTTGATTAGCTAAACTATTTGACATGTCATTTAGTTTTTAATATCTAGGATTGTTCTAATTGCATATCATCTTAGATAAGATATAGGGTTTCCCTTGCTCTATGTTGCATTTGGATATTCATATATTCACTTAGGGTGTTATTCTCTTCTTTGAGAAAGTAAGTCTTGTGTGTAGCTTCCGGGATTAGGTTGCTTAGATCACAAGCAAATTGGACTAGGTTCACTTATACGGGATTAGGTAGGTGTGTGATTACTTCTAAGATTAGGTTGTAATCGTTTACACATTTAGTGGATTCGAGGTTCGAGTGTGGCTTACTTACTAGCCCGTGGTTTTTCCCGTGAGGGTTTCCACATAAAAATCAAGTGTTATTTAATTCCGATTTTATACTTGATTTATTGCTTTATCTAGTTAGGGGTAATTTCGTAATATTGACTTCACACGAAAAATTGGGTAATAAGTTTAAAATCTATTCACCCCCTCTAAATAGTTTAATACACACCGTGCTATATAATTTGTTTCAATTGGTATCAGAGCGGGTTCCTAGATATACATAGGTGATCCTTGCTTATTTTGGTGTGTTTTGCATTTGTGTGATTTTTATCATTCATACATTTTGAAATTCCCTTAAGCAATATAGTGTAAAATATACCTAGAGGGGGGGGGGTGTGAATAGGTATAGGTTTCAAATTCTTCCAATTTAAAAAATGATGCGGAATATAACAAAGAGAATGCACACTTGATTAGATTTAGCAAATGAATGATTTCACTAATACAAGAGTTAATCAATTTACAAGATATGCAATCAATATAAGATATGAAGATAAAAGAAAAATAAAAACAAAAAGAACACAAGTGTTTTTACGTGGTAAAACCTCAAAGAGGAAACATCCATGGGTTGATACCACAACCACCGGCAAAGCAATCCACTATGTGAAAAAGGACTTACACACTCAAGCTATCACTCATGATATCCGCTCAAGCTATCAACTCCTAATCTACCCTCGGGCTAGTGAATCACCAAGCCTACTTCCTATCCGAGATGTATCCTACGCCTCTAGAAAGCAACTTCCTATCCAAGACGCTCATGTCTCTAGGAAGATTTCTTGCTTGCCTATCCGGATCCTCCCGACCTTAGACAAGATTCCTTGCTCTATCTGCAAAGCTTCACTCACTTTGCTAAAGACTTCAACCTATGCAGGCTATGATCTAAAGTGATGCAAGTGATGCAAACACAAACAATTAAGCTAGATGATCAATCAAGCAAAATGTACATGTTCATTGATATTCTAGAATATGATTTCAACACACAATCACAAAAATTATCTAGAAATCAAGACATGCAAATCAATAAGAACAAAGGTATGAATATTCAATTTATCACACTAAAAACCTAGTTCTTAGATCAAGAATAGAACCTAGAAAAATATGAGATACATCATATATTCAATTTCTAGAATCAATTTCACACACAATCAAGTTTAGCACATATATGTTCAAAGACAAATCACAAAGCTAAAACTCAATTAATAAATGATCAAACAACCCATAGCAAGTGATCTAAATACTTCTCAACAAATTTCATCAATCAAATAGTAAGAATCAAGAGATGATCAAAGATGAAATTGAAAAAGAGAAGTTGAAACATACATACTGACCACAGACTGAAATGGACCAGCTGAGAAACATGGTGAAGTCAGCTGCCTCTGGAATACTTGGGGTTTGTAGCTCTCTTCGAGACCAACAATTTTAGTTTTTGAATCGATTGATTCGAGTTCGTATGAGAGAGATATGATCAAAATAAGAAAACGAAAATATAGATGAAAACTGCAGAATTTCGTGATTGTTCTTCAATTTCATCAACCAAGTGTGGAGGGAAGGAGATGGGTTTTAAAAGGAAGAGAGAGAGGGATTTTACGAGCAAATCAGAGCACGCCATGTCACCTCCCCGTGGGGGGCACGTGGCCCACACAGGAGCAGAGGGCTCCCTGGCCGTGGGGCCCACGGCCTCCCACACGGGCAGGCCTTGGGCCACACGTGCTCCCGACTTCTCTTGCGCCCTCCTTCGGCTCTTTAGCCCATATCTTGGGCATCCGACCTCCGATTTCGAATCTTTGGATTACGAACCGTGACTCCCTCACACACGACTACGACTACTCAAATTTGAAAATGGTTGAGAAATCATCTCGAAATCGACGATGAAGTCAACACAACAAATGAGAACGTAAAGTAGCATAGTCAACTTGTTTGGACTCGAAACCTTATGAATGAGTAACCGAAACGACCGGAACTCAATAAGGCACTAAATGAGAACATGTTCAAGTCCTAAACATAAAATATACAAACAAAAAAACATATTCACACAAGCATGCCATATCAAAGAGATAGTCACAAAGCATGCAATTTCACAATGTTTGTCTATTAAAGAACAATGCATGAGCATACTATGAAGTGTGTGAAAGTGTATACATAATGTTTGAACCACGATGCAGGGACACAATGTATGAATTGTGTGTGTGCGCTAACGCCTTGCAGAGGATGGAAGTCAAGATTTACCTTTGACGTTTTCACCTCTTGAAGACGACTTTTGCACTAGACGTTGCTCTTCACTCTTTAAGCTTCCTTTCTTCAATAATCTCTAAGCAACAACTAATAAACATAGAGTGTTTTGCAATGGAATCAAGCCAATACAAATCATAAACCTTACACATTTGCATTCATTTCATTCATTCATAAACACTATGAGTGGAAACGTGGAAATGGTGGTGGCAACGAGGGTGCTTCTAGCACAAGGCCTCCACTTCTCAAGGTTCATATCAACTTCTTATCGGGTTGAACTATTCCTAATGGAAAGGGAAGATGGAATCCTACATATGTCAAATTCACGAACGTGCGTGGATGGCGGTGGAAGATGGATATAATCTACCCATGATGACTCCCGATGGTGGAGGAGAAGAAGTATTGAAGCCTAAGGTGCAATGGGGTCCGCAAGAGTTTGAGGCTTCAAAGTGGAATGGAAGGCGATGCACGCCATCCTTTGTGCAATGGATGAAAATCAGTATAAGCTAATTCAGAACACTCAAATCGCGAAAGTGGCTTGGGATGTCTTACAAGTTACACATGAAGGAACGAGGTGGTGAAGGAATCTAAGCTTTAAGTCCTCCAAACTCAATTCGAGTTACTTAGGATGGGAGAGGATGAATGCTTCAATGATTTGAAATCAAATTGATGGATATCGTTAATCAAAGTCACCAACTTGGAGACCCGTATTCGGATAGGAAGAGTCAAGCAGAAAATCAGAGATCTCTCCCGATAGGTTCAAATCAAAGGTGACGGCTATAGAAGAAAATAGTGGTTATATGGATATGAAGCCGAGTAAGGTGATTGGGGAGACTTCTAGCTTATGAGTCTAGGAAAGGTCCTATCTCCACACCTCCTAAAAAGCAAAAAGGAATTGCTTTGAAAACTCCAAGGATGAAAAGGAGGCAAAGAAGAATGACTCGGACGAAGACCTTGCACTATTTGTGAAGAGATTCAAGAGGGTCATGAAGTTCGGGAAAAAGGACTTTGGTTCCAAAGGTCAAAACTTCAAGAAAAAGGGTCCCTATAACAAGTTGAGCTAGGAAAGAGAAGACCGAAAGGAAAGGGGTCTGTTGTTTGAGTGTGATGGGATAGGTCACTTTGCCCCGAATGTGCAAATCACAATGAGAAGAAAAAAGGGAAAAGTGATGGCCGCCACTTGGAGTGGAAGTAGTGAGACTCCATTGAGGGAGATGAGTCTTCGGATGATGAAGAGCTCATGGCTAATCTCCTAGCTTTTGCCTCCTCCTATAAAAGCATAAGTGCTAGTGAAAGAGAGGAAATGAGTCAAGAGGAAAATGACTCAAGTGGAGAAGAAAGTGATTCCTCTTCTAACTCCATAAATGGATTTTTGGAGAAAAAGGTGCTTGCTAAATACCATGCCGAGTTAATGATTTAGCAATCAAAAGCACAAGAAAGATCAAGATGTTGAGAGAAGAGAATCTTGAGCTTTTATCTCATAATGACCACTTAAGTGAAACAAGTGGAAAAATTCAAGAAGATGGAAGATAAGCTAAGAGAGGAGTTAGTCTTATCAAGAAGGTTCGAAGAGGAGCTTGATGAAGCTTTAGAATCTTTAGCTAGGATGGATTCTAGCACCAAGAAACTTGATCATATACTTGGTGTTGGAAAGAGTCCGTGTGACAAGAGGGGTCTTGGGTATGAAGATGGCAAGAAGATCTCAACCTCTAACAAGACCGTGTTTGTCAAGAATTTGAGGAACGAAGAAACTTCATTTGTGCAAATTCCTAGGAAGAAAAGTTAGAACTAGGACAATGTTCAAATGCACAAGTGAAGATGGTGCCAAGAAGGCTACCTCAAGCTCAACCTATAGGGTCCCTCAAGCCAACATTCCTCCACAATTGGCTCACAAAGGAAAAAGACCAATCATGCAACCTCAAGCTAGGAGCAATCTAGACCGGTTCAACAACGAAGATGGATTGAACCCATTCATCCACAAAGACAAGGACAAGGTATGATTCCTTATTTTACTCCTATATGTCACTTTTGTGGATTTGATGGTCATATTAAACACATTGCTTTCGATATTAAAATGTGCTAAACTAGAAGCATGATTGAGAAGAAAAAAGAAAAGAGCCATGATGCATGTTCCTAGGAATGATGATATTGTTATGCATGATCCTAGAACATCTAGAGCCCATATACCAAATACCACTAAGAAAGCTAAGATTGTTTCTAGGTGAATTAGAAAGAATGAAAATGTTTGCCATGTTGCTCAAATAGCCTTGAAGGCAAATTCTTCTAATTTTTGGTATTTAGATAGTGGGTGCTCTAGGCACATGACGGGAAATAAGAGTTTCTTCGAGACTCTTATTATGGAGGAAGGAGGATATGTCACTTTTGGTGATGGATCCAAAAAGAAAGTTGTAGAGAAAAGAACCATTTCCGTTCCCAGTTACCCTCCTTATCCGATGCTTTATTTGTTGATGGCTTGAAAGCCAATTTTTTAAGCATTTCACATCTAAGTGATGAAGGATATTCCGTCTTGTTTAGTAAAAGTGATTGCTCGATCCTGAAGCCCGATGGACAAACCTTGTTGAAAGGATGAGATTAGTGACAATTGTTATTGTCTTGAAGCTAGAATAGTCTCAAACAATGTGTCCATGGATGAGCAAATAGAGTTGTGGCATGAAAGACTTGGCCATATGAACTTTAGGGATTAAGAACCCTTAGAAAGTTCAATTGTGTGCATGGCCTCCCTAAGCTTGGGAAGAAAGCCAATGGAATTTGTGGACCTTGCCAATAAGGAAAACAAACCAAGAGCATGCACAAAAAAGGCAAGTATCTCTCCACTAAGGAGTCCCTAGAGCTTCTCCACATGGATCTTATGGGTCCTATGCAAACCGAGGTTTAGGGGAAAGAGATACATTTTTGTTTGTGTTGATGATTTCTCTAGATTTACATGGACATATTTCTTAGAGAAAAATCCGAAACTTTTGATAAGTTTAAAATGCTTTGTACTAAAATACAAAATGAAATGAATTCTAACATTAAAAGCATTAAACGGATTAGAAGTGACCATGGGAGGGAATTTGAGAATGCCTCTTTTGAAAGCTATTGCAATAGCTTAGGCATCTCCCATGAGTTCTCGGCTCCTAGAACACCTCAACAAAATGGAGTTGTTGAGAGGAAGAATAGGGTCCTTCAAGAGATGGCCCGTGTGATGTGCTTAGCAACAATGTCCTTGGGAACCTATGGGCCGAAGTCTTCAATACGGCTTGCTATATAGGGAATCATGTTTTCTAAGGCCCGGATCTAGAAACACCTCCTATGAGTTATGGAAGGGTAGGAAGCTAAATGTTAGCTACTTCCACACATTTGAAAGCAAATGCTACATTTTAAATGACCGTGATCAACTTGGCAAATTTGATGCTAAGAGTGATGAGGGTATCTTTATTAGCTATGCCTTGAATAGTAGAGCCTATAGAGTTTTCAACTTAAAGACTCAAACCGTCATGGAATCATCTATGTTGTCATTGATGATACTAGGCTCAAGTCTAATGACCATGAGGAGGAGGAAGTTTTAGATGATAACTCTCCTTTGGAGAGTGTTGTGGTGACTCCTAATGTTGGGACGTCCAATGACAATAATGAGGTCACACAACCTCTTACTAGAGTCCCTCTATTGGACTCTAATGAACCCACTCCATGGGTTAGAAGACTCCATAACAAAGATGATGTTATTGGAGATGTGAATGTGGGTGTTAGGACTAGGCATCAAATAGCTAATCTCATTAGCTTTACATGCTACACCTTTCAAATTGAATCCAAAAAGGTTGATGAAGCCTGAATGATGAATTTTGGGTTCTTGCCATACAAGAAGATCTAAACCAATTCGAAAGGAATGAAGTTTGGGCTCTAGTTCCTAGGCCTAAAGCACTCATGGATAGGCACTAAGTGGATTTATAAGAACAAATCCGATGAGGATGGCAACATAGTGCGGAACAAGGCTAGACTTGTAGCACAAGGGTACTCTCAAATTGAGGGTATCGACTTTGAGGAGACTTTTGCTCCGTTGCCCGTTTAGAGTCCAGTAGGTTTCTCTTGTCCATCTCTTGTGTGCACAAATTCAAATTGCACCAAATGGACGTCAAGAGTGCCTTCCTCAATGGCCTCTTGTAGAGGAAGTGTTTGTTGAACAACCCAAGGGGTTTGTGGATGATACCACCCCAACCATATCTATCGCTTCAAGAAGGCTCTATATGGGTTGAAACAAGCACCGAGGGCTTGGTATGAGTGCCTCACTCTTTCTTGTGACAATAACTACACAAGGGGTAGTGTTGACAAGACACTATTCATCAAGAAAGACAATGATGAGCTTTTCATAGCTCAATATATGTTGATGATATAGTTTTTGGCTCCACCAACAACACTAAAGTCCAACAATTTGTTGATGTCATGTCTCATGAATTTGAGATGAGTCTTGTTTGTGAGCTTAGACTTCCTAGGTTTGCAAATTAGGCAATTAGATGATGGGATTTTCATAACCCAAGCCAAATATGCTAAAAACCTAGTGAAGAAGTTTGGTCTTGAAAATGCCAAACATTGTGATACACCATGAGTACCACTTTGAAGCTAAGCAAGGATGCTAGTGGTAAAAGTGTGGAACAAACTCTATACGGGGCATGATAGGTAGCTTGCTTTATTTGACCGCAAGTAGGCCCGATATATCTTTTAGTGTGGGTGTGTATGTGCTAGGTACCAAGCGGATCCTAAGGAGTCCCATCTCTCTTCCGTAAAGAGAATCATTCGCTATGTGAATGGGACATCCAACTATGGGATTTGGTACTCTTTTGACACTAATGCTAGTATTGTAGGCTTTAGTGATGTAGATTGGGTAGGAAATTGCGATGATAGGAAGAGCACATCGGGCGATTGCTTCTTTCTAGGCAACAACTTGGTGTCTTGGTTTTGCAAGAAGCAAAACTCAATTTCCTTGTCCACGGCCGAGGTCGAGTACATAGCCGCAGGGAGTGGATGCACACAACTCCTATGGATGAAGCAAATGCTAGTAGACTACGGATTCAATCAAGGTACACTCACTTTCTTTTGTGATAACATGAGTGCCATTAATATTTCCAAGAATCCGGTACAACATTCTAGAACTAAGCATATTGACATCCGCCATCATTTCATTAGAGAGCTTGTTGAAATAAATGCGTAGTACTTGAACATGCAGGTACTAATGATCAACTTGCGGACCTATTTACTAAACCCTTAGATGCTACTTGATTTAAAACACTAAGTAGATCTATTGGGATATGTCTTGTGGAGTGATGAGTTTGTGATTGACCCTATGGGGAACTCAAGCAAAGAGAGCTATTTGCATTCTTGTCACTTGCAAAAATTTGAAATATCTTATGCCTCTTCTTTTAATTGTTTGAGTTAGCTTGGTTGCACATATGTATATATGTTTTCAATTCAATAAGTGTGAACCTTACTGTTTACAATCCATATCATATTTATGTTCAAACATGCATTTTTGGACTAGAGATGTACATAGGAAGTATGATTTGAATAACCTATAGTTATCTCCATGACATGATGATACTTTTATAACTGCTAATGCCAAATGAAAAAGCATGAAATTCATATAACATGCTCAGATGAAAGCATGAATTGATGATTGCATATTCTTAAAATGCAAAAACTTGTGTGAAAGCTTATGATACTCAAAATGAATAAAGGATCTTGTATCCGTTCAAAGGAATTTATATTCCAAATGTCTCTCTTCTATTAGTTGAACATGGCTACTATCATACGGATATTTTATCCAGAAAAATCAAATAGGGTGCAAAGTCGCTCATGCCATGTTTCGCTTATAAAATTGGATATAGTTGCTCTAAAATTGAAATCAATAAAATCTCTATATCCTTGCTTTTCTCATGACAATGGTGAAATTGGTTTGAATTCTTTTTAGAAACCTTTGTCATTTGCTTTGCCAAATACCATTGTATTTTAGACTTGATGCTACATGTCTTGTATGCAAAGCATGTTTGATTCACACATTTTTCAAATAAATCTCCTTGTTTCTCTCCTATTAATTGAGATGCATAAAGTGACTTATATTGATTATGCAAATATCTTGCATGCTATATCTCTCTTGCTATGAGTGACCCGGTTGGGAACTACTCCTTGCCTATATCATGACAAAAAGGGGGAGTAGGATATGGTAAGAGAGTTGCAAATTGTAGTAGCAATTGTGCTTGTTGGGGAGAATATTCATTGAGGGGAGTAACCGTTGAGGGGGGGGGAGCATGGAACACATACATTGCATAATGTTGTGCCTAATCTTTTAAAATTGCAAATGCTTGTTTTTGTTCTCACTTGATTAATCTCACTTTTTACTTGTATTGGAAATGTTAGAAACTTTATTTCAGGGATTGATTATGCTACAAGAGGTTGAAGACTTCAAGTTGCATTTTCTTATCTCTTTGTAATGTAGAATATCACTGTAGCCCCGTAGTTTCTATTTCTTTGTGAGGAATCAATGTGAGTGGTAGTTTTGTCACAAAATAGCCAAAGGGGGAGATTGTAAGGTTCCCATTTGTTGATTGGCTCATTTCGTGGACAAACCACATGTTGGGGTTCTTGTAAGGGTAGCTTAGGTGTTGTTGTTATTGCTCAAGCCCTTTGAAGACCTCATTTTTGACAAGCACCAAAGGTAAATTTCTATGTGCTTACTTGTCTTGAAGAGATAGTTGCACACACTCACAACTTGCATATGTTAATCCTTGTATGTTGTGTGTCTTATTTTGTGCTTTAATGTTCATTAACATCTCTTCTTACTTGTTATTTTGATTGCATCTTATATGTCCAATTGCATGTTCATGCATACTCTTAGGATTACAATTTCGCATTAGGCGCTGTTGAAAGCACTACAGAGGCGCTGTTCGAACAACGCCCATCATGACCTGGTTGAAAATGCATTTTAAATGCATCAGGTTGATGTATTTTTAGGTGGTGCTGTACGAGCGCTGTTCGTATAGCGCCCCTCTTAGACCGAGAGACCAGATTCTTGGCCTGTACACCGAGCACTCTACGTACAGGCGCCCAAGG